>OY776304.1:13043911-13776911 GCA_963675345.1 Trididemnum clinides | reverse complement strand
ATTCGATTGCCACACAGTCACACATGATTTCATCTGACTTTGATTATTGTACCACAATTGTTTAATTGTGACAAACAGTTGTAACCTGCAGTGCCGTACAAAAACTTGGCCAACACAGCAAGTTAAATAAATTTCATCACACTTATCCCAATTATCAGTTTTTCTCACCAATACGAAAGAAAGATTTTATCTAACAATGTTATTTATACGAAACTAATCGTTTTTGCCGGCGTCGCTCGCAGCTCTCATCACCAATACTGAGGTTGAGAATATCGATTTAGCCGGCTGCGTCGGCTTCACCCCAAAAACAGCAATAAAAAGTTAATGTATTTCGACAGTGACCTAGCCAATTTTCTTTGCAAAATATAATTAATAAAAAAGCGTAAGGGGCAGTTGCATATAGCTGATATTTTTCAGCCGAAGTTTCTGGAGTTCCTGGCAAGATCTTGCTTACCTAGTCTCCAGCATAGGCGTACTTAGGAGCTGGTATTGCTCACAAATGAAACAGTCTACGATATCAAAAAGTTTTATTCGTTCATTTTATGAAGATCATAAAAGCATAATTTTAGAGTTGTGCGATAGGATGAAAGGCCAAAGTGATTGGCATTTATTTTCAGCAATAACCTGGTAAATATTTGGACTACTACTGACGACTTTTTTGCAAGCTACGAGTATTACGCTTTTACTGTTGTGAAATTAACTATTCATTATTGGCTTATTTTCGCAAATTTTTTAATGTCGGCTTTCTTACCTAATTATTTGTGACTAATTCTAGTTGCAACTAACGGTTACAAACACTAACTTTTTAGAATTACATGTTTTCGTGCAGCAAGCTTTTTGTTTCTGGTCGTACTGTAGCATTAGCTCTTGAGTGACTGGCACTTTTTCACTAGCAATTATGTGAGTCACTCTTGCATTTGGGAATCAAACAACACACAAAACTAATAGAAAAAACAAAATGCTATCAAAATTGATTCTCAATTACCCTGGTTTTCATGAGGAATATTAGGCTATGAGAGCCCAAGTAAACAAAATAACCAAATGCATTTTCAGAGGCCAAAAATTAATTGATATTGAATAGCCAAAGGCAAAGGCAAGCAAAACTCAAACTAATGATTTGGTTTAAAACGTTTGTTTTGATATGCCATAGTAACTTTTGTAAGCTTAGTTACAATACAAAACCTACGACAAAGTAAGGATAAAGCAGTGGTTTTATGTTTTACAGCAAAAGCGCGCAAAACACTTTGTCGTATGAATAAGCAAGACTCAAAGCATAAATTCGATTTACATATTTGAAATCCTGCATAGTATCTAGCCATTTCAAATATTATGTTATATAAATTACAATAATAGACTAACTCTCTCTTTGCTTCCGTTGATCTGGTCGATAATTTCCTTGAATTTCAATGAATATCAAGTCTGCCCCGTTTGAGTAGCCAATTAGAGCATCACCCACAGATTCATTGCTAAGCATCCCGTACTCTTCGTAAAGATACATCACGTACGTCTCACGACAATCAGTGGCAAGTACAGCTTGAAATGTATTTGGCTGTTTAAAAAATAAAAAATATAATGCGAGCTAAATTAATATCAAACTGCTCAAGCAATAGGCCTACTCGTTATAAGTAACTATGTCTAAAATGAATTATTCTGTCATCTTGTTTTTAAATTTTAACTTAAGCGTCAGCAGTTGCGCTCCTCATAGGGTGCGAGTAAAGTGAGTGCATCAGGCCCTCCATATAATTTGTTGCAAAATCCCTCATAGGTTTTCTCCAGCAAATACATACTATTGTTGCTGTGCAGTCCAGATTCTCAAGTTGTACCATTGTATAGTAGCCTACAAACAGTGACGGATTAAGCTTTTAATGGGCCTGGGGCTCTATGATAATCAGAGGCCTATTTTTTATTCTATTCGTTGTACTAAAAACTGACCACATTTGAAACGAAAAACAAATACTTAAACAAAGTATTTACTTAGTGTGCACATATCCAAAAGACACATTTTCTGGATTTAAACAATGCAAAGCTCTTAATAATGTCATCGGTGTTTATTTTTTCCAAAGGTTCGTTTTCAATGCAGAGTAGAGCTAAAGAATTCAACCTTTTCTGACCCATAGACGAAAGCAGTTAATTCTTTGCCCTTTTTAGAACTGAAAATGAGCGCTCGCCCGAGCAATTAGAAATCACCAGACAAAAATAGGCTACTGCCTGAAAACAACAGATACGTTAGAAAACGCATGCATGAATTCATTTTTATTTATGAACCTAAACATCTGAATTTTTTTGCATTCGCTTTTAAAATGGTGTTGTTTTATCAGTGTAGAGAAATGAATCATCTCCTCAGGCAATAACTCTTCCAGATCATCTGGATAATATGGAAGTAACGTTTTCGCACTTGCTTCAATTTTGCAGTTAGACATGGTGTTCAATTTCATCAGAAACGAAAATTTTTTTTGAAGATGGTTGTAAGCTTCTATTCGGGTTTTCATAGACGAAAGAATTTGGTCAATGATCGGCAAATATGAGTCTACTGCGAATCTGCTGGATGGATCAAGTGATGTGTCTTCAGATTTACCTTCGCTATCCAACCTTACTTTTCTTCTTTTCTTTCTTGAAATTTCTTCAGTGTTATAATGACAGCCACTTAATACTTGACCTCTTCCTTCGAATATTTGAATTTGCAGTCTTGGAAGTTGGATAAAGTTATGTAGACCCTGAAGCAAATTTGTTGTCCTATTCAAAGTAATTTTGCTGTCCTGCAGAGCCTGAATGGTCTTATGAAACCGTTCGATTATGCACGACCATACCTCGAGTAAAATACCAGTTACAAGCTTTTCCGTTGATGAAATAAAACCTCTGGCTGTTTCTTTAGTTTGATGTTTTTCATCATTGTCATTACACATTGCCTTCAAGACTAGAAGAACCGCTTGGTAACTTTTTCCTAGTGCATGTAGAGCATCATATCGCGCCTCCCAACATGTATCAAACTAAGGCTTAATTGTTGGACATTGAAGTGGTTTCAGGGCATTAGTAAGAAGATTCCACCTGTGTGTTAAAGCTGAAAAGAACACATAGAGTCCTTGAACAAACATGAAAAAACGGACCACGGATTGGCAACACTCAGCAGCACATTTTCCCACAAGATTCAAGGAATGTGCTACACAAGGAATATATTCCGCTTGGTGGTTGTGTTCTTTTATTATAGCTTGCATACCTTTATATTTTCCGCTCATGTTGGAAGGGTTGTCATAAGATTGCCCTCCGAGATCTTTCAAACTGGTCCCATTGTCATCTATAAACTCGAAAAGAAAATTAGCCAATTGGTGACCAGTGTGTCCACGGGCGGGTATAAACTTGACAAATCGCTCCACGGGACGATCAGATAAAACATACCGAAAAATTATTGTTAACTGGTCAACATTTGTGATTTCAGGTGTTGAGTATACGGGCACTGAATAATACTTTGCTTGTTTTATTTCAAAAATAATAATATCTAACACTTTTGTTGCAATTACGTCAATGAATTCCTCGCATGCAGTTAATGAGAAACACGAAACATGTCCCTTTCCCTTGTTCACTGACTTTTGAATATGCTCAGCAAGGAAAGTATCGTATTCTGCCACAACTCCAAAAATCCGAGGAAGTTACCGTTTTGTGGAAAACCAACCAACGCACTACTTAGGCGGAAGGCCAGCCCTCTCGATGATAGGAATTTCATCACACTGAAAACTCGAGCCAATACTTTGCACCATTATTTTCTGTCTGATTCTTTTTGCTCTTCCAAATCTTTGCAAATGCTTACTTTTTTGCTCTTCGAAAGATATATGTTGAAAGATAACCTAAGTGTTTGCTAGAAGATTCGTTCCTGGTCAGGTTACATGGTGCGTGCTTCCAGTCGCCATAACCAACTGATGCCAGCACGATTTTTTCAGAATGAAACGCAAAAACTTTGCAAACAGAGCAGTAAAATTTTTTTGATGAAGATAAACAGCACGACTATTCGTATTATACTTTTACGCTGTTCAATTGTTCTCGCCAAAATAGCGATTTAGAACAACGTCTTTTGAATTTATCGCCAGAAAAACCTGCATCTGAAGTAGAAAAATCTGCATCAAGATGTTGAAACTTTAAATTTCCTACTTGGCCGCAGTAATCTCTCAGATGGTCAGAAATTACACCCCAGCATCAATCATCCATGTCGTGTTAAATAGTTTCTTTCACCCTATGCGCTTCATCCTCAGCAACATTAGATAACTTGGTTTGTAAATTTGTTCCCATGAAACAATTTTTATATTTGGCTCTGGCTCTGCAATACAGTCACTAGAAGATCAACACAAAGCAGTTGCATTACTGGACGTCGTTTCTACAATCTTGCTTTCGCTTATATGAAAAAAATCAGTCACTTTTTTTGATTTTGCTACAACTTTTTCAGTTTATCTTCTGCTTCTATTCTACATTTCTCCTTTTTCTAACCGCTTTTATACTTTTTCATTTTTATTTTTAAATTGACTAAAGTTTTAAGATTAGAAACGTTTAGATTAGTTAATATTGGTAAAAGTGTAGTTGGCTATCTCCCCTAAAGTGGCTATTCTCTATCGATTTCAAAACAGCCATTTCAGATCTTTTTGATTTCAATACACAGGAATCCTCTAATAAATTTCTGTTGTAAAATTTAGACCTTCGTTTACTCAAAAAAGGTCTGAATTTATACACTTAAAATTTAGTTTTGAGTAAAATCCCAATTCAAGGTAATTTGCCTCTTGAATATACAGTACTTTTCTAATATATTTTTTTCTTAAGCAGTAGTTTCCAAAAACTAATTATTGAAGGCGCCCTTGAAAAGTTATAAATACTTGCGGTGCACTATTTAACCAAAAAATACCAAGAAATTTTATCTAATACATTTTCATTATTTAAAATGCAAAAATATTAAAAATATTTAAATTCAAAAAGTTAATATTTGCAAATAATCCTTTCTAAATGTGCCCCCCTTTTATATCAATATCGATATATTTTTCAATAACAAAAGAGAAAAAAATTATTTTCTTTTATGTCTTTATTATTGAAAGAAAAGGTCTTGTGGAATCAATATAAATTTTATTTAGCCATTGTAAATTAATTTAGAAGCAATTTTTTATTTCATATTTTAAGGAAAAAATTTCCTTGAATTGAGATTTCACTCAACTATTCCATCTACTTCCTTTTGGTCTAAACTATTTGGTAAAATTTCATCTGCTTCCTTCTTGAAATACCGGACTATAGAAAATATACTTGCTTTAATTTAAACTTTTTCTAGCCTCACTTTTCTTACTCAGCACAAACCTGTCTGCATTTTTTTTTTAAAACTTCGAAATAACTGGCAACAATTGAACTTGTCAGAGCCTTAGAAAAAGCCATTGTTACGGAATAATGATATATTTTGTATTATGATTTTAAAATGTGTTTACATTTTGGTTACAATGTTTTATCCAAAGAAAACACAATTAAAATATTGATAGTACTTCCTACTATGACACAGTTTTGCTTGCGCTTTGCACGATGACGAGGCCTCTAATGGAGAACGCCTTGCCCATAATACTTCTAAATTAAACCTTCACTATTTTTTGAAAGTGATCGTATCAGTAACTTTTATGACTTTATTGACTTGGTATAGTGATGGGCCTATTTTTGGGTGGGCCTGGGGCTGCAGCCCCATCAGCCCCCGCCTTAATCCGGCCCTGCCTACAAATAAACTTCCTCAGCTGCACACCTTAGCTTACTGTGTTTATTTGCAATTTTATCAACAATATTCATCATTTGATTATGGGAGACTAAACATTAAGTTTGATAATTGACTAGCTCTGCACTCTAACTTCGATTTGAAATTATATAAAAATCTTGCACAATGTAGTGGTTTTTAGTGAATAGAGCTATGATTTTTGGTCCAGTTTGAGTTGCAAAACTTAAGTATGTTTTGCTTTCAAACGTTTGACAAGAAAGTAGCATGTTCAAACCAAGCACGGTATTTAATGAATTTGGTTTACTGTGAAGATTGTTTTAGCTTTAAGATCACTTTTATTATGTTGAAATTCTGTTGATGGGTTGAAACTCTGAACTGTAAAGATTTACCAAGCTTCATCGTGAGTAGTGCAATTAAAAAGCAAGCCAAGCACAGTGGCAATCGCAATTTAATTAACTCTAAAAAATTCAATTACTTAAAAAAAATAATGGATCGTACTCTCCAGCAGTTTAGGGTAAACTTTTGTGGTGATGGCCAAACAGTAGTATAGCCAGAAACAAATTTTGGAGGAGGGCTAAAAATACGATATCTGTTTGAGACTCTTTTTTGGAGGTCGCCAATTATTGACTCCCAACACTGTACATTTCAATTTTGTTGATTTTCTTTCTTTTGAAGGTCGATATTGTGCGATCTCCAATTTTTTCTATTTGTACCTTGAATTTCTTAAATAACTTCATTTTGGGATTGACGTTATTGTATCGGAGATAACTTAGTGTACCTTTATTTCTTGATAGGATTTAAAATATTTGGGGAGCCATAGCCCCTGTAACCAGTGATGTGATTCAAAATTTTAAGAACAGGTTCTCTTTTGTATCAAACTCATTAACAACAGGTTCCCTCATTTTAGAAAACCATTTGCTGCGGTCGTCTATGGTCTATAACAAAAAACAAGAACGGGTTCGCTGATCATCACGACAATCCAAGAACGGGTTCGCACGAACCCGTGCGAACCCCCTGAATCCCATCACTGCCTGTAACCCTCCAATCCACACCAATGTGACAAAATTCTCTTTTCTTTGGTTTTCTTTAGATCAATTTTAAAGAAAATTAGTAATTTACAAGGTGCTCCAAAAAAACGTAACTATTTTGATTGGCTATATAAAATTAATTTTGGCTAGCACAAACTGTAACGACTTTTGTATTCTGTTTGATAAAATATTTCTGATGTAATTAGGTCTTCAAAAATAAACATTGTTCATCACTACGCAAAACGATTACAAAAATTTCAGTCTACTGCGGAGAAATTTTATGAACGCACTGTAGTTACATTTTTTTTGGAGCACCCTGTGTATTTGAACACTCCTCAATTTTAGGTCAAGTCACATGTTTTTAAACAGCATTAGAAACACCTTTTGTGCCACATTGAACCTGTCGTTAGCATTTGATAATTTTTGCTTTTGTAATTTGAATCTACCGGTAAATAGTTGAGTAAGGTGTATGAGCAGTTGTCTATGTTTGCTCATTTTTGCTGCAAGGAGCATCAAATATTTTTATTACTTGCATCAATTTGTTATTTGAAACTAAGTTAAGCATGTTTCAACGTTTATATATATGAATTTTGTGGCCTTTATTCCTTTTTGCAGTTATTTTTTTAATCAATTTTGATTTAGGGGATTGGAGTTACAAATGCCAGTCAAACTTTGTTTTAAGTCTTTGTTTACGTTCTATTCTGGTATTACTTAAGTGCACAAAACAGCAATAACGTATTTCAATTGCGAAAAATTCTAAACAGATACAAAGAATTAATCAACAAACAGAAAATCAATAAACCTACGTAAAACAGAAGTTATTGGTCAGAATAAATAAACTCAGAATAAAGTCAAAATAAATCAGTCAATGCTGCGTTCACAAAATCAACATGCATACACACATACATAACTTGAGTCTTCCAATATTAATTGAGTGACATCTTTTACGAGATATTCCTATGAACTGCTAATTCGGCAGAAATTATAACGAAGAACTTACAAAATTATTTGCATTAAACACAGTCTTTATGTACAGTTATCTCGGTAGTTAAGGCCGTATTTGTGTTTTTTGCATATTCCTACCATACAATTGACGTACACTAAAACGGCTCAACTTGTATTAAACATTTGAAATACAATAAAACAAATTACATTTAAAATTCTTTATGTAAGTTGAGCCGATTTAGTTTGCATCAGTTGTAATGCATCTTATTGAGTTCTTCGAAACAGCACCAGAATCTCTCAAACTTTTCGGCCACGGATCGGTTGCGCACTTTTTATCAAACTCAAATAAACTTTTTATATATTTAGGATATTTTATTTTTAAAGATATTGCTAAATTTTTTTCAATAAAATCCCCTACTTTTGGGTAAATTATTAGCTAATTTCTCCTACGGACTGCATGCAAAATTATAACACGGAAAAGTATTGCCACATGACCATGAATCATTGAATTTGAACTACTGTCACCAGTTTTGTGGATCTTTCAAAGGCTTTTAATCGCTGCTCAGTAGCAGCAAAACCTAAAGAAGGCATTACTGTATTGCAAGGGCGAACGCAGAAATTTCTTGAGGGAGGGCGCGAGACATTTATTTGTGGAGATCGGCGCACGATAAACGCTTTGCTCAAAATTGTGCGCGACGAGACAACGTTGACCTCGAATGATTTTGAAGATCGATATCGGCGGTTGTCAAAATTTAGCCAAAGTCAAGGAGCTAGACCTTTTTTTTTTGAAGATCGACCGTTCAAGAGCAAAATTTTGCCAATTTCACGTATTCATTTCAATCATGGGAGCTGATAGTCACCTTCCTCAATTTTCTGAGGGGTTCGAAGACAATTTTGGGCAAATAATCGCTTAAAGAGACATTTTGTTGTTGCAAAAAGAGGCGCGCGCATAGGAACCCCCTGTGTACGCCACTGGTCTATTGTGTTATTTAGCTAACCATTTTTTAAAATTACCACAAAATTTTGTTTATTGCTGAGTCTACTATTACACAAGAAACAGCAAATAAGATAGGTCACGTCAGAGAAAAAATGAATTCTTATGCTGGTCAATTGTCAATAACTAGAAAGTAATCTACGCAAAAAAAGATTGTGCTTAATACTTCTACGCTTCAAAGCTCGCTTATGGTTGTGATTATCGTAATTTTTTGCAAAAGAGTGATAGTGAAAAAAATTTTACCATTGCATTTATTATTGACTAGCCGGCTTTAACTATTTATTGGTAAGCCTATTTCCCGATGTGTTGTTGCCTCTTTCCTATTTATATTTATGGTATTAAGTTCCTAATTTGACTGCGCTATTGGTCTTGTTTCCGGCATAGCGACAACAGCGGATATTGTTTTCTCTATATTCAGTTTTACAAATTCTTATGATGATAGTTTTATGTTGATTTTTTTCTTAAACTTGGGATTTTATTACAATGATGTAGAGTATAGCCATAAATGACATAAATACCTTAACAGGTAGCATATCATCGAAAGAAAATATCTTTGCTTTATAGTATATACAACAGCGTCATCCGAAGAGCCCCCATCAGTAACGTTGGGATCAAGAGTGTCGGTTCTGCCGGACAAGCCGGCTTCTCCTATCAGGCTCTTGTATGAAGTGTTACCAAAAGTTTATGTGTTTTCTGGACATTAGGTGTTCACAACCTTTTGTGCTCTTTTTCCTAATAGAATATCTCATTTCAAGATCCTGGCTATGCCTTAAGTCTATGTGCTCTGTTCACTGCTGACACGAACCCAAAGGAGAATTGCGTTTCCCGTAGATTGGAAGTAGGAATTACATTTCTGATTTTCAGTTATTCTAAAGAAAAATAGCAAAAAATGTAGTTTGTGTGGTGCGATTTGACACTGTGGCTGGCTACGGATTTGACGCTGTGTGGTGCGATTTGACACAGTCGCTGGCTACGCATAAGATAGCATGTTTTTTCTCCCTGCTTGAAGTGCCCTGGGGAGTTTATAGAGTTCTTGCTTTTCCCCAAATGTTTGGATTGATGCCGGTGGCTCTATAAAGCTATTATAAAACAAAATACCAATAATACCTTCCATGTGGTGCGATTTAACACGGTGAAGTTGTTAATTTTGATTTAGCTTCAAACTTTCTCAAGTCCCTGCTAGCTACGCATTATGATATATTCGTATTCCCTTGTTTAGTTATGCTCATAAAAGTTTAATAAGTCCTTGCTTTTTCAAAATTTTCAGGTTTGATTCCGGTAGCTCTATAAAGCTATTATCAAGCAAAATAGAAAACATTTTTCTCCCAAGTATCGTGCGATTTTAACCCGGCAGGAAATATTATCACCCGTGCCGATTCAAAAACTATCAATTGATGCAGCTGCACCAGCTTCACAGTACAAACATTTATGAGAGCAATAACGAATTAATTGAGTAATATTCCTTTTTGCGTAGCCTATTAGTATTTGTGACATTAAAATTTTTGCCTTCACTATTTGCTTTAATTCGGCCATAGCATGAAAAAGGGATTATGACTTTCCTTTAAGTTATATAACCTATTGCAATAAACGCCTATTAAACTCTTTTCAAACAAAAGCATTTCCTCTTAATTCAGTGGTACAGATTGATGCTATTATTGTTTAATTTTGATCTTTTCTAAAATTTGGGACGTTATTACATTTCACTTTTCCCCTAATCCAGACCTCTCTAATTCCAAATGAAGATTATTATTTTGTACCGATATCCTTGCAAATACAAATATCAGTAATGGGCTTTACCATTTATGTTTGCTATCAAAATGATAGTGGATAATTTTGCTGCTTGCGGCTGTTTGCGGTGAATAGTAGCAAGCACTGCGATGGCATTTAATACTGTGACCTCACGATGCGTTTTGAGCCATTGTTGTTGGGATCGCTACTTACCACTTTTTCGTTACTGTAGGTAAATTAATATGAACCAACATCTCTGACTGCGTGCATGTTCCTTGGCATAAATGCCCGCCATGCAAAGAGCAAACTAATTCGAAATGAAGCACCCACAGTTAAGTTATAGCAATAGCGGGTGCCCCCATTAATAATGTCGAGGTTAAGAACATCAAATCAGCTGGCTGCTGTGGCAGCTTCGCCCAATCGCAAAGAATATTGCTTCAACATTTAGATCATATGTAGCTCGACACTTAGATTTTGTTGCAAACCACAAGAAACGACCATCTTTACCCCCATCGTCTTTTTCTTAGGTGATCACCAAGTATTTTGCTTAGAATAGGCTATATATTAAAATTCGTATACTTCATTTTTCGATGAATCTTTTTGTATAATTTCATTGATAATGCCAAAGATCCAGGCTATCGAGAAAGAATACCCAAAATGTACCAAAGGACTTAGTCTTTCTAGAAATTGCAATTTTGTAAAATGCAAGCACTAAAATTTCCTGTGTTTTTAACCGATAGACTACATTTCAAAACATTTGAAGACTTTGTTTTTTGATGGATGTTTATGAAAACGTCGACAGATAATGCAAAAGAACCATGCTTTTGAGGAAAAGCGGTCAAAATGTACCAAAAAACTAACTTTGTTTAACAATGGCAAGTTTGTTAGGTCAAATAGAATAATTGTTTAACTAAAAATGAAACATAATGTATGGCAACCAATTTTTGATCAGCCATTATAAACTAATCCTTATCCCTAAGTAATTGGAGTCACATATTATTGGAATGGAAATTTCCCAAGCTTTTAAAAAAACAGTAATTGTTGGTACTTTAATATAACGCTTTTGTGTTAAAGTTACCTGTTTTTACTGAACTAATCACTTTCGGAATATGTAAAAAGTTACACCACAGGTCTTAAAGTTCACTTTTTTTCATTATAAAAACTGGTACTGATTGTACTTATTGTATACTATTGGAATTGCATGGAAATAACCTTCAGTTTGTCGGAAAAAGTTTGAAAATCAGTTGAGAAATAAAGTCACAAATCAGTTTTTTAAAAAACTGATTTTGCAAAACGGGTGCAATTTTCAAAAACATCTTTATATTATGATCTGCAGTAGAGAAGATTTGTGTTAATCGTTCGAGATATATTATGACATCATAGAGCCAGTTTAAGCGTTCAAAGAAAATAGAAAAGAAAAAATGCTTAGAAGGCTTAAAGTGCTTAAATAAAGAATTGCTCGTAGCATTGTCAAATAAGCTTTAATCCATGTAAAGTTATTTTTATTGAAAGCACCTAATTAATATCTTTTAAAAGAACGTTTAATCGCGTTTTTGCGATGAGTACTTTTGGAGAAAAAACAAAAAACAAATAGCGCAATTAAACGTTGATTGTGACGTCATTTTAAACCCCAAACAAATGAAAGTCTTGGCAATGTGGTAAGTCGGAAGCTGATTTTCGTTTGAGCAAAAAGCGGTTGTCCTCTGTCAAGTAATACAAACTCTAAAAAATCATTTTTGATTATGACGTCATGAATACCCTTATTACACTCACCACGGGGTGGTGATCAATCGTGCCAAGTTTGATGCTTGTACCTCCAGCAGTTTCAGAGGAGTTAAAACAGACACAAACACACAGACAGACAGAATTGCGCTTTATATATTAGTTCTCGTTTTGACGAACACTCAGCAAAGAATTTTGGAAGATTAGATTCAAAAAGTTGGCCGTCTTTTAATTTCTCAATCCAGCCCGCCCCCTTCTGGGAAAGACCATTACTTAGCTTTAGGATATTTTTTAATCATCACTGTGTAAATTAGATTCGGTTTCATTCAGAAATTTCTAATGAAATTGCAATTACAGCTAAGGGAGTTTAGCAAAAATTTTTTAACTTCTTTATATGACTTGAATAGACACCGGCAAGTTTATGCGCAATGATGCAGTGGTTAGAGCATCCCCTCGAAGTTCGTTGATCTGGGTTCAATTCCTTTCTTGAATTATATCAAATATTTAAAAAATGGTATTTACAAAGCTCCTCCTGCTTGGAGTTTAGCAAAAGGAGTGATGAGAAAGATGAAGAAATGAATTAGATGCTTCCTAGCTATTTGGTCAATAAATAGTTTCAAGAAAAGTTAGATTAAGCTCGTTATACAGAACACAAAAACCAGCCTAATAAAAGTCTTACATAATTAAAGTTTATCCGATATGGATATTGGACCACTTCGCTCCAGGTTGCTTTATACAAGAAAGTTGGAGTAAAACTGTCAACATTGAATCGTTGTCTTATACGAAGAGTTACATCATCTGCAAAGATTCTGGCACTTCCTTGCAATAATCCATTTTCGTTATGGTAAGCCTAGAAAATAGCAAAAAAGTTTATTCACTTGCTAGTTAGTGGTAATGACCTTTTCGTGCTGTGCAGAAAATGACCACACAAATCTTCAATCAAAATTGCAAAGCAGTCAGGGTTTACACATTCAACAATTAATTACAGGTTGTAAGTCATAGCCCTGCTTTCGTGCCTTTTTTTTCTTTTTTGTGCTGATCAGTTACGATACTTTTCTCTTGCTACGCGTCGACTAGCAATTGGAAGGTGACTTCACAATTGCTATTATTACAGTGCCGTATAGTAATTCCCAGTTTATCTTTGTAGACCATTATTAATATTAGTCAAGTGTTAGCGTAGTGTGTGACGGTGTTTTAGTTTTGAGGTTATTGTGTAATCATATTAAGATCATAAGGACTGGGATTGTTTTGTGACTTTATAGTTAGAAGAGCTTGTTAATTTCCTGATGATTGTTTTAATAACCTGTGCTTAGCTAGCAGTTTTTGGGGAAAATAATGTAGGTATGATAGGTGGGGGCAATGTTTTTACTTTGCTTTGCAAAGCACTACCTGCTAACTCGTAACGCCAGTAGCATATGTTGCATAGTGTGTATATTACTTTGCTGTTGGCTATTAATAGCTATCTTCTGTCTTCATTAAAATTGTGTGATCTGGTTGTTGTATGCCAGTGGAGGATAGTCAAAGCTACAAGTTCCGAGTCCCCGGTTAATGCCAATAGGATCCTGAACCGGCAGGCGTTGGTCTGGCCAGTTCACGAGTTACGCGTGTTACACAGGTAAACGTGTGTTGTTGAACAAAGAGAATTAATAAGTAGATTCGTAGCTCCAGATCTAAAAACTAGGCAACCTACTTCTTAAAAACAAGGTTAAATATCATGAGTGAACCTGCAATCACACTATAAACACAGCCTACATTTTCCCAAGAACTGCTTCGAAACTATCAGACGATGTACAGTAGGCTTAAGTTTTATTTAGGTTGCACAGTAAATAATTATTGTAGGCGTCAGTTTCATTTAAGTTGTACACTAAATTATTATTTGCATAATTCAGATGTAACTTTGATCACAAGTAGCAAAGCCAAAATAACCCAAAAATATTTAAATATGGTCAGAAATGAACAAATTTTCGCGTGTGAAAAAATGAGGCATAAATTATTGCTGGATGTTATACCATGATGATGCAAACTATCCATACAAACGCAAATCATATGTCAAACATTTTTAAGCTTTCCTCATTTGAACTGGTATTGATTGCAGTATTAAGTGGTACTCAGATTGAGAGCAAGCATTTTCCGCATGTGTTATTCTGAAAAACACTTTTGTTGAAGCTACCCCGAAAAGATTTTTTCAAAATCACCCAAGTACAAGCTGTTTAAAGGCTGCCAATAAACAGTCCTTTTCAAAATTGCAATTAAAAAAAAGAGTTTGCCCATTGCCTAAACTTCAGTCTAATGGTAAACAACCACACCAGTACATTAAATTTGTTTAATCTTTTTTGTTCGATCTTTTTTTCAAATTTGTTTGATTAGGTATAACAGCATGCTAATTTAGTTAGTAGCCTATGTCAAAACCGGAACAACAGCAATGATAATGGCAGAGATATTGTCGTTTATGGGGTATAAAATGCATGCAATCTCACACACCATGCCCCTCATATCTCAAAATCTTGATGTGCTAGAAAAAAACTGATACCAGATTCAGAATCAGCGCCTCAATGTTACCGAAAAACTGAGTGTTCTTGTTCTCGTTTAAAAGAAAAACTATTTTTTTGTTGACCAGTGTAATTTAAGAACCACACGCATAAAAGTAATACGCATAGAGCAAATGACCTATCAAGCTCGCATTCTGAGTGCGGATTTGACGCCATGTGCTACAATTCAAATTAATAAAACGATATTCGTTGACTAATGGGTAGAGAGTATGACCTAACGTATTATCGAAACCCCTTAACTTTCAAAAGCTCAAGGTATTTTTCGGGTAGTCTACTCAAGGTTTTACTGCAGTAGCACAACCAACTTAAAACGTATTTATCTCAAATATCTAAAAATTTTACAAAATTTTTTTCACATATGTAATTCAAATTGATAACTGAATGTAATAAACTTTTTGGTGTGCAATAAGATTTTCATTACACTTGATAAATTGGATTTTTTGTGAATGTATACGAAATACGAAAGCAAACTACTCAACTTCACGTGTAACCTGAATAACTTGAATCATTGCTGTTTTTTGGCAAAGATTTATGAATACATGACAAAAAATGCTAACTTGTTCAAAATATACTAAGGTTAGCATAATGATTTTGAGTTTACATTAAAGTATAATAAATAGTAAAAAAGTTAAGAAATTTCAAACAATTTTTAAATAAAAATAGCACACAACTCAAGAATTGAAAATTTGTTGGATCTCTGCAGACCAACGTTGAGCAAATTGGGGTTAACCATTCTCTTGACGACGTAATATGTATTTGCACCAATCAACAGCCGTTTCAACGTGGTGGTGCGGTCCCCGAAACCGCTTGGGTTGCGCCGAAATGGCTGTTGTCTTTCCGAGGGTCCCAGTTACCCTGGGCACTCCCTCACACAAACCATTTCTCGCAGTGCTGCCCTCTGAACGACCGCAGAAGAAGCAGCTCGCAGCCTCTTTAAAATCGGTCGACTGTTTTCTCTTGCGCGACTTCTCGTTCTTCTTCTCCTGATTAGCGGCAACGTTGATCCTAACCCTGGCCCCGTCTTTCCCTGCTCAGTGTGCGGTGGAAATTTAACCTGGAGGGATAGATCGGTGCAATACTGCACCTGCTCCAAATGGGTCCATTTAAGGTGCTCATTACTCTCCTTTTCTAGATTCAAAACTTTAGGCAGGTTTCACTCCTGCAACTGTCCTCCCTGCTTTTTCTGAAGATCCCACACCTATCAACACTGTGTCTTCCTCTTTGAATTTCTCCAGGTTGTTGCATTTTAGCTATCTCGATGCATATACCAAATTATATCATAAGCATCATAAATCTGGCTTTAATCAACTAAAACGCCTGATATCTAAAAACATAAAAATAAATAGAGCATATATAAACAAGAACGTCTAAATTAAATATTTAAACTGAAGCACTAGTAAGACTAACAAAAGTGACTAACACAGAACTGATATGAAACGCAATCGCAACAGAAAAACAATGATTGGATTCTAGTGCTTCAGGCTAACACTTAACTAACGCGCAGTTATCAACCAACAACTTACAAACAACGTTTAAACCTGACGGTTTACAAATTTACATTATTCTTCCTTCATTAGTAATCAACCGGATTGCCATATGGTTGAGGGGAAATGCCTTTGTTTTCCCGGGCTGATCTTCGTACCACTGGGGTTGTCTCAACGAGGCTTTTAGAGACGTTGTCAGGAGCTATATGAAAGGTTGCGGATTCACATATTGATGACTCATCTGTTACCGTACGATCATGTAGTTCAGCCACATCTTTGTCATTTGATTAATTGGTTCTCTAAGGTGTTCGAGCGATGAGATCTGGGTGGGCATGGCGCCAAATTTTTTAGAGATACTGTGGCTTCCTTACCATCATCAAGTCTAATACGTGCAAAACATAGGTTTGCTTCAGTTAAGTTAACTTCGTGAACCAAGGAATCAAGTTTGTTCTTGCGCACAAAGTTTCGCATCAAAACCGGTCCAGGCTCAGTGAGCCAAGTGGGTAAGGACAAATCAAAACAAGATTTTTTATAAAAATTTTTATGAAAAACCCTAGCGTGACACAAGTTTTAGTGCAATTTTTGTAGCGTAAACGTGTTTACCGAAACGCAAACCCCACTGGTAAACGCATCAGCAGCAACATTATCACGACCTGCTCGAAATTTTATAATGTAGGAAAACGATACTAGTTCTAAAAGCCAACAATGTATTTTTTTATTTTGTTTTGTTTTCGATTGCTCAGCATAAAGGCAATCAACTTTTGATCGGTAATTGACGTAAATTGCTGTTGGGCAAGTAAATGTTCCCATTTTCGAATAGCTTCCACAATTACCGTGGCTTCTTTTTCTATCGCCGGATCGCGGCATTTAATACCACGGAGGGTTTGTGACATAAACGCCACCGGACATTCCCCCAGATTTAATGTTGCAGAGATAGCGACGTCGGAGGCGAGGCAACTCATCGACAAACGTACCATATTCGTCAATTGCTTGAAGAGATGCATTGGCAATGTCTTGTTTCAAGGATTTAAAATCTTTCACTGCTTCTAAGCTTAGTGGAAAACTTGTAACCTTTTTTTGGTTGAACCATTTTGTCAGAATAGTTGGTAACCCGTTTTGCGTTGTAAGCAAAAAACCCAACATTTGCTTCAAGGATTTTGAGTTATTGGGGGAGGCAGGACCAACAAAGGTTGCAACTTTTCAGAATTTGGTCTAATAGTTCCGTTCTCAACCCGATATCCTAAAATACTGATGTCTGAGACCGAAGATACCGTCTTCGAGTCAATTAGATTTAATGACGACGTTTTAGCGCATCGAGAAAGGCAGAAACGTTTGCATCATGTTCTTTCTGATTCATTTCTCCAACCGTTTCGTTATCAAGGTATGGAAAGGTATCTTTTAATTTATCCTTTTCAACAATTTCGTCCATCTTTCGTTAGAATTCCGGTACCTCATTTGTTACTTCAAAAGGAATTTGGTTAAACTCTCATAACTTTCCTTTTGCCTCAAAAGCTGTATACCGCTTGTCACTCTCCAAGATGGGGGTTTGGTGATACGCGCTCTTGAAATCAAAAGTTAAAAAACTCTGCATGCGGATAGCTTATTGACAAGATCGTCAATGCCAGTTAAAGGATATGCATCCAATTGAGTAAACAAATTGACCGCTTGTGAATAGTCGACACAAAGTCTTTTCTTTGCCCTCTTTGTTATTTACCACCAGTACTTGCGCCCTCCATGGTAAGGCACTGGGGCAAATTATGCCGGCAGAGTGCAATCTATTCATCTCTGCAGCAATAGACTTTTGGTCTGCAGCATTGAAGCGTCTTGACTTTGTGGCCCCTGGACGGCAATCATAAAGCAGATTGTTTAAAAGTGAAGCGGTTATGATTCCCAATTCTGGCATTACATTTAAGTGGTTAATCTTTGGAACAAACAAATCTCTAATACCCTTGTATTGAAAAACAACTTGTTTGTGCTGGCTTTGAAAATCACCTCCCAATAACAAATCAGTACACAAATTTTTCATAATTCCGACAATCACTTGCTCATAAGTTTCATTTTGTATAACTATGTCAACAACGCAACGCCCAAAGATCTCTCCTTTTAAATTGGACGAGGCCAGATCAACATTTGTCTTGCATGGCTCTACATGGAGCCTAAGGGCTTTGACCGTTTTATCGTTGATGAAACTGAGCGAACTTCCTGAATCGATCACCGTAGATAGTTTATACCCATTAACAAAAGACGAAATAGTGGCATGAGATAAACAAGAAAGTGCTAGCTGTATCGCATAGGATTGTTGTTTTAACGGTGATGTGGACGCCAGGTCTTCTACCAGAAAACAATTACTCTAGCAACACTTGGCAAAATATCCCTTTTTCTGACACTTAAAGCAAATAGGATCGCGAGCAGGACAATTTTTCCTCAAATAAAGACTCTTGCCTTCGCAGAAGAAGCAAGGTTTGTTTATCGTTGCAAGGGAAACCTGAGTACTTTGTTCATGTTGCAAAGATGCCTCGTTTGACAATCCTGGCAATACAAACATAACCTGCCCTCTGCTGTTCTTTTCATAAGCTTGTGAATGTCTTTGCGTTATTTCTAAGGCACTAGCTTGAGCAAATGCTGTACCTAAATCCAGCTCTCGAATCTCTAAGAGACATTGGCAACTGGAGGTAGATGTCAATCCGTTAAAAAAAGAGTCACAAGCCATTTCTTGCCGATACTCCTAGCCTGTAACCGCCCGAAAGTTACAGTCTTTACTTAAGCTCTGCAAGTTCTGTACAAATTCTCTCAAACTTTGTCCTGGTTTCTGATGCGCTGTTGCCGGGATATGACTAGCAAATATGATGTTAGGTGCTTTTACGTGCATGTTCTTCAGCTTGTTGATTGCATCTTCATATGTATTAACATTACATTCTGTAAGGAAGCGGAAGTGGAAGTGGAAGCGGTTGAAAAAAACCGCATTTACACCCCTGATGGCAGGCGACATGCTGTTCTCTCTCTTCTAAATCGAACTCTAAATCTGTGTATTCTCTCCTTCGTTCTATCGATGGCTCTTATTTCTTTTTTCTTAACTTTCCCAACTGTTCTTCCCCCAAAGAGTCGGCTTTGGTTTTTGTCGACTACATGACACCCTACTTTTCTGTCACCCAGCCAAAGATCTTGCATAGCATCCTCTTTCTGTGGCCCAGACCAAGTTTCCTATTTCATGCTAAAGCACCTTCCTCGCTATTGTATGGATTTTCTTCTTCACGTTTTCAATCTTTCCTTGCCTTTGCATTCCTTTCCTTCCAGCGAAAAAATATCTTCTATTATTCCCATCCATAATATGGGAACGCCTCTCGACTCTCCTGCTTCCTTCCGGCCTATCTCTCTCATCTCCTGTGTCTCAAAGCTTTTTGAACACATCATTTTATCGCGTCTATTCTTCGTTCTAAAATCTAACTCCGTTCTCTCTTTACGCCAGCCCGGTTTCCACCCTGCACAGTTTACTCTCGATCAAATCTTTTTCGGTTCATATCGGATGGGTTTAACAAACCCAAGCCTGGCTCTTGGACAATTCTTTCTACGATCGACTTTAAAGCTTTCGACTCTATCTGGCATCCCGCTCTTTTCCACAAACATATTTCGGCTGGCCTCTCTTAAGCTTTGCTCGTTGGAATCAATCTTTCCTTTCTAATAGGCGCGCTTGCGTGGTTTTTCAACATCACAAAACCGCTCATTTCGAGTCGGTCGAGGAATTTTGTAAGGATCCGTTCTCGGCCTTGTACTTTCCTCTATCTTCATCAATGATCTTTGTGCTTCGCTACGTTTTTCCCTCGGCTGCTCTCTTTATAATAGCGATGTGGTATTTTTGTCCTCCTATCCCTCGGTCCTTGCTGTGTTGACTCTTGACACAAGGAGCTCTGATTCAACTGGAGCGCTGGTCTGAGTAGTGGTGTCTTCCTCTCAATCAGAGAACATGTGAGGCTTCTTTCTTCTTAGTGGATCCACCAGCCCCATTTCCTCTCACTCAATTCTCTGCTCTTTTTCTCTCCTTCCTTCTCCTCTTACTCAATTCTCCCCTCCTGGCTTCTTTTTGATCCCACTCCAGCTTTTCTTGGGGTCACCTTTGACCGTACTTTGTCTTTTTCTAAGCACATATCTTCCATAAAGGCCAAGTTTTTCTCTCTTTTTAGATTTTAGGCTATATCTCTGCTTCCTCACAGGCCCCTCTAAGGAGTCCTTTCTATTTTCTGTATAAAGCTTTTCTTTGGCCATTTCTCACTTATGCTTCACCCGAATAGTTTCCGTAGCGTTACCAACTTTACCAAATTAGAAGGCTTTCACCGAGAGACAAGTCGCACCATCTCCTGCTACTCCCTAATCCCACTCGCCCCACTGAGGCGTCTCTATCTCCCCTAGGAGTCGCCCTAACTAATTTTTCTCTGTGACCTTATGAGCGGGCTCTTGGTCTCCCAACCTCCTTTCTCGTTTCCGATTTGGTCAGGCTTGGAGTGAAACCAAGACTCCTCAGATCCTCCTGGAGCGTATCGGCGTCCACTCACCCGCTTATTTTTTCTCCTACTTTTCCTAGAGAGGTTCTCTTTGCTTGCCCTTCCTTTCCTCTCTGGAACATGCCTTCCTTCAATGTGGAGTCCACCCTTTCCTCCCCATGCTCCCACTTTGATTGCCCTCTCTCTCTCTCTCTCGCCAAGGTGCGGCTCTCGCTCACCTTGATTCTCTCCCACCCCACGATCTAGTGATTTGGAGTGATGGCTCTGTCCTTTATTGTTTTAGCAAAGGCGGCTATGGCGTACTTACCAACTGCTCACTTTATAGCACTAAGGTCATTGTTTTCTTTACGCCAGGTCCAATTTGTTTAATTTTTTCCGCTGAAGCCTGTGCCATTGTGCACGCTCTCCGCTGGTCTCGGCAGTAGCAACAAGTCTGCCGTTTCTCTTCTCTTTCCCTCCTCTCCGACTTTGGCTTTGCTTTTGCTCAGGCCTCTCCTCCATCTTTCCTTCTTCCTCAAACTTTTTGCAGATCTGGCAGGAATAGTTTTCTCTTTTTTTTTACTCTCAGGATACAATGGATCCCGGGAAACACTCATTACTTATGAGGAACGACGCAGCTGATGAGCTGGCCAGACGGAGTGCGCTACTTGTGCTCTCTGCAATCTCTTATATTTTCTCTCCTGTGATCTCTCGTATTCACGCTTGTCTTTCCTCGGACTGGTGGCGTACTGTCTCATCCTAATTCTTTTACACACTGGTTCCCTCGGTTTCCCTTGAGGAACTCGTGCTCCCCCGTCACGCTCCCTGTTTCCTCTCTCGTCTTTGCTAGGACAAACATAGCCTCCAATTAAGCTTTTATCTTTCCAGAATTGGAAGAATCGAGAATTTTTGATGCAGCACTCGCGAACACCCGTGCCAGGACACCTCTTATCTCGTTTTGCACTGTCTAGCTACGGACTGTTCGCGCCGCTCGCTCTTTGGCGAGTCTCTGTCTTTCTGTGACTTGTGGTCCATGCCCTGAGGAGTTGCCCGGTTCTTGAGCTCTATGGTCTTTTGCCATGCCCTCATTCCTCGGAGGAGGTCGGGTAGCAGCAACAACAACACATAATATGTATGCAGATAAATTCAAATTATTTTTATGTAACTAGACATGTAATAGCATTTTGTACTACTGTTGTTACGATCGATGTAACTACCAAAGTATTATGCTTTTAATCATCAAAAACTTGCCGGCTCTGCCGGCGCCATCCGCATAATCTCGACAATGATGTTGAATCTGAAATCATTGGTTTATTCGGCAATGCCGATATACCTCAAGAAGCAGCTCTGCAAATAACAATGAAAACTTGATAATGTTTTTGACATAGCTTTAAGAAATCTTTTCCACCCATGAACAAATTTAGGCATTGCGGGTCCCTTGGTGCCATTTGGTGCGAAATCGTAAAGACAAGTGGCGTATTTTGAAACAAAATCTGGGAAGAACCAGAGCAGTTTAGAGTGGAAATTCTTTTTCGTGGAGATCAACTTCGTCTCCAAACAAAGGCGAAGATCATTTTTAATAAATGTTAAATTTTCTAAGCAAAAACTTTGCCAAGTGTATTTTTCAAACAGACAGTAAGACCGTTTTCTTTTCCTGGTTTTTCCTACTGTCATACCAATGGCGGCGGACATCACCCTTTATTCCCCCTAAATACGCCAATGGTATTTATTCTGGTAAAGTGTCACTGAAAAATCTCGAGTAACGGGCGACAAAAGCTTAAAGGCGGGATAAGCAGAAAATACGCTTTTATGTAGCGTTTGTTAATATTAGTGGTTAGAAAGCCTATACGCAGTTGCAATTTTGTTTGCTAAAATCACAGGGGTGAAGGCATCAAAGTTGAAATATTTTGAAATTGTTCTCGACGCTCGAAATTAGATAATTTGCAAACTTTTCAACTTCTCTTCACACTTGCATTTTTTACGCACACAACTTTCTCCCCTTAATTACGTGTATGAGAACTGGCCATATGTAATCGCGCAGAAGGTGAGAAGAATATTGATGCGTCACCCGGAACTCGCTTAGGGCAAGGATTCAATCTGAGAGCAATATCAGGGAAAAAATTCTCGGTACCAATATCGCAAAAAAGTAAATTTATACACGTTCTTAGGGTGGATGTAGGGTCAAAACACGCTTTTCTTTCCACCCTCCGCCTTGCATCGAGCTCAAACGTACAAATTATTGCTTCCTTGCCACTCGTCCACGTTGTCGGTTGTTAATGATGCTTTTTTGTTGAATCGATACAGTTCTCGATATTGTTTCTAAATAGTGATTTCTTTAAACCACCTTCATTTTGCCTAATTTTTCAATTGTTTGTTGGTAATGCAACACAAAAAATTGTTGATTTGAGCCCGCGGGTTTTTATCAAACTTCGGTTTGTAATGCTACAGATGATGAAAAACCCACTTTGCTTCTACTTTCTTAAATCTTTTACAACAAAAATACAGTTAACCACGAAATCACCATGCCACTTGCCTGATAATACACGCGACCATTAGTGTCTACATTTGGTTCCAAGTTTTCCCAAAATGGAGCTAAAAATGCAAATGTTCGACGTTCATCATAAATGCCTCCTAACTTTAAAATTCCATTCGAGGATGTTTGAATAGTGAAAAATTGCCGATCGCCAAACGGAATGGGATAATTCAAACTAAAAAACAACAACAGTGTTGATATAGCGATGTTTTATTTGAAAAGTGATAATCATAAACATTTTGATTTTCAATACGTATGATGCTGCTTTTTCATTTCTTAGATCTAGGAGTGGCTTAATTTTGTCAACATAATCATAAAAATTGTAAGCATAATAGCAATATTCTAATCGAAAAGATTTTACATTTCCCATCGCCAGAGGACAACGTGCATCATTGCTGTTTAATTGCCAACGGATATATTTACCCGCATCACTGGTGCCCCTGCAAAAATTTGTTAAATCTGAAAAAAAAATAACAGCTCAAAGCTCCGTTTCGTTTCTGTGATGTGGGACGAATAGCTTCAAAAAGTCAATGTCTTCAGCCGGTAAGGGCTCGGTTAAAACGTTATTTACTGGTGTTGCAATTTTTCTCACAAATGTTCAAAAAACATGGCTTTGGTCAGCAAACCCATCATACAAGTTCGTTGCGATTGGTTAAACCATCGAAGTCCATGGTTTAGATATGCATATGGTTTAGATATACATAGCGCATTCTTTTTCATTTTCTTCCTGTCTAGGAATACTACAAGTAACTAGATCTGGATAACAAAATTACTAACTGGCTACCTGAAGTGTTCCCATCTACATTTCCCGAAGAATAACTCTTTTAAACAAACAAATCAATAAGTTGTTCTATTTTTCCATTTAAAAAATAACAAGGCATTAAACTTTTTGTCTCATCTTCACTATGAACTCGAAAATACAAAAATATACAAAATGAGCAACCAATAAACAAAAGTTTTTCCAAAACGTCAAACTTATACTGACAACCTCATTGCTTTCGAGAGTCAAATATGCTAAGTTGTCGGTCTAAAACTAGTTCACTTAAAGATTACATCATCATGTTTCTCATATAGCCTAAGTGTATTATACCTGTATGGTTCTGAAATTACATCGTCGCCAATTGGTAACAGCGTATCGTTTTCCTTCGGACCGTATGGAAACAAAATCTGCTCCAAACACATTAACGAGCCGTTTATTGAAACTTGCCTACAATAAATTATTACAAGATTATACCAACTTAAAAAGCACAATTTGTTGCCTAAAAAATGATGGATAAGTTATAATTTTTAAGTTGGCTTGTTATTGAAACAGCTGAGTTGGCTGCAGATCATGAGGTTTACAGGAAACTCGTCGGATTAGCATGGGTCACCTACAGTGCTATCAGGCAGTTATGTCGAATAAGAAATGTTGGTTCAGCCCGGTGCGATAAATTTACTCAACTTGCATTTCTGAGAGCACCAACGATAAGTTAGTATGAAGGAGGTGATCGCCCCTATGCTCCTAGATCTCATCGTCGTATTTTGAATTAAAACTGGTTGTACTAGCAAAATCTTAATTCTTTCACAAATACTATCCGTTCCTTCCAATAAGTGTTGGATTACAAGGCAAAGTTAGGAATGGGCTCCGTAATGACATTTATTTACGATTACAGAAATAGATTATTTTGTGGTACGCTTATTTCAAAACTTGGTGCAACTTCCCGCGTAATGATATTTGTGACACCATGTTTTCTTAGCTGCACCAAAATGTATTGATCCCGTAGTAGAGCAAAAGGAACTAAATTTCAGTAGTTACTACAGGGGGGATGTGGGAAATGCATCCTACCAATTAGTGTTTATTAGTCTTGGTTTCGTCACCTTATTTGTTTTAGTATTTGTTGAAAAATAACTTGGTTTGAAAATTGGACTTCGAAAAAAGATGTGTTCACCTCCAATGGTAATGCATTGATTGAGACTTCTCATTCTCATTATCAAAGCATAGGGATTCACTACTGCTATATCATTTGCATCCAATCACCCGGTTGGTCGTGTAACCCATTTTCAAGAAAACATTTTCCTCCTAATATATTGTTGTATATTTGGTAACAATGATTTTACACTGTGGTTTACATCTTTTGACTTATTTTTTTTTTGTCAATTTTCGCTCAAAGTTTACATTTTATATACTATGCCTATAGTACCGACCGTCGTGCTTACAAATGGAGATTGTGGTCACTCAAAAACAACAACATCACTGTACTACATCAGTATTTTAACGTGGACTACACCTACAGCTCAGTTATTACAATTTTAGCTCTTGCCTATGCATAGTTAAAAAAACAAATATGAACCAAAGAGTAAGCACTGTAATACTGTATACGTAAGCGCCAAATAAACTTTGATGAAACATTAACTACCTGGGATTCGAACCGTCATCTACAAATCTTATCTTTATAAATCAGTTGCCAGTTGTACAGTCTACTTAATCAAAACACCTTGCCTGCAAATAAGCATAATTTTTCTGTTTTAAACGGTAATTAGCACTGCCGTGGTAATTTTGTTTCAGTGTCTTTTTATTCAAAATAGCTTTTTGTTTGTTGAGTCTTGCAATAACCGGTTACGGGTTGACATGACATAATAGATTGCTGTATCGTACGGTACAAAGTTGGTGATCATTTTTGAGCTAAATTTTCTATTTTACTTTGAGTCTAGCAGTGTTCAATTTCAAAATATTACGTTAGTTGCAGTTTCTTAAATTCAAATGCGATAGCATTTTTCTAGTAATGATTTATTTTACCTTGTCTTTGTTTGTTCACATAGATCAATAGTTATGTAAGATGTCAACAAACAATGCAAATTTGTCAAATCTACCAATGTGACTGCTGAAATTGCCAGTAAGGAAAATATGGCGTTTATCTGGAATTATTGTAAAATGTTGTCTATTTCCATGTTTCACGTCAAAACCCTCACATTAATTTCCAAATAATTCGGATTCGCAGATCCGATTGTAGTTACTATTTATAATGTTGTTCTATATTCTAATGCGTTGAAATTTGTTTATAGGAGACGGTACAGATTCGTCAACCAATAAATTGAAAGCAAATCAATTCCGTGTGACGCTCTTCTTAAGTCACCCAAATTCCTATAGCCACAACCAAAAATTAATCGGCAGTTGTAAGCGATAAATAATAAACTAAATTCTGGTCGCCATCACAAAAGATACAAGATCGTTACAAATTAAGGAAGGCACGAATTTTTGTTGATCCTGCCAAAGGGGAAGCGTCTCAGGAAGTTTTGAGAGCCCATGTTGTGAAAGATCGGATATTACACCTAGAAAGCACCCAAACATCTTCCCTTCGTCGTCGTCGTTTGGTTAAGCACCCAAAATCACTCCGGGCTAGCGCAAACCAAAGCCAGGGCCGAGGGTCTATCCTTTTACCATCCCGGGCTGCTGAACTGCCCAGATTAGATGCTGGCAGTGGTGGTGTTAAGCCAACATCGAGTTGCATCATGCAAAACCTGCAGACTTTGTGTTCCTTTTGGTGCATGACGTACGAGATATGATAACGTGATCTGCAGTTTGCTCAGAGGCGCCACATTCGCAATTCGGTGATGGAGCGAGACCCCATTTGTATATGGACGAGTGAAAACGTCTTACACCAATCCGCTGGCGGTTGAGCTTTACCCAAGATGTTCTGGGCAGACTCATTCCAAGTGGCCTTGATCTGACCCTGGGAGTGAAAGCACGGAGCCTTGAAGTACTCTCCAAGAAGTCCGCGTTCTATTTATATTTCGTCCACTGCTTCACGCGGATGTCCAGCTTAGACAAACTATCTAATAGTTTCCACCCATCAGATACAAATGGGCGTCTTGATCTAAGTCTCCCCAGGTGCGCATTCTGCTGCCCAACCAACTGTCCGTGCAGTACAAAGTAAGGATCATGGATAGCACAATTCGCCCAGGAGAGTTTTGCTCCTAATCGGCGGAGCTCAGCTGACTGGATGCCTGCAAAAACAGGCAAGTCCTCTATTGGTGTGGGACGCAGGCATCCAGTGACAATGCGCAAAGCATCATTGAGAATGCTGTCAATGAGGCGAGTATGCGTAATACGACTCCAAACTGGTGCGCAGTACTCAGCTGTAGAGTAGACCAAGAAAAGAGCAGAGATGAGCAATGCCTTGGCACCCGAACCCACATACGAATCACGCAAGTCGCCTCAACAGCGCAACTGGGGTGGAAAGTTTTTTGCGCAAAGCCTTGAGGTAGTGGTGGAAAGTGAACAACCTATCCAGCTTTACCCCAAGATACGTTGGAACTGGACAGGGTGGTAATAGGTTGCCATTGTTGTAAATATTAAGCTCACGTTGTTAAAATTAAAGGCCGCCGTCACTGTTTTCTTATTGCTGAGCTTTAGCCTCCAAGTCTGAAGACAAGCTGAAAGTGTAGCCATGTCTTGGCTTAGAGTGTCCTCCACAGCCTTCCAATCTCCAGAAGCATACAGCAATGCTAAGTCATCAACATATGCATATTTCTGGGAAGTCAGGGAAGGCAGATCGTATGTGTAAGCATCTTTCCTTTACGACAAAGCATTGAAAAGACCTACAAGAAGATAGCAGAAATAGGAGTCAGTATTGCTGCTATAAGTCGTGTAGTCAAAATGAAGATGAATACTTGGGCTGTTACCCCAAACCACAATAATAAAGGCGGAAAAAAGAAGGCACCCCAAGAAATAATGCTCACCGGGTAAGGGAGAGTGTGAATGACCCAAGAAAAGCAAATGACGCTGCAAAAACTTCTTTGAGGTAAAAGAAGGCAAGGTAGCTCGTCCAAGACTTCTTGCCGCTTCCTGAATAGTTAACCAAAACGTCAACTGCTCTATCATCAGGCTTACGTCTATGCCTCCCGACATGCCTTGTCTGTCATTGCCAAAGATAAGCCTGAGGCATGGCAGGCGTCATGCTGTTCTCTCTCCCGAAAACCGACCCTAAATCATTGCATTCTTTACTTCGTTTTATCGATGGCCCTTCTTTATTTTTTCTTAACCTTCCCAACTGTCCTTCCTCCAAGGAGTCGGCTTTGGTCTTTGTCGACTACATAACACCCTACTTTTCTGTCTCCCAGCCAAAGACCTTGCATAGCAGAGCCAGAGGCTACTTGTCCGAGCTCCGCCCAGCCACGTGCCCTGAGAAGTCTCATTCGTTTTTCTGCTTTTCTTTCTCCTCCGCTGAATTTCTCGCGGCTGCCACAAACCTCTCCTTATCCTCTTTCTGTGGCCCAGACCAAGTTTCCTATTTCATGCTGAAGCACCTTTCTCGCTATTGTATGGATTTTCTTCTTCTTCACGTTTTCAATCTTTCGTGGCCTTTGCATTCCTTTTTTTCCAGCGGAAAAATATCTTCTATTATTCCAATCCATAATATGGGAAAGCCTCTCGACTCTCCTGCTTCCTTCCGGCCTATCTCTCTCATTTACTGCGTCTCAAAGCTTTTTGAACGCATCATTTTATCGCGTCTACTCTTCGATTTGGAATCTAACACCGTTCTCTCTTTATGCCAGGCCGGTTTCCACCCTGCACAGTTTACTCTCGATCAAATCTTTTTCGGTTCATATCGGATGGGTTTAACAAACCCAAGCCTGGCTCTTGGACAATTCTTTCTACGATCGACTACTTTAGAGGTTTCGGCTCTATCTGGCATCCCGCTCTTTTCCAAAAACATATTTCGGCTGGCCTCTCTCAAGCTTTGCTCGTTATTATCAATCTTTCCTTTCCAATAGGCGCGCTTGCGTGGTTTTTCAAAATCACAAAACCGCTCATTTCGAGTCCGTCGAGGAATTTTGCAAGGATCCGTTCTCGGCCTTGCACTTTTTTTTCTTTTCATCAATGATCTTCCTGCTTCGCTACCTTTTCCCTCGGCTGCTCTCTTTATAATAGCGATGTGGTATTTTTGTTCTCCTATCCCTCGGTCCTTGCTGCGTCGGAGGCTACGCAAGAAGCTCTGATTCAACTGGAGCGCTGGTCTGAGTAGTGGTGTCTTCCTCTCAATTCGAGAACATATGAGGTCTCTTTTTTCTCAGTGAATCCCCCTTTAGCTAATCTCCAGCCCCATTTCCTCTTACTCAATTTTCTGCTCCTTTTCTTTCCTTCCTTCTCCTCTTACTCAATTCTCCCCTCCTCCCTTCTTTTTGATGCCACTCCAACTTTTCTTGGGGTCACCTTTGACCGTACTCTTTCTTTTTTTAAGCACATATCTTCCATAAAGGCCAAGTTTTTCTCTCGTTTCAAGATTTTAGGCTGTATCTCTGCTTCCTCACAGGCCCCTCTAAGGAGTCCCCTCTCTTTTCTTTGTAAAGCTTTTCTTTGGCCATTTCTCACTTATGCTTCACCCGAATAGTTTCCGTAGCGTTACCAACTTTACCAAATTAGAGCGCTTTCACCGAGAGGCTATTCGCACCATCTCCTGCTACTCCCTAATCCCACTCGCCCCACTGAGGCGTCTCTATCTCCCCTAGGAGTCGCCCTAATCCATTTTTCTCTGTGACCTTATGAGCGGGCTCTTGGTCTCCCAACCTCCTTTCTCGTTTCCGATTTGGCAAGGCTTGGAGTGAATCCAAAACTCCTCAGATCCTCCTGGAGAGTATCGGTGTCCACTCACCCGCTCATTCTTTCTCCTACTTTTCCTAGAGAGGTTCTCTTTGCTTGCCCTTCCTCTCCTCTCTGAAACCTGCCTTCCTTCACTGTGGAGTCCACCCTTTCCTCCCCATGCTCCCACTCTGATTGCCCTCTCTCTCGCCAAGGTGCGGCTCTCTCTCTTTCGCCAAGGTGCGGCTCTCACTCACCTTGACTCTCTCCCACCCCACGATCTAGTGCTCTGGAGTGATGCCTCTTTCCTTTATTCTTTTAGCAAAGGCGGCTATGGCGTACTTGCCAACTGCTCACTTTATAGCACTGAGGTCATTGTTTTCTTTACGCCAGGCCCAATTTGTTCAATTTTTTCCACTAAAGCCTGCGCTATTGGGCATGCTCTCCGCTGGTCTCGGCAGTACCAACAAGTCTGCCGTTTTTTTTCTCTCCCCTTCTCTCCGACTTTGGCTTTGCTTTTGCTCAGTCCTCTCCTCCATGTTTCCTTCTACCTCAAATGTTTCATCTTCAATCTACCTCATCTTTTCTTCTACTCTCGCTTGGTCCTCTTCTCCATCTTTCCTTCTACTCCTCCGACGCGAAATAAAAGTAGCTTTAAAGGCAGAAGACGCTTCCAAGGATTTGTAAAGTAAGATGGTGGAGTGGGAGATACAGTGGAAATTTGGTCCTCCTGAATCATCCCACCACGGAGGTTTATGCAAAACATCTGTAAGGCTCTGCAAGATTTGTTTTTGCCATATCACAGAAACCCGACAAACGATAATTTTTTAACATGTATGAAAATGGTCAATTACGTAATCAATTGCAGGCCTTTAACCCGATCGGTCTCTGAGGATGGATTGCCTCTTTTGAGACCCATTGACCTGATGGTGGGAGCTTTGGAGGCGACAACAGAATGTTCATATTCACGTATAAAGGAACCAGGTGATGAATTATGTCGTGGGTAACGGTACACCTTGCAGAAACTTGCAGAAATGTGGTGTGTAGATGGCTTCAACTATATCTGTCAAGGTTACAGGCTCGACAAAAATGGAGAAAACAAAAAAGAGACTAAGCAATCGGGGATTTTGTTATACTTTGTGATGAGTCCAAAATTCAATTCTTGCGTTATCCCTATGCAGTCATAACCGGTGTCAAAAAGGGATGTGACGGTCATGTTCGATCAGTAACTACTCCTATGAGCGATGGTTGCGCTCGTGAGCGGGACATTCGGAAGATTGCTCTCATAGACTCTTTGGGCAATGAAAGTTTAAAATAGCTTATAAACTTCCTTTTCAGGGAGCAATGAGCTGTGCCGGGGCTATTGTGTGTGTGTTCGTTAATTTGCAGTGTATTTTGTTTTGTGCTGTTATGTTAAGATAAATGAATTTAAGCAGTTTATTGAAACTCCACGTAAAAGAGGAGTTTGGGGAGAATGTAGCGTAAACCGTTAAAATTGGAGCATAAAAATGGGATTTATTCGCAATTCTTAGTAAAAAGAATAACACCAAAATGCTGGTAAACATTTTATTAAAACGTTTCGCTTTTACACTAAAAGCATCATCAGTTAAACAAATGGTCACTTAAGGCTAGGCTAAACTTTCACATTTTAATTTAAATATTACAAATAGAGCTGAAAATTCTTTACCTTTGAACCCGCAAATTTTTTGAAAAAAAGTGCTTTAAGCGCCGGCGTTTCTATTTGGTCGAGTTGGAATAAGTCGGATTGTATGTTGGTTTAGAATTAGCCTACTTGTATTTCTCTGTTTAAGACGCTTAAGTTTATCAGTTCGTAGAGAGCAAGCCTGGTTGTTAATTAAGATATTTGTTTCATTTTCAAGGTAAAGTGGTCAAGGAATTTAATTGTAGCTACAAGCGCTCCTCGACCTATTTTTATAAGTTATATGATGTTAAAACGTCTGACTATATCGCTTCTTAAAGACTTTATTGTATGGTTAAAGTCTGTTTGGGAGATAGCAAGGTGGTGAAAGCGTCTGTCTGGAGACCGAAGTTTGACGGTTTAAATCCTCGCCAAATTCAAACCGAGTCAAAGATTCAAATTCTTTTACAACAACAAATAAATAGTGGAACTGACTACACAAACCTTAAGTGTGGGAGACAAGTGCAATTATAACTGTCAGCAGTATCAGTACAGTTGGCGTTTTCAGGACAAGGGTTGCTTGAACAGTTGACTCCCAGATTCATATCTATAAAAAATAGTTTTATCAATTTGAAATTAAGAAACTGATTTGTGATACCAGCTAAGCTTAGCATATTCCTCTCTAACCTTAGATTGCATCACCAGCGTCAAATTGACCTCAAAAGATTGATTTATTTTTATATCTTTTTATGGAATGCAATTCACTACCCTAGATTTCCCAACATTTTCGACAAATTTTTTTATAATGTTAAGTAGTGTTTTTGTTTTATCATCTTGATTTTTGCATGACTAAAAGAGGGCTTCCTTTCTCTATCCTAGAAATCCATGACCAAACTGAAAACAATTCCAATGTATTTTATTGTTGTAGTTGTTTACTCGACCCCTTCCGAGGGATAGGGGCATGGCGGGACCATAGAGCCCCAAAAGCCGGGCAACTCTCCAGGGTCTGGACCAGAGGTCGTACAGAGACAGAGAGTCGCCAAAGAGTGAGCAGCGCAAAGTGTCCGTAGCTGGACAGTGCAGAATGAGATGAGAGGTGTTCTGGGACGAGTGTCCACAGGCGCTGCAGGAAGGATTCTCAGTTCTGCCAATCCTGGAGAGATAAGAACCTAACAGAAGGCTGTGTCCGTTGCAGCGTAGACGAGAGAGGACATAGCGAGCATTACGAGGGAGCACAAGTTCCTCGGTGGAAATCGAGGGAACCTGTGTGTCAAAGAATTTAGATGAGAGTGTACGCCTCCTGTCCGAGATAATACGAGAAATAAGAGGAGAGAGACTACAAGGGATTGCGGAGGGCGCAAGTAGCGCTCCCCGTTTGGCCAGCTTATCAGTGGCGTCGTTTGCCGGTGGAAACGAGTGTCCGAGGACCCATTGTAGCCTGATAGAACAGGAGGAAAGAGAAGGCAGTTATGCCAGATCTGCCACAGAGTTTGAGATAAAAAGAAAGATGGAGAAGAGGACAGGGTGGCGAGAGTCAGACAGGGAGAGAAGAGATGACAAATGGCAGTCTTGTTGGTGCTGCCGGGACCAGCAAAGAGCGTGCAGGCTTTAGCAGAGAAACTTGCACATACTGGGCCTGCCGAAATAGAAAGAGTGGTCTCAGTGCCACAGAGAGAGCAGTTGGCAAGAACGCCGGAGCCGCCCTTACCAAAAGAAAAAGGAACAGAGCCGTCTGTCCAAAGCACCAGATCATGAGGGGGGAGAGAGTCAAGATGGTCGAGGGCCGCATCTTGGCGAGAGAGGGGGGATCAGAGCGAGAGCATGGAGTGAAAAGCGTGGACTCCACCGTGAAGGAAGGAAGATTCCAAGGAAGAAAGGGAGCGCAAGCAAGAAAAGATCCCCTAGAACAGGTAAAAGGAAGCATGAGCGGGTGAGTGGACGCAAAAGCTCTCCAGGACGATGTGCAGAGTCTTGGTTTCACTCCAAGTCTAGCCAAACCTGAAATAAAAAAGGAAGTTGGGGAACGAAGAACCTGCTCATAAGAAAAAGAGTGGAATGAGTCAGAGTGACTCGTAGGGGGGGTAGAGAAGCCTCGGAGAGAAGAAGAGGGATAGGGGAGGACGAGAGGCAGCCGGTAATAGCGCGACTGGCCGCTCGGTGGAGGCGTTCCATTTTGGTAAGATTGGTAGCGCTTAGGAAAGGAAAACCATCCGGGTGAATTGTAAGTTAGAATGGACCAAAGAACAGCTTTATACAGAAAAGAGAGGGACTCCTTAGAGGGGCCCCATGAGGAAGCAAAGATACAGCGTAAGGCCTTGAGTAGTGGGAAAAACTTGGCCTTCAGCTAAGATTCATGCTTAGAAAATGAAAGACTGCGGTCAAAGGTGACCTCAAGAAAAGTTGAAGTGGGATTGAAACGGAGGCGGGAGCCGAGTGGGAGGAGGTTGGGATGGAGGTTAGCTTGGTGGGGATCCACTGAGAAGAACGAGGCCTCACATTTGCTCGAATTGAGAGGAAGACACCAGTACTCAGACCAGCGCTCCAATCGAAACAGAGCTCCTTGTGTGGCCTCCATCGCAGTGGGGACCGAGGAGGAGGAGGACCAAATGGCCAGATCGTCAGCGTAAAAAGAGCAGCTGACGGAAGAAGGCAGAGAAGCCGGGAGATCATTAATGAATAGAGAGAAAAGTACAGGGCCAAGAACGGATCCTTGCGGAACACCTCGATGGACTCGAAAAGAGCGACATTTGTGATTTTAAATCACCCAAGCACGCTTATCAGAAAGGAAAGATTGAGTCCAACGAGCAAAGCAAGGAGGGAGGTCAGCCGAAATAAGTTTGTGGAAAAGGGCGGGTAGCCAGACAGAGTCAAACGCTTTGAAGAAATCGATAGTAGACAGGATCGTCCGAGAGCCCGGCCTGGGTTTGTTAAACCCATCCGAAATGGACTGAGAAAAGAACAGAATTTGATCGAGTATAGACCGTCCAAGACGGAAACCGGCCTGACCGGGAGAGAGAATGGAATTAGATTCTGGAAAGAAGAGTAGACGAGATAGAATGATGCGTTCAAACAGCTTTGAGACGCAGGAGGTCAGAGAGATAGGCCGGAAGGAAGCAGGAGAGTCGAGAGGGTTTCCCATCTTGTGTATGGGAATAATAGAAGATGTCTTCCAGATGGAAGGAAAAGAATGCGAAGACAAGGAGAGATTGAAGATGTGAAGAAGAAAATCCATGCCAGAGCGAGGAAGGTGCTTTAGCATGGGATAGGCAACTTTGTCTGGACCAGTGGCGGTGGACGAGGAGAGGTTGGAGGCAGCCACATAAAATTCAGCAAGTGAGAAAGGAGAGCAAAAGGACGAGTGAGACTCTTCCGAGCACGTGGCTCGGCGGAGCTCAGTGAGGTAGCCTCTGGCCCTGCTACGCAGAGCCTTTGGCTGAGAAACGGAAAAGTGAGATCTCAGGTAACCGGCATAGACCAAAGCCGATTCCCTGGGAGACAAACAGTTGGGGAAGTTAGAAGTGGAAGAAGACGAGGAAGGAGAGCCAGCGATAGAGCAAAGAAGAGAGCGCACAGATTTAGGGTTAGATTTAGGTGAAAGAGAAGAGCATGTCGTCTGCCATGCCTCAGTCTTGGCCTTGGCGATGACTGACGAGGCGCGTCGAGAAGCGGAGATGTACATGTAAGCCTGTTGGTCTTCACCACTTCTGTGAGCGGCAGCGAAAGTCTTACGTTTTTCACTAACCGCTTCTTCCACCTCAGCAGACCACCAGGCTTTAGGAGGGCGTTTGATGCGGCCGAAAGGAATGGAAGATTTGGCCGCATTCAATGCCAGAGAGGTAAAGAGACCAGCAGCAGAGGAAAGAGAAAGTGACGAATATTCCTCTGCTGAAGGACAGTGAGAGTCAAAGTCATCCCAGCGAGCTTCCTGAAAATTAAAGGAAGGGGGACGCTCGTTGGGGCGAAAGACCGGAGAGAGAGGGACAGATAGAAGAATTGGTAGATGGTCAGAACCCAGGTCCTGTAGCACCTCTCAGGAGCAGGAAAGGGCAGGAGAGGAGGGAGCAGAGGAGATGTCAGGAGAAGAGCGACTGCCAGAGGAGCGATGGAGACGGGTGAGTGTGTCAAGGTTATTGAGGAGGAGGAGGAGGTCAGAACAAATGAACCAGTCGAATACTTCCTCCCCGCGGAGGTTAGAAGTACCTCTTGAGTCCCAGAGAGGGTGATGGCAATTGAAGTCTCCAAGAATGAAAAGATTTCTGGAGGAGGGAAGGATGGAGGGAGAATAGAAATCGGTTCTGCCATCCGTTGGGGAGGAGCGAATAGGGGGGGCGTACACATTAAGAAAAGAGAGCGAGGAGGAGTTGTTAAAGGAGATGTTGATCCCTACATAATTAGAGTAAGGATCAAGTGAAGAAAGAGAGGAGGTAGAAAGTTCAGATAAAGACAGGCCCTGCCTGACGAAAATGACAACGCCGCCGCTAGCGTACGTGGTATCAGAAGAGAGAATGCCAGACCTGGAGTGGGTGCGATCAGAACGCAGAGCAGAGAATCCAGGAATCCGGAAAGAGGAAGAGGAGTTAATATTGAATTTCTGAATGCAGGTAAGGTCGACAGGATGGGACGAAAGAAGGTGAAGTAGTTCAGTGCTCCTGGCTCGAAGACCTCCAGCATTCCATTGAAGAACCCTGAGAGAGTCAGGGGGAGAGGAGGCAGGAGGCGCAGAAGGACAGCCACGAGCAAGGGACGATGGTGGGAGGGAAAGGGAGAAGATATAAAATGGGCAGATGGGGGATAAGAGGTTTGGAGATGAGGGTGGGGCGAGAGTGCAGCATTAGCAGAGGGAGGGCCAGATTGCACAGTGGAGGTATACATGTCGGAGGAGTCCGAGGAGGGTGTCACAATGTTACGGCAGGGGGGGCTCCAAGAGTGAGAGCTGCCAAGAGCTCTGAATTTGGAAAGGGAAAGTTGTGAGTACCTTAGATGGACCCATTTGGAGCAAGCGCAGCATTGCACTGACTTGCCCCGCCAGGTCACATTTCCAGGGCACACGGAGCAGGGAAAGATGGGGACAGGGTTGGGATGAACGTTACCGCTCATCAAGAGAAGGAGGAGAATGAGGAGACGAAGAAGGGCAAGAGAGGGGCAGGAGAAAAGAAAAAGTGAAAACAAGCGACCGATTTTAAAGAAGCTGTGTGCTGCCCTTCTGCGGTCGTTCAGGGGGCAGCATAGCGAAAAAGTGAAAGGGAGTGCCCGGGGTAACTGTGACCCTCGGGAAGGCCAACAGCCATTTCGACCCAACCCAAACGGGGCCGGGGACCGCACCACCACGTGGAGGCGGCTGTTGATTGGTGCAGATGTATCCTATTCGCAACAGTTGTTTTATTGAGAATTTTGTAAATTCTTGTTTCTGACCTGATAATTTTATATTTCAAGTATGTTACATGAAAGTAATCGAATTTGGTATATTATGGTAGGGCGTGTGAAATTTTGTTGAGGCTGAAGTTAGAGTAAGTACAAAAACATCATAAACAAGCCCCTACTAAGTATCAAATGTGTTGGATGTGAAATGGCGCAAACCGCTTTAAAATTTAAAGGTATCATCATTAAGTTTTTTCAGAGTTAATAATTTAATTTAACGTAAAAGTATACCAAGCAATGTTTGAGCTTAAACGTTTTTAACAAAACAAAATGACTTACGCATTTTTAGAATCGTGGTATTTTATTTAGCTATTGACAATAGCCTGTTGACTCAACCCCCACTTCAGCTAATTATGACTTTAAGCACCATCATATCAGACCACTGAAAACTCTCTGACAAAATTGCATACAATAACTCTAAGGAAACGTATCTATACACAAATTATTCTTTGAAAAAAGCTCGTTTCAGTTACGATTCTCTATTTTTAGGGTATTACTTCCATAAATCATTGTATGCGTGACAACAACTTCATTTGGACACAAATTTCTGACGAAAGTCTTTTGCAAGTTTTCATTTTGTCCAATGTCGTGACAACATACTTTTTGCGAAGCGTCGGTAATCAATTTAACGCATTTTTCCACTCTTTGAAAATAAATTCAAAAGTCAAGGATATCACATATTAAATTATCTTTTTAATAAAGAAAATAATTTCTTGTTTTTTACATTGCAGTGTGGGGGATGGTTCTACTATGCTGACATGACTTCGATCAACCATGTCTCATTATTGTGTTGCATTCACAGATAGTTTAGAACGAAATGGTTTCACTCGAGTCAAGTAGATTTCTCAGTAACGACATATTTATTTGAATAGTTACATTTTTGCTACTTCTACTTTTACCTGATTAGATTAAGTAGCTAAAATCCTACTTGGGTAAAATTATAACTTTTACTTAGGTAGATGCTAAAATCAAATGTCTATTGAATTGGAATGCGGTACGTTTGCACAAAAAACAGCTTTCAAATCAAGTTTGTTTTTCCTGCAAATCTTTTGTTGAAGTGGCTCGTTTTTAATTCAAATTTTGAAAACCAACTATAACTGTTTTTCAAAATTTGAAGCTATTTTAGGCAAGGAGTGTTAAGTAATTATCAATGGGTCGGGAAGTCCTAAAGCTTCTTGATTTTTAAGTGTCTTGCGCCCAAAGTAAATTCCAATATTTGCTAGCGCGCAACTTTTTGCAGCTTGTTTTAACTTTATTTGCATATATTAGTTCATTTACAAACTAGCTACTGCTGTTATCAAAATAGCAGCCAGTGGAGGTGCAGGGAAAGTAACCCGCACTCTACTAAAAGATTTATTAAAGTGTTGTTTTTGGCTGAGTTCTTCAGCGCTCTATATAAAGATTATCACGAGAGCTTTATCTCACAAAATTCTACGAGGTATAAAATTTGCTTAATACCGCTCTGATTCTTTCTGCAATTCTGACAGTCTATAAAATAAGTAAAAAAAGTCATCTCTAAAAATGTGATCCAAGAGGTAAACGTTTTTGTCTCTCCTTCCTCTGAAATTTTTAGCTGACTCCGCCATTTGGCTCTAGTTTTCAAAGGTTAAATCTCAAAAACCATAAAGGTTTTAAGCTCTTTTTTAATTAGAAGCAATTAGAAAAAAAGAACAATAATTGCTCTACGTTAAACGACTTTTAATCATCAACAAACGATTTATCACAATCTTGGACAACCAAAATATTTAATCAAATAAACTAACAAAAAAGAATTCTATACCTGTGCCCTTCACAACAGGGTTTATGATGCACTCAAGGGTGTGCCTGAAATTTTCAAGGCCTTACAAACATGATGGAGTGAACCAGTTTAGCAAAAGAAGGCCTTTTTATGATAGATATTTTTGAGAGAACTTGGTCTTTTAACTTGAGCGTTTGAAAATAGCGATCCCTTTTTTTAAAAACAAAGTTATCCACTAAAAATGCAGAGGAAACAGGTGAAAATAAGTGTTGCAAAATAACGGCCTCGAACAAGCAAAAAACGATCTTACTCTTTAATTAAACAGCTAACAAATTAATGGCTGGGCAAAATTTTTCTGATTCTACGGAAAATGTTTTCATGGTGTACAGACTTATTAAAAACTAAAATAGGGTTTAAAATTACAAAAAATGTTGAAGACCACTATCTATACTACACAGCGCAATTTCTTCTGTGTTTCTGTGTGTGTTTGTATGCTTTCTCTCCTACGTGGTTACTGGGCGTAGAAACACGGAACTTAATATGACTGCTTCTTTGCGAGAGTCATAAGACGGTTGATGAGATACGACCACGTCACAATTAACACTAGAAAGACGGCAATTTTTCTTTACCTAGAAAGACGGCTGCAGTCAGTTATGACCGCTATTACATTTTCTCTTTAAAACATTTTTTAATGACAAAAACTTTCTTACTTAACGGCTGCTAACCAATGCACAACAACAAAACTTAATTGAGATTGAAGGTAATTTGAATAAACGCGATCATAGTAATAGTTTGTCATGCACTTCCTATAGCACAAGAAAAGCAAGTGGCAACAGTCACTTTACATGAAGTGTGTTTACCTCAACAAATTATGTGGCATAGGTGCCAAGATAGACTGGACTTGTTTCTGCATAGCTGCAAATGACATTGCTTCCTTTTTCAATAGACTTTGCTGGAACTTGCACCTCCTTCACAGGAAGAGGAGCAAAAGCGCTTTCTGCTGGAGGGTTACAGCACATCTCTTTTATAAGCTGAAGTAAAATTTTCCTTCTTGACTAGCTCTGGCCCGTTACTTCACAATATATGATGTATGCATTTATGCATGCATGGTCTATAATGGTAACAAATACGGCCACTGGTCGTCTTCTTGTGGCACTTTTGCAAGTATGATACCGAGTCATTTGGTCCGAAACATCTACCCCAACTTTTGGCAAGTTGCAATACTTGACAGTTTCGGGTAATTTTTTTTGTGTGCTAGGTCGACGGAAACTGTTTTGTGCATTGAGCTCAGTAGACGTACCAGTTTAGCCTTCTTGGCTTTGTATATTGTCAAAGTGGCATTAGACGGAGAGACAAAAACTTCTGACGAATGCAATGGCTTGTCCTTCATTATCGCCTCAACTTTCCGTACCTCCTTCTTTTGCTTCCTTATTGCATCAAGGCAGATATCTGCAAGTAGGTTATTTTCTCGGTTCCTTGTGGGGTCTTTGCCAAGATAAGGCTCAGCATTGCAAAGACGTTTTGAACTGACGTCAACTAGAAGCCGAAATTTTATACCGACTTTATCGGGCTTATTCGGCTTGTACTGTATAAAGAGCACCGCCTTTTAAACGGAAACAGTTGTTCGTCTATGATAAGATCAAAGCTTGGTACAAAACACTTTTTGTAGTTTTTTACAAAATTGTTCCAGGTGTCTAAAATGAGGCAAAATTTATGCGTTTGCCTTCTTTTACGGCGTGTGGAAAAATTGTCAAACCTCAAACGCTTCATTAACTCCCTTGTATCGGTCTCTAATGATTGTGCTACCGAAAATTGGGTGATCCCACTCCTTACCCCACAGTTGATCAATCGAGGCGATTTTTCCAACCAAAACAACGAGTACTATTTGAAGACCAATGAATTTTTCCAACTCGCAAAGCTCCGCTAAAAAGTTTTCGTTATCGACTTGTCCATGCTTGATCGTGAATTTCTGAATAAAACAAAGCATAGGCTCATCAACAAACAAACGAAGTGCACTACCCGATTGGACGCTTATTTGGGAATATGATATCGCTCCTGGTCTTTCTGAACAAACGTTTTTAGCTGCAGCTCTACGTCTATTCGTAGTGTCGCTGATTTGTTTTCAAGTGACGCCTGCTCTGCTTGAAAGAGAGTCCCGCTGACTGCTCGAAGGTTGTCCTTCATCAGCATTTTCCAAAACTGGTAGATCACTAGCATCATTACTTTCGCTATCCGATAAATCAGAATTTTTACTAGCACCATTACTGTCGCTATCCGATGAATCAGAATTTTTACTAGCATCATCACTGTCGATATCCGATGAATTAGAATTTTCAAGAGAAGCCTACATTACCCCTCACGCCGCGACATCTTCATCACGGGAGTTATGGGGATCATCTACCCGAAACAATCTCATTGCTTCTTACACAGTATATTGTTCTGCCTCAGCCATGACAACAAATTGCTGGCTGTAAAAATTTTTAGCCTAAAGATAACAATCTGCTAATAAATCTAAATATCATGCTGTGGCCCCAGATTTGCAATGGACAATAAACCTCTAAACAGCGATATTTTAAATAATTTTCGTGGCTGAAGATTTCTGTACGACAATTAATTGCATGAATCAAAAACTACTACTTCCTGCCAAATATAAAAATAAGTCTCATGCTACCAACTATTTGCTTACAAATAAGTGAGGCAATTCAAATTTGCCGTGCTGCTGCTGAAAAAAAAAAAATTAATGTTGGAAAAGCTGATAAAAGCTACTGATAAAATTGAAAAAATGTTTGTTTTGGGCAGACCTCATTATGACAAAATAACGACAACTATAAGAGACAAAAAAGTAGAACAGAAATTCGCGAATCATAAATCATTTGAAACTGTCTGGCTTCTAGGTAAAAAGAAACAGTAGCTATTTCTATAGCAAATCACTCAGCGGTCATATTTCACCGCTTAGTCTTTTTAGGTATATTGCTTCATTTACTCCGTTATAGAGATTTGGTGAAATTAATTCCTTTGTTACCTGGGATCTCTAAAAAATATATAAAAACTCACATGGTGGCCAGAGTTAAATTTCAACTGCCTACGTTGTAAGATTAAAAGCAAAATTGAAAAGCGGTCAAAAATGACCGCTCGTCTTTCTAGTGTTAAAAATAAACTCTTTAAAATAAGCACTTCTTGACAGAGGTTGCAGATTTTTACTTAAACAAAAGCTAGCTCCCGACTTACCAATTTCAAGTAAGTTCAGCATTCTGGGAACTAAGATGACGACATATTTAAAAATTGATTATAAAATCTCTTTGCTACAATTTCTTCAAAAGTACTTACGAGTAGAAAAGCGTTTGAAAACTTTTTTGGTAGATATTGACAAGGTGAAAGTAATTATCTAACAATCTACGCCTTATCAACCATGCAACGAAGGATTGTGCATTTTAGCGTTTTCATAAGCATATCTTTTCTTTTTTTTCTGAAACGCTTCAGAACAGCTCTGACGTGTATAAGTAGAGCAAGTTTATTCAATAAAGTCAACTTTTGGCAGCAAGCTTGAGCAGTGTGGTTTTTGTGAGAGTACTGAATACAAAGAGTAAATTCCATTTTCTTAATTTTATAGGTCAACTAGCCGGCTTTGCCGGCGTCCCCAGGCAGGAGCCCTCTATCAGCAATGTCGAAGTTTAGTATTTCGGTTCAACCGGCTGTGCCGACTTCACCCTTCGGGCTCTTGTGTTAGCAGTAGCGAGAAGTTAATAAATCTTATGCACTTCCAAAGTTCTTGTACACGAAATCGTAATCATCATATTCTCTAAATCAGGGATGTCAAACTCGCGGCCCTCAAAATCATTTAATGCGACCCGCGAAGCCATTTAATACCAAACAATTCCGGGAAAACTCCAATGCTTGATTACAGGTCACAGCCGTGGAGAGAAGTTGACTTACATGTAAGAGCTACGGCTGGAGAGGTGGTGACCTTTTTTTTATTTTTTTATTTTTTTTGGAGGGCAGTGCCATGTTGGCCCCCAGTTCACGAAATCTGGAGATTGTTGCCCGGAAAAGTGGCCCTTCTAAATTTTTTTCAAAAGAGTGTGGCCCGCAGCACTGAATAAGTTTGTCACCCCTGCTCTTAATCATGACTGGTAATGCTCCCAAAGAATCTTGCCACAAGTTATTGTCAATACTTATGAGTGAGAAGGGATTGAAACACAGTTAAAACTGACGGTAGCAGTGAAACGGTGGTTCCTTTCACAATTACAGAAATAAACGATTTAATGGTAGACTTATTTTGCGATGGGCGCTGCCCCTTTTCTATTCATATTTGTGGTTCTTTTGGCTGCGCTATTTGTCTTGCTTCCGGCATAGCTACAAAATCGGCTATGGCTTCCCCAAAATCATTCACCATATTTTAGTAGCGGCCACCAGGCCGAGTTATTTTCAAACAAATGTTTTCCCTAAATTCAGTTTTGCAAATTGTTAGGATTATGATTTTATTTTGATTTTTTTAAACTTGGGGTTTTATTACAATGCTGTAGAGTATAGACATAAATATTTTAACAGGCAACATATCAGCAAAAGAAAAAATCATTGCTTTATTGTATATAAGATGGCGTCGCCCGCAGAGCCCAAATCAGAAAGGTAGGGATTGAGAATGTCGGTTTAACCGGTCAAGCAGGCTTCAACTATCAGGCTCTTGTTTGAAGAGCTACCATACGTTTATGTGTTTTCTGCACATAAGCTTTCAACGACTTTTTGTGTTTCTTTGACATTGCTTGTACAAATCAGTGCACGATTGATAAAAATTTCCTATGGACATTAATTTTTGACGAATTTCACGACTTAAAATTTTTTTGCTGGATGGAATTTGAGCCCAAAGCTGTGATGAAATGCTGTGTGAGAAGCGTCAGTAAGCAATTTAACGCATGCTTTGAAAATGGCTTAAAAGGTCAAGCACAGGGTGTCTCATTATAAACGCGACCCATTCATATGCTTGTAACTCATAGACTAGACAGAAAGGTCTAAAAATGTGTAGATATTCTGAAAGCTGATAAAATAGCAATCAAAATGAGCATTTATTGAATAACTCTTCACAAAAAATTAAACGTTTACAAAACATGTTCTAAATGTCCATCTTTGCGCTGTTTGCATACTCGGACCCTTTGAGCAAAATTGTCAATAACCCTGACACATTCTTTCTTTTGTAATTCCATGGATCTGCTGGGCCATTCTCAGTTCTGTTATTGATTGCGGATTCTTGCAATAAACATTGTCTTTCAAGAGTTCTCAAAGATAAGCCCCAAGAATGCGATCACCAAAAGACAGAGTCCTTGCTATGGACATGGCTACAAAGAGAGATATGTGCTTGGTCGCTGAACCAGACGATACTGAAAAAATCAGGTTCCTCTTCAATTTTGTTCTAAAACTGCTGGCACATCTCAACAATTTTTGCCATGTGCTTTGGCGTCAGAACTTGTTTTATCAGGATCCTGTTTGAATAGAGTTGAAAACCCATCGTTAGGATACTTTTTGAACAAAACAAAATTTCTCGTTCTTTGTGATGTGACGTGGTTGATGGTTCCATTAAGTTGAGAAAAGTTAAATTACTCATGTCTTGTTATTGTGTGTCATTTAGATGCGGTCAGTAACGAAGTAGTTTTAGTTAAGTTATATTGTTCCTAAAATTTTTTAGCGCGGACCATTAGAATAAGTTTTTAGCTTCCCCTAACCCCTTTGCTGGCTGGTCCAGGGATGGCAAACCACTGACCCACTTGTTTCCCAAAATAAAGCCTTGAAGCGGTTTCAAACCCGTTTTTATGTTAACAGTGTTTTTGATCTAAGTTGTCTTGTATCACTTTATCTTTTCAGCGCTTTTGGTTGATTTCTTTGTTTGCACAGTTTAGTTAATTAGGGCACATTTTAAGTTTCTAGTTTTGCTTTAAGCATATTTTGATATTGTTTTAAAATCATTTGACTTTGTTTTTAGGTTGAGTTGTTCAATGCAATTCAATTCAAAAAAAGCCAGTCAAAATTCGGTTCACTTGTTTCTGTTTTTCTTGAGTTCATTAATAAAAAAATTGGATCCATTCGTTTGCAGGATTTTTGGTGAACTAGAAGCGGGAGCGATGATTCATAGTTTTGTAAGTAACAATTGCTAGTTATCCAAACTAGCTTTTGCTACAGCCTCACTCATGCTTTGGGTAGCCAATTGTGAGAAAATCAGCGTCGAGAGATGGTAATCTCTAAAAAAAGGTCTTCAAGTTAGCTTGGGAAGTAAATTTTGAAACTATGTGTCAAAATTAGCGTCCAAAATAATTGATCTCCACAAAAAACGGTTTTCGCCTTTATGTACATGCATTTCCATTGACCTCGACGGACCCTCATGATCTTGTCCACGGACCCCAATGCGTTAATGAACACCAGTTTAAGAACTCCTAACTTAAGTAAATACTCAAGTAGGCTTTTCAATGACATGAACTTACTCGAGTACTTTCATTTTTTGTGCTTCTACTTTTACTTGAGTAGATTAAGCAGGAAATAATGCTACCTGATGACTTATAACTTTTACTTAGGTAGATACTAACAGTTTGATGTCTGATGAATTGGAACGCGGTATGTTAGTACAAAAAATGGCTTTAAAAACTCGAGCTTTTTTTGGCAAATCCCTTATCAAAAAGGGCTATTTTTGGTTTAAATTTTGAAAACCGACCACAAATGATCCAAAAAATTTACCGCTATTTAGATATGGTAAAAAGAGTTATTATCGGTGGGCCATGCAGTCATAAAACTTTTCAATTTTTAAGTTTTGAGCAACAAAAGTAAATATTTTCCTAAATATAATTTTTTGCTATTTGTTTTATCTTTTCCTGGATATATTAGTTTGCTGGCAAGCTAATTACTGCTCTTGTCTAGATAGCAGCAGGTGGAAAGGCAAGGATTGCTTTGGCTGGAGTTTTTTGGTGCCCTCTAAAAAAGGTGATCATGAATGCTTTATCTCAGAAAACACTGTTAAAATTTTCTTAATAGTGTACCGATTCTTTCTACCATTCTTTTGGTCACTAAAATGAATAAAAACGTTATCACCAAAAATGCGATTCACAAATAAAAATTTGTTCTCTCCTCCCTCCAAAATTTTTAAGCGACTACGTCATTTGACTCTAGTTTTTATTGGTTTAATCTTGCATTAAGTTTTAAAATCTTTTTTTATTTAAAAGCACAGGAGCAATGGTCAGAGTGAGTTGCTCCACGTTAAACGACTTTCAATGGTCAGCAAATGTTCTGTCAACAGCATAGCCAATCAAATAGACCAAAAAGATAGAGTAATATGTACAAAAAAGCGCAATTCTGTCTGTGTTTCTATCTGAGTGCTTTAACTCCTCTATAACTACCTGGCATATAAACCCAAACATTTCATTTCAAGACTCGCCTTTTTCGACGAATAAAACAGGTTCACGTTTAAACGAAATGCAGCACCCGACTCATCAACTTTAAACTATTTCATCCTTTAGGAAACTAAAATAACGTCATATTTAAAGGTCATGTTCGTAAAATTTGGTTTATCTTGTTTTCTCAAAAAATACTGGCAGCAGTAACGAGGTCAAAAGCTCTTTCAAAACATATTAAAAAGGTGATTTTGATAAATGTAATTCTCTCACAATCTATGCTTAATCGACAATGCAACAAGCGATAAAACGTTTAAGCGTTCTTTTTCTTTTTTTTCTTGAACGCTTCCTTAAAGCACTGTGTCGTCCTAAGGTTAAGTGTCTTCACAATGTTGTCTGGTGCAATAAAAATCAGAGAAAACTGCAGCAAGCATCAACTGTACTTAATATTCACACTCATTTTAAAAACAAATGTAGATATTAAAGCCTACAACTGATATTCGGCCTGTTTAACTTGAATAACATTACAATACTTACCTACTGCTTTAAATCTGGATTTTTAATAATGCAATGGCAAGTAAATTCTAATAACTTAGCTGTAGATCGACTCCAGGTTCGAATACCTGTGCTACACATTTATCTTGCCTGCTTGAGCACTCTTAACTCACAAGACATATCTATCACGTGTAGCAAAGTCGGACAAAATGCCAAGTTTAAATGTGAAATCTTCCTCGATTTCAAAAATTATCGTCTCTTTTAGTACAAAACGCTAGTCAATAGGTATCCACTTAAGCCATAACTTAACTGAAAGCAAAAACTGCACTGTACATGCTGAATTCTGGCCTTCGGTTCAAATTGCCATTTCCAGGCTGTGCTCATGCCGCGAGAAAAGCTTACGCGCAGACGCAAGTTTTAAATTTTATAACTAGGTCTAGAATTACGAGAAGTTGTAAGCAGTTGGCTGATTACTTCATAGCTAAGCTGCTGTATATACATCAATCGCTTAAACATAGTTCCTCAACTTTTAATTAGTGCCCCTAAGTCGTTAGTCAAATGAACGTACGAAAGTAAGTAAAATTATTTGCGGATTGTAGGTAACAACAATCTTTAGTTATTACTGGGCATAGTTTATGAAATTTTAAGTTTAACTCTTTTGCTCCCGCGCGTGAAAAGCGAAAAAAATGTCCGTAAGGTGGCAGCGCGAAAAACTGTCATAATCAATCATAATTAATCATAATTATGTACCTCAACTTTGTTTGTAAATCATTACTCAGCTGTCTACTTCTACATTAAGTGTGATGTATCGTTGAAATCTACATTTCTTGAGGATTTCAAATAGAAAAAAAATTTTTTTTGAATATGCAAATTTTATGCAAATGAACCCCCCAACTGGGGGTAATTGTCTTCAAAATTAAAGAGGTACCCTCACCTCAAAGATCACTACAGATTTAATTTTCAACCAATTTTTTTAGAAATGGTCGCAAGATGATGCTAAGAAAATAAGCTTTCAAGGTACATCAATCAAAACTTACCTAAAAGCCTAGGTTTTCTACAATTTGCAATTTTCTGAGACAAATGACCTTTTTTTGACCGGTACCGACCGGTACCAAATTTTGGTAGTTAAATTCAGTACCTAAAATACGATCAGTTATTATCTGCTAGAGGTTAGCCTAAACCATGTAGCATTATGTATTTTTGAACAGGGAATTTCTTCAAGATTCAGAAAATATCAAGTTTAAATAGAATATGCTGTCACTGACAATGAAACAGCCGCTTGTTTACACCCTTCCCATTTCTTGAGAAACAACGGGGATACAGCAAACTTTGATTTACGAAAGCCAAACTTCTGCCAGCCTTTAAACTTGTATTTTGCTTCTTGTCTCCTTGGAAACTTGATACAAAATGACGACTTTATTGGTGAAACATTTGCAATTTATTTTATCTTTTTATAGGATGTAGTTTTTCTAAAAATTATAATTTAGTGAAGGTAAGTCAAAAAATTTTGGGGGTTTTGAACTGACATGATGTATAGTACTCATTTTTGATCAGTAAATATCATATACCACTTAGTCTAAACTATTTAAAGTTATACATTGCTGGAAAGCAAATTTCCTAAGCTTTCAAATGCGACCGGTATTTAGCAACATATGATATTTTTTACGCACTCAATTTACTTTTATCTACTTACCATTCAAATTTGTTTGGGGGGTTTTGAGACCCCTAAAAAATTTGGAAATTTATAAAAGCAAAATTTATTATTATCGCTTGAAATTTTGTCAAATGATGCCCCAAAAGAGTAGTTTTCAGACTGTGTTAATGATAAAGGGTTTGGTTATGTGGTAAAGATGTAATCTGAATTTGATTTTAGTGTAGTTGGCACGTGGTGAGAATTTGGCCGATTTTGTCGTCTGCAACTGGGTTCTTGGTCCTTTTAACCCATTTTGGGTATAAAAATCCAAGAATTAGGGCACAAATTATACATCATCCGATGCGTGAGGAAATAAGCGTGATCTTTTGAAAATTTTATGAAAATCGGATGAAAAATAGTCACAAATCGATTTTTTAGTAAACTAATTTTGTAACTCAATTTAAAAAAATTTGAGGTAAACACTGAAAACACGAGATCATCAATCGATGATCGCGGGAGCGAAAGAGTTAAGGGAAAATTGTTAGACAAAAAACGTCATTTAATCTACACCAGAGGTGGGCAAACTTTTTAGTCGGAGGGCCTCATTGACCATTCAAAAGTTGGCCCACGTTCAGTGCTTAAAATCTCGCAACAGCTGTGACTGTATACAATGCATGAGCTTGCTTTCGATATCATTCTGACACTCGCTGTGCGTTTATTGCTCGCTAAACAAAATATTTTGACAAAATATTTTTGTTCAATAAGGGATTTCGATATAACTTTCACACTCGACAACGGTATTCATTTGCTAACATATTGCAAAGGGTCATGGTGGGACCGCCATAAACGGCTCATCAGAATAACTGCGAACATCAGAATAACTCATAATCGCCAGGTGTGTGTTGCTCGCTAAACCAAATAGCGATCAACTATAGAAACATGTGCCCGATCTAAACCGGATCGAACATTTTTCCGATTAAGGGATTTCGATATAATTTTGACGCTCGACAAGATTTTTCAGACTTGACTTTGCAATGTGAAACTTTTTTGAAATTAGATTTGAATTGAATGTAGAGGTTTTTTGAATTATATTACAATCAGAGACTTTTAGTTTTTGTGTGGATTTAGATTTGAGTTGGCGAGTTTTTGTTTTATTTCACTGATTTAGGCAACTAGAATTATTTAGCTGTTTACGCCTGGGTTTGTGGCAAGTGTATGAAAGAAATACTCAAGAATAGGGGCAGATTAAGAGATCGCAGGTCCGGGGCAGATAAGAGTGCGGGGCCCCCAAATTATGGAACGAAAAAACAATTAACTTAGATTTGGGTCGTGCTCGAAAAAGTTTGGGAGCCACTGATTTAGTAGATCTTAATGATAGAAGACATAATAAGCTCTTACCTTGCGGGAATAAAGTGTCCCTGAGGTAAACCTTGGTATTTACAATAGGTCAAGTATAAATGGATTAATTTAACTGAACAGTATTTATTTTAAACTAAAAATTGATTTTTTTGCGTTATTTGTGCTTTATTTTGATAGAAATTTAAATTAAAAAACAAATTTTTATTTTGAATCAGCTCATAGATTTTGTGAAACTCTTCGATGGCCATAATACAGAAATCACAGACGTGATCCTGCGTCAGGGATGAGCGCAGGTAGTTTTCCACTCTTTTCAACGCCGAAAAAACATTCACCTTCCGTATTTGCAGCAGGCAAGGGCAGATATATGCGAAGATTAATAGCCACATTTGGAAAAGTTTCAATTAAGCAGTTCTTTTTCAAATATGACAGCTGTGCCTGCGCAGTATTTGTCTTCGAACCAAGATCAGGAGATGAACGTAAATGAAAAGAGAAGTGCACAACTTCTGAAGGAAAGCCGCTATCCAAATCCATTGCACATACTTTCAACAACTTACTTGCAGCGATTTCTATATCACTGATAGCCCAAGCCTTTAGATTCAGCAAAAAATTAAAATTCTGTTGCAATATGCAGTGCACAAATTTTCGTGTTCTTACCTCTGCAATTAAGGTATCAATGATTGGAAGGTAAGTTCCAATACGAAAGGATTCTCGAGCATCTTCTCCTTCATAATCAAAAGTCTTCTTCGTTTTACGGTTTCGTTTGTTTGGAGACACTTAAGCTTTCTGTATACCGGTTGTAAGTTTCAAACCATCTTTTTCAGTTCTATCAAATTCATCCCGTAAATGCTGGCAAAAACTCTCGATTCCATTGTATAGTGCTACCCAACTTCCTAAAGACATGTCAGCACGCAGTAAACTTTTGCTTTTACTGTGAAACCTTTGAAGGATTTTGTGCCATAAAACACATAATATGGCTGTTTCTAAGGCATCTGTACTCTTTTTCAAATACGATGAATCTGATTTGTTTCATTGTCCAACGTAAAATCTTGTAGCAGTTGTCACAACTCAACAAAATTTTTCTTGAGGGCTGTAGTGGCGTCTAAGATTTCTTATAACTGCTCTAACATTTGAAAGTCGTTCGCAGCCATTAATTTGAACGCTATTATGCCCAGGAATGTATTGGAGGAAGATCAGGGGGATCGCCGTCCACTTTTTTTAGAAAACGCTGGACTGAAGGCACATTTTATTTATATTTCAAGTTTTTATTTTGTTGTTTCTAAAATATGTTTTTAAATATACCGTTATATAAATAATTTTGTTTTAATTAGTATAGCCTTTATTGCGAACAGTTCAATTACATGTTGTCTATGTTTCCCGCCTTGCACTGTAGGGAAGTTTGCCGTTGCGCATGTCTCTCAGACCATAAGGTTTGAAATCACTTCCAACGGTCCACCTACTTTATTATTTAGCAATACACCACTGATTATACCTGTCTCTAATGTGACGTCGGTTACTTTGTCATTAAAAGCCTGCTTTAATTTTTTTTCGTACAAATAATAACTGTACCGGTATGTAAATATTTTGATCCTGTAGTTCAAGTTTGCTGGTAATGTAGGTTATAAGGATTTAAATTTATTTCAATTTAATTCAATAGTTAATAGCGCTAAAAAGCGCGGGCCCGGGGCAATTGTCCAGTTTGCTCATTGCTTAATCCGGTCCTGCTCAAGAAAACAACATTTTGGATTTTCTACAAAAAGGGATTACATTAAACGATTTTAAGCTTTAATTCTTTTTTATAGCAAGTTTGTCGTAAAACGATAGGCTTATGTAGCCTATCTCTCACCACTTTGATCATAACAATACTAATGCGGCATTTTTGCTTCCCTCTGGAGGCGTCATATGATATTCAAACAATTTTTACGTTTTTATATTAAACCTGAATTAAATATGATGTGATTAATTTGAGCTTTATTATGGTAACTTGGACTTTGAGACGTTAGTGCATCTAGAGCAATTTCTCAAAAAATCATTTGCAATTAATAGGATACATTACAATTATGGGAAACAAAGCAGGCTATTTCTGAACTAGCTGGTATATTGCAGTTATACGCCATGCTGTTTGTGCTTATAGTTTTTCGTCTAATATGAAAATGGGGAAACACTACATTAAATATCCGTGTGATTTCAACAACATGTATTATATATCGACAAAATCAGCAATCCGTGGGTATATTTCGAAAACAACTAAAGCAATGCAATTTTATCAGTAAGTGTAAGCCTAACAACAGTTTGGTCTCGCAAGCAAAAATGACAATGCTTGTTAAGATAAGATAAGATGCTTGTTAAACAAAGGCTTTGTGCACTTTTGGCACTGGCTCATTTGCTTAGAAATTTTCTTTTCTTTTCGTTTGCTCTTTTTTCGTTGATCTTGACCTTTTCAATTCAATGAGAATAGCAAGTGCGCTTGTTGCTGTTCCACCTACCAATCCCCATTTTTAACCGGAAACACCATTACCACAACACTATGAAAAGCAAAAACTATATTATCACATCTCCTAAGTTATTTTCTGGCTTTGCGCTTGGGAACAATTCTATTTACGAAGTTGCATGTGTCAGCTATCAAATTTATGATATAATATCTAGCCTTACTTTATTCGTTAGTTATGGCTTAGCGTCAAGAAAATTTATTATTTATCTGACAAAAAGTTGTAGAATAGCTGTGTATCTAAAAGCACTTCGATGTTTTTGACTTGTCAAATTAAGACTTGATAATCACTGCGAGAAGATTCCGAGAAAAATGATTTCTGAGAAACACCGAAGCTTTACAGCCGAATAAATAATTGGCAACCGACGCGATGGTGTAGTGGTTGGAGCGTCCGCTTTGCAGTCGGTAGACCTGGGGTTCATTCCCCTTGTCGAGTCATATCAAAAGACTTTAAAAAATGATATTCACAGCTTCCCTGCTTGGCGCTCGGCATTTAGGGGAGGTTGTGGAGAAGAAGCCGGCAAGTTCGCTTGTTGTATCCTTGGGCAAGGCACTTAACGGGACGCCCCCACTTTTATGTAGAAGACAGGTGGCCCAGTTTTCCCTCCGAATAGAGGGTTGGTGGCAGGAAGGGCATCCAACCGTAAAGTAAATGCCATGTCATAGAAATGCAGATAACTGCTGTGGCGACTCCGAATCGGGAATAAGCTGAAAGAAAAAGAAGAAGAAGTAAAGCTTTACAGTCATAGCGTCACTTCAATGCAATTCTGTGGTCTACACAACGCGTCACGGTTTTGGGTCTGCGCTCTTTCTCCATTTTTTCTTTATCATAGAAAAGCAATCTTTATAAAAAATTGCTGTTGTGGGTTTCGAAATTGCTGTTTAATTCAAAACTACAATGAATGCTTTTGTCAGTTTAAGACCAACCAAAAGCCACATAAATTTTGGAAAAAGTCGAAAATTTTCAAACATCTACAGTATCTCAAGCGGTCGCTTAGTTACAACAGTTTATATTTACTGAGGGTAGAATCGACCTCTCCTTCGGTTCCAATAGGGTAATATTATGAAGAACTTTTTGATGGGATAAAATTTTACCTTGACCTCGCGCTATCCCTGTAAATCTCAAATGTCTTCTACTTTAAGAACCCTGATTTAGTGCTTTTATAATTAGTGCCAAACAAATGGTAGATGATTAAAATAAAAGTTTCTCATTAGACTTATGAATGAAATGAGCTTATGCGTAAACCTTCTTAGAGTATTAAAACTATACGAAAAAATAAATAATAATAAAAAGATAGAAGAAAAAATGTCGTTTTCATGCAAAAAAAATATCGCTCATCACATCATACACCTTTGGGTAATTATAATAGAAGCAAAGCAAACACTTTAGGTTAACGTGCTTGTCCTTCTTGGAAAAAGTTTAAGGAGTGCCCAGATAAAGTTCTGCTTCATGCAACTTATGCCAGATTTTAATTAACCAGGTCTTATCAGGCAAATTTGTAGTTATTCTGATGAGCCCTTTATGGTGGTTTCACCATGAAACTTCGCAATATGTTAGCAAATGGATATCGTTGTCGAGTGTGAATATTATATCGAAATTCCTTAATCGGAAAAAATGTTCAATTCGGCTTAGACCGGGCACATGTTTTCGTAGTTGATTGCTCTTTTGTTTAGCGAGCAGTAATCGCACCCGGCGACTATGACCCGAGTTCGTAGTTATTCTGATGGACCCTTTATGACGGTCCCACTATGGCACTTCGCAATATGTTAGCAAATGGATATTGCTCGAGTGTCAAAATTATATCGAAATCCCTTAATCGGAAAAACGTTCAATTCGGCTTAGACCGAGCACATGTTTTTCATAGTTGATCGCTATTTTGTTTGCAAAAAAGAGCTTTTTTCTCGTGCATTTTGTCGCTCACTTTTTGTCGCAAGTTTGCCTGCGAAAAAAAGCGGATCTTTTTGGCTAGAATTATAGTGGTTACGAAAAGATTCACTTTACTGAAAGAACATGCCCTAGTGATAAGATATCATTTGAATAAAACAAGGAAGCCGCCCAACCAGCAAGTAACACAAAACTAGACAAGACAGCATCAAACTGAATTCATAAATTCAGAAAATCTGTTTTTGAAAGAATGTTTCGACCCACAAAGCTGCGATTTCTGAGTATCGGAGGTACTTGTATTTGCAATTCAAAAAGCAAAGCGATACCGCTCTGCGATATTTTTGTCTAATGAAGCGATATCGATCTCGAAACAAAAATGTTCCGCGATTCGGACCGCCGACACATGCATTTCAATGCTGCTCATCCATAGAAGAAGCGGAGGCTACAGCCGGGTAAACATATGCAGTATGTAATCACTACTTACCGCCATTTTGTGCATTGATAGAAGCAATCACAAACATCAACATCATCCCTGCAAACATTGAATTGTCGTTATAAAAAGTTATACAAACCAGAGTTCTGTTTGCGCGCGTGCGTATGTGTGTGTGTGTGCATGTGTGCATGTGTGCATGTGTGTGTGTGTGTGTGTGTGTGTGTGTGTGTGTGTGTGTGTGTGTGTGTGTGTGTGTGTGTGTGTGTGTGTGTGTGTTCGTACATACGCTTTAACCTAAAATGGAGTGAAAAATGAAAATTTTGTAAAATTAAGAAATGGTAACTAAATACCTGTCTTTGGTTACAAAGCTTTACTCCAAATAAGTTCTAGATTGTTGACAGCAAAAGTGGGGTGACAAACCACCCGAAAAATCATGAGGGAGTCCGATATTCCAGAAATGCCGTACCTCACAAACCGCTGACACTAGAAAGCTGGTTTTGGTCTAAAAATTTTCTGAGTATATACTTTTATAGTAATTTAATATTTTCCTCTATTCCTAATAGAAGTGGCGATATAAGAAAAAAGCCGATGTTAGTGATAAATTCAATGAAAATTTATGCAACATGCTAAGAAAATTGTGACAAATCCACTGAACTGTTATTATTCACTGGTCATACACATGCACAAAAGTTATAACATTGGTTGCTACTAGACATACAACTCTTAAACTGACATTTGGTATCGAATTTTTTTATTAACTTTCTTAAATTTTTCTTCTCGCAAATTTGTCATCCTTTTCTTTTAAAACCTGCTAGTGATGTGGAAGCTTCGGTTACAATCTTGATGTGTCTTTTCACAGCTTGGTTGTTGCAAGGATGCAACATCACCACTTTTTTGTGTTTTAATTGCATTTAGGCTATGTCGTTTTCGAAAACGCTGCAAACAACAAGCGGTTGGCTGCAATCCTGAACATTAACCAATTTGTCGTAGGCATTTACCTTTTGATTGATGGTTGGAGGCATAAATTCTCATGCAGTTGTGAAAGATGGTGAAATCACTATTTGACTTCGGATTACTTCTGTACGCAAATGGAGTACTTTTTTTAAAGTCAAATTGCAAATTATTTCGTCATCATCTGGCAACATTGGCAACAGCATGTTTTCGTGGCGTGCAAAAAAAGCATTTCTCCGGAGGACATTGAATGCGAAATCTTTTACTTTGATATTTAAAAATTTCAAAACTCGTTGGATCACGTGATAAAAATTTGTTGGTCCACTTGTAAATCTCTGCTGTTGCTTAATTTCAAACCAATTTGAAAAACACTTTTTGACACCAAGATTTATCTCTGTACACGCTGCTGTGTGTAAATAAAATACCGAAGAATACGGTAAGCCAATGTCAACCATCTAGCATGAGACAGTCGGCCAAATTCTCTTACTGACTCAATAAATAATATACAATTTCGGTAGAGAGGTGACTTTTAGTATCCAAGTTGTGATTATTGCCACTAGCAATACACCGTTGAACACAATAACATTAGAAAATTAGAATTAGAAAATTAAACGTTTTCGGCGCTGCACATCGTTCTTATCAGGATCTATACACAAATATTTACAGCATTAACACTTTCGTTGAACGAAAACACAAAAAACACAAAATAACTTGATAATGGTTCCGATAAAAAAACAGTAAAGCTTCATTCTACGGTCTTCGGAATTGTCTGGTCACTGTTAACAGAGAATCTGATAATAGAAACAACTGCCTGCTAGGAGTTGATCGGATTTAAGGCTTTGTAAATAATTGTTTCAAATTGTAAATAATTTTTAATTGTAAATAATTTTAGTTTTGTAAATAATTTTTTAAACAATTATTTACAAAACCTTAAATCCGATCAACTCCTAGCAGGCAGTTGTTTCTATTATCAGATTCTCTGTTAACAGTGACCAGACAATTACGACGACCGTAGAATGAAGCTTTACTGTTTTTTTATCAGAACCATTTTCAAGTTATTTTGTGTTTTTTGTGTTTTCGTTCAACGAAAGTGTTAATGCTGTAAATATTTGTGTATAGATCCTGATAAGAACGATATGTAGCGCCAAAAACGTTTGAATTTTCTAAATGTGTTGTATTATTGTGTTCAACGGTGTATTGCTAGTAGCAGTAATAGCAACTTGTATAAATATTACATCACAATCAATGATCTTTTAACTCTTTTGCTTCCAGTTCAGCTCTTTGCTTTGTCCTTCAATTCTCTTCGTGAAGAATTCTCCGTAGAACATCTATTTTGTAAGCAAAAGGCTCCTATCAGGAAAACTGCAGATGCTGACGAACCTATATTTTCCATAGTCGTTTACGTACTTTTTACTGTACAAGTTCTTTTGACCAGCAGTTCAATGTTTAGATTAAACAAGCGCTTGAATTACTTTGGATGAAATGTTGCAGCTTTAGAACAATGTCAAGACACAAAATATATAAAGACACTTATTCTAGTTAAATTTTAGTCAAATATATCAAATTTAACACTCAATCACTTGGCAGAGCACAGTGCTTGGCCCAGGCTGAGGAAAAAAATCCGTTACGGTTTACATTCTGCAATGTTTTAAATCAAAACTAGCTTTCTAGTGTCAGCGGCTTGCAAGCTACGGCATATTGAACCACGTGATGATTTTTTGGGTGAGCTTGCCACCTTAATTTTGCCTTCAATTACCCAAAACCTATTTGGAGCAAAATTTTATGACCAAAAGGCAGGTGGTAAGTCACTTTTTTTAATTTTGAAAAATTTTTACTTTTCAATCCATCGTAATATATTGTATATACAGTATGTAGGCTATGTATTTTTGTCTTTGTAAAAACTGCGGAAAGGTAAGCATAGTTTAGCGTAAAGCAAAAGCTGTGGTAGGCGCAATTTCGGCAAAATAAGATTTTAACGAACGTTTGAGGTATTTAGCCATTTACTTTTCGGCGATTCTTCCCGCCGCACACTAATAATTTGGTCATTTTTTCTGCAAAAACTTTTCTGGATTTACTTCCCAATAGGATGTTTCCTCTTTTAGTTCAACCTCGCACCGGAAAATATCTTACAATTTTTTGTTAATAAATTGTTTAGAAGCTCATTCCAATGCCTCACACGCGCATAATTTCTAAAAGAATAACTGTTACTGCAAATTTTGTGCATGTGGTTGCTTTAATTGCAGAAATAGAAAAGTCGTCAAATATTTTAATGATGAATAGTTGTAAATGATTGTAGATCACTGGTGTAATACTTTGTTTAGAGTGGGGAAAACTAACGATTCGAGGAGTGGTGAAGATATTTTTTGGAGATTCACTTTTGGAAAATGAATGTTTTCTAGTTTTTATCCCGAAATGTAGATGGAATATCATTTTTTGGAGATTGACTTCTTTTAATTGATTATTTTCCCACTTCCATAATTTGTGGAGACTGAGAAAATTATGGGAGAAGGGCTGAAAACAGTCTTGGACGGCTGAAGCCCCCCAAATTTCCCTTACTTTTATGCTTATGTTACAGATGATTATGAAACTGTTGATTGCATTGTTTGAGCAAGGTAATTTGTCATTTACAAACGCATAAATATTGCACAGGGAAATAGAAAGCCTGTTTGTCGTCGTAATAATTTTTACAATGGTGGCCTCAAATATTTATTTTTATTATAGAAAAAACACTTTCCAGGTCTGGTGAAAATTTACGTTTTGGTAACTTTGAATGTGTTGAGAACCCAGTTTGCAGAAGCCAACCAAAGTATCGACAACATTCTTGTTCAAAGAGAAAAGCTGCCATCACTACTCTAAGGTTTTAACCATCGCTCTCTTAAAAGTTTTCAATAAATAGACTGAAAAAGATTGTAAAAGCATTTTTTCAACAATACTAGGAAAATTTTGCTTGATAGACTGGGGGAGAAAAACTCTTGGTGAAATTGCCTAGGGAGGAAAAGTCCGACAGCGAACTTTCTTAAGTGGAAAATGTCCAGAAAGTTACTATTCGGGGCAGGCTTTTCCGGCGGGAATTATTTAGAGGTGAAAAGCTCTAGATTTACGTTTCTGGAAATCTATGGAAAAAAGTGAATCGCATACTTACCGTTTTTCAAAAAAAAGTTCAATTTGTCGCAGATCTTCTGTTATCTTCAAAAGACCCTCAATACTTTTATTTCAATCAAAACTTAGTTTGGGTCTGTTAAAAATTAATCTTTTTGTTACGTGGTGCAAAACAGCATCAGCAACCTAAATAAGAAAACAAATTATCTAATTGAGAACTTATGAGGCGCTGTCTGTAAAGAGAAAAGTTTTTACTCCACTCAAACACTAATTAATATAATATGAACATATCAGCTGCAACATGTCATATCGAATGCAATTTGTCAAATTTTAATGCATTTGTCGAATCGTTACACAACTTGGCCAATCGACCGCAATTTGTACAAATCATAATGCAATGTATTATCCTCTTTACAATCGGCGCCTGCAGATTTACTGGCTGTCTAGTCGATTTGCGTCATAAGCCCACGTGATTTAGTACGGTCTAGTGGCATATCGACTAGGTAGACAACCAGCAAATCTGAGGGCGCCGATTATAAAGAGCATAATACATTGCTTTATGATTTGTACAAATTGCACTATGACATGTCAAATTGCAGTTAATTTGCCAAGTTGCAATATGATTTGACAAATGCATTAAAATTTGTCAAATTGCATTTAATATGTGCATATTGCATTGATCAAACTCCGTATAAAATGAAACTTTTCTCTTTACCAACAACGCCTAATAAGCACTCGTAATTGAAGCACTTGGGTCCAATTTCTTTACCAACGAATACCAAAGACATTAATGATATTCAATGATTTTTTGTTAGCGCTCAACGATAGGAGTAATGTGAAAAATGAAAGGCAGTAAGAAACTAAATTTACGCAGTCGTGATTCGTGTCCGGTAAATTCGCCGTAAACAAGTTTGCCGTAGGAAAACTCGCCTCAGGAATTTTAGAATTAGGGTTAGGGTTAAGGTTAGGAACGATGGCGGCGGCATCTGCACCAATCAACAGCCGCCTCAACGTGGTGGTGCGGTCCCCGAACCCGTTTGGATTGGGTCGAAATGGCTGTTGGTCTTCCCGAGGGTCCCAGTTACCCCGAGCACTCCCCTACATTTTTTCGCTATGCTGCCCCCTGAACGACCGCAGGAGGGTAGCATACAGCATCTACAAATTCGGTCGCCTGTTTTCACCTTTTCCTCTCTCCTGCCTTACTCTTGCCCTTCTTCGTCTTCTCATTCTTCTTCTTCTTCTTCTGATGAGCGGTAACGTTCATCCTAACCCCGGCCCCATCTTTCCCTGCTCTGTGTGCGCTGGAAATGTGATCTGGCGGAGCAAGTCAGTGCTATGCCGCACCTGCTCCAAATGGGTCCATCTAAGGTGCTCACAACTTTCCCTGTCTAAATTCAGAGCTCTAGGCAGCTCTCACTCTTGGAGCTGCCCCCCCTGTCGTAACACTGTGACTCCTTCCTCGGACTCCTCCGACACGCATACCTCCACTGTACAATCTGGCACCCCCTCTACTGATGCTGCACTTTCGCGTCACCTCCGTCTCCAAACTTCCTACCCCACATCTGCCCATTCTATATTTCCTTCCTCTGCTCCTTCACCACCGTCCCTTGCTCCTGGCCATTTTTCTATGCCTCCTGCCTCCTCTCCTCCCCCTGACTCTCTCAGGGTTCTTCAATGGAATGCTGGAGGTCTCCAAGCCAGGAGCACTGAACTACTTCACTTTCTATCGTCCCATCCAGTCGATCTTATCTGCATCCAGGAATCCAATCTTAACTCTTCTTCCTCTTTCCGGATTCCTGGATTTTCTGCTCTGCGTTCTAATCGCACCCACTCCCGGTCTGGCATTCTCTCTCCTGATACCACGCACGCCAGCGGCGGCGTCATCATTTTTGTTGGGTAGGTCCTATCCTTTTCTGAACTTTCTGCCTCCTCTCTTTCTTTTCTTGATCCCTACTCCGATTATGTAGGGGTCAACATCTCTCTTAACAACTCCTCCTAGGTGTCATTTCTTAATGTGTGCGCCCCCCCCCCTATTCGCTCCTCCCCAACGGATGGCAGAACCGATTCCTTTTCTACCTCAATTCTTCCCTCCTCCAGAAATCTCTTTTTCCTGGGGGACTTCAATTGCGATCAACCCCCTCTGGGACTCAAGAGGTTCTTCCGACACCCGCGGGGAGGAAGTATTCAACTGGGTCATCTCTTCTGACCTCCTTCCCTCAATGTCCCTGACACACCCACTCTTCTCCATCGCTCCTCTGGCAGTCCCTCCTCTCCTGACATCTCCTTTGTTCCTTCTACTCTTGCCTTTTCTTGCTCCTGGGAGGTGCTACAGGACCTGGGTTCTGATCATCTACCAATACTTCTATCTATCCCTCTCTCTGCGGTCTATCGCCCCAATGAGCGCCCCCCTTCCTTCAATTTTCAGAAAGCTCGCTGGGATGGTCTTGCCTCCTACTTTAACTCTCACTGTCCTTCAGCAGAGGAATACTCGTCTCTTTCTCTTTTCTCTGCTGCTGGTCTCTTTACCTCTTTGACTCTGAATGCGGCCAAATCTTCCATTCCTTTTGGCCGCATCAAACGCCCTCCTAAAGCCTGGTGGTCTGCTGAGGTGGAAGAAGCGGTTAGTGAAAGACGCAAGGCTTTCGCTGCCGCTCACAGAAGCGATGAAGATCGACAGGCTTACATCTCCGCTTCTCGACGCGCCTCGTCGGTCATTGCCAAGGCCAAGACTGAGGCATGGCAGACGATTTGCTCTTCTCTTTCACCTAAATCTAACCCTAAATCTGTGCACTCTCTTCTTTGCTCTATCGCTGGCTCTCCTTCCTCGTGTTCCTCCTCTCCTAACTTCCCCAACTGTTCTTCTCCCAGGGAATCGGCTTCGGTTTATGCCGCTTACCTGAGATCTCACTTTTCCGTTTCTAAGCCTAAGGTCCTGCGTAGCAGAGCCAGAGGCTACCTCACTAAGCTCCGCCGAGCCACGTGCTCAGAAAAGTCTCACAAGTCCTTCTGCTCTCCTTTCTCTCCCGCGGAATTTCTTGCGGCTGCCTCCAATCTTACCTCATCCACTGCCACTGGCCCAGACAAAGTTGCCTATCCCATGTTAAAACACCTTCCTCGCTCTGGCATGGATTTACTTCTTCACATCTTCAATCTTTCCTGGTCTTCGCATTCCTTTCCTTCCATCTGGAAGACATCTTCCATTATTTCCATCCACAAGATGGGAAAGCCTCTCGACTCTCCTGCTTCCTTCCGGCCTATCTCTCTCACCTCCTGCGTCTCAAAGCTTTTTGAACGCATCATTCTATCCCGTCTACTCTTCGTTCTGGAATCTAATTCCATTCTCTCTCCCCGTCAGGCCGGTTTCCGCCCTGGTCGGTCTACACTCGATCAAATTCTGTACCTTTCTCAGTCCATTTCGGATGGGTTTAACAAACCCAGGCCGGGCTCTCGGACGATTCTGTCTACTATCGATTTCTTCAAAGCTTTTGACTCTGTCTGGCATCCCGCCCTTTTTCATAAACTCATTTCGGCTGGCCTCCCTCCTTGCTTTGATCGTTGGACTCAATCTTTCCTTTCTGATAGGCGCGCTTGTGTGGTCTTTCAAAATCACAAGAGCCGTTCTTTTCGAGTCCGTCGTGGTGTTCCGCAAGGATCCGTTCTTGGCCCTGTACTTTTCTCTCTCTTCATTAATGATCTCCCGGCTTCTCTGCCTTCTTCCGTCAGCTGCTCTCTTTACGCTGACAATCTGGCCATTTGGTCCTCCTCCCTCTCGGTCCCTACTGCGGTGGAGGCCACACAAGGAGCTCTGTTTCGATTGGAGCGCTGGTCTGAGTACTGGTGTCTTCCTCTCAATCCGAGCAAATGTGAGGCCACGTTTTTCTCAGTGGATCCCCACCAAGCTAACCTCCATCCCAACCTCCTCCCACTCGGCTCCCGTCTCCGTTTTAATCCCACTCCAACTTTTCTTGGGGTCACCTTTGATTGCATTTTTTCCTTTACTAAACATGTATCTTCGCTGAAGGCCAAGTTTTTCCCACGTCTCAAGGCCTTACGCTGTATCTTTGCTTCTTTTTGGGGCCCCTCAAAGGAGTCCTTCTCTCTTCTGTATAAATCTTTTCTTCGGCCCCTTCTCTACGCTTTACCCGGATGGTTTCCTTTCCTAAGCGCTACCAATATCACCAAATTGGAACGCCTCCACCAAGCGGCCAGTCGCGCCATCACCCGCTGCCTCTCGTCCTCCCCTATCCCTCTATTACTCACTGAGGCTTCTCTACCTCCCCTACGAGTCACTCTGACTCACTTTACTTTGTTTTCTTATGAACGGGCTCTTCGTCTCTCAACCTCCTTTCCTATTTCATTTTTGGCCAGACTTGGAGTAAAACCAAGACTCTGCAGATCGTCCTGGAGAGCTCTTGCATCCACTCACCCGCTCATGCTTCCTTCTACTTGTTCTAGGGAGGCTCTTCTTGCTTGCCCTCCCTGTCCTCCTTGGAATCTGCCTTTGTTCACGGTGGAGTCCACCCTTTCTTCTCCATGCTATCGCTCTGATCCCCCTCACTCTTGATAAGGTGCGGCTCTCGCCCATCTTGGCTCTCTCCCCTCTCATGATCTGGTGCTTTGGACAGACGGCTCTGTTGCTTTTTCTTTTGGCAAGGGCGGCTCCGGCGTTCTTGCCAACTGCTTTCTCTGTGGCACTGAGGCCAGTCTTTCCTTTTCGGCAGGCCCAGTATGTTCAAGTTTTTCCGCTGAAGCCTGCGCCATTCTGCACGCTCTTTGCTGGTCTCGGCAGCACCAACAAGTCTGCCATTTCTCTTCTCTTCTCCTACTATCTGACTCCCGTTGTGTCCTCGCCACCCTGTCCTCTCCTCCATCATTTCTCTTATCTCAAACATTGTGGCAGATCTGGCAGGAACTGTTTTCTCTCTCCTCCTGTTCTATCAGGCTACAATGGGTCCTCGGACACTCGTTTCTTCCGGGAAACGACACGGCTGACAAGCTTGCCAGACAGGTAGCGCTGCTTGCACCCTCCACAATCCCTTGCAGTCTCTCTCCTCTTATCTCTCGTATCCACTCTCATTTTTTCTCGGACTGGAGCCGTACTGTTTCTTCCAAATATTTTGACACACAGGTTCCCTCGATTTCCACTGAGGAACTTGTGCTCCCTCGTAATGCTCGATGTGTCCTCTCTCGTCTTCTCTGCAACGGACACAGCCTTCTTTTAGGTTCTTATGTCTTGAGGATTGGCAGAATTGAGAACCCTTCTTGCAGCGCCTGTGGACACTCGTCCCAGGACACCTCTCATCTCATTCTGCAATGTCCAGCTACGGACTCTTTGCGCCGCTCACTCTTTGGCGACTCTCTGTCTCTGTACGACCTCTGTTCCAGACCCTCGGGAGTTGCCCGGCTTCTGGGGCTCCATGATCTTCCGCCATGCCCCCATCCCTCGGAAGGGGTCGGTTAAACAACAACAACATGGCGGCGGCATGGTTAGTGGTTAAAGGATCCGCTTCGCAGTCGGTAGACCTTGGATTTATTTCCTAAATCGAGTCATACCAAAAGACTTAAAAAATGTTATTCACAGCTTCCCTGCTTGGCACTCAACACAAAAAAAACGGTGCAGAGAACAAGCCGGCAAGCTTGGTTGTTGTGTTCTTGGGCAAGACACTTAACGGCATGCCTCTATGCTTATGTGGCAGACAGATGAAGGAGCCAAGTAACGTGGGGCTTAAATAAAAACGGTTCAGCCGGCTGTGCCAGCTTCTCCCATCGTGCACTTGTGCGAACAAAAACTATAAAATTGTGTTTTTGATGCACATCCATGGTTAATGTACACGTAATGGTGATAATCTTAATCTTTTATCAAGACTGGTAACGCTCACAAAGGAAGTCTGTTGCAACAAACCAGTGATGTACATGTAGATCTCAAGACCGTTTTTTTAAGGTCTTGGTCTTGGACTTAACCCCTAAAGATCTTGTGTTCTTGAAAATTTTTGGTCCAAGACCAAATGGCTTTTGAGACCACTGTTACACTTCGAAATGTCCTAAAACCGTGTTCACTTGCATCGTAATTGCGTTGAATCCTTCCAAACTAAAAACGTTTTCAAAACATTGACCACGATCAAAATAGAGACATGGTATTAATCAGCAGCAAATCCGAGTCTTCGTCTGGCATTCGCAAAGAACAGCTTTTGGCAGGTGTGACCGTGCGACTGCGAAATGTAATAATAGATAAAAAATGCTTTTGAGTGACATCGTGAGAAAATGGCAGAAAAAGATAAAAGCTTCTTGGCAATTCGCAGGTGCGAATGTGCCGCGGGAATTGAAAGCCTCTTTCCAGTGAGATAAAAGAGAAAAATATTGAGTTTTGCTTGTCAGCAAATCGACCATCGAGACGTTTGACGACGTCTGGGCAAAACAAATAGCTTTTACAAAGTGTGAAATGGAATCAATAAAACAAAATCGGAAGAGCAAATTTTATTTCGCAGCAATTGAAGTAGTGGTTTGTAATTTAAAAGCTTCATGCTTGAACAAAAAATCGACGATTGGAGGGTGCGAGCCAATGCAATAAAATAAGCGGTTTGGGAAGAAATTAAGAAATGTCTTACTTTTAATCAATTAAAAGTTATCGTTTATAATGTTAAAATATAAATGTTAAAATATAATGTTATCGGTTATAGATTAGCTAGTAGGCCTATTTATAAACTACCGTCAGCGCTGGCCAAATTATTGTCAGCCTTACAGAAGCAGATTTTCTGCTGCGATGTTGATTGTTCATACTGATACTTTTTAGGCGCAATAAAGGGTAAGTCTAAACCAATTTAATTCCAAATTATTTTTTGCTTGAGTGTCAATATTGTTTTTTTGCTGCAGTGAATGGTGATTTTTTGTTTCTATGTTCAATAGAAAAATATCGTGCATTGCTCTTAAGCTGGTCTGCTATGGCAATGCCAATTTGACTAAAATGTGAAGAATACGAGTGCAATAGTTCGGTTTGTATTCAATACCATGACTGGTTTCTTCCAGAAACAGCTAATAGATTTATCAACGCAATTTGTTACAGCAGATCGAACCATATGCAATTACTTTGACCAATAAACGAAGTAAAGTTCTTTGCGCCAAAATGTACTGCATGTAAATTTTCAATATTCGTTAAAAACAGAAACGAGAGATGTACGTTTACGCCGTATACTTACGACGTAAAATTTTTGTCTAAGCTGGCGCTTACGTCGTTATTTTTTGAAAATTTTGCGGAATTGGGTATGTCGCATACTTTTAGCGACTTTCTAACGTATATTGTCAGTTTTAACTTTTTTCGGAAGCATTTGAATATGCATTTTTTACAGCCAAATAATTTTGATAATGATAACAATTGAGCGACAAACGAACAGCGGCCATACACTCTATAATGTCACATTAAGCGAGGCTTTCTCTTTTCTGGCTACCGCGCATGCAAGAAATCGCCGCATTTTTTCTTGGTGAAGAGGTAACGTCACCCAAAGTGGCGTACTTGTCTATATATATAAAACACAATGTGCCTCTGTCTGTCTGTCCGCTATAGAAGTAAAACTGGAGACATTTAGATACAAACAAACATATGAATCTTATATAACTTTTTCCAGGGAAGCGAAGTACGGTATTTTGATTTCGATCAGAATCGTCTATGGGGGGCTACGAGCCTATATTTATTCAACTGTTGCCAAATGCGCTACAAACAGTTGCCACAAAATAACTTCGTAAATTTTGCCTCGATTGTTATCGCGTTTCAGTAGTATAGTGGTTATCACGCTCGCCTCACACGCGAGAGGTCCACGGTTCGAGCCCGGGCTGAAACATAGATTTTATTTTTGATACAATTACACATTTTATGGAGTGACCACAAAGAAGTCAAAATGGTATTTTGATTTCGATCAGAAACGTCTATGGGGGGCTACGAGCCTATATTTATTCAACCTATATTAAAATATAGAGTTGTCTAAAGGTTTTGTTTGGTACCACAAACAGAAAAAAATTTGTGACAAATAAAAATCCAAATTTGATTGTTATGAGCAAGACTGTACTTTTAGGGATCACTAGCAGATTTACCCGTCGTTGATCGGGTAAATATAACTCTTTCTAGGGAAGTCAAGTACAGTATTTTGATTTCGATCAGAATCGTCTATGGGGGGCTACCAGCCTACGGGGCTCTACTAGAAGCCTATTTGTATCTATATATATAAAACTCAATGTGTGTCTCTCCGCTATAGAAGTAATACTGGAGACATTTAGATACAAACAAACATATGAATCTTATATAACTTTTTCCAGGGAAGCGAAGTACGGTATTTTGATTTCGATCAGAAACGTCTATGGGGGGCTACGAGCCTATATTTATTCAACCTATATTAAAATATGGTTAATCAATGTAAAAATTTAATCACTCTTTACATTTTACCCGATCAACAACGGGTAATTTAATCAGTCTTTACATTTTACCCGATCAACGACAGGTAATTTAATCAGTCTTTACATTTTACCCGATCAACGACGGGGTAAATCCAAGTACGGTATTTTGATTTCGATCAGAATCGTCTATGGGGGGTTACGAGCCTACATTTATTCAACCTATATTAACTCTTTCGCTCCCGTCCGCCATTTTTACAAACCACAAACAGAATGTTAGAAAGGTTTATATATAAACGTTTTTGCTTTAAGCAGATGTATGCAAACAATTGCGCGAATCTCCGCCATTTCTGTTATTGCCGGTATACATACTGTCGCGGGAGCGAACGCATAAAAATCGCTTGCCGGTAATTATACCCGCGCGGAATCGAAACAGTTAAAATATGGTTATTCAATGTAAAAATTTAATCAGTCTTTACATTTTACCCGATCAACGACGGGTAAATCTGCGTTATTTTGATTTCGATCAGAATCGTCTATGGGGGGCTACGAGCCTATATTTATTTTCCTTCTCTTTACATTTTACCCGATCAACGACGGGTAAATCTATATTTATTTTCCTTCTCTTTACATTTTACCCGATCAACGACGGGTGGAAATCTGCTAGTTCTAAATACAACGCGATGCTGTTGTTGTGGTCGCCCTAGAAAGTAGGTCAGCAAAGGATGAACGACATTTATTGCTCGTTACTAAAGTGTTTTGGGAGATAACTGCAGTTTGAGCATTGTAAATGCTTGTTACATTAGCTGATTGTTGAAATAGCAACTTTCCTTTAACCAAACAGGCAAATACATCAGTGATCGCAAAAGTCCAACACCAATATGAACGTAGACTGGTAAATTTATATCTAACCCAAACAGGCTTGGTGAGATTTAAGCCCAATGGTTTGAGCCCTTTATCAGATATAAAACATGCGTAAGCTAGATTTTACGCTGCCGCTTACGCCGTCTATGTTTGTTTCAACAAACGTTGACGCTTACGGCGTCATTATTCTTTCTATGCGTGTACATCACTGACAGCAATCGCCTTGCACGATAAAAATTTAATAATCCAAATATTGTGCTTAGTTTGAGTAAATTATTTGCTGTTTGGAGATAGGCTGCTAGATTGCAAGCTGTGATGCAAACGTGATTTTAAGGTTTTTAGATGCATTTTGCACGAATTTAGGTTTTAACTTATTTTTATGACAACCTCAACAAACCAATTATAAATTCTTACGAATTTAGCTGCTTGCTGCTACCGCGTACAAATCCAAAAGTAGAATGATAGAACTTTTGCAAAAACGCCAAACTAAACTGAATTACCTAAACCAAGGCGGCAGGATTGGATTTTTTTTGTAGCAAACCAGAACTAATTGCGTACAATAAACAACAATTACCGCGTTGCATACAACGATAACAATTACTACGTTCAAGGCGATCTGACAACGCAAAAGGTCGAAAACTCAAAACATGTACAACAAAAAAAATTATTTATTACGAAAACGATGTAGGACGTCACATGCGGTCTTGGTTCTTTTTCATAAGTAAATGGTCTTGGGTCCTAAGTGGTCTTGTTTTTGTTCCTTGCGGTCTTGATTACATCACTACCATCAATACTTTTGAAAAAGTATGAGGGGGCAGAATTGAAACACAGTCAAAAATGATGGTGGCGGCCAAATGGTGCTTGTTTTTATAATCACAGAAACGAACTATTCAGTGTTAACACTAGAAGCCCGTACCGGTCATTTTTGACCGGTTTTAAATTTTGACGCCTCGTATTTATAGTATTTTTGCTATTTGATTTTTCATACTCCTTGACTCTTCCTAACTTTGGATGATGTTTTGGTAAGTCCAACAATTTTTCTTTTATAGCTTTTGTAAATGGAGCATTTTGCATATTTACCTATAAGCCCGAACCGGTCAAAAACGACCGGTTCTTAAAACGGTTATAATTTGTCCTTGAGCTGATAAATTAAAGCATAATAGAAGGGTGAGAAAAGTTTGTTTTTCTACGAGCAATGCCTCACGTGACAATAAGATTACGATTGACCTCTGCTTTAATGGATAACTGATAAGCAGTAACCAAAATAATTACTATTCCTGCTGGCTTCATTGAAGTAAAGTTGAATTTTATTTGCTGTCTCGAACAATGGCTGGTCATTGAAAGTTCTAATGTCTTTCTTAGTAGCGTAGAGTTCATCAGTGGTGTGTGCAGATAAAATAGATAGTTTATTACAGCGTATTGACAACCTCGTAAAATCTTTCAGGTTTGTCTTACAGATTTGAAGAAATGCATATTGTATAAATAATGTCTTACGTATAGGAATTTTGTTACGGGTTTTTTCATCGTTTTTGACAAACTGGTTTTTCTAATCATGAATCGTGGCAACAATTATACTGTGCAGCAAGTACTTCAGTTACAAACTGATCAGCTTGATGACTCCTGTGATGAGAATGAAGAAACTGAATTGCAAGATAAAGAATTTGTTCCTAATTGTTGTGCTGGTGTCGAAAGTTGTGACAGTGATATCGACAGCAATGAAGATGAACAAAGCTCTGCTGCTGTTTCTATAGATTTTCTTTCTGAAAGTGATCAATCAGTATCTCAAAATACTGCCGGACAGATGAACGCACGAAACTGTGTGGAAAAACATAACAGGTGCTCCAAGTCTGGGAAGAGCATCTTCGACCAATGTGTTTTCGGAACGTCCTGGCCCAACGTCTTATTGTCACAGATCTGTAGTAAACGGTAGCCCTTACAGTGCTTTTCATTTATTTATATACGAACATATGCTCAGGTGTATTCAGAAACACACTATCAACCATGGAAAGAAAGATAATAACAATTTTGATTTACATGTTGATGAGCTGAAAAGTTTTATAGGTCTTCAAATCGCTCGAGAAGTGTTGGTAGGGAAGAATACGCCGGTAAAGCAACTTTGGAGCAAGGAATGGGGACAACTAATCTTTCGAAATACAATGAGCCGTGATAGGTACCAGGAAATCATGAAACATTCGGGGTTCGATGACTTTTTTAGTCGGAGGCAAGGGAGAGAAACTGACAAATTTTGCTTGATTTCCGAGGTGTGGAATTGCTTCATAGAAAATTGTAAGAAATGCTATGTACGAGTCCAAACTGCGATTTGACTATTGATGAACAACTTTTCCCATGCAAAACCAGGTGTCCTTTTATACAATATATGGCTAACAAGCATGATAATTTTGGAATTAAGTTCTGGCTTTTGGCTGATGCTCAATTAAAATACTTGTGCAATGGCAAACCATATTTAGGAAGAGATCCTAGCAGAAGCAGATGTAGCGACCTTTCAGGTGATGTGTGCTTGACCCTTTTACAATCTTATTATAAAAAGGGCTACAATGTCACCACCGACAACTACTTAACCAGCCTAAAGGTAGTGGAAGAACTTAAGCAGAAAAAAACAACAATCCTTGGCAATATACGGAAACAACGACGAAAAGTGCCAAGCACTGAGCTGATAATGAAAGACAAGGAATTATATGCTTCTGATATATTTTCGTCGCCATCCGGTTGCAGCTTGACAATATACAAAGCAAAGAAAAAGAAAGCTGTTTGCATCCTGAGTTCAATGCACAGAAACGTAATTATTGATCAATGCCACAAGAAAAAACTGCCAGAGACAATACAGTATTACAAAAAGTCCAAGGTGGGCGTGGATGTACTAGACCAGATGGCTCGATACCATACCAGCAAGAGTTCCACTAGAAGATGGCCTGTGGCTGTATTTTTAATATTCTCGACTGCGCCTGCATAAATGCTTACATTATTTACTGCTTTACAACGAAATTGAAATTATCAAGAAGACAGTTTATGCTTGAGCTGATAAAAGAACTTTGCAAACCAAAAGATGGAGTGAGCTCAATACCTTCTTCTCCAGCAGTGGATCACATAGTCAGCATTGCATTGCCGGGAACCAGTGGTTTTGCACACCAAGCTCGGAAAAAAAAAGAGTGCCAGTTTGTAGCATGTAGAAACACATCTAGTTCTTGTTGCCAAAACTGTGGGAAAGTATGCTGTGGCAAACACACATCCGAAAAAGCAACAATTGTAAAATGCAAAAATTGTGATGATTGAGTGTCAATAAATTTGTATACCTTGTATTTCTACTTAATTAATTATAATCATAAAAATGTCAAAAAATTAATCAAAAAAGTGTCAAATACGCAAGAATAGTTTTTTTGTGCTTTTCATACAGTATATGTCGAAATTAGTAAAAGAGAGAACCTATTAAAACCGATTTACGGATAACCGGTCAAAAATGACCGCATTCGTCCTTATAGGTAGGGAAATAATTCAGGGCTTCTAATGTTAAGCCTATTTGGCAATTTGGTGCTGCCCCTTTCCCATTTATACTTGCGGTGTTAAGTTCTTTGGCTACGCTATTTGCCCTGCTTTCGGCATAGCGACATGTTACTCTGACTACGCGTATGTTGCTTGGTCTTGGCATAACCGCATCTATGCAAAGAGCAAACTAAACTCGAAATGAAGCACTCATAGTTAAGTTATAGCAATAGGACGGCCCCCATCAATAATGTCGAGGGTAAGAATATCAAATCAGTTGGCCGCGAGGGCTTCACCCCATTGCAAAGGAAATTGCTTCAACATTTAGATGATAGGTAGCTTGAAATTAATATTATGTTGCAAAAGGTTTAACAAGACCATCACTATTCCTACTTTTTTTCTTAGTGTATCACCAAGTGTTTTGCTTGGAGTTACCTACATATCAAATTTTTTAAAGACTTGATTTTTAGATGAATCTTTTTGAATATTTTGATGGATATTGCTAATAATCCATGTTATCAAAAAAATATAGACAAAGCTTGCCAAAGTAGTTAGTTTTTGTAGAAATTAGAGTTTTGTGAAGTGCAGGCACCAAAATTACGAGTATTTTTAAGCGGTATGATACATTTCATAAACGTTTAGAGACTTCATTTTTTGATTAATGTTTTTGAAAACGTAGACAGATAATGCAAAGAAGCTATGCTTGTGAAGAAAAGTAGTCAAAATGTACCAAAGAACAAACTTTGTCGAACAATTGCAAGTTTGTTAGGTCAAGTAGGATTACGGTTCAACTAAAAATGGAATATGATGTATGGCAACCGATTTGTAATTAGCTATTATAAACTAATCGCTAGCTCTAAGTAATTAAAGTGACATATTGCTGAAAAGAAAATTTGTTAAGCTTTTAAAAGACACTATTGTTGTTACCTAATTATAAGTTTTGTGTATCAAACTAACCTGTTTTTGGTCTGCTTACCACTTTTGTGGGGGGTAAAAAGTTACTCTACCGGTGATAAAGCTCAGTTTTTGTAGAGTAAACTGATTTTGAAAAAATGTTACAATATTAGAAAAAATTATCATATTTTGAATTCTGGTAGCGAAACATTGTGTTGGTTGTATCAGCCGGTATTATTACAGCGAGTTTTATGCGTGCGAGAGAAAAAACAAAGAAGCATGGTTAAAATGATTAAAGAATTGCTCGTTGCGTTGTAAAATGAGCTTATACTGTTGTAGAGTTGTTCTTATCGAAAGCTGCTTATAAATATGTCCTGAAAAACGTTTAATCGCGTTTTTAGGATGAGTAGCATTTGAGAAAATACAGCTAACAAATTGTGTAATCAAGCGTCATCTAAAACTCCAAAGGAATGAATGTTTTCGTAAAGTGATAAGTTAGGTGGTAGCTTTCGTTTGAGCACAAAATAATTTTGCTCTGCCGAAATACGAGGGGTATTCAAAAAGTAATGCACCCAACTTTATTATGTACAAACAAATTATAGTAGCAACATGTGTTATACATCAAAAGAAAGGTACAAGTGTGAGGATTACATTTTTACTTCTCCACGTAGACTCCACCTCTCTCAAGAGCTACAGTCCACGTATTAACGAGGGCATGTATACGAGGGCATAATTTTTGCTTTGATCTTCCAAAGAGTCTCAATGTATACCTCAGAGTTAATGGTTTTCCCTTTCGGCAAAAAATCCAGAAGGATTACACTTTGAGAATCCCAAAAAACGGTGGCCGTAATTTTGCCAGCAGACTTTTGGGCCTTGAACTTTTTGGTCCTTGGTGAATTTGGGTGACGCCATTCCATTGATCTCCTTTTAGATTTAGGTTCAAAATGGTATACCCATGTTTCATCTCCAGTAATGATTCTTACCAGAAAGCTAGGGTTTCCCTGGTAGTGTTTCAGAAACTGAGCGCCGCAGCAAACTCTTTCAGTCTTCTGGTCCTCCGTCAGCTGTCTGGGTACCCAGCGGGCACACACTTTTGAATACCCAAGGGACGCCACGATTGGATGGGCACTGCCTATGCTTACATCAAGCTTGGATGCCAGCTCCTCGACAGTAATGCGCCGGTCAGTTCTTATCAACTCATTAACATAAGTTTTGTTTTCAGGATTGACAGAGTTTGATGGGCGACCACTACGTGGCTTATCGGCTTTATCCACCTCTTTATGGTCTTCAGTACTTTTTTTAAATCGCTATACCTATTTTTTTACATTACTATAATCAATGGTATTATCCTTGTAGACATTTTTCAGCCAGTGGTGAATCTTTAGAGAGGTTTCTTTCTCTGCAACAAGGAATTCGATTACAGCTCTTTGCTTCTGACGAGCTTCAAAAGAGGCTGCCATTTCTATATCTAGTTTAAGCTTTAAAAATCTGAAACCAAAAGAAAAACATATAACAATTTCAAAAAGGTGTGTCCTATCATGTTTGTGCCAAATATAAACAAGATTGGTAAAATCCTGTACGAGCAATGCTTTTGAGTGCATTACTTTTTGAATGCCCCTCGTATGTCCATTTTATATGTCTTTGATTATGACTTCCTGATGACGTCATTAATGCCCTTATGACACTCGTCCCAAGCTCGTGATTAATCGTGCAAAGTTTGATGTTTGTCCGTTCAGTAGTTTCGAAAAAGTTACAACGTATGTACGCACATACGTAAGTACGTACATGCAGATGGAATTGCGTTTTACATATTAAACATTTTTTCAGCGGTGGGATTTAAATATTTTACAAACAGGTTCTCCCACTGTAGGACTCACTAACAACAGCTTTTTTAATAATCAGTGTCTTTAGAAGAAAACCATGCTGGTTAGCTCGATATAAGTGCAAAAGTTGATCTCTGTGTTGCCAACTGCCACAGTCTAGCAAGGGAAATTATTGATTTTAGTTATTTTCCCAACTTTAAAAAAGTTCAAATAATAGTTAAACCATAAATAATACTGAGCTGGCAGAATATGATTAATTACTATTAAAATGTTTGATTAGTTCCAAATGTTATCCGTTAGACAATCACCAGTTGTAAGCATGTTGTGCTAACACTTTTGTAGCAACTTATTTTCTGTGCTTCAAAAGTCTTTTAATTTGTTCATTAGCATTGTTTTCTTTTATATTTTGATGCGTATTATTTTAAGCAATCTTTACTTGAGAGGGCAATGTCAGTTTATAGTAGAAATGTCTTTGAACCTGATTTTAGTCTTGTTTTTTACTCTTTAAAGCTAGTAACAGATCTGTGAGAGGTTTGCCAAAATTAGTTATAAGTAAAAAGTGTCCGTGAAGGAAAAATTGAGAACACCTGACTCAAGCCAACAACTGGTTCTCGGGTTTAAAGAAATTCCAAGAAGAAGTTCTTGCGAACCGGTGCGAATCGATCGAATCCCATCACTGATGGCATTATATTTTTTGTTAAAATATTTTTATCCTTCAGTCACAGTCAAGCCTTTGCCATAGTGCAAAAATAAATCATGTTTACATCTGTCTTCAAGATTATAGTGTAGTTTTACTGCAAATTACTTCAACAAAATGGGAGATTACAAAAATTGTATGTTCCAAAACTTTATGGTCGTAATGGCAAGTCTATAGAAAAATGAGTTTGTAATCTCCTTTTGGTTACAGAATGAGTCATTGACCTTTGGATTTTGTTTAAAGCGTGCACTAAATCAGGCGAAGGGTTCGATACCCGTAAATACTTCATCTGGTTATCACTAGTTGTTTTTGTAGATGTTTGTCCAAAAAGTTGCCGCTGAAGGAGAAAAACTGCGACAAGAGTCTAATAAGTGATCTGCGGACTGCTCCTCTGCACTACATTCATATACTGCAGATGCTGTAAAACCTCATCTTTATGGACCTCAACGTTGTATTTGCTTTTTGCATTTATTCAGGGAAATATCAAAGCACTGCTGCTTATACAGAAAACTTTCTGACCTTTTCTTGATTTTTGACTGGTGCACTACCGCGAATTTGCTCGATCACTTACTTTTGTGTGATATCATGCTGCCTACTTCAATGTGGGTTTTGCAAATACTGTAATAAAATTTTTCATGATTGATTTACCTGCCCATGTTGCAACCCCTCAATATTTTTTCACCCTCGAGCCGCTTCCAACACGAATCGTAAGATCACAACACACAAATCATGATTATATAAACTACATTTACATCATACAAATTTTAAGTTTTTTATCCTTTTATTCATCCAAACAAAGGTGAGCAAATTGCTGCCCGCGAGCAAAAATTGTGGGGCGCTAAAAATGTGATTTATCGCCCACGATCTCAGATTGATCACTTTATAAAAAGTATAATCAATTAAAAATTTTTGCCCCCTAGAAATTGATTTCCAAAAGAAATAGAAGCCTTGAAAAGGCTCCACTCGGGCCTGGCCCGCGTTATGATGCGGTTGAGTAAAATTTGCTTGCCTGCAAAAAAGCATTGCACATCCCTTACCCAAACAACACCCTTATCATCTTCCTCACTTACCGTAAATTTTGAAAATAATTTCAAGACACCAAAATTGCAAAAACTTGAGCTAAATCACAGTCACTTTAACGGAGACGGTGGCATAGCACAAAAGCAGTTTTTTTCTTGCGGCAGGTTTTCAAAAACATGAAATTTATGGTATGACCTTCTTGAAAGTAAATGTTTTCTGACCGCGATATTGGTCAATTGTTTTCTTAAATTTGTTGGATTATCAATTGTTCCCCAAGTTAATTGAATGATCTTTTGTTTAGATTGATGTTACCGAAAACACTTTCAATCCTTGATCGAATTCAAAAAATTTGGGTGACGGCCAAGCTACGCCTATGAACCGAGACATGATAAAACGTTGCGAGCGAGATTTGAATCGGCGATCTTCTCCGACTATGACGGGATAATGTGGCTTTGTTTTCATCTTAACGGGGTAACGCTTAGGTTTAGACCACTTTAGCCTAAGCAGACAGCTCATAGTGAGCAAAATATGTATATATAAACTTTAGCTTTATTTTGAAAACCAATCGCCAGGGCAATAGTTTCACTATCAGTTTATCATTCAACAATCAATGCTGCTAAAGTTTACTACTTCGGTTAATTTTATGCAGCTTCGCCTAGATGGCTATCTAAACTCCCTATTCTACTTTTATACTAATATATACCACTGTTGTAAACCACCAGAGTAGCTCGAAGCAAATTTAGGGGAGGTCAAAAATGTATTTTATTTTTCGGTTTTTTAATTGTCTTAGAATACTTTTTTTGAGATCAATTTTTTTTATTTAGTTTAGAAATTTGTTTTCAACATATAATTATGTCAATCTAAACCTCAAAAATGCGCTATCACATTCTATTGAATAATCAGCGCAGTGAGTTTACTGAAAAACCAATACAGCCCGCTTTACCACACAATTTCAATTGCCATGCTTCTCTATTGCGTTGAAGATTTACATTTTCGTATAAAACTAGGTATTGCATTAATTACTGAGGGGCTACGCAACACAAATGCAAATTTTGCGAAACTGCTAAATTTTGCGCAATCCTTCAATTAAGCTGGGCCCAGCTTTCTTCCTCATTCCGCCACTGCCGCTATGTCACCATCGGGCAGCAAACTATGGAGAGCAAGAGTCGACGTTGCTTTTTATCATAATTTTGAATTTGAAACAGCAGTATTGCATCGTCATAACAAATCTTTTGGCTCACAAAGTTATTTTTTGGCTTCGGGCTTACCCCTACTTTTATTTACATAAACATCGTTGCATTTACAAGAAATCAAAATTACAAACTATATGTCGCATTGTTTTTTTTTTGTTTTATGATGCTGTGTCAACAAGAAATGAATCTCATATATAAAGCAAAATTATGTCTCTACGTACGTGTGCTTTAACTTCGAACTACTGAGTGTTTTTACCATCAAGCTTAACACGATTGATCGCTGACACAGGATGAGTGTCATAAGGAATTCGTGACGTCATTTGACGATCTGGTAAATGATAACACTGGTCAACAAAAAAAAGTATTTTTTGGCGCTTTAAATATTAGACCTGATTTAGGGAATATCTGGGGCATTGCTTCCAAAACTGACATCGGTGTTTTCGCAGCAGCTCTAGTTTTTGAGATGTGGTATGTTTTCCCATGATTCAGCTAGAGCTATTATTGTGTTTTTGCTAAAGCCTCATGGAAACGTATTTTAAAGATGAATCTCAAAGTAAATCATCTTATAAAAGCACTTTCAACAGGAAAGTATATTTTCACTACTATCAATTCTTTATTTTGTGAAATATGCCATCAGAATTTCTACGTAAGTGATATACTTGAAGTATTTAAAAGCTTGCTGAAGCTATCTCAAACTCTGTTTCAATGTGATTTTAATTCAATAAAAAAGCTAACCTTTTACTCCCATGACCCTAAAGTGTTCAGCTAGCCAAAGTTTATTACTTTTGTAGCTAACTTTACACAGTCAGCAGATGACAGATATTCTTATCTCGAAAATATATTACCATTTCATCCTCCTCATCCAACAACTCTTGGTTGCCACACACTTGTTGAATTTAACGGATAACATTCGGTTTAGTTTAAGAACGCCTACAGTGACAATAAGGCAAATAAGATGTTGCCAGGGACTCGACAAACTTGGTACACATGTAGTTGCTACGCTCAACCGCACATGAAGTGTTTTTTTTTATTCGATCGCGTATGAAGACACGTTAATTTCTACTAAAAATATTCTTGTAGCATTTTACGCTGTATCAAGATGCAACAAGCAATTATTCATCCTTTTAAAAAGGAGTGTTACTGCTTAATCTTAAATGACATCACAATGTTTGCCACTATAGCGTGAGAACAGCAGCGGGCAGCAAAATTATCCACTCTTATTTTGATAGCAAACATAAATAGTAAAGCTCATTACTGATATTTGTAATGGATAAGCTCTTTGTATCGGTACGTAAGAATAATCTTCATTGAAAAGTGGGGACGTCTGGATTGGAGACAAAGTTAAATGTTATAAAATCCGAAGTTCAAGATAAAATCAAAATTAAACAATAATAACAACAATTTGTAAAACCGGATTTAGAGGAAAAGTTTTTGCTTGAAAATGGCTTAATAGGCACCTATTGGGATAGGTTATATGACTTAGAGGAACGACATGGCCCCGAAATAAAGCATACAAGCAGCCGAAGAACTTAATGTCATGAATATAAATACCAAACTGTGCTCTTCTTCGACGGATAGCACAATCAACTCCTTTTCCTCCTCCATTTTTTACTACTCCATAAATCTTTTCATTCTTGGGGGCTTCAACTGCCATCACTCCTTCTGGAGTTCAAAAGGTACTTCTGACTCCCGTGATGAGGACGAATTCGATTGGAACATCTCCTCTGACCTCCTTTCTCTCAATAACCCTGACACCCCAACTCTCCTCCATCACTCCTCTGGCAGTCGCTCCTCTCCTGGCATCTCTTTTGCTCCACCTATCTTACCCTCTCTTGCTCCTGGGAGGTGCTTCAGGTCTTGGCCTTTGATCAGCTATCAATTTTACCAACTGTCTTTTTTTCTGCAGTCTTCCACCCAAACGAACGTTTCCTTCCTACAGGTTTCAGAATAATCGTTGGGATGACTTTGCTTTTACTTCCACTTTTACTCTTTTGCAGAGGAACACTCCTTTTTATCTCTTTTCTCAGCTGCTGCCTTCTTTACTTCTCCGGCACTGAATGCGGCCAAATTTTTGTCAAGATCGTCAAACCTACATTTCTGCTTCCCTACATGCCTCTACTGTCATCGTGGCGACATGCTCATCTCTCACATTTAATTCCGACTCGAAATTTTCGTATTCTCTTCTTTGTTCTGTCGCTGGCACTCCTTCCTCATTTTCCTCTTCTCATAACAATCTCAACTGCCTCACTCCCAGGGACTCGGCTTCGGTCTTCGCCGACTACCTGAAATCCTCCTTTTTTGTCTTTCAGCCAAGTACCTTGCGTAGCAGAGCTCCCTCTGTCTCCCCGCTGAATTTCTCGCGGCTGCCACAACCCTCTCCTTGTCCACCGCCACTGGCCTAGATAAAGTTGCCAATATCATGCTAAAGCACCTTCCTCGCTCTGGCACGGATTTTTTCCATTACATTTTCAATCTTTCCTGGTCTTTGCATTCCTTTCCTTTATCTGAAAGACATCTTTTATTAGCCCCATTCATAAGATGGGAAAGCCTCTTGATTCTCCTTCTTCCTTCCGGCCCATCTCTCTCACCTCCTGCGTCTCAAAGCTTGTTGAACGCATCATTCTATCCCGCCTACCCTTTGTTCTGAAATCTAACACCTCTCTCTCTCTCTCTCTCTCTCTCTCTCTCTCTCTCTCTCTCTCTCTCTCTCTCTCTCTCTCTCTCGCTCTCTCCGCCAGACCGGTTCCTGCGCTGGGCAGTCTACTCTTGATCAAATTCTTTTCTTTTCTTAGTCCAATTCAGATGGGTTTAACAAAGTCAAGGTTGGCTATTAAACAATTCTTGCTACTATGGACTTCTTTAGAGCTTTCAACTCTGTCTGGCATTTTTCTCTTTTTAATGAGCTTATTTCTGCTGGCTTCCTTCCTAGCTTGGCTCGCTGGACTCAATCTTTCCTTTCTGACAGGCGCGCTTGTTTGGTTGTTCAAAATCACAAAAGTCACTCCTTTTGAGCCTGTCGAGGTGTTACACAAGGATCCGTTCTTAGCCCTGTACTTTTCTTTCTTTTGATTAATGATTTTCCTGCTTTTCTGCCTTCCTCTGTCAGCTGTTCTTTTTATGCTGACGACCTGACCATTTGGTCCTCCTCCTCGGTCTCTGCTGCGGTGGAGGCCACACAAGAAGCTCTAATTCGACCGGAGCGCTGGTCTTGAGCATTGGTGTTTTCCTCTCGATCCGAGAAAATGAGAGATCTCTTCTCAGAGGATCCCCATCCAGCTAACCTCCAGCCCCACCTTTTATTCAACGTCTCCTTCACTCAATTCTACTCCAATCTTCCTTGGGGTCATCTTCAACCGCACTCTTTCCTTTGCTAAACATATATCTTAGCAAAAGGCCAAGTTTTTCCCTCGTCTCAAGGCCTTAGACTGTATGTCTGCTTCCTCATGGGGCCCCTCTAAGAAGTCCCTTCTGTACAAAGCTATTTTTCGGCCCCTTCTCATTGATGCTTCACCCGGACGGTTTTTTTAGCCTTACCAAATTTACCAAATAAGAGCGCCTTCACCGAGCGGCTATTCGCGTCATCACCGGCTATCTCTCGTTTTCTCCTATTCCACTTTATCACTCTGAGGCTTCTCTACTTCTTCTACGAGTCACCCTGACCCATTTCGTCCTGTCTTTTTATGAGCGGGCCCTTCGTCTCCCAACCTTCTTCCTTACTTCATATTTGGCCAAACTTGGAGTGAAACCAAGACTCTCCAGACCTTCAAAAAGAGCTTTTACGTCCACTCACCCGCTAATGCTTTCTCCTACTGCTCCTAGGGAGGTTCTCTTTGCTTGCTCTCCCTCTCCTCCTCGGAACCTGCCTTCTTTCACTGTGGACCTAACTCTTTCCACTTCATGCTACCGCTCTGATTGCCCTCTTTCTTGCCAAGATGTAGCTTTTGCTCATATTGACTCTCTCCCATCTCACGATCTGGTGATTCTAACAGATGGCTCTGTTCCTTATCCCTTTGGCAGAGGTGGCTCTGGCGTCCTTTTCGGGAGGCCCAATATGCTCAGTTTTTTCACCTGAAGCGTCCGCCATTCTGCAACGTGAGACGTATGAAGCAAATTTGTAAATGATCGCACACACGTAAGTGCTTGCCTTTGACTTCTCTGAAACTATTGGGAGTACTAATGTCAAACTTGGTGCGATTAATCATATATTAAATGAGTGTCATAAGTGGTTTAAAGACGTCATCATGATGTCATCATTGGAGATAATTTTTCAAGAATTGCATTTTTTGACAAATGAATGCTATTTTGAGTTTAAACAAAGGCCAGCGCTCGGCTTGACAACTCAAAATTTTTTTGCGTTTTTATGATCTATTACAACGTAATAATCAACAATTATAAGAAAAAATATTTTCATAAATATCTTCAAAAATACCAGCCACCGAAACGTGGTTGATGGCTCATTTGGCAGATACCACAAGTTTATACCTAAAATGGAGTTATTTATTTAATTTAGGGCTTATCGGCAACGCAACAAGTCATTTTGTACTTAGCAAACTGCAAACAGTGTCACTGTTTTGACCTATTAGGTTTCTTCAGTGCAGTTGGTGACCGACAAGAAGCTAGAGGCTTAATAACGCATAGCTTAGACCGCCACACTTATGGAACCTATACTAGGTACACTGTAGTGGATGGTCTGACAGTACTCTGCGAAACCGTATTATTCGTGAATGAGTGACGGTTGTCGCAGGTGCACTAAGTCTAACAACTGCTAGAACAATAGTGCTGTCACAGCCTAGTGGTCACAAACTCTTTACTTTAGTTAATTACTATAAGCCATTTTGTGTTTTACTGCTTTTTTAGCCTAACCCTTTCAAAACCACTGGACATGCAAACTCTAAACTTGGCATCTTCAATCAATATATCAAGGTAAGGGTCACATTAAGATTGATTACGTCATCATGACATCATAATTGATTATAAAATGTTTAGGAATTGTATTTTTTGACAGAAAAATGTCATTTGTGGCTTAAATAAAAGTAAGTGCTTGGCCTGTTAACTTTACAAACTTTTTATTATTTTGCGATCTACCTTGACGTCACAATCACTAATTCATTATAAAAATGGTTTTCTTTCATTTCTAAAAAAATACATATCGTTGAAAAGTAGTTGATAGCTCTTTCGGGAGATACAATTTAGGTAGAGAGGTGCCTTTTAGTATCCAAGTTGCCTTGGTGATGCCATGCCACCCATGAAGCCTTGGTGATCAAAAGAGATAACCCTGTGCTAAACAAACAACTGTATGCAAACGGAGCGTCATTTTTACTAAACGTCTTTTAATCAAAGATATTTATTTAATCATTTAACCAAACAATTTTGCACCGAACTTTACTGTAATTTTAATTCATTTGAAACAATTATTCACAAAACCTTAAATTCGATTAACTTCTAGCAGACAATTGTTTCTATTATCAGATTCTTTGCTAACAGTGACCAGACAATTACGAAGACCGCAGAATGAAGCTTTACTGTTTTTTTATCAGAACTATTTTCAAGTTATTTTGTGTTTTTTGTGTTTTCGTTTAACGAAAGTCTTAATGCTGTAAATATTTATGTATAGATCCTGATGAGGGCGATAGGTGGCGCCAAAAACGTTTGAATTTGCGAAATATGTTGTATTACTATGTTCTTTTGGGAGATATTAGCAACATCATTCTCAAAACAGAGCTCTTTTTCACATTTTTGGATTATTGGTGCCGCAACAAGCGGTCTTTTGATTGATTGTTTTTAAGCTGAACTCTTTCAAGACCACTCAAAATACAAACTCCAAGCTTGCCATCACGTATTATCACACCAATGTAACGGTCATAAGGAAATCGGTCACATCATCGTGACATCACAATTGAAGATAGATTGTTTAAAAATTGCATTTTTTAATGAAAAAAATGATTTTTGACCTACACATGTGCCAGCACCCAACTTCCAGAAATTTCATTTTTTTGGGAACTGAGATCACGTCATGAAACCAAATTTCACAACGATTTTTAGTTTTATTTCAAACGCAACACGCGATATTTCTTTAAGCATTCTGATTAAGCACGCCTATTTTTCTTTAACTTTTTATGCCACATAAAGAAATTTTTTACTTCATTACGCTTTGCCAACACAATTGAAGGCGCTCATGTGCAACTACTCGCGATAGATAAATCACATGCGCTAACCTTTCGTTGCAACTAATCCGCGAGCAAACCGCTGGCAGTAACAGTAACTACGTTTGTGTGTGATCTCAGCAATAAATTATTTTGAGTGAATAGCCTAGCCAGGAACTACATAAAATTTTCGGAGGATACTACAAAGCTTTTTCTAGAGTGACATCTCATTTTTTTTGTTTCTGTTTTTTGACCAAGAAAATTTTTTTGCTCAAACAAAAGCTAGCACTACCACTTTGCAACTTATTGATTGCAGATTTTGTTTTCCTCATTTTCTCACAAAATGAGCATTTGTAATTAATAGGCATTTTGTACCGGCATGTAAAACTAATATTCATTTAAAAGTAGTAACGTAGGGAATAGCGACAAAGTTAAATGTAATAAAATCACAAGTTTAAAGAATATTTCAAAAAATAAACAATAATAGCATCAATTTGTAAAACTGAATTTAGAGGGAATGTTTTTCCTTGAAAATTGTTTAATAGTCACCTATTAAAGTAGGGTGTATAACTAATGTATGGGCGAAGGCATAACTCCTTTTCTCGTGTTGGCCGAATTAATACTAACAGTACAGACAAAGAACTTAAAATCAACAATATAAAAACAAAAGGGGTGGCACTAATTTGTTACATAAACCTACCCATTAAATAGCATATTTCAGTAATTGCGAAAACGACCACCATCATTTTTTACTATGTCCCCCCACCCCTTTACTCGTTTCGAAAATGCAGTCATAGTTTGTAAAATCATACTTAATAAGTAAGTATTACCACTCTTGATCTTTTATTCAATATACAAAGGTTTTAACCATTACTTGTTCGCAAACAATAGCCTCCATTCACAACTAGGTTTTGTTACTACTCTCACAAACGTTTGTGTGGTAAAGCGGAGCAGCTACCTGAATCTAACTCCTTTAAAATAGGCACAGCCAGAGGCGCAAGAAGCGTTTAAACATTGGAAGGGACACAAAACTACAGATGTTATACTGCACATTTGGAGTTTTGCTTAATTTTGCGCTCTAGAGACATAGAAAGTTTCAGAAAAGAGTCGCTTTAAGGTTGATCTCCAAAAGCAAAAACAAAGAGGTCTTCACTTCTCACAATTGTCCAGATTTCCTCAAATTCATTAAATTTTTGGCTTCCTACACCACTCATTGTAACAATATTGAGGGAAACAGATTTATTATTTCAAACATTGGAGGGACATATCCCCCTGTTCCCCTCTTCCTTCGCCTTGATGATGATGGAAATGATGCTTGTCAAGATGGTGCTTACAGCTGATGGCAGCAATGCCGGGGTTGTTAAATCGCACCAAAATTGAGTGAATTAGTTTCGCTGTTTTGCTTAAAAATAGCCTCATTTATCTACCGGGATCAAAGTTAAAGCATTTGGGAAAAAGCAAATGCATTATTTAAATCCTGCCTGTGAACTTACCTAGGCCTGTATCCATACTATCAAACAAGGATTTTATCTTTTTACTAATCTGCTGTATCTATAACACAAATCAATGTAATAAATTCCAAGTTTAAGGATAATTCAAAATAAAACCATACACCTAACGATTTGTAAAACTGAATTTACAGAGAATATTTTGTTTGCATATAACTTGGCCTAATGGGCTCTTACTAGAATATGGTGAATAACTTTAGAAAAGGCATTGCCGCTTTTGTCGCTATGCCTGAAACAAGATCAACACCGCAGTCGAAGAACTTAATATCACAAATACAAATAGGAAAGGAGCCGCACCAAATTCTAAAATTGGGTTACCATCAAATAGTTTATTTTTGAAATTGTGAAAACACCCATCATTTCGCCGCTATCATCATTTTTGAGTGTGTTTCAATCCCTCCCCCTCACACTTTGAAAACATTAATAATAGTTTGTGGCGACAGTCTTTTTTGTGAGCATTAGCAGTCTTAATTAAGAGAATAAAATGATCAAAACTATGTGCAAAAAAATTGAGGTACATAAAATTTATTAACTTCTTGCTGTTGTTCACACAAGAGCCCGATGGGTGAAGCCAGCACAGCCAGCTGAACCAATATACTTCATCCCGACGATACTGATGGGGCCCTTCCGGGCGACGAATATTTACATAAAATACTTGATCTTATGAAGCAATTCCTCGAGGCATTGAATATAGGTACAACTAGCTTTCGATATTCCTACAGTGCATTCCTAGGGATGCGTATGGAAAAGATTAAAGCAGGAATTTTTAATGGTACGCAAATCAGGCAGCTTATCTAAGATTCGCATTTTGCTTGCCAAATGACCGAAAAGCAATCAACAGCTTGGACAGCGTTAGTGCTGTTAGTTACAGGCGTTTTGGAAAATTGCCAGGCAAGCAACTACATAGAGCTTGTAAGCAATATGCTCAGCAGCTTCAAAGATCTTGGCTGCAGCATGAGCCTCAAAGTCCATTATTTTCAGAGCCATTAGGATCGCTTTCCGAAAAATCTTGGTGAACTAAGTGAGAAGCAAGGTAAAAGGTTTCAACTGAATATAAAAATATTGGAGGAGAGGTGCCAAGGAAGATTGGATAACACAATGCTGGCTGATTGTTGTTGGAGTTTGCAAAGACACTGTCCTGATGCTAAGCAGTCAAGAAAAAGCCAATCAATTTTTAGTTAAAAAGATAACTTTTGTTATGTAATAATGGTACTTGAAGAAAGTAATGCATTTTGTGTTGCTCATTGCTACAATTTGCTACTGCTCATTTGATATACTTTTAAGCAATCTTTAAAAACTTTTTTCTTGTTTATGACCGATGAGCAACAGATAAAAATCAGAATTGTAGGGGAAAACCATATGTCAAAAACTAAATGATGCGAGAAAAAGGATGTCATTTTCGGAATTAGCGCCCCAAATTTACCCAACAACAGTTCCAACATCTAAGGCACCAAATTTTGTGTTCATCAGTAATTTTTGCCTTTGTTGACGGAGAAAAACAGTTTTTTGTTTGAACGAAAGCCAGCCCCAACATACGAACTGGCAAATATTTTTTTCATTTAGGAGTCTGAGATGACGGCACAACTAATGCTTGATTGCAGAATTTGTTTTCTTTAATCAATACAAGAGGCCATATATTATTTTAAGAGCTTGTGACCACTAGGCTGTGACAGCACTATTGTTCTAGCAGTTGTTAGACTTAGTGCACCTGCGACAACCGCCACTCATTCATGAGTGATTCGGCTTCGCAGAGTACTGTCAGACCATCCACTACAGTGTACCTAGTATAGGTCCCATAAATGTGGCGGTTTAAGCTATGCTTTATTAAAAGTCTCTAGCTTCTTGTCGGTCACCAACTGCACTGAATAGTGTCACGGTCTGCAGTTTCTTTTCTTTCCTTTCTCTAGAAACGCTGTCAGTAGAAAGGTGGTCGAAAATTTTCGGAGGATGTATGACGGTGCTTTTGATGAAAAAATATTGACAATAATTTGAGCTTTATTTATAACTCAACAAGCAATTTTTAAGCAATCTGCATGAAGCACGCTTTTTTCCTTTTTTCTTAAACGCGCTTTGCCAGCACAACTGAAGGCGCTCATTTGTTACCACTCAACATAGATAATTGAAGTGGCTTAAACCCCTGGCGGTAACTATGTTTGAACAAAAAATTATTTAGATTCTAAAATTTCTTAAGTCTTTAGTTAGGCTTATGTTACTCTAAATTTTAGAGTAACATAAGCCTAACTAAAGGCTTAAGAAATTTTCCAGGGTTGCCTAAAATCTCGTGGCGTGTGGTGAAGATACATGTATATATTTGCGTTTATTGTTAAGGAAAACCAATTTTTTTCTCAAACAAAAACCAGTTTTACCCATTTGTAGGGATTGGTCGTAGACTTTGTTTTCCTTATCTTCTCAAAAAATTAACATCTTTAATTAATAGGCTGTTTTACGTAAGACTAATCTTGATTGAAAAGTAGGAAAGTCAGGATCAGGACTTAGAGGAAATACATCTGCTTGAAAATAGCTAAATAGGCATAGAGTGATAATACACATGGTTTTGATAGAAGACATAACCCCTTTTGTCGCTATGCCACAATCATGGCAAATATAGCACAAATAAAGAACTTAATGCCACACACAAATACAAATGGGGTGCTCCACATAGTGAAATAAACCTATTAATAAATATTTTACTTCTGTAATAGCAAAATTTTTTTTGAAAGAACGAATTATAGCTTGTGAAATAATACAGGGTGAGTCACGGGAAACGGATGTTTTTAAGGAAGACAAAACTCTGCGAATATTTTAACAAAAATTTTATAATGTACATAAAAACATTCACTAAACTATGCCATTATGGAATATTTAGGAGCAAAAAATTATGACTGACAAATGATGTTTATTTTCACGAGCACAAATTTGAAGTCGCTTTCTAAAGTTAGCTTCCATTTTCACTAAAGTTTCTCCACCTATTTCTCGGACATTTTCACGTATTGCAGTCGTCATTTCTCCAAGTGTACTGGGTTTCCCAGCAAAACGCGTGATTTCAAAAATCCCCAGAGATAAAAATCGCACATGGAAAGATCGGGTCAGCGCGGAGGCCACGGGAGATCTCCAAAGCGTGAAATGACATGACCAGGGAATGCAGCTCAAACAGCAGTCATGGACGATCTCTCTGTATGAGCAGTGGCCTCATCTTGTTGAAACCACATTGATGCCCTATTGATTCCTCGTCTGCGAAGCTCAGGTAGGAAACAGTTTTCAAACATTCGAATATTGGGGTCTGAAGTAACCGTTGCTGTCTCTTCTCCTTCTTTGAAAAAGAATGGACCAAATATCCCGCACTTTCCCAAACCACACCAAACAGTCACTTTTGGGCTGTATAATGGTCGCTGATGTAATTCACGAGGATTTTGTTTAATGAACAACAAATACAAAAATTAACATAAAAGATAAACAAATACCAACAAATTAAACGGCATCTCAAGCAGATTTAAAGACTACCTTCCTCACTCCCTAACCACCTACCCTAGAAGAGCAAGGGGCTTTCTAAAAACATCCGTTTCCCGTGACTCACCCTGTACTTTGTTGGTCAGTATTACCGGCCTTGATTAATAGAGTAAGATGATCACCGTTGCGTGTTTATGGGTTCAAAAAACTATGAGTTCCATTTACTACAGCTTTTTGTTGCTGCTCTCAGAAAAGTTTGTACGGTAAAGCAGCCGCAGCTCTCTAAATTAATAATTGCTAACTAGGCAAAAGTGATGTTAAGCCCTTCCAGGGTGAAATCACATCATATGTGGAAAAAACATTTTGGATATTTTGATTGATAATAGCTTCATAAAACCACCGGAATCAAAGATACAAATTTCGGGAGACAACCAAGTTCCCTTTTTGCCTATCCTGGGTACGCCTAAGCAGGAGTAAAGGAGCATGAAACATAAGGCGTAGCCAACAAAGACTTGAAAATGTTTAGGAGAAATCAAAACAAAACAACATCCATGTATGAAAAAATTGCATCACAAGGAAAACATTTCCACTATTTTGATTGAAAATACCATAATTGAAGAAATCTCTTCTATACGTCCAAGCTAAAGAGCCTTTTTGATACGCTTAAGCAATGAACAGAGCACATAGAACTAAAGTGTAGCCTAAACCTTGCAATCACAAACTTAATTGCGAAAAGGAGCGCGCCAAGTGATGAAAAACGATTATAACTCAACACCGAATTTTTTTACTTTTGAAAACCAATGCTGCTTTGGCGCTGCCATTTCCCCAGTTACACTAAAATAGTTTCTCCGTTGGATACTCATTTAAAAGAATAGAGAACAGTATCATGAGAAAAATGGGTATGCCTATCTGGTACGCACTGTTCTTGAATTTATCACTTTTCAAAGTACTCTTAATTTAGAAACCGGAAATGGATATGAAAAAAAACATTAACTTTGCATTGCTGTTCACACAACTACTTGATGGGTGAAGCCAGTGCAACCGGCTGAATCGATGCACGTAACCCAGACAATACTAATGGGAGACCTGCGGGCCGCGCCGGCTAATTTGGCTAGCTATATTATAATTCATCGTTTTCGGCATGACAGTTGTCTATTGATATTCACAGCAGTCTTGACAAGCACAACTAATAATTCTGATAAACCGCACAAATTGCACTGCCCGCGTTCATTTGGAAACAATGCAGCGATGTACTCGACGTTTCATAGTTAAACACATATACCTTTTTCATGTGATCATATTGTGCAGCGCCATTTGAAAAATAATTTTTTAGCTGTTTTGCTTGGGAAAATTGTGTATTATTCTGCGTATTTTTTGTAAGTGCACAAAGTATGTGCGACTAAAACAAGTAATAGTTCTTTGCAAGCTAAACGTTTGTTTGCGCTCGTTCGTTCGTTCGTATGACAATCTCATCAGAAGTTGCAGTTCATCAGATATCGTTTGAGCATAGGGTTGTCAACATCGGTTAGGTTGCAGGGAGGTCCTATTGATTTGCAGTCATTGACAATGTGGTATGCAGTTTGGGGTTCTCCACATTGGCATAGATTGTCATTACCAAATCCCCATTTCACCATTGAGTCACCAAATTTTCCTATTCCGGTTCGCAATCTATTTAGTTGGACCCAGGCTTTTCGTGGGAGGCAGTGTCCTAGGGGTTTGTTTGACCAGTCTTGGATGTGTGGTTGCAGTTTATGTGGTATTGGTTCTTGCTGAGGGTTCTTGCTGTTTGCGCTCATATCTTATTTTACTGAACACAATTATGCAAGCATAAAAATGTGTCGAATCGAGTTTTTGCGCTCATAATTCGCTTTATTAACTCTTTCGCTCCCGCGATCATCGATTGATGATCTCGTGCTTTCAGTGTTTCCCTCAAATTTTGTTAAATTGAGTTACAAAATTAGTTTAATAAAAAATCGATTTGTGACTTTATTTTTCATCCGATTTTCATAAAATTTTCAAAAAATTACGCCTATTTCTTCACGCATCGGAAGATGTATAATTTGTGCCCGAATTCTTGGATTTTTATACCCAAAATGGGTTAAAAACACCAACAACCCAGTTGCAGACGACAAAATCGGCCAAATTCTCAGCACGTGCCAACTACACTAAAATCAAATTGAGATTACATCTTTACCACAATACCAAACTCTTTATCATTAACACAGTCTGAAAACTACTCTTTTGGGGCATCATTTGACAAAATTTCAAGCGATAATATAAATTTTACTTATTTGAATTTCCAAATTTTTTAGGGGTCTCAAAACCCCCCCAAACAAATTTAAATGGTAAGTAGATAAAAGTAAATTTAGTGCGTAAAAATATCATATGTTGCTAAATACTGGTCTCATTTGAAAGCTTAGGAAATTTGCTTTCCAGCAATATATAACTTTAAATAGTTTAGACTAAGTGGTATATGATATTTACTGATCAAAAATGAGTACTGTACATCATGTCAGTTCAAAACCCCCAAAATTTTTTGACTTACCTTCACTAAATTATAATTTTTACAAAAACTACACCCTATAAAAACATAAAATCAATTGCAAATGTTTCATCACTAAAGTCGTCATTTTGTATCAAGTTTCCAAGGAGACAAGAAGCAAAATACAAGTTTAAAGGCTGGCAGAAGTTTGGCTTTCGTAAATCAAAGTTTGCTGTATCCCCCTTGTTTCTCAAGAAATGGGAAGGGTGTAAACAAGCGGCTGTTACATTGTCAGTGACAGCATATTCTATTTAAACTTGATATTTTCTGAATCTTGAAGAAATTCCCTGTTCAAAAATACATAATGTTACATGGTTTAGGCTAACCTCTAGCAGATAATAACTGATCATATTTTAGGTACTAAATTGAACTACCAAAATTTGGTACCGGTCGGCACCGGTCAAAAAAAAGGTCATTTGCCTCAGAAAATTGCAAATTGTAGAAAACCTAGGCTTTTAGGTAAGTTTTGATTGATGTACCTTGAAAGCTTATTTTCTTAGCATCATTTTGCGACCATTTCTAAAAAAATTGGTAGAAAATTAAATCTGTAGTGATCTTTGAGGTGAGGGTACCTCGTTAATTTTGAAGACAACCCCCCCCCAGTTGGGGGGTTAATTTGCATAAAATTTGCATATTCAAAAAAAATGTTTTTTTTCCTATTTGAAATCCTCAAGAAATGTAGATTTCAACGATATATCACACTTAATGTAGAAGTAGACAGCTGAGTAATGATTTACAAACAAACTTGAGGTACATAATTATGATTAATTATGATTGATTATGACAGTTTTTCGCGCCGCCACCTTACGGACATTTTTTTTCGCTTTTCGCTTTTCACGCGGGAGCAAAAGAGTTAAGCACAATTATGTGAACAATTCTTGCACATCTATAACAATTATGTGAGCATATACATGCAGCACAACGACTCTTCTCTCATAATCTGTTTCTCTGAACACATTTATGTAAACATAAAAATGCGTTCCAACGACTTTTTGCACTTACAACTTGCTTTATATAACGCAAATACATGAACAAATATATGCATCCCGATAAGGCTTTATGCTCATAATTTACTTCACTGAATACACTTACGTGAACATTTCGAACCATCACAGTGACTCTTTGCACTCAAAACACTGGTCAACAAAAAAATTTTAGCACTGAATGTGAGATCGATTTTAGGATACATCGAGGTCGCTGAACCCAAATATGCGCTTAGTTTTTTCGAATTGGCTTTAGTTTTTGAGATATGGAGCGTCGAAAATTTTCATAAACAATTTTTGCGTACAGAAAACAAACAGCAGTACAAATATAATTCGCAGTATGATGAAACAATTGCGGCATTGTTTCGTTGAATGGTCTGTATTGTTGTGAAACAATAAAGTTACTATAGCTGTTTTTATTTGGTCAATAGTCTACTGTATTGTACTACTGTGCATTGCAAGGTAAACTATGTTGCGCGAAGGTCGGTTCATGCGGATACAGGTTTAATCTATAGCCTACTTGTATGAACATAGTTTAATACGTCAGTGTTGAAAAAATTGTCAAACTAATCTTTTGTAAGACTTTGGTTTTAGCAGTTTGCTGATGTCAACTACTTTTTTCTTAGAAATTGTATTTAAGATCAAATTTAAGATAGAGCTATGACTTCAAAGCGTAGGAGTTGTGTCAATGATCCAGATATATTCTGCTACATTTGTGGAGAGTATATGAAAAAAGAGTGTCGTTTTAATGTGTGAGATTTTACGAAAAGAGTGTACGAAGCATACTTTGGCATGAAGCTGGGGGATCAAGACAAGCAATGGGCTCCTCATAAAGGGTGTAAAAATTGCACTGATACTCTTCGCCTTTGGACTCAAGGTAAAGTAAAAGCAATGCGATTCGGAGTGCCTATGGTTTGGAGAAGTCCCAAGAACCACCAGGACGATTGCTATTTTTGCATGGTGAACATGTCAGGATGAAACCGCCACAAAAAGAATTCGTGGTATTATCCTGACCAAGAGTCTGCAAGGCGGCCGGTGCCGCATTGCGAGGAAGTACCCATTCCAGCTTTTTTTTCTTTGCCAAAGCTTGTTTCGAATGATGACTTGTTTGCAGAAACAGAAGTGGTAAATAGCGATGACAGTAATTACAGCTACAGTATGTCTGATATAACTGCAGAATGGCAAAGTAAGGTAAAGCCTTTTAGCCAGAGCCAGCTCAATGACTTAGTCAGAGACTTAGCATTATGAAATGAGGCTTCTGAGGTTTTAGCTTCTCGTCTCAGTGAACATGGCATTCTTGATTCCAAGACCAAAATAACGTTCTACCGCTACAGGGATGAAGCGCTTAGTGATTATTTTACTAAAGAAGATAACTTTGTGTTTTGCAAAAATGTCAAAGGCCTTCTTACAGCAATGGGTGTTTCCCAATACAAACCGGGTGAGTGGCGTCTGTTTATAGACAGCTCTAAACAAAGCTTAAAGTGTGTTCTGCTACACAATGCAAGTACCTATGCTGGTGTCCCTATTGGTCATTCGGTAACTTTAAAAAAGAGCTACTCGACTGTACAGATGGTCTTGCAGAAGCTGTGCTTCAACGAGCATAAGTGGGCAATATGTGTGGACTTAAAAATGGTCAACATTTTATTGGGACAGCAAGCCGGCTAAGTAAAGTACCCGTGCTTTCGTTGTCTCTGCGACAGTAGAGCTGATGATCAACCCTGGCAGAGAAAGGATTGGCCCGTACATGAAGAGCTCGTGGTGGGGGAGAATAACGTGATAAACGAGCCATTGATGGACCGTGATAGCATTCTTCTTCCACCCTTGCATATTAAGTTGGGCTTAATAAAACAATTTGTCAAGGCATTAGACAAGAATGGCGATTGCTTCAGGTACATCCGCAGCAGATTTTCTGGTACGAGTTATGAGAAAGTTAGAGCTGGAATCTTTGACGGACCACAAATCCGAACAATAATAAAAGATCCAGCCTTTGTTTTGCACATCACAGTAGTTGAATCTGCAGCCTGGTGCTCATATGTTTCCGTGGTAAAAGAGTTCTTGGGAAAAACGAAGGCAGACTGTTACCAGGACATAGTGAAACAGATGCTGACAAACTTTCAAGCTCTTGGGGCCAAAATGAGTATAAAAAGTCATTACTTATTCAACCACCTCGGCCGATTCCCAGAAAACCTTAGTGAAGTAAGCGAAGAACAGGGTAAAAAGTTTCATCAGGCCATTAAGAATATGAAAATGAGGTACCAAGGTCGATGGGACTTTCGTATGATGTCAGACTATTGCTGGAGTTTTATGCGGGATAGTACACAGCAAAATTACAAGCGGAAATCATATAAACGTGCCTTTAAACAAATGGATTGACCTAACATGGACTGTTAAGGGTAAACCTTGTTTCGTTTACGCTGACATAAAATTTTAGTGCCATTAGTTAAAATTTAATAGACTGTCTCTTTTGTTAAAGTTAAGAGGCATCTACTGTGTGTACGCATTTCATAAGCGTTACCTTGAACAGTTACAGTGCCGTTCATGTCGAATGCATAACTTGTTTGGAATGTAACTTTAAAGCAAAACCAACTTTATTGTTTATTCTGTCAACAATATCTACTTAAGTAGCTTATGTGCGCTCAAAATTACGACCAGCTGTATCTAATGCAATCTACAGTAATCTGTAATGCAATACGCAGTTTATCAGTAAGCGCTAATGCGAAAAAAATAATTTCGCTATATCTCAAAAACTAGAGCCAATTCGAAAAAAATAAGAGCATATTTGGGTTCAGCAACCTTGATATATCCTAAAATCATTTTCGCATTTAGTGACTTTTGAAAAAAAATTTTTTTGTTGACCAGTGATAATTCGTTTCACTAAACACAAATTTGCGAACATAAAAATGTGACTGCTGGTGCTCATAAATCGCCCCACTAAACACAATTACTTGATCCTTAACATGCATCTCAGTAACTCTTTGCACTCATAATTTGCCTCACTGAACAAAATTTGGCGAACATAAAAATACATTGCAGCAACTCTTGTGCTCACAATTTGAACGATAATTTCTAGACTATGATCATCTCTTCACATTATTTGTTTAGATTTTTGTGTACTCTATTCTTCCCTGTAACTTTAATCTTATTTTAGCCTTATAATTCGATCACCTTTTATGCATTATCTGATATTAACTCGCACAATAGTCTGCGTAATATTTTTGCATTATTTCATCATTGAGCAGTATCCTTTCATTTTTATTACTAATTTAGTTTTTAATAGTTATCCTAGCAGCATGATTTTAAATTTAACAGTTTAATTTTGATGGTTTAAGGAGTAAGTGTGTTACGTTGTTTTTTCTCGTTTTGCAGATCGCACCGATGAAGCTGCCAAGAGGCAGCGAACGCTTTGCAAATTTCCGAAACAACTTGAGCAAAACTATTTAAATTGATTAGTTTACTTACTTTAGAGATTTAATTTCCTTATTGCCAATGTGCTGTCATTTAATGAATACTCTGAATTTAAAGTTTCTTGATGCGCATTTCAATACTCCGTGTTTAGTGAACAGACTCTTCTGTTTATTTAGCACAGTGGTTGTTTGGTATCTCAAGACGAGGCAACTGCGGAAGAGTTGCAAATCATTCCTATTGTGTTCACACAACGTCTTTCGAAGAAACGAATATTGAAAAATGACGTTATCAGTACTTTTCCGCTCTGCTACATAATACTGTAAACTGCAATACAAGAATTTTATATTGCATGATAACGGTTTCAGCTCTATCGTGTAAAGCTGAGTTTACTTTTAGCTAATCTGCGTTTTGAAAATAAGCGCAGTAGTGATATCACAAGCATAATTTTTGTTCTCAAACTGAACTGCACAAAACATTTTTGTCAACACATTGTATCACGACTTTGTTCTTGTGTGAAATTGGTCACCAAGCAACAGCACTGCACAAGTTAAAATTTCATTGTTCATTCTTCATCCAGCTAATTTACTACTGTACTTTGCCACTTGTTCGTCAAGTTTGGTTAAAAGCTTAGATTGACACTAATACACTGAACAGGAAGAAATATTACATATAAAATGCATTTAAATAGGACTGTATAATGGTCACACTGGGTATTGTAATCAATGTTAGTCGGCAGAATTCACAAATATTGTTTGATAAGCAACTCTATGTGATTATATGAACCATGTAACATTAATTTGTCAAACATAACCTTTCCCTCGTGACTTTATTCTAGAGCAGGAGTGGCCAACCTTTTACCTACCATGCGCCAACTTTTTATTATACGGTTTCAGATGCGCCACAATCTCCATAAATCCTGGCGCAAGTATTTCCCTCCCATGTCGCGTTTGTTTACAAAAACAAAGATTTGTTCGCGGTTGTAAGCTGCGTGTTATTACCACAAGGTTACAATGCGCCACCTTATGGCGCCAGCGCCACAGCTTGGCCACCCCTATCCTAGAGCAATAAAGGCAAATAACTCATACATGTTTGCAACTGAAGTTGTTGCTGTTTGTAATCGGCTACTTGTTCATTATAAGTTATGTACAATGCTATTCATGTCGTGTAAAGCGTCGTCACGGCTCTAGGCTGACTGTTATTATATTTACACTGGTTATTCAGTCAACGCTCACCAGTCAAGCCAAGAGTAAGCCTATTGTACATGTTTGGCTCTAGTAACCAAAAGTCCTTATACGATGATACCGCAGTATATCATAGGTTGGAGATGAAAAGGAGCGCACTCTTTTTTCGTACCGTAAGCTCCGGTATTTATTAGGAAAAGGGTCCAAAACTTATCATTGTATCTAAAAACAGCAGTAACTAACTCATAAATGACGCAGTCTCTTCTAAACTAGGGATCAATCAAGGCTTCAGTACCGCTCTCACTTGGCGCTTTTAAATGAAAACCCGGCCAAGGACCTTTTAATCATTAAAAAGAATAGTAAGACATTCATCTTACTGGCGTATTGCTTAAGATTACTGTCTATTAAGCATTTTTTTTTAATTCTGTAACGCCAATTTTTCTGTCTAAAAATTAGGCCTGTAGTCAGAAAAGTGGTTAAAGGATCCGCTTCGCAGTCGATAGACCTGGGGTGCATTTCCCAAGTCGAGTCATACCAAAAGACTTTAAAAAATGTTATCCACAGCTTCCCTACTTGGCGCTCGACAAGTTCCCTGATGGGCACAAAAGACCTTTAGCATTATTTATCACGTTAGGTTCTCCAGAAAAAAACTTGAATAAACAAAAAGTCTTTAGCAGATACAATAACAGAACCCGATTCGAAAGAGGCTTTCACAGCTTCATCATCTCCAAGAGATTAACTCACGTTCTTTACCATTTGCAAAACTGTCAATTTGTTTTAAAAGCGAATTACTGCTTGGGTATAAAATTTTTTGGTATACTTGCATACAAATTAGATAAAATCTTTTCATCCTGTCGCATAAAAAGGAAAATAATTAATAGTTTCTTGTATCCATTTTTGTCCAAATTGAACAACATTCGCACAGACACAGACATTTATAAATGTAACTTTAAAAATACCAACGAACGAAAATACAGAGCACATACAGTATTAACTGCAGCATTTTATTCAAACAAGAGGCATTGCGGTAAATATACATCAATCATTTCTAATTTTCTCTGTTAAGATTTATAAATTTATCACTAGCAAACAAAGTCACAGATAGACAATCAAATACGAAATAAACTTTTATCTAGACCAGAGGTGTAGCTATAGACATGATTACGGCCAATTTCACTTTACTAGATAATTACACGGAACAGTAGAGCAGAATTTTAAAAATAAAGGCCTTTTCTTGGAAGACTTCAAAAATGCGGAGTTCAAAAATTCTCAAAAAACGCAGAGCTTTTAAAGTGAATACCTAATTTTGTAATGATCACACTCAACTGCGCAAAGTATTTAAAGTGAAGGTCTTTTTATTAGAAATCGACTTCAGTCTTTATCAGAATGTGTAGAACTTTATTTGTTAGATATTAACCGCATGAGAAAAGTGAAGCAGAGACTTGGACGGTGATCAATCTGTGGAGGAAGGCCACAAGCCCAAATTTCACACGAGCTGCATAATTTCACATCGCGTTTAGCAGTTTGCACACCGCTGATCTAGTCGTACACTGTTGTATGCTATAGAGAAAGTACGGTGTTGCAATGCTTTGCTTTCGCATCGTCTACAATAATTACACTTTGGATGCGTTAGGAGAATAAATATAAGCTTTATACTTGAATGGGTACTTAAAAAAGTACTTACTAAAACTACTTTCCTGAGAAGGTTGTCTGTTAAAGATAAATTTGTAAACATACTTGTTGAGGCTGTGAAATAGTTAACGTAAACCGAAACTTTCTTGCGTGAACAAAATACTTTAGACATTATCAGATCTTATATCTGTAATATTAAGAATTTTATCTTCATTAATAATGGCCATTGTACTCCGATAACCAACTTTGAATATGAGCAAAACATTTCAAGCCTTGCTTGTAGTCTATTACATTTTGCTTGAGGCCAGCATTTGCTATTACATCCCAGGTAAAGAAAGAACTTTATTTATGCTTACGAGTTAAAAAGTTTGTTCGCACAATTCCGTCGATTTTGACGATTACACCACTCCCATTAATGATGATTTCATCAACTTCAATTTGAAACTAATAAAGCAAAACAAAATTTAATTTGCCTGCACTTGTGCTTGGTTCCCCGCCGTTGCGATGCCATGGAACTTTTTCAAGATTTAACTGTTATTCTGTTGATCTCCAACTCAATCTTGGTGCAACGCTTTGTTTTCTGTGATGGAGCGAAGAGCTGACTGTTGTTTCGTATCAAAATAAATCTGAAGACTCTATTCTTTGGAGATATGCGAGTATTTTTTCCTATTTTTGTATCAAAATAGTATAAAAACTTTTTTTGCAGATCAATTTTTTGGAAGTGATTCATCTTACTGATATCTTCTGTGAACCCTGGTTGGAAACCACTGGTCTACACTGAGTAATTCTGATTTCAAAATAATCGAGATTATACTCAGTTGTGCAGTGGGTATTGAAATATCACTGGAGACGTGCATTGTAAGTGCAATGCCATGGAAGCCGATCAAGCAGCAAAGGAAAAGATACGCAAAAACCTTGCAAAATAAAGCAAATAAATACGAAAATAAGTTCTGATAGATAAAGAAAATGCAACGTATATTGTATTTACAAAACTATAAATAGATTGATAGTTTTTTTATGGTTTCTAAATTTTAGATTCATTTTATTATAATACCAGAAATAGTTTTATTGGTTAGCTACATTTTTGTTGGTTTTAGTATGCAGAATTTGTCAAATTTAAGTTATTAGAGTCTATTGTGAGAAGGAAAAAGCTAAAAGTTTCAAATTTTAAGTTAAAAGTAAAAAAAATGGTCGGTGTATAATTGCAAACCCTTGAAAAATCAAATCTAAATTAAGGTCGCACACACGGAATGTTTAAAGGCAATGAGAACTACATGCAGGTCTGCTTATCTTGGCTTTGTCGTAAGGCAACCTTTACTATACAAAAACGTCGACTTTCAAAGATTCCAGTGGTGTAAAATCTTACTTCATTCTTTCAGATCCCTTGCTAGATAAACAGTAGCCTATATATTTAGTTGATTACAGTGCGGGTCTAGGCCCATCATCGGAACCAAGTGTATAGGGGAGATGCATCACCTATAACAACTTTTTGTTCCTGCTTTTAGAAATGTTCCTTGGGAAAGTCGATGCAACTGGTTGAACCGATATTTCTAATCCGGCATAACTGACTGGAAGCTCTGTCGTGCGACATCAGGTTGTTTTTCCACAAGTAGCAATCACTTCGGCAATCACGCACACCTACAATTTTGAACATAAACAACACCCGGCATTTGTGGAAAAAAAAGAAGAAAAGTCTGTAAAATTATTGGCTATTTGTGTGTTAGTCCAGTTTTAATTCAAGAGTATAGAGGTCGGGACTATGAGTGTAGATCATGAAATTTAAAGTTTGAGGCAAAATCAAAAGAAAACAGTAGTTCTATACCGTCCCGTGAAGTCGAATCTTTACACCTACAGCGTAACTTTTTTTTTACCGGGAATAGATGCAAGACATTTGGCAGAAAGCATTTCTTTCGCCCTATGCCAGTACAATGGCACATAAGTGCAGCCCCAAGAAAGTTGACGTCAAAAGAATTTTTTTCTGATTTAAATTTAAATTATCACGAGAAGGGTGCCACCAAATTTTCAAAGAGGCCTACCACTGAATAACTTATTTTTGTAGTGGTAAAACCACCACTATTATGGCACCCACTCCGCACTTTGATTTTGTGCTTTTGTACTAAACAGATAGAATTTTTGAAGCGATACGATGTTTGTAAGATCTATTGTAAAAATTTTCGTTCGCTTCTGTAGTAGATCCAATGTGAACTCTTTTTTGTTTCCTTTTTCCACTTGAATTTGTTTCATTTGCATGATTTACTCGTGTTTGCAAAACTTGTCTTTTTTGTTAAGTAACTGGATAACCGCAGGCTTCAGTAAGCTGACTTTGTGAGAGCGTTTTGTAGTTTGTGTGTACAGATAGACCTAAAAATGAATTTTAGAAACCGAATAAGAATTTATTGAAGTGATATTGTATTTATCAAACTTAGATGCTATTTGTTGTTATTATTTAGACACGATAGTGCATAACTTAATGGTTGCATTGTTATTTATTGTGAAGTTGCATAAAGTTTGTGCCGGTATTTAAAAGTGCTTAATTTGTTGTTGCTTGTGTATTCTTAATGTGTGCCCTTTTTTGTGCTTGCAGAGTGCAAGCTTCTATCTACGCCCTGATACAACCCGTTTGTAGGCTCCGTTGGCCTGAGTGTTTCCCGAACTCGAGGTAATTTGTACTCGAATTGTCTGCATGCGCTCTAAGGTCCCGCTACTCGTGTTGTTGGCTGGGTTTGGTGTTTCACAGTTTGGTGAGTTTGGCGCATAATACCGAAATTAGATTAGTTTTTATTTGAAATTATTTATCAATGGCAGGGGTCACCAACCGTACGCCTGCGGGTGCCCGGTCGCCCGCAAGGACGATATGAGTCGCCCGCGAGGACAATATGAGTCGCCCGTAAGGACAATATGGTTCGCCCGCCACCCTGTTTTAAAAATATGTTAAAATTTTTTCGAAAGTGAATGGTGAATCTGCAAAGGAAAAGTCAGATCTGCAGCCCTAATTCTGTTTGGGAAAGCGTAGATTTTAGGCCCAGTTACTTCTCAAATAATCGATTGGCCACATCACCTCCAAAAAAGAAAAAAGATCTTCACTGATGATATAGATTCTCTACTAGCCTGATGATGAATTGGACCGCGAGTGACACAATCGGGGCAGTAATACAAGTGTCGACCGTTTTTTGGAGGACACCTCCATTTTTTGGGGGGGGGACACTCCATATGTGTGAGAGGGCTTTGATCATAGTTTTCGCTATGATCAATAATCAGAAAGTAGCCCTCGGTTTAAAAAAGGTTGGTCATAACCCCTGATCTATGGGAAACCGCTTCGCTGCAAATATCTGTTCGTCAGCAACAATATCCATCTTGTCGCCATTTCAAAATAATTATTCGCTTTAATATAAATCATTCTTTCGGAAGTTGTCGATTACAGAGAGGCAAGATCCGCGAGCAAGTAAACGTGTATTGCCTTTCAACGTCAGTGGGTGTCCAGCCCCACCCAATACGCTGCCGTTACACCTGTCTTAATTCAAGAGTGGGATGATTAAAATTAAGAACATAATTCTCACTGATAGCAACTTTTTGTTACTGCTCTCAAAAATGTTATTTTGGCCAAGCCGACACAGCGGATTGATTCAATACTTTTTTCTAACTCAAAACAACTTTTTTTCTTCGTCGTATGAGCTGTTTTTTGTGAGCATTGTGCAGGAAGATGCATTTATAGGTTACACTGCGTTAGCGCTCACGCTCCGTTTGCAAGTCTTCAGTTAGATTGGGGCCACTACGACAGGTAGACTGCTTGGCCCCACCACCTGTCTAGCACATAACGATAGAGGCATCCCGTTAAGTGTCTTGCCCAAGGACACAACAAGCAACCTTGCCGGCTTGTTCTCCACACTATCCCTATTTTGCTGAGCGCCAACCAGGAAAGCTGTGAATACCATTTTTTAAAGTCTTTTGGTATGACTCGACTTGGTAAATGAACGTCAGGTCTACCGACTGCGTAGCGGACGCTTTAACCACTGCACCATCGCGCCAAAATAACCGATTCTCGTCGCGTTGGCGACACAGACCAGAGAAGTGATGGATTAATTAAAATATCAACAAACACACTTCGTTTCACTGCGTTTATTTTATCCCTGTAAAATTTTTCAAGTGTTTACTTGCTATTCCTCTACGTACGAACGCACGTTTGAAGTAACTGCATGCGTATTCCAAGTACTGCAGCTTCAAGTAAGTAGTTGTAAGTAGCTTGATCAGCTACAGCCGCGATGCAAAGTTTTGCGGAACAGATAAATTAAGAAGTGGTTGGTGCTCTGCGTAGTCGGATGTAAGCAAGCGAAATAAAATAAAAATTCACTTGCACCCCAATGTAATTATTCTTTCATGCAGAGTTTTGTTGCTGTCATGCCTGTCCTTAAAACCCTAACCTAATAAGCAGCAAATAATACAGCAAAAGCTAGTTTAAAGCATTGGCTCTAAACTTGAGTCATGTGTACCACACAAGTAATGCAGTGTCACATAAATTTACGCGAGCAGTTTCCGAGTCATACACAAAGTTTAGCGTCGAATAATTTTATGAAGGGTTCTTCTGTTTTAACTGCCGCAAATAAACCAGCTTCTTTGCATTTCATAGTAAAGTCTTTTAAGTGAAACAGTTTCAAAACGAATTACTAAAGTGGCCCGTTTTTACTGCTCGTGCGTTAATGACATTTGCAATCACAAGTGCATTTAAGCAAATTAATCTTGTTTGAAATCAAATCGTAATCCTATCCGAAGACAATAAAAATCTCAAGAAGTACACGAATTGAGGACCACTGTTTTAAGCTACCAAATTTTTGAAATGAAAAGCCCACCAAATTTTTAATTGCACTGTAGGCTACTTTTCTGCACAATAGCCAACAGGTCGTAATTTTTTTAATATATGATGTTTGCAAAAAAAAAGCTCATTAATATTCATCATTATATTGTCGCAAAAAATTAAGAGGTATCATCAGCAATCTCCCCCAATTAAGTTCTCAGTTTTACTGTTTTTTATATTTTAGTCATTTTTGGATTAAAGTTATAGTAAAATGCGGAAAAAGCATGATAATATATCTTTGACTAGGAATCCAACTCTAATGGAAAGAATTTGCAACGATTTTGATAAACTATCGCGTATTGAAATTACATATAAGTACAGGTGTTAACGCATGTCGCATATTATTTACAGCAGGGCTACTCAATTGGCGGACCGCGGTCCGAGTCCGGACCTTTCAAGTGTTCGTTCCGGACCCTGTCCGGTTGGTGATTTTGGCTGCATTCATTTGCTCCTTTTGTTTACAACTTCGTTAATTCACAATTGTGGTTATTTTTGAAACAGTAGATAACATGCACTGAGAACCATTGCTGAAAACATATTACTGCCTTAGCAAGGCCGCCTGAACTGATTATATATTCAGATAGCCTTAGCCTAAGTGCCTAAGATTCTAGTCTTTGTTCATAATGTTATCTTTGTTATGATTGTTTGTCATCACAATCACTTCCAATGCGTGGTTTTGAAACCTACATTCGCAAACTAGATAGTAGCAAGTGCTAGTTCTGTAGTGTCGTTCTGTTGCGAGGCTAGTTCTGCGGCGTCAATATAAGCTCATTGCTGTTAATACTTTCAGACTAATTTTTATCCAGACTAATCTTATGATGACATCTTCAAAGAGAAGAAAGTTTGATAATGAAAATCGCTTGTTCAAGGAAGAATGGAAAGAGCAATATGCTTTCATTCTTCCCACAGGCAGTTCAAATCCGCACTGCCTCATATGTAGTCAAAGTGTTGCCTTGGTGAAAAGCAGCAACTTAAAGCGCCATTATGAAAGCAGGCATGGTGGATTTGAAAAGATGTATAAGCAAGGAACCGAAGAGAGAAAGAAAAAAATAAGGCTACTTGTTTCGCAGTATGAAAAGTCAACTATGATTCTTGCTAATACCATGACAGCTCAAGAAAAAGCCACTGAATGCTCATTGAGAATAGCTTGGATTTTAGGAAAACATAAAAAGCCTTTCACTGATGCAGAAGTCGTCAAAGAATGCATGATACAGACTGCTGAGACTTTGTTTGATGGTAAGCAGAGAGACGAGATTATTGATAAATTAAAGCAGATCCCATTGTCCGATTCTACAGCAATGAGGAGAACTGAATTATTGGCTGAAGATCTTGTACTGCAACTTGATGAAGGACTGAAAAGCGCACCTTGCATTTCATTGGCTATTGACGAGTCAACAGACATGACTGACAATGCTCAACTAATGGTGTTTGCGAGATATTATGATGGAAGTAAGAAAAAATTTATGCAGGAGTTGTTTGGAGTGGCTGCTCTTAAAGGAAGAACACAAGGAGAAGATATATATGATTCCTTGAAAAGTATGATGGAATCGAGAAATATTGAAATGAAGTCGATCATTTCAATGACCACAGACGGAGCTCCAGCAATGCTTGGTAAAGGAAGGGGGCTGATTGGGCGACTACTAAAAGATAATCCTAATTTGATATCTTTCCACTGTATTATCCACCAAGCAGTGTTGTGTGCCAGTCTGGGAGAAGAATATCGTGAAGTTATGGAAACAATTATGAAACTAGTAAACTTTCTTAGATCAACGTCCGCATTACAGCATCGCCTTCTCCGAAATTTTCTTTCCGAAAACAATGCTGTTTATTCAGATTTGCTGGTACACAACAATATCAGATGGCTAAGTAAGGGAAAAGTGTTGGAGAGATTTTGGTCAATAAGGGAGGAGTTAATGGTTTTTTTAGAAGTTCAAAACAACGTGAAGGCAGATGCATTTTTAGCATTTTTAAGAGATGATACAAAAATGGAAATTGTTGGATTTTTAGCTGACATGATGTCGCACCTCAATGAATTATGTCTAAAACTGCAAGGAGAAAAATGCAATATTTTTGATTTGATCAATGCAGTTCACGCATTTCAGAAAAAATTAACAATTTTCAAACATGATATTCAGAATCAACTTAACCATTTTCAAAGGCTTTTGGAGCAGTGTAAAGGGAAAAGAGATGCCAGATACGTCGCATTTATTGAAAAGTTGATCGACAACTTTGCTGTACGGTTTGGCGACTTTTCACTTGGAAAACAGTTGTTACTGTTCATTGAAAACCCGTTTCTAATAACAAATATTGTGAACTTCTCAGCTGAAGCAAAAGAAACCTTCAAATGGGTGGATGTGGCCAAAATTCAACTTGAACTAATCGAATTTCAGGAGAATATAGCAGTGAAAGAAATATTTTGCAATTGTACGCCAGAAACGTTTTGGTCAAAGGAAGGGCTCTTTGGTAATTTTCCTCTTTTGCATCAATTGGCAGTGCAAATTCTCACCTTGTTTGGATCAACATACTGCTGCGAATCTGCATTTTCAACCATGAACTTCATAAAGAATAAATTTCGCATCTGTATGACAAATGAAAACCTTCATGACTGCGTACGAATCGCTATCACTACATTAGAACCCAAATTTAAGGAATTAGCAAGAAACAAGAAATGCCATTTCTCCCACTAGCTGGCTAGTTGAACAATAAATAACTACCGGTACGTGTTTTGTTCGCGTAACATGTGTTGTATTTGTTACCATATATTCTGTGTTGTGTTGTAATTTTTCTCTGGAGTGAACGGACCGCGGCAAGCTTTGAATTTCTGTAAATGGACCTTTGTAAATAGTAATTGAGTAGCCCTGATTTACAGTATTATCAAACATAATCGATTTCATCTCAATGAGATATTATTTGGTGTTTAAACACAGTCTGCACGTAAATAGAAAAAAATACATTATAAACATAAAACGCTAAAAAACAGGGCCAAAATTTAAAAAAATTAAGATTGTGGAACGTCACAGTAAGATCATTAATTCTGAAAGGTTTCACAAAATTAATGCTTTCACAGAAAAATTGCTCCAATCAGCATTAATCAACTTATACTCCCCAAGATTAAGCTTCAAATTTTGCTTGTGGTTCTTGTCTGTTTGAGCTCGCTGCCCTCAATTTCCAATTTTTCATGTTTTACTTCTTTAGCCAGAGGGTTACGGTACAGTTGCGTAGTCCAGTTTTTGCTTAGCTTTAAATCTTTTTGCTCCTATCTATTCTACAGGGTGTCCCAAAATTCTTGGGCACATTTTAACTCCTCATTTCAGTTGATCTATGAATGGTAATTGAATGAAACTGTTGTCATTTTAATGCTAAATTCATTGAGTTTTTTTTTGTCATGCTGATAATTTTTTCAGGTATTTTCATGTAGCTTCAATAACTAAAATAACCTAGATCCACCAATGGCTTTCCCTCAACCAGAAAAGCGTTTTGTGTCCTTGAACTTTCAAAAACTGATTCAGCAACACTTGATGATTGCGTTCTGTTGCCCAGATATCCTAGGTCTCCAGATGTCACACTCTGCGACTTCTTTATGTGGGTTTCGTGAAAGCATTACTCTATACCCCCCCCCCCCCCCTTTCAAAAGACGTAGCTGATCTCAAGACCGAATAACGGAAGTTGTTGCAACTTGCAACCATAGACAACACAATACTGGAACGCATTTTAGCAGGAATTAGACTATTGGCTTGATGTGTAGCGTATGACTAACGGTGTTCACATTGAACATCTTTGAACATTCTGTAAAAAACTTGAGACTGCAAGCTTTCAGAATATATCAGATGCATTGTTATTTCCTTAATAGTTTTTGACATATACAATGTCAAAATGTGCCCAAGACTTTTAGGACACCCTGTATTTCTCTTTTTGCAATCATCACTCACTCAGAACAAAAAGTCTTTTTTCTTTTTCCGTTGTATTCTTTTTTTATCTATTTCGTCTTTTTTTCTATTTTACTTTTTAACTAAATGTTTCTTCCTCGAACTTTTGATTCTTTATCCACCTGAGGTTTCTTATGTCTTGCAACAGTATTGCTGGTGATGTCTTTACATCGTACTCTGACCTTTACTGTAACAATCTGCAATCTTAATTTTCGACCTGTTTTTCAAGCGTTTTGTGCTTTCAACATATTTTCTTCTTTTTATGTGCAGACTGCTTTTAAACATCTGATGAGGGCTTATTGAAATCGAGTATGTTTGACAACAAGTAATGCGCGACCTATTTTGATACTTGTATTTATAATTTTGATACGGAAAAAAACGTAAAAAAAATAGTAGGCATAGGCTTACCTAGTTTTTAAAAAGTATCAAATCAAAAATCTGGATACTAATTTGTCAAAATTAGTAGGTAGCCAAACAGTGGCGTTACGTAGGGGTGGAGGGACAATCCACCCCAGGTAACGCCTTAGGAACTTGTCTCTATGAAAAGATCTTTACCTTTATTTAACAGTTGTCGAAAACTGTGCTATGGGAAACATTTTTTGAGACCACTGCGGTTGTCTCACACTCAAGTGACATTATTGCTACGAAATTTGGTAGGCGGGTTTACCAACTTCTAACACAGGACTAATCCTAAACGAAAAGTGATTTTAAATAGCCTATTATACCAAATGTGATACAAACAAATAAAATACAAAAATTAGTCAAATATTCTTACATCCTAAGTTAGATGGTTGTGTTGATGTCGACAATCTTTTTTACCTCTTTGCAAGAATCCAAATAGCCACATGATATTCATGGAAACGAAGCTTGTGCTTGTCAAAACTGGCTGAGAGCATGCCTTTAATCATTAGCTCTCTTCGCCATTCGTGAAGATTAAACAGTGGCTTTGAACCACTAAAAATGCTTCTTTGGCGCAAGTAAGTTACATTCCTTGATAATAAATAAATGAGGCATAAATCTAGTTGACAATAAACTTTCCCAAATCAATTTGTTTATGACGAAACGTTGTCACCAACACCTGCGCGTTTTTTAGCAAATGCACTGGAGTGCAACGATTACGCAGCGTACAGGAACTTATATTGTTCAAGGTAACGCCAGGCGCTACTGCAGCAGCAGTGGCCCCACGGCAGCACGTAAATGTAAATGCCACAGTTATTTCTATTAATTTTATTTTTATTACAACACATTCAGTTTGTTTTCCGTTTGTTATGATTTGCTGTCAAAAAAATGTGACAGGAAATAAACTGAAAATTACGTATTATTTCAAAATCCTTGCCCTAAAGAATACATGATTAATCAAAAGTCTCACCACTCCAGAATTAGAACTGATATCTCGGACAGCAAATGTTGAGAAGACTGTTGCTTCTGAAACGTTTCCATCGGCTGTCACTGCTCGTTTTGTACGAGCTTGATAAATCAAAGAATTGTTAGTATACGTGATCATGTAATCTCGATGATGTAGATCATGTAATATTCCCAATACCGTAAAAAGGGTACATAGCGCCGTCAATTGTTTTAATATGAGGGTCTCCGAAACCCCAACCTTACAAAACATAATTGCATTAGGAACAATAGTAAACATGTGCACTCAGTATGTCAAAAGACCCTTCAAATAGCACTGGGATAAATTAATATCAACATATCAATAACCTTCCAAATGATTCACCAGTCATTTTTCTGATTAAAAAATAGCCTAAAAAATTTTTGTAGCTCGGTGAAAACATATTTTTGGAGTATGAAAAATAATTTCCTACAGCTCTATCACATTTAGCGTTTTGTAATTGGCACTGCGTACATTAAAATTTGTAATTTAGTTCCAGAAAAATTTCGAACATTACTCCAATTAATGGTATCGTTTTAAATTGAAGCTATAGCCAGGCTTTATACAATCACAAGCTAGTTTGTTAGTAAACACTTATTTTTAGCTAACAGTAATTAAAACTACCTCGGTCCATAACAGTTAGCAATTGCATTAGCCTACTACTTAAATCATGCATGGGCAACCTTTTGTCACTGAGGGCCAAAATGTGCATTTGGAACTTGACTGAGGGCCGGAGCCGTAATTGTGATTTTAAGTGTAATCTAGGTAGGCTACATATTTTTGTGGGGTTTGGATTGTATTCATGTAATGCTATTTTACATGCAAAGTGTTTTCAATTTTGTTTGCACAGGGATATCCATAAAAAATGTATACCTATATTGATATAGACAGCATTTTCACCACATATCGATATATTACATAGGCCTACAGCCCTAGAAAATTTATTGGCGGGCCGGATGAGAAGCCTTGGCGGGCCCGATTTGGCCCGCGGGCCGTAGGTTGCCCATGCATGACTTAAATGATTAGAAAAACACATGATTTGTGAAACAAAGAATTTAACAGGCTTTTTAGTGTTGAAAAGAAAAGTAGTGCACGAGTATCATTTCGTAAACTAAAAGAAATATAACCAGGTCAATTGACAAGTTGCTAATAAAAACATAAAAATTAAAATCACATTTTCAGTTTCAAAAATTATGAAACGCAAGAGTTCTAAAGAGAGTACAATCTTTATTAAAAACAGGCGATATTTAATCAAAAAAATTTGCGTCAGGCCGTCTTGATCAGAGCCGGATTAACCATGTTGCAGATGTAGCATCTGCTACGGGCCCCGCTTTTTGAAACCATAATTCAGAATAAAGAAAAACTAGTTGTATTTACAGCACCTACAGTTCATAAGCTAATTTAACCCACCTACTTGTCTTCAGTGTGTTTATGACATCCCACTGACGCTGTTTGTCTTTAATATTGCAAGATTTTTCTAACTCTGTTCAAAGTTTATTATTTTGTACTTAAAACCATTGCTTAGTTTTCCGCTAAAAAATGAGTGATAGCACCAGTAGAGTCAGTGCCATTATTCCTCTGGATGGAGCAAAGGTAAAGCAAAGAAAGACAGACTGAAAAAGACTCAATTAGCAATTTCAAAAACTTTACTTTCAAAAATGACGGAATACTTTACTGAGCAAAGAGATATTGGAGATACCGACAGGTCAAAAATCAAAAATACACAGCAACTACTGACGCTGATGTAGAAACTGTGCAGCAAGAGAAGGAAACTGTTGAGGAAGAAGATGCCAGTGCCACTATTTTCATTTTTTCGAATGACCTGGTCACCTTGGCATGTGGCCGAAAAGATTGAGCAAGACTGTCCGTGAGTACTGGATTCAAACAGGAAGTATGAATTGCCAACATTCTAACTGCATTTTTTCTAAATCCAGACGATTTTTCGAAAGCAAAACGACTCTTAGAACCTGCCGCAATTCTTTCTTCCAAACTATTCATAGACTCACAAAAAAACAATATGCAATAAATTGGTTATGCTATTCTGAAATCAAAGGTAGGCTATTCTGTTTTCCCTGCTAAGAAATGGCTTGTTCAGGTTCGGAATCACAAAATAGGCTTGTCGAAGAAGCATTTAATGACTGGAAAAACGCTAGCAATTTGCTGCGAAAGCACAAAGAAAGTAACTCTCATCAGCAACATTTGATAGAGTTTCTGATGCGCAAAAAAAGCGGAAGTGGCGTAGATTCCCAGCTGGTGAGCCAAATCGAAGAAGAACAAAAGTACTGGAGTGCTCCTTTAGTGCGAATAATCAAGATTGTGAAGTTTTTATCTTAACGAGGCCTTGCATTTCGTGGTAGCGATGAAGAAATTGAGTTTCATAACAACAGTAATTGCCTAGGCTTGTTGAAACTTTTGGCAAAGTTTGACCCATTTGTGGCGGAACATATCAAAGTTCATGCTAACAAGGGAAAGAGGCACACATCATATCTTTCCAAAACCATTTGTGAAGAGTTCTTTAACTTAATTGATTCTAGCGTGCACGACAGGATTATCTACGAACTGAAGATAGAAAGTATTATATCGTTTCTCTAGATTCTATACCTGACATATCAAACGTTGATCAGTTGACTTTAATTGTACGTTATGTGTTACCAACTGGACTAGTAGAAAGATTTATTAAATTTTTGGATATGGATAGTCATAATGCTGAACATCTACAGAATAAATTGTTAACGATTCCAAATGAAAACGGCATAGACATTGGAAACTGCCGAGGTCAAAGCTATGATAATGCCAGCAATATGAGCTGCAGATACAATGGCTTGCAAGCACGAATTAAGCAATTAAACGAGTTTGCAGAATACGTTCCCTGTTTTGCTCATTTATTAAATTTGGTTAGAAAATGTGATGCTGAATGTTGTGAAGAAGCAAACATATTCTTTGTTTTTGTGGAAAATATCTACACTTTTTTTTCTGCATCCACCAATCTCTGAAGTCTGCTTACGGCTGCTCGATTTAATGGTAACCAAACCTTCACAATAAAACATATGTCGGATACCAGGTGGTCGGCTGGCGCAGATTCCACTAAAACACTTTTTTCCACCTATTCTTCTATAATGCAAGTGCTAGATAACATTGTCCCAGACGACCAACAAAAGGCAAAGTGTCGTCAAACGGCTCGTGAATTACTTTCTACAATGACGAAGCTAGAGGCTGGAATTATGATTATTTTCTGGAATCAAATATTGCAACGTCTTCAACTGACCAGTGCTTCTTTGCAATCTTCTGGGCAAGACCTGAACTGTGCTTGTGCACTTTACAAATCAACCTATGGTAATATTCAATCTCTTCGTTTCATTAAAAAAAGGCAATTGACTTGACTGAAACTGAGGAGTATGAACAACAACGGCGAAGGAAGAAACAAACAAACAAGGCACCGGCGCGATGGTGTAGTGGTTAGAGCGTCCACATTGTAGTCGGTAGACTTGGGGCTCATTCCTAAGTGGAGTCATACCAAAAGACTTTAAAAAATGGTATTCACAGCTTCCCTGCTTGGCGCTTAGCATAAAAATGGATGGTGTGGAGAACCGGCAAGCTTGCTTGTGGTGTCCTTGGGCAAGGCACTTAACGGGATGCCTCCACCTTTATGTGGCAGACAGGTGACCCTCCCCTACTTCACCGGATTATAATTGTGAAGTTGCTAACCCAGCATGTCAGACGACTCTTGGGTACCCACCAGTGGCAGTCCGCCTTGTTGGTGGTGAGGCTACCAGTCACTCATGACTGGTTCGAAATGGGCTGCCATCTTTCCTCTAGCCTAATATCAATTAGGTTGACGGCATAAACCTGAATTACCGTTCAAGCCGTACCTCCATCCCAAGGAAGAGGAGGGGTAAACACAAACAAACAAGAAAGCGCTAGAGAAATCGCATATATAATCAGGAGTGCGGCACATTTTCTGGTGCTGGTCCTCCGGCTCCAATTCAAATACCTTTTTAGAGGTTCGAAAAAACAGTATTTTTTGGCACAATTAATAACTTGCTAGTTGCTTTATCAAAACGCCAAGCTGCTCATAAAAAGTTGAACAGTATTTTTGGGTTTCAACGTCGGCTGCAACTATCCACCCGTAATGAAATTGTAAAAAACTCCTTAAACCTTGTCAAAATGTATCCAAAAGACTTAGAACTGAGCCTTTTTGACGAATTATTGCAGTTTACTGAGCTTTTAAAATTTCGTCTTCAAATATTAGTAGCACTAATGTTCCAGTTGAATTGCAGTATTATCGATTGTTTTCAGAAAATTCTTTGGATGTTTCCTTTCCCAACTTGGACACATCGTTGCGGATAGGTATGGCTAAAAAGAAACGGTACTGACGTCACAGATTGCGCAACACGATTAACCATCGGTAATCAAATCTTTTACACTGTGGTGTAAGATGTGTTCTTTGTTTAACAGCTGTTTTGACACAATATCGCAATTATTTTTGCTTTTTCGGAGCCATAGGTGAACGTGATTGATTACTTGTTGAAAAAAATTGCTGTGCGAGATCTGATGGAGTTTTTTGGCGATAGGGAGTTCAATTGCAGAATGATTGAGCAAAGAATTAACATTAAATTGTGTCAAACTTGGAAAAACGGCGACTGAGACTTTGAAGATGTTCCGTGATGTTTACGGAGATTCTTCCATGTCCAGAACAAGAGTTTTTGAATGGCACAAGCGATTTGTGGAAGGCAGGGAGGATGTGGAGGATGATCCGAAGTCAGGGATGCCTTGCACTTCCACAACTGATACCAACATCGAAAAGGTTCGACAGTTGGTTCGCAGTGACCGTCGCGTAACAATTCGCGTCATTGCCAACGAACTTGGGATGGACAAAGAAACGGTCTGCACCATTTTGGTTGACACTTTAGGCATGCGGAAGGTGTGTGCCAAAATGGTGCCAAGGCTCTTGACTGAGGAGCAGAAAGTTCAACGATTGAATGCATGCCGAGACATCCTTCAGCAGATGGAAGCAGACGAAAAATTATTGGAAAACGTCATCACAGGAGACGAGTCATGGGTCTTTCAATATGATCCGGAAACAAAACGACAGAGTCGTCAGTGGAAAAGTGTGTCCTCGCCCAGACCAAAGAAATCCCGCATGCAACGTTTACAAGTGAAAGTGATGCTGATCACCTTCTTTGACCATCAGGGAATGGTGCATCATGAGTTTGTTCCTCAAGGGCAAACAGTTAACCAACACTTTTACAAAGAAGTTCTGACTCGTCTTGTCAACAAAATTCGTCAAAAACGAAGAGCTTCTTGGGCAGGAAAAACTTGGATCTTGCATCACGACAATGCTCCTGCCCACACAGCCCTCAGCGTGAAACAGTTCTTGGTCTCGAAAGAAATCACCACGTTGCATCATCCACCTTATTCGCCGGACTTAGCCGCTTGCGATTTCTTTCTTTTTCCAAAGCTCAAAGGGATTCTCAAGGGGACGCACTTCCAAGAACTCGAGGATATCAAGACCAGCGTGACGAGACACCTCAAAACCATCACAAAAGAAGAATTTTTACAGTGCTTCAAAGCGTGGTTAAAAAGAATGGAAAAGTGCATCAAAGCCCATGGGGAATATTTCGAAGGAGACAAGTAAAGATGACTTAAGACTTGTATGTGTTAGACAATGTGGACATTGTATGATAAGCATCTAAATAAACTTCTAAATTCAACAGTCCCATTTCTTTTTAGCCACACCTCGTATTTGTCCATGATAGTCACAAGCTGCAGTGCAGAGCGCTCTTTTTCGAAACTGAACAGAATCAAAAATGAACTCCGCACTTCAATGGGAATACAATGGTTAAACTATCTTTCTCTGATCAGCATTGAAAACCAGCTAATGCATAAAATAGATAATAAACAAATAATTCGAAAATTTGCTTGTCAAAAATCCACAAGTATCGTGTAAAAATAAAGCTGAAGTCAAGTAATGTCCTTGAGATAAAACAATGAGAGCAAAAACAGTAATTTAGACTTTATTGTAAAATGGTCACAGTTTTGATTGTGGAAAGTTTCTGCGTAATCTTTAGGCCAATAAATGGAATTGTCCTCCGGACAATTTCATATTTAAACAGGTATTAAATTTTACAACATAATGTATTTTCTCCAGATAAATAATAATGCATTTTCATTGTCATTTAATAAAAATACTGTTTAATTGTCCTCAGGATCTGCAAAAAATAGAGCTCTGCAGAAATTTTGCTACGGGCCCCGCACCATCTTATTCCGGTTTTGGTCTTGATCTGTATTTTTCAAAACAACTTGGACTCGTGCTATTCACACAACATTGCTCAAGAGGTTCAAGATCTCCATCTGGTAAAAAAGATAATATAAATAGTGCTACCGAAAAATATTAGGTGTGAGGCTAGAGCTTAATAAGTCACCAAGTCTAACAATACAATTAATGATATCTTGAAAGTTAGCACAAACAATATCCTACGGCATCATTAACTTGCTGGTTGATCACTGCTAGATTTCTGTACCAGAAAGGAAAATGCTCCACAAATGAAATTTGATATCGTTCGTATCTGCTTGCTTGTCGCCGCGATATTAAAGAACCAAATTGCAAAATTTGATCAAAAAATGCATATCAACATCTTGGTCCAATTGAGAAAATCGGTTGACAGCAAAAATTTGCTATAAATATAAAATTTGAAGTTGAAATAGTGGCTCTAGCTTTCGTTAAAACTGATAAAATGATAAGCATTTTAGTTTGCATGAATTTCCTTATGATAAAATTAGGCCTTATTTAGGAACTGATTTCAAGTTTTCCAAGGTCAAAAAAATTTTTGAAACAAAGAGCCTTCCAATGGCGGAAGATAGCAAACCTTTAATTAAAGTATACTTTTTACGCTTTTTTGAACCTCATCTCCCTCTTTTACTTGGTTAGGTTAAATACAATCTTGATTTCTTCCATATATGCGTATGATCTCATGTGCTTTTTTGTTAGTCATTAATCAGATTGGGCCATCAAAACAGTAGACAGTTGGATCCCACTACCTATTTGCCACGTGAAGGGGGAGGATCTCGCTAAGTGTTTTTCTAAGACAGAGTAAAAATTTTCCAAGATCTTCCACATTTTATAACCTACATGCTGAGCACCAAGTGGAAAAGCCGTAATTGCAACTTTTAAAAGTCTTCCCAATGACCTTGTCGAGGTTTAGATCAGAAACCTACAACATGTGAAGCAAACACTACACCATGTAGGAAGTAAGTTATTGATCAAAAAATGCAGAAATATTCTATCGTCGTACGATATGACGTTGAGCCAAATGATTCGAACAAAGTCAGTAAATTTCATACCATGTCAAATATGCTTGTGTTTTCAAATTTTGTGAAACAAAGAATTGTCTTTCAACCATATGTGGATAGAGTGCTGCTTTCGCAAGAAGAAAATGATCTGTAGCATAATTAGTACTAACTGATCTCAAAATTCCGAGCACCTGTGTTGGCACTTTGAAAAATTCCCAATGAAACGTAATGTGAATAATATGTATTGAGAATGTCAAAACAGAAAACGATTGATCGATTGAACGTAGCATCCCAGAAAACTTCAAAAATGCTGCAAGGACATGGAACACTAGATCAAGAGGGTCAAGCTTTAAATCTTCCTCATACCATCGAAGGTAGCTGCATCTAGCATTTTTCGTACTTGTTTGAATAACCGGAGATATCTTGTAGAAATATTCGCCGTTTTGCACACCATCTGGAACAAAACATTTTTCAATGAGATAATAAGCAGAACAAATGCTTTCTTGTAAAAATTTCAATTTTGCTTGCAGCATTTAATTTTTTGTTATTAAATTTAAAGGATTACATATTGCCTGAAAGGAGACAAAATCTACTTTCTTACTCCATAATACTGCTTGATTGTCTAAACCAGAGGTGGGTAAACAATGGCCCGCCAGAGCATTTTGTGCGGACCGCCAACACTTGTAGAAACTTCCCTACATGCAATGTAACATGACATTGCAAGAAGCTATTGCAAGATTTTAAGCATTGGCCGTCGGCCAACTCTAGAATGATTAATGCGGCACTCCGGCCAAAAAATTGCCCATCCCCGGTCTAAACCATTCACGAACCGTTGCTGTTTCCCATCAGCAAAAACAAGCATATTAATTTTTATGCTAAAATATGTAAATCAAAATTAAGAGAAAAGTCTAGAGTGAAAGCAGTGCTTGAGCAGGGCGGTAAACCGAATATCAAACTCGCAGTTGAAAGTCTGTAGATTGGGTACTCAAAACGCTCCGGTGCTTGTGGCATGGTCGAGCGTGATAGCCGCTTGCTTTCAATCTAATGTCTTTACTTAAAATGAAATTAGAAACCAGCTTTGCCCTGATAAAGGTTAAAAATCGGACAGGTCTTCGGCGTAATTGGATTAAAAAAAGACATATCACGCTGATTAAATTTTCATCAATTTGATTCAAAGTCAAGGTTATGTTATTCCTGACACGGCCCAAACTAGATGTTAAAATGAAGGTGCGGTCGTCAACATGCTGCCACCAACTTAACACTTCAGTAAGGTTCACATTCAAGTTTGACAAGAGGGAAGTGCCACCACTACCTGGCCCGCCTCGAACTTACACCGATCAACAATAACGGAAAATTTCCACAAACTATCTTATAAATCAACCAAATTTTATTTGAAGTAGAAACACAAAAATCCGGTCACCAGTAAAGCAATAATTTGCAATTCCGACATTGCCTCAAAGCTGCCAAGCGAGAGTGGAACTTTGATAAATAGTGAGGCTGATGAGTTTGTTTCACGATCTTTTGGCAGAAAGATTTGATATGACCGGCTCATCTCATGCTTCCACAAAACATAAAGTATGTTTTGGCAATGCCTGGGCAATATCTCATTTAACGAGTTCGAAGCAACTCGTCACCGTGAAATTTATTTTTCTGATGCATCAAGAAGTTGTTTCAAAACCAAATTGAGATGCCCCTGGCTAGCAAGAAAGCAAGAGGCTAATAATAATCCCGTTGCACCAGTCTATGGGTTTGGGCAACTTAATAGTAGAATGAATGCCATGTATTTCTCAATGTGGTATGCTGGTAAAGGTGATCTTACTCGTGAGTTTGGTGGTAAAAAATTGGACTACCCTGACAGCAACTATTGAGAGATCATAGAATGCTGTGTGGCACTGATCCGTATGCGTCACAGCCAAGAATTGCAAACCCTGTGTGAGACTCAGTGGTGTTTTAGATATGTTAGCTCTAGGTAAGCTAAGCGACCGTTCCAATTATCCTATTTGAGAAATAAGCTACAGGGGCGAAGCAGCTTGGGATATAGCACAGTGTCAGCTCACAGCAGCACACGGATATAATTATCAAACAATATATTGCTCTACAGCGAACTAACAACAGCGCTCCAAAGGTACCCAACAGCATGCACGACGTAGACTAATACACCACTATTAAGTTGAGTAATGCAGGCTGGGTTTCCACAACCGAAGTATTTATGGGTAGACAACCACCAGTAGTCACCACTAACCACCAGAAACCGCAAAACCACCGGTATCAACCACTAGTAACCACTGCTAAAACATCTTGAATCTATAGCTAGAAAGAAAACAAATGGATAATGATGCTAGGCCTAGGTAAGCCGGGCCCAGCACTATGAAGCAGACTTCTAGATATACCGTACATTGTAGGATACCAGCTACTATTCCTAACTATATCATGAATAGCTACATCACTACTTATGTACACCAAATCAGCACAGGTTTTACCTTGAATTACTTGATAGCGACTAACAAAGAGATTACGTAATCACTAACCACGCCAAAAACTATATCTGGTAATCGGAAAATACAATCTCTACACATTATCAAAGGATCAATGTACACATAGAGCGAAGTAGCGCTAACACTCAGTCTACGAGCATATCAAAAGTGCGTGGATCATGCGGGATCCACAAGAAGCTGTGGATTGTGTTTGGGAAATCTTCGAGAATTTATCTGGGGATTACAGAGAATTATTAGACAGTGCCATTTGAAATGTTAAAAGGGATAAGTCCGGGGTTCTTAACCGGGAGTACGAAACACCAAAGCAGGGGGTACGAGATGAGGCGTCAGAATAATGGTTATTGTAAACTCTAAGGCAGTGGTTCCCAAACATTTTTGTCTGCTGGCACAGAAAAGTGGTTGATCACGTTTCGCGGCGCACCGACCAGTCAAATGTAGTTTAAGCGACGACGAGTGGTATCATGGGCGTTTGCGAGACTGGCAATAATCTTGACTGTTTTAGTCCCGTTTTATGTGCCCAGTTTGCTCACGAATGCAAAAATTTTACTGCATGGCGCTTTGAAGCTATCCTGACGTTTCTAAATGAAGTAATTGCCAACCTTCAATTTAAAAAAAGACGTACGTGCTACATCTCTATTATAATTGGTGAAGAGAATTCAACTAGTTCCAACAAGAAGCTAAATATTCGGCGAAAGTCAACCGCTTATCGAGTAAATAACTTGCAAGATCCGAAATTGGCAACAGCAGTTTCCCCAGTTATTAAAACAGCATTCGTCTGGGGAAACAATGGCTGTGAACTAGCAAAATAAAAAAAATTACTTACTGCATTCCGAACTTCTGACTTGTGCAGGATTCACTTCCTTGCCTGTTATAAGGTGATAGGTTGTTACGAATTTTAAAAAATGAATTTACAAGGAGAGAAGGGTGTTTGTAAAAGCTCATCAATTATGTTTTTATTGATTGGGTAAACACCTAGCCAAATACTGTTCTGAAAAGCATCGGTCTCCAATCTGCCAAGATGGATACTCGGAATTGCTTCATCAAGAAAAATTTTTAGCCAATAGTTCTAGTGGGCTTCAGCTGCAAACAAATGAGATTGAAACAAATCGGACGCTTGTGGACCAAGATGTGGTAGATGGAAATCTGAACGTCTCGAGACCTTTGAAAGACGATGTGGTCTAGAGCAGCAATTTGAAACTTTAATGCCTATAAAACCGCTAACTGCAGTTAAAAAAAAACAGAAGGTTATCCAAGAGATTGTTTTTATGCTTTAGTAGACACCGGAGCGGTTGTAAGCATTTGCACAAAGGATCTAGCTGAAAAATGCTTAGATGGAGCCCAGAAGATAGCACCAGTATAAGGTTCCTAGACGAAAAAGCAAAAAGTATCAATGCATAAAAAAAACTTTCGGATTGAAATATGGTGAAAGCGATACTGTCAGTATTTCGGATGTGACTTTCATTGACATGAAGTTTCCCTATGGTCATTGTGTTCCGGATAAATGGTTAGCAAAACAGCATAGCTGGTCAGTTGATTGCTATCATGCCGCACATTCATTCATTCATTCACCGTATGAGCTTATGCTCAGTTTTTATGTCTTTTGTCAGACTGAGCCACCACGACGGGTAGACTGCTTGGCCCCACCATCTTTCTGCCACTTAAAGGTGGAGGCATCCCGTTAAGTGTCTTCCCCAAGGACACAACAAGAAAGCTTGCCAACTTGTTCTCTACACTATGCCTTAATTGCTGAGCGCCAAGCAGGGAAGCTGTGAATACCAATTTTTAAAGTCTTTTTGTATGACTCGACTTGGTAAATGAATCCCAGGTCTACCAACTGAAAGCGGACGCTCTAACCACTACACCATCGCGCCGGTAGGCCGCACATAAAGAGTGCCGTATTAATATGATACTTGGTGCCAAAGAATGCTGAAGTTCCAGGTGTTGGAAACAGGAATGTGGAAGCGGAAGCTGAAAGCGGTCCTTTTTCTGTGGAAGCGGAAGCACGAAAAATTCACGGCTTCCGCATAGGAGGGAAGAATGGAGAGAGAAAAAAATTGGTTCTGTTATCCTTCGTAGAAGAACGAATGAGAGCGAGGAGAAATTGTTTAGAGCAGGGGCGTGCAACTGTTTGGCGCAATGGGCCACAACCTACAAGTATAGTGATACCGGGGGCCAGACCATCAAACAACTCATAATTTTTTATAAATAATTTATTTAATGGAAGAGCACGTACAATCATTTTATTCATTGGGTGGGTGATTAATGAGATATCTGACATCTTCTCGATCCAGAGACCTTGCCAATGTCAGCTTTGACAGAAGAAGTAGCAACTCGAAGTTGACTTGACAGGTGCTCATCTGTAAGCTGATTTCTGCATTTTGTCTTGAACAGCTTCATTTTTGAAAAGAACTGCTTACAGCAGTATGTGCTGCCGAAAAGAGAGATTATTTTTCTCGCATGGTTTTCTAGATTTGTGTAATTTCCATACACACAGTTTCTGTAAAAAGTAAGCCAATCATTTTCATGGTAGGCTCATTTGAGATCAACGTTGGCTTGCATTTGTATTATTTCTAATTGAAAGCTAGGTGGAGTATTCTCCACAACCAAGTCAAATGGATGAGCAAAGAGCTTAACGTCAACATTGTGTTTTCTAAAATCTTCAAAGCGAGTTTCAAATGCCGAAGTTAACTTTTCAATCGTCCCAACATATTTTTCATAATTAAGAAATTGAATTTGAACTTTTCTACTCTCCAGACAAGGAAAGTAAATCAAGGATGCTTTGCTCAATTGAGATCGAAAAAGTTGTAGTTTTGCTTGAAATGAGGAAATATGTTCGATCATCTTGTGCACTAACTGATCTTTTCCTTGCAGCTTCACATTCAGTTCTGAAAGGTGATGAGTAATGTCAGTTAAAAAAGCAAAATCGTTCAACCATGCTTCGTCTTTGAGAAAGGAAATATCTTGACCTTTACTTTTCATAAAAGTCTGAATAGGCTCCTTGAGATCCCAAAATCTCTTTAGGGTAGCAGCTCTGCTTAGCCATCTTACTGCACAAAAATAGTGTACATCCGGGTAATCGAAGTTGAGCGCTTGCAGAAACGACTTGAACTGCCTATGATTTAACCTCCGCGATCTAATGTAATTAACACACGAAACAACATTTTTCATTACTTCACCAAAACCTAGTACTTTCGAGCACAAGCTTTCCTAACGAATGATGCAATGGCTCACCAAAACATTTTCAGTTTGAATAACATCAAAAAATCTTTTGACAAATCCGTTGTTTTTCCCCACCATTGATGGTGCTCCATCCGTAGTGATACCAACCAACTTAGAAGAATCTATTTTAAACTTGTTCATCAATTTTGTTACCTCTTCACAAATATTTTGACCAGTTGTTGTTGATTGCATACTTGCCATATCCAAAAATTCTTCAGTTACTTCAAAATTATCTGTTACTCCTAGTATGAAAACAACTAGCTGGGCAGTATCGCTCAAGTCTCTACTTTCGTCCAAAGCGATACTAAAAGCGGAGCATTTGCTTATCCTGTCTTTTAGAGAAACTTCGATGTTTTCCGATAGATCGTCTATTCTGCAAGCCACTGTAAAACCAGACAGATTTATTTGCTCCACTAAATTTTTCTTCTCTGGGGATACATTTTCGATGAATATCTCCAAACAATTCTTAATGAATTCACCATCGCTGTACGGCTTTCCTTTTTTGGCAATTGCTTCAGCTATCTTAAAGCTCAGTTTTGTAACTAACTCATTGTCCTTCTTGTAACCATGAAATACCTCTTGCTGTTTGCTCAAAGACTTTTTCAATTGCTGCATTTTGTCAACCCGTGATTGACCCACAATGCTATCGTAGCTAGCAGAGTGTTTTGTACAATAGTGTCGCTTGATATTGTACTCCTTCATTGCTGCTATAGTGCTTCGGCAAATCAGGCAAACTACATCTTGATTGTGTTGCACAATGAAGTATTTTACACACCACTCATTGTTGAACTTGCGCCTTTCATAATCAACCTTCCTTTTTTTACTAGTAGACATTTGAACTTTGTTAAGCTTTTTCATATAATAACCTGCACACATAAAGTAAGATCACGTAATACTGTACCACTGCCAGAACAAGGCAATTTTCAAACAATGCACATTATGCTGCAACAATGGGGTGTCGTCACAGTACTGTAGACGGAATTAAATCGCAGTGTGATGTAGTCTTATAGACTTATACTGTAGTCAAAAATGCCAATGATGCCGTTACAATTCAGAAAAAGTTTTTAAATTAATAGGCTACGAAGTATGAAGTCTATAGCGGGCCACGTAAATAGGTACCACGGGCCGTGCGGTGGCCCGCGGGCCGTATATTGCACGCCTCTGGTTTAGAGAGATGTTGACCTTTACATAATCAGAGTAGGGGTCAAGCGAAGTAAGAAAGGAGGTAGAAAGCTCAGAGAAGAATACGCCCTGCTTGACGAAAATGATGACGCCGTCGCTAGCGTCTGCGACATCAGGAGAAAAAATACCAGATTGGGAGTGGGTGCCATGGGATCACAAAGCAGAGAATCCAGGGATCTGAAAAGAGGAAGATAAGTTAAGGTTAGATTCCTGGATACAAATAAGGTCATTGGGATGAGACAAAAGAAAGTGTAGCAGTTTAGTGCTCCTGACTTGAAGACCCCCAGCATTCCATTGAAGATCCCTGAGAGAGTTAGGGAGGGGAAGAGAAAGCAGGAGGTAAAGAGAAACAGCCAGGAGCATGAGGCGGTGGTGAGGGTGCAGAGAGGGAAAATACAAAGTGGGTGGAAAAAGGATACGAGATTTCAAGATGAGGGTAGGGTGCAAGTGCTGCATTAGCAGAAGGGGACCAGATTGAGCAATAAAGGTATACCAGCTGGAGGAGTCCGAGGAGAAAAGCACAGTGCTGTTAGGTGTAGAATCTCAAAAAAAAGCAGGGAGGGCAGCTCCAGAAGTGAGAGCTGCCAAGAGTTCTGAATCTAGAAAAGGAGAGTAGTGAGCACTTTAAATGAATTTAATTAGAGCATGTGCGGCATTGCACTGACCTACCCCGCCAGGTCATATTTCCAGCGCACACTAAACAGGGAAAGACAGGGCAAGGGTTAGGATGAACGTTGCCGCTCATCAGGAGAAGGAGAAGAATAAGAAGACGGGCAAGAGAAAAGCAGGAGAAGACAGAAGACAGGCCGATTTTAAAGAGGCTGCGTGCTACCCTTCTGCGGTCGTTCAGGGGGCTGCACGGCGAAAAAATGGTTTGTGTGAGGGGAGTGCTCGGGGTAACTGGAACCCTCGTGAAAGCCAACAGCCATTTCAACCCAACCCAAACGGGTCGGGGACCGCACCACCACGTTGAGGCGGCTGTTGATTGGTACAGTTCAATTTTGCTCGCTTTACATTTACATACTACATATATGAAGGAAATTTCGCACTTCACTATCCAAAAAGATTAGAGTCAATACGTGCGATGGCGCGATGGCGTAGTGGTTAGAGCGTCCGCTTCGCAGTCGGTAGACCTGGGGTTCATTCCCCTTGTCGAGTCATACCAAAAGATTTTTAAAAATGGCATCCTGCAGCTTCCCTGCTTGGCGCTCGGCATTTATGGGCGGCTGTGGAGAACAAGCCGGCAAGTTCGCTTGTTGTGTCCTTGGGCAAGGCACTTAACAGGACGCCCCGTCTTTATGTGGAAGACAGGTGGCCCATAAACCTCGAAAAAGACAACTCCCAAGCGAGTGCTGACTTCCCGTCCAAAGTATAGCGATACAATTCGCTTTCTCCTGAATGGAGGATAAACATGGCAAATAAAACAAAACAAGACGTGTTTTGAGGACGGACAGAAGGTTCGTAATGATGATTAGAGTTAAAGTTAACTCAAAGTCAGAGTTAGTTGAGAATAGAGAGGGAAAATCAACGCTATACGGTGTAATTTGTTGTTGTGACGACAAGTTATTGTCGAGAGCTGTAATATGGAAGCATACGGTTTAGATCTGAGAAGCATTAAGTTAACTGTTGTAAAAGTAGTTGCAAGTAGTGAAGGAACTTGTAATAACTGTCTATTTGTTGAAGTGTTTAATTATTTTTTGAATTGTAGTAACGAAATATTTGATTTTCTTGCAAGCAGTTCGTGATTTCTAAATTTTTGTTAGTGGGAGTTCCGTGACAAACGTGAAAGTACATTAGGGCTCCGCGATGACAAAAAAGATTGAAAAGCACTGTTCTATATTCAGCACGAGTTTTGATATCTAAGAAAAACAAACACAGAGTAATTCGAAACAATAAGCTCAAGCGAAGTAGGTAAGATGATAGCAGTAAATGAAGGTTTTTGTTTTCTCAAAATGATGAAGTGTAGGAGAAGGCAGGCTACAAAGCCACAAAATTAAAAATAATTGTCAATGGTCGTTTTTTCGTTTTTTGTGGGTGGAAGCGATAGGTGTGGAAGCTGAAGCGGAAGCGGAAGCGTTTGAAAAATAACCGCTTCCATATCCCTGGTTGGAAAGGTAAATAATGCTGCTGATAACAAATACTTTTGTTGCAGCTCATCCACTTGGTGCTATTTTCTGGGAAGTGAGAACAAAATACACTATCCCTTAGCGCATCTGTGCAACGCACCATAACCGAAGGGGCAACTATGCGTAGCAAGGGCTTAGTATTATTTCTGCAGAGTAGAATATCACCAGCAAAACATTTTGGGATGAAATGTGGTTGCTTATCCACAATATATAGCGCTATTACCGGTACCAATTAGTTCTCGAAGCTGAGAGTGAAAAATTGTGTTTAAGTACGGAAGATAAAAGAGTAATTTCATTTTACAAGAAAAATTTGATGGAGGTAACAGATGAAAATGGCCACAGGCGTTTGCAACTTTTTCTTGTCTGTAAAGATGGATATCCCATAGATGTGCTTCAAAGCTTGCCAATCGCCATGCGGCGTTTACGCTTGCAGAGCAGTAAGCTCGCGCAACAACCAGAGATAGCTCAACAGCATGTAGAGAGAGACCTTTGAGAACATGAAAAGGAACGGGCATGTTGAGAGCATAGACAAAAATTGGTCCCGTGCGAAAGAACAGAGTCCAGTTCATTACATTTCTCAACGGGCAATAGTTTTGTGACGTTTATGATATCTTTTGTATGCTGCACCGTGGGCCAGGGCTCCTGGAGTCTCTTGTGGGAATTTTGATATGATTTTGGCAATAGGTTTTTGGCATCACTAGCGACATCAGAAATTATTTTTTTTAATGGAAATTTTATCCCAGAGATAAAAATATGTTACAGTTTTTGCTTCTCAAGAACTATGGTATAGCACGAAATGATAAAACATGGAGATTTAATATCAGGCTCTATGGCATTATTTGTGGTCCCAGCATAGCCGGGGTCTGTATTGAGTATACTGCTGCAAGATATTATGCCAACATTTTAGCAAGTACTGCAAGAAGAGTGGAGAAGGATTTTTATATTGATAAACGGAACGCTTTCCGCAGATATCCGCGTTTCAGTATATTGCATAATAATTTAGAGTACAATGAGTTCCTAGGACGATTTCGAAAATAGTTGGGATCAGAGATAATTGGATTCAAATATTGAAAATCCAAATTTAATTCAAATCCATCTTCTGAAATCCAAATCCACTCCAAATCCATTTTAAATTTTATAGCAGTATTGCTAGGTAGAGTGGGCCAAGACGATCACTTTTGTGCTTCAGTTTTATAGCATCTTCATTTTAGGTGACAAGGAAAAATTTTGGTACCATGAGCAATCTTCTGCTTTTATTCAACTAACAATATTTTGTTACGAGTTCAGTAGCAACAAACTTACAAGGTACAGGGTTTTGTAAAAACGTCTCAATTGAACATCTTGCCCCAGTAAATATCTGGGGTAAGATGATCACACTTTAGAGCGATCTTCAAAAATAAATTTTGTTATGTTTGTGTATGAATATTCAACCACACAAAACAATGTCAGCCAGCAAGAAAAGTCATAAAACAAAAAGCACATTTACAATAAGATAATTGATTCTTTAATATAATCAATTATGCTTCGTTAAGTAAGGCAAAACAAACCACCACGATCACTTTAACCATAGTACTGAGTGATCCATTTTGCCTCTCATCTAGCTTTACACATAGTTCTGGTTTCAGTTCAACACGCGTAAGTAGAAACAGCTGTAACCTGTACTGAATAAAGCTAATTACAGGAACAAAAATGAAACATGTTTTCGTTTTCTAAACTTTCTTTACAAGCCGCCTAATGCTCTTCGACATAACTTCCAATTCTTACTTTTTTCAGGCAAGTGAAATTTTTTTTACGTAAATTCTCACACGCTTGTCTAAAACTGGGAAAATCAATATGCATGATTAGCCACAAAAACCTAGAGCAGTAGGTGACAGTATTTCTTCGCTGCTGCATTTTCAAAGAAATTTTCAAGGTAGTGATCATCTTACCCCACTTTCCCCTACATTCAAATCGGTCAAAAATGTTTACCTTACGTTAAATAGTGCAAAAAGCTGCTCCCAAAAAATTTATAGTCATTTAGTACTTGATGGTAAGGCTCACAGTTATAAGTACACTGCTCATTTAAATACAGCAAGCTTGATTTGCGATTTAAACTTGTAAAAGCCAGAGTCTCAAACACCACTTGTTTTAATAAATTTCGGATAGGGGGACTTTTCTAACAAGTTTTGAAGAATCAAGCAAAAATCCAAAATAATACTTTATTAAACATAAGGATAATTAACATAACAAAATTCTCCGAAGCTTTTCGTCCTTTCTCGAGGACTTTATCAGGGCTATTTGGTTAGATGAGGCTACTTAATTAAGACCCCGAGAGGGGACAAAGAGCTTCGGAGAATTTTGTTATGTTAATTATCCTTATGTTAATTTAATTATGTTTAATAATGTATTATTTTGGATTTTTGTTCACTTGTTCTAAGAAGATGTAATTGTTTGTAGTGCTACCATGTAAGCAATAGGCCTTAATCAAAATGGTTTGCTCATAGCCTGTATACAATTAAGCCTGTTATAGCTTCAGGCATTTGTTATTATGCAAATCAAATTATCAACGATATTTCCCTTGGGTAGACCTGTCTTTCCTCCTAAGAGCACGGGCTCGTTTTCCTTGTTTGATATGGTTAGCTGTTATATAAATCATATCTTAAGTTACAAGGAATTCCAACAGATATATTAATTCTGGTATTGAAATAAACAAGCTAATAATGTAGCGTATTAACTGAGAACGATAAATACATTTTGTTGTAACATCTGAACAACAAATACTTGGAAAAAGTTAAAGATTTAGTCCAAATCCGCTGTTGCAAAAAAAGAAATCTAAATCCTCAAAAAATGCTTAATTCCGGCAACTTAAATCCTAATCCAGATCCGCGATCATCTTTGTTAGATGCTGTATTATCGTGAGCAGTGTAATTAGATGAAGCTAACTCTTAGTATAAGCTACTATGTGTGAACCTAGGCATTCGAACGTGTGTGAAGGTAGGTGGTGGATAAATGTGTATTTGAAAACGATTGGTGATTAGCATAGAACAAAATTATAGAGGGTACTAGTTGCTAGTTAGCGATTTTCAGGCAAGTCTGTTTAGAGGAATGTCTTCAGCATTGACAATGGTTATAGCACATGCCCATGATGTCATAAACTTGATAGTATGGTGCAGTTGTCTGAGCATCAGGCACAAAAGACTGTGGATTTACTGTTTGGAGTTTTATGATGCATGAGGCGTGGCAAAATGGAACTACCAGTATCAATTGCACTGAAGCTGATACTTCAATTTTTAGTTACAGCATGCACCTCTTACAACAACATATTTGTATGACTCCTGTCCCAATGACTCTACTGTCATTATATTGCCCACCAAACTATTTTCTTCTTGCACTCAATCAGTTTAGTACAATGTTGTTGTTATTATGTAGACTGATAGAGAAACGGAGAAATAAGCTCATTTAGCAATGCAGTAAAGGTATTTACCAAGTTAAAAGCAATGTTGTAAGTGGCTGCCTCTTATAGTGCCCTGATGCGGCAGTGTAGTAAAGCCACATGCTTACTTAAAAGTACGTTAATAAATAGCTGTTGCTTATAAACAGAACCATTATGCATTAATTGTTGACTTAGCTTAATGCTATTACACATGATTTTACTGTGATGTTGAAGACATGCTTGCTTTAGGCTAACCAATTATTAGCAACTGCTTATTTTGTAATGAACAGCATGTAAGCATCACCAGCAATTGCTACTTATCTTCAGTTTAGTGTATGTAATTTAAAAAGTGATTATTTTATTTTGCCATTGACGGCGTTTTACCTTTGGAGGCTATATTACTGTCATCATTCACATGTGTTTATATAGCCATAATTGCTGCAATTCTGGTAGTGATGCTGTGGTGTGTAGATAATATAGCAGCCTTAAAATGCAATGGTTATGGGTTAGAATTCTTGCTTGCAGGGTACTTAAAGGCAGTGTACACTGAAGGGGAGGGACCAGTATGTGAATGTACATGGTAGTGTACACTGAGAGGGGGTTATAGCATGGGGAGTGTAGACTAGTGGTGCAAATTTTTTAATTCATCATCAAAAATTGACCAATGAGAAGCAACCAAATTTCACATGTTTGATATTTCATTAAAATTGACCAATCATTATGTCTCATAGCAAAATAATCTCTAAGGGTAAAATACTGTCAACAGAAAAATTGCCACTGCCTTTATTTTATCAAGTGCTGCACATTATGATGAGCATAATATGTTACAATATATCGGGACTGCAAAAGTGAAGTTATTTTTGGTGCAGTCACTTAACACTTCAAGTGCCATATGATGTATATGTACATCAAAAGTTTTTTTGCACAGAGGGCTTTTGACGTATATTACGTCAAATGCACTCAATCATCGTTTCAGTGCCAATGGACAATATTTTTGTCTGAGTATTTGTCATGCTTTGTTTAGCAATATCTGTGTGTGTTAGTACTCTTATGTGCATGTTTCTTTCAGTTCCAGTGGAGCATGTATGCATGCATGAAATGCGTCTGGCACTTAAAGTGTTAATGAGAAGACAACAAAAAGATAAATAGGACAGCATACAGATAAGGATGCTCCTAAAACGTAGCAGTTTTTTACATTTAGTTGGGCATGTCCAACACAGCAAATTACTGAAAAGCTGTGTGTAGTTGCAGGATACTTACCAACCTAAAATTTTTGTGCCAATAACTTTTATATGAGACATTTTCTAAAGCATAGCCTATCTATTCATGCAATATACACTTATCAACTGGGTATTCATGTTAACAACAAACAGGCAGATAATTTATTTCAAAAATCTTTCAGTTGGCGCTATGGTGCAACTATATTTATGCATGGTAAAGAATATATAAACTTGCATATAATCAGCCTATTTGAATGGGAAGTCTAACTAGTTTTTATATATTGCAATACATTAGTAAATTAGATAAGTAGTCATCTGATCAATGGGGCTTGAGATCTTAAATATAAAATTTTTAAAAGTTTTTTGTTTTTTTCTGTTCCTAGAAAGACCAAAATTGTTTAGAAGTAAAGATTAAATCCAGTTCAAAATAATTTTACTAATTTTAGATTTTGATATTAAGCAAAGTGGAAAATTGTTAATTCTGTACCAAAAGTTGATAGATATAGTAGTTTACAATATGTGCAAAGGTTTACCAATCGCCAGAATGGCTATAATTGAAGTGACTTATTCAAAGGATCTAAAAGCTTGCATTGATACTGCTTTTCACAGATTTTATTGTGTAATTTGAAATTATGATGTTGTTTGATTCTTCACAATTTTTACGCATGGTATATTACATTGTTCCCTCTAAGATTTTAGTAAGTGCATAACTGCCAGCACAAGTGCGAAATTGCTGGCAAGTGTATGAAAACCACTGGACAAGTTTTGGCAGACATTGCTTAACAAACAGTTGCACCAACCTTAGTAATCTATTTTGAAGGAGAAAAAAGATCTTGCAGTAGCCTACTGCTATTTAGTCAGTGTATATACTAAGCTAACTTTGCACTTACAGTTTGCCGATAGTGTTGGTTAGTGTACAACAACATCCTTCATTTTCCCCTCAGACATACTTTGATTTTGAAGCTTTATTTAGTTCAGGGCTTTTCAATCGTTTTTGGCATTTGGCCCGTTTTTGAAATGCGCAGAGGGATGTGACCTGGATATATTTTTTCTCGTTTTCATGAGCATTTTTGGCATTTGGCCCATTTTCTAAGTGCACAGAGGCATGTGGCCTGGTTATACATTTTTCTTGTTTTCATGTGCGACTTCAAAAAGGTATCAAAGTAAATTTCAAAAGTGTTGTCCCACTGAAATATGAAAAACCAGCCAAGAAAAAGTTTTCCAATTCCAATCATTTTGAAGGCAAAATAGAGTACTGGCCAAGTGAAGACCATGGTCCATCGATTCAAAATCATTGATGTAGGCCATCATCTATTTCACGAATGATCTTTATTTTTTATTCTGATCAAGACGCCAGCCTGTGAGTTGTATCTTGCTTTCTATGCTACATCCTTCACAGCAGGAACTCAAGTTAACAGAGCATCAAAGATCTTTAAAGACGATCTAAAATTAAGTCCAAACAGCAGTTGTATGAGGGTAAGCGCCAAAATTTTTCAGGAGAAAAAGCAAAACCGTGATGATGCACTTCAGTGACGTAATTATTAGGGTGATTAGTTCAAAAACAAGTAGCCTATCAATTATTAAAAAGTGGCAGTGAAACACGTTGCTATTTCTGTTTATTAAGTTAATTTAAGTTGAATTTGGTTACTCAAACTCTGTGACCCTTGCAAGAGTAATTTGTAAGCATTTCAGAATGTCTGGTTAGCAGCGCATCTAAATAAAATTAATCCTTGCCTAACCCCGATATGAGCAAAAGAAATATCACTTTTATGAAATAATGTGATGCTAGGCAGGTTACCACGACTATGACAAAAGAACAAAAATTACTTGCAAACTTCGATTGTTGCTTGAATATGGTGAATAATTTAACTAGTTTTATTTCTCAATTGCATTCAGTTAAACAGCGGGATTTTGCAGTTGCAAGAAACGTTTGATCAAAAGTTGAAAGTATTTGATGGCCAAATCCGTGCAGCTTCAAAGAAGAAAATTAAGATTTTTTAGTACGATGCAGTAGTCATGGTACTGCATGTGCGTCTTGTTTCAAAAAGCATATCTCAGAAAGCATTGTCATTAATAAACGATAACAACTTTAACATGAGTCCAGTCAACTAATTTCACAAACTATGCAGTTATACAAATGAGTTAATTTTTATGAAGTTTTGTCCCAGAAGCAAAAAAACAGTGTGACGCTATTATCTGACCAGGTATTGTGATGAAAGTAATGGTAGGCTTGAGACACTGCTGAAGCTTGTTTATGGGACCCTTGATGATAATTGCAATAACATAGCTAGTTTTTTCTTTGCACTTCTAAAGTTTTCATTAATCGTTTACCAAATGTGTGAAAAGAAGTCGCAAATATTTGATATGTGGAATTTTTTCTTTGCAAAAAGTATTTGAAACTTATCCGAAGCAAAGGAAATAGAGAAATTTATGGATGCGAATATGTGCAAATTTGGTAAATATAGCTTTTAAGTCTAGTAGAAAATCAAAATGCAAATATTTGTAACTACATATTAAAACCACTGGGTTTCACTGGGAGATGCTGACTGCAAAAAACATTGAGGTATATTTTTTATGTATAACCACATCATTTTACTGCGTTTTCAAGGAGGCTGCCCTCCCTGAAAAAAATTTCCAGTGACCCCACCTACTTTGCCTGGTGCCACTGTATAAAGGTGAAAAAGGCTGCAATAGCCACCTGTGCACATTTACTCTTCACAAAAAGTTTTTTTTATGATGCACAACCTTCCGTTAGTTTCTCCTATTTAATATTTTTTGCGCTGGTAAACCAGGTTAGATAACACACCTTAACATGTTGACTGCCATGGGTATATTGACAATATTTACCATGGCACCAAACTTTTTTTGCAAAATCTGTATTTTGCTTCTGCGACCATCATATGATTCTTTTTTGCAGTGTTTTTTCATTCCTATACAGGACACCACGATCACAAAAAAGAACATCCATCTGGCACCACAAATATTTAGTGCCATAAGAAGAGCATAGGACGTGTGCAATGATTGTTGACAGCACTTGAAACAGACAAATAGCCATCAACAAATATTGTTGACGTGGCCTCATTAAAAGCTGCAATGTCAACATATATTGTTGACATGGCAGTCAACGTGTTAGTGTTGGATCAAAAGACAATTTTGAAATGGTACATAGTGAACAGCAATTTTTTAAATGCCATGAAGTCATAGGCAAATTTTACTGTATTGCAAACTACCAGCAATTAAAAAAAAAGCTAGACTTCAACAAAAAACGTTGTTAAAGAAATTTAAACTGCACTTAATATTTTTTCTTCTCGTTTCAATGCTTATTTCAATCATCACTGGTAAGCTTTCACAGCACATGGCTGTCAGCTGTATTTTACTTAAAAATAAACTTTTGGAAGGGGTTTAAACTAAAATTGATCAGAAATCATACTCTTTTTACTTTTAGTTTTTATAAATAGCAAGCAAGAGATTATTTATTTCTGGATTACAAAATGGCATTTTGTGGGCTAAAGTGAAACCGAGAGCTATGCGCTTTTTTTATCTTAGCAAACACGATTGAAATTAGTGTTGAAACGTAAAGAAAACAAAGAAGTTAAGCAATTCCAGTTTCAAACTTTCCTCAAAAACTAATGTCTTGTGTTAAAGTAAAGTTTGATAGGTACTTGCTATCACTGCTCTTTAGCTACGATAGAAATTGGCCGAGTTACTTTTTTCCTTGCTTTAGGATTGATTTGTCATACAAAAGAAGGGTGGTAACAACGTACACAATATTTTAAGTAGCCGTGTCTCGCTGTTGCGTCATAACTGGACACTGTTTACATGACATGTTGCATTGCCCTAAAAAAGCACCTGTCCAACTTTTTGTTTCCATTCACTGCCTCCCACGCATTAAACAGTTGGTTAAATATGCAAAAATTTTAACAAACAGAAAAAGTTACCAAAAACCGCTGGACTTTTTTACACACTGTTGAATTTTAACTGCAAATCCACCAGACATAATTTCGCAAATTCGCACTTTTTTTGCGTTTAAAGGAAACACTGGTATATTACATGTTTTGCATTGTTTTTCTTTAGGTCAGATGTTAGTGTTGAAGTTTCTTTCAACTTTTTTACAAGCTTGTGAGTTTAGAATCTACCAGTTATCTTTTGTTGTTGTTGTGATGAATGTTATATTACAGCTGTAGTAATGTTTTGTAGTTTCTGGAAGCATTTGCATGTTGCTTTATTTCTGTTTTCACTGATATGTGTAGGCTGTTTCCATTTTTCAGCAGATTTTGTTGCATTAGCATGGAGAGGTACTTTCCAACTACTATGTAGAGGGGGTATGGCACTGATGGTACAAAACCATGGGATAGATTTTAAAGCACTCAAGGTTGCTCATATTGATCCTCTCAACTGAGCATCTATCAGTACCATTATTGTGTAGGTGCTACTTTCAGAGACAGGAATCTAGTATTCAGATGGAGAGTAATATGAAACTATAATTGTTGTATGTAAGACTAGTAATGTTTCAAATGAGCAACGTTTTGGTTTACACTTTTACTGTTACTGTGTCAGATAGTATTAGTGTGTGGTATTGCCTAGCTTTTATAGAGAGTAATCCTGTGATAATTGGGTGAGATTTTGTTGGAAGCATTTTTCTATTAATTTGTATCTTCAACTGAGCCTTTGTCCAATGACTTCAAAACAGTCAAGAAAATTGTGTTCAACATGTTTATCCTAAGATATGATCTTTAAAAAAGTCATCAAGAATCTGTACGTCTGATGATAGCCCTTTTTCCAGAGTTTCCAAACCTCCACAGTGTGGCTGGATACCTTGTCGTTATGCAAAGGCTTGCACATGTCAATGGTTATGAAGCCACCATTGCATTACAAGCTCACCAGGTGCTCATGCTTGAATAGTAGTACCAGACTAATGTTTACCCAGCCCTGAGACCAGTTTTGCACACCAGTATTGCAGGGCAGACTGATTGCCTCACCACCTATTTGTAGGACTGCGATTGGAAATGCTTGAACATTGCTTAGTTAGACATGTAAGGTGAGCATCTTCACAACTGACCTGGTAAAGCAAGAGAATGGTTACCTAGTTTGTACCTGGTATTTGCAATAGCTAAATTTTTGCAGACAGCAAACAATTAAAGTTTGGTATTTAATGTGCAAGTGGAATCCAAGAACTCCATTATAATTATTATATTAGAAATATATATCTGTTGTAGGTTGCTGTTATTTCAATATCTCATTAATTTGTAGGCTTTTTATTCATTGTATGTTAAGTAATGTAATTGACATTACTTTCAAAAAAGTCTAAATGTTATTTCAAGAAAGTATGGCCAGTCTGAAATTAAACACTGAAAGTAGTGTTATATCATTGCCAAGTTCGTCAAGGAAATTTATTGATGATATACCCCCAGACAGAAGATCGAAATTATGTACAGAAATTGATTATACAATACACAGAAATGAAGGATACTGGCAAAAATTAAGTAAGTGAAAAGGAGCTATGAGTGAGTTATATAATTTTATATTCTGGTGATATATTAATGTATTCTAACTGAGTTATCTGTTTTTTGTGCACAGTATAATCCTGGTACAAAAAATGCTTGCAGCGTAGCATGTAGAATATGCAGCTAAGTGTTTTTTCAAAAGCATGACAACACAGAAATCGTGCTGACGTAGAGCTTGCAATTTCCAGCCTGTACCTTATCATGCTTAAGGTGGTAGGTTAAAATTAGTGATCTGTTCAGCAAAGTAACTGGAATCTGTCATCATCTTCGGTAAAAGAGGGAAATCAAAAGTAGATTTATGTTTTGAAATTGATTTTGTTTTTGGAAATTTTCATATTGATATTAGAGAGTATCTTAAGATTACTAAATTGCTCTTTTAGTGTTATTGTTAGTGTTATCTTTATAATCACTAGTCAGTGGCACACTGATCGACATGCACGTGTAAATGTGGTACTATCCCCTTTCGTCGTAGGCAGGTAGAAATTTTTTATATCTCAAAATCGAAAAACAATACATCTTTCATATTTGCATATGTTGTAGATAACATTCAGGGGTACAATGTGCAGTGATCGTTATTAGCATGATATGTTTAGATCCTTGAGGTCAATTTCAAGGTCAAAATGTAGGCCAAACGATGATTGCTCAAAAATTAACCCAAATGGTAAAAATAGTGCTAGAATTAAATTCACGGCCTCCTCCCCTTTCCAAAGATACTTTATTTTTCCAGATTGGAGTATCAGTTCAGAAGATATAGTCATTTGAAATTTGGCACACATCCGTTTTTCGGCAAGCTTTACCGAAAAACAGCATCCCCTATCTTGAAAGCCAATCATCTGGATGATGAACAAGTTTAGCTTTGGGGTTTAAAAGTCAAAGCCTACATGTATACAAAATTCTATCAAATTCTGAATAGGTGATTTAGTGTAGAATTGTCTTTTTTTGGGTGATTTACTGTGGAATGACTCCTGCTCTTCAAGCCAGGCTGTAGCTGACTAGACTAGATAGTATTTAATGCCAATGCACTTTCTAGATTGGTGCAATTGAACTGCTTTTAGTGCGTGTAAAACATCTTTGTTTTTTCAGTTGGTCGCCTTGGCTTTGATGAAACTCACAGCAAGAAATTCCGTCTCTCATTTGAAATGCATGGTAGTCCAACTGATAATTTGCTGAGAGATTGTTCTTACAGAATGCTACGCATACGACATCTTTACCAGATTCTTACTGAAATAGGCTTGCCTAATTTAGCTGAAGCTTATCTTAAGGATTATGGTAAGTATAGCGATAATTTAACTAGTGTGTATGCATTATTTTATTACTTTTGCAGACTTTAAAGCAGCGGTTCTCTACCGGTGGATTAGAGCACAAATTTGGGTTGGCCATGGCTTCAGTTTTAACTATTTAGGTCAGTGGTTTCCAACATGAAGAAAAATATAGACATTGAAACAGTTAATATCTAAAAAAGAAAAAGCCCTCGCCTTTGATTTGGATTAAAAACATGAAAACTGATGAATACAAAACCTTAGGAAATGAGCTGCAGAATGTTTTACAGATCAAAAGTGGCCATGACTAGAACAACTTTGAGACCCCCTGCTTTAATGATTTAATATTTGTAGATGTCACGAGATTTTTGGTTGCAAAATAATGCTTTGCACATTCTGCAACAATGATAGGCTTTTTGTTTCTGCGTCAAGAATAAGCTGCAATAAATGCACTTTACCATATAGTTGTTCTTGACAGAAGCTGACAGGCCGATTTTATTCCCGAACTTTCGTTCAGGGCAGCTCCATCACAAAAAGAATAAAGTGTAGCTGCATTCATTATTTGGAAAGTATTTTCTATTTGTGGTATCTAGGCAAAGTAGCTCAAAGAAAACGTGTTTTTGATGTATTTATCATGTATCCCCAGCTGCAAGCCGCTGGAGCACATGGCAAACTGCTCTATACGTGGCTAGGCCATTTATAGGTAATAAATAAGACTTGTCCTCAACTGACTAGTGCTTGGAAACGTTTGGTCTCCTTATTTACAGCTCGCTGTCTGCCAGACACAAGTTTTGTCAGCTCTGTTGGTAGCTGTTCCTGGGCTGTGTATGAGCACAAAGAAATGAATTGTCACATATTACTAGTCGGCTGGAAAGGACAATTTATGTCTATTACAAAGTAGTTCTTTGCTCCCTAGTGAACTACGCCAGTGGCGTTGTCGGAAGATTGAACGGACTTGTGTGAAAACAAAAACATTTATTATTCATGATATATCTTCATGCTTCTAATCAGTTCAATACTGTCTTCTAAAACTTACATTGCACCACAGATACAGAAGAACCATTACCACCATTCCCACCTTCATTTGCAATGACTTCGAGGTAAAGTTGTACAGAAGCCTGTATTGTAATACTACCCAACTATTGTAGTGGTGTAGTTGTTAGAATGTCCACCTTTGTCTCGGTAGAATTGAGTTCATTTCCCTTACCGAGTGATATGTACCCACACTTTTTGATGCTCTGCGGTAGGAGCAACGTGGAGGGTGAAGTATGAAAATGCATTTACTCAGTGGTGATTGAAAAGAGTGCACGAGCCTCAATGGTCTGAGCGCTTTGCCACCGTGGGCGTCTAAACAACAACTCACTACCCATTGCAGTTTACCAAAGATTTATGAAATAGATACGTAGACATTATACGAATTTCTTTGACGCGGTAGTGATTGATATTTTACAAAAATGACAACCACTTTAGCAGTGTGATCGAGTGGATTGGATCTCTGCTTTGTAGCAATAATGATTGCATGGTCCTGCGATCAAACCTCACAACGACTGCTTCGCTTCTTTAAAAAAAAAGGCATTTTTAACAATATTTCCAGCTTGGTTTCATTGCTTGTAGAAATCCACTGCGCCTACAATATTGGTAACCCCGAAGCAGGTGAAAACAGAAGTTACGTTGTACTTATAACTAACACATTTTACTGAGACTGGGAGGTAAACGTGAACACCTCACCACTTTACCTGAAGTGTAGTAATTTGTAATTGTTTCTTTCAGATCATCGTCACAGTTTGTTGACGCTCTTAATGGTGGAAATGACTTCAGAAGTACTAAAGGTATAGCACATACCGAAATTTATGTCACAAATACAAAAGTCTAGTTATCATGCAGTAGCAGATGGGCTGAGCGGTTGAACTGCATATGAATGAGCAGTCAAAATTGGTGATAGCGAAAAGATGGCATTAAGGGACTTTCCTTGTTTCAACGTTGACATTGAAACCAAATTCTCTTGATTGCGAGAGTAGCGTTGAGCTGCCATTGCCAATTTTTTTCTTTTAAAGTCATTACATTAGATCAAAACCAAGTCGGTTTTGTTATTCTTTAACTACATCATGTTTTGACGGTTCAAAGAAAGTGTTTTGTTTGGCGTCTGGTTTTCTGTGCAGTAATTATCATCAATTGCTTACTACATCATTATTAGATACGACTAATTAGTAGCGTTTAATAAGTGCCGTAGGCTTACTGTTGCTCTTTATGAAAATTAAATAGTCGTTAAGGTAATTAGTCATCTGTTAGATACTTGTGTTTTCTCCTCTTCGTAAATAGGCTTTCATATCTCAAAAGCGACCTTTCAATTTTTAAAGTGCTCATTTCCTTAACCTTTTATAGAGTTTCCCATACCTCTGTCCACAATTTTGCTGTAGCTACAGTTTACGCCTGTGCAACATTAAATTTGAGACGATAACTCTTACGTTAGGTTTAAAACCAAGGTCGTTGAGGTGGTGCAATATTATAGCCTACCGCACGTAACCTCAATGCCTTCCCATTTTTACATTGCCGTTGATTCAGCAAAATAGAATGATTAAATAGAATTTAGCAAAATAGAATCTTAAATCCACATTAGGATTGAAATAGTTTCATTCAATCCTAATGTGGTTTTTTGAGCCACTTTCAATGAATTATTCTAATATGAAGTATTTGGCTAGGATAGGTATTTCGTCCGTATTTATGATAGAAATGATCTGTGCCAGCAGTAATGGTCCGTCAACTTTAATGCGGGTCTGAACATAATTTGTTCGGGGCATGAATATGGTGGCTATTACAATCAGAAGTACCAAAACTTCTTCAATAATAGATAATTGCATTATCTTCATTATTTTTTTTTCTTGTTGTAGCTGTTACAAAGTAAAATATGCCTAGATTTTACGTCTCGTTTTCTTTTTCATAGGCTTTGACATGCTGTTTCTGTGTATGTCTGCTACTATTCACTCGTTTTTGAGCCAGACTTAACTGGAGCAACACAGCACTTTTAGTTGTGGATGCTCTTCGGGACGAATATCAGTCCTGTTGCAATGAAGTTTAGGGATGCAATCTTTTGTTTCGAAGTTAGGAACATCTATTATGTTACTGCTGCAGAGGTTTTAACCTTACTTCTGGTCTTGTAAGATGGCTTTTTACTTCGTTGATGCGTATGAGCTCGAGCTCTATTTGCTAGTCTTTGTCAGACTAGGCCTCTGCTACAAACTGACAGCTTGGCCTCACCATCTGTTTGCGGTATAAAGATGGGATGAGTGCCCTACTCAAGAGCGCAACAAGTAATCTGGGTGGTGGCTCTTTTTTTATGCTATTCCTTTCTTGCTAATCGTCAAGCAAGAAAGCCTAATTAATACCATTTTTTAAGTTTTTGGTATTGCTCGACAAGGAAATTAAACCCACGTCTACCGACTGCGAAATGAAAGTTCTAATCACACCACCATTGATTGCCAGATGCAAAGAGATAACTGAGGTAGTTTTGTAATAGGTAGTTCGTCATTTTCAGGAAGCTGGCCTGGAATCGACACTTTTCATTTCTCTTTTGATCAAATCAAGTCTGGTACTTGCAATTTCAGTCCAAAAATGGAGCTGGGCGCTGGCGCTTTCGGTAAAGTTTACAAAGTGATCCTGAACAACACACTGTTTGCTTGCAAAGTTTTAAAAATAGTGAGTATAATTTTATGTTGTGTAATCCAGTAAATGATTGAAATAAGGCAATTCCTTTTTCGGTTGGTTTGTCGCTCATCAAGCAACTCAATAGGTGTTCGAACGAAAGCTGTAGAAGTAGAAAGTTTTCTGCTTCCTTGCAGATTTGACCTACCGTATGTGCAATGTGTGTTTATAGCGGTAAAATATTGAAATAAGATTTTTTTGTGTACTGCAAAGACTTGTCGATAAAACAGCTCAGCGCTGCTGCATGCCTACTGTATGTTGTTGATCTGCTCTTTAAGAAGATTACATGGCGTGAATAACATTTTTGTGGCTATTTGCCATCGGTTTAACGGCAATAACCTTTGATTATATTGAAGTAAATAAGAATTATACCGTTGCTATACATTGGTTTACAGTTTAGATATAGCAATTTGTTTTCACATCTCACGTTTAAATAATAGATGACTTGAAGTCAGCTTTCCTCGCCTGGCATTGGGGCAGAAGTCACATATATAATGGAAAACATGTTTAACAACTCCGGTAGTGTGTGCAGTGATCATATTTTTAGTGTAAATATTGTAGCATCGGATTCAAAGTGTGTGCAAATGCCTTAGTCAAGTATTTGTTTTCACATCACGTTCTTTCGTTTATATTTGCAATGCTGATAGCTTATTAGTTTCACTAACTTTAAGACTGTCATATTTTTAGTGAGATCTCTTAAACAATGGCTACGTGGCAGTAAATTCTGGAGACAAAATTTACCCTAGCTCTTCCTATTTGACTGATTCTGCCACTGAGTATACTGTACCAAAAGCTTGTAGTAAAACGGCCTTTTGAAACCTGGGGTATCGCGATTAACCTGCAGTTTAAGTGTATTTGGCTGCTGCATGCGTGGTTGGAAGTTACGGTTGAACTGTTGCAGGACAAAGAAAATCAGCTCACCACTTCCCTTCTTGAAACGCATCGTCAGCATGATGATCTTCGAAACGAATTGAATTACCTTGCTGAGTATCGACACCCCAATGTAATTGCATTGTACGGCTGGTCGCTGGATGGCCCCGATCCTTGCTTGATCTACGATTACATGAAGAACGGTTCTTTGCAAGATCGACTTCAATGTCTGGTTGGTATTGCTGATACTGTTTTAAACTGCCTGGTTATTGTGCTTGTGGTCCAAATGCATTGTGGTGCCGCTGATGACAATTTCGAAGCGGATCTGAACTCATTTTCTTCATGTATAATTGTAGGGTTTTCTATCAGCAGATTTTAAAGATTGAATTGACTGTAGAAACATCATTTGTTGACTGTAGAAACAACATCAAATGTGTTGTTGCCGAGGAAAGTGTTAGGGGCTTTATTTTATTTCTTTGTTGATTTGGCGGCTTCGATCCAGTACATGCCTTCCATAATCCTTTGGTTTTCAGAAAAAAATAATTTTATGGTCACTTGCCAAAACAATAGGTTTAAAACTTAAATAAACCAAAGTCGGGTTTGACTGGATTAAGCAGTTTTGTAAATATCGCACCTCCAATATGCCACCTTATATTTGATAAAAATTAGGCATCGAGACGCTCTGGTAGTTTTTGTTTCTCTGCGTTCTTTCGATAAAGCCATTACCACAGCAGTTACTTTGCTGGTGCTTTTATGTAGGTTAACCTCATGCTTTGTTGGACTAATGCAGCGTTACCCTAAGTTTTGACAGTTTGGCCACATTTATAAATTAAAGTCTTGGCGGGTCCCACAACGGCTATATTTTTGAATTCAATATGGTCCAAGTCAGTTTTTATTGGCCGTTGTCAGGGTGGTGACTTCTGCTTTCTTTTTTTTGTGAAGACAATTGTTTTGAAAGCATTTGTGACCATTTGTTTTGATGGAGACCTTTTTTGTTGGGAATTCAACATTCTGAACTCGAATTTTGTTGCAGATAATTTTCACGAGACTAGTCGTGGGCTGCAAAAACTTCTTGCTCAGACCGCCCTTTTGACATCCGTGGCCTAATTCAAAGAAGCTTCCTGTAGTGTTACACTGTTTCTGAGGAATGCTCATCTTTGCTCAGCCAAATTATTACCAATTAGTTTATTGAACCTACGAAAAACAAGCCGTTAAAAAGCTATTTGCTCCTGCGTAGAATTCTTCTACTCCAAATATTTTATATTAGCGAAATAGTTATTCAGTTTTTATCTGGTGTTGTCCCCTTAGCAGAGATGGCTGGACTTACTCCATTTCTTCTACTATTGCTCGCACTCCGTCTCTCGACTTGTCTCGTCTCAGGGCATCCTCCTTCTTCAAACCAATCTTCTCTGTCTTCTTCCACTTGCTTCTTTTAGGTCTTCTTCGGTCGTCCTCGCTTTTTCTTGCCACTCACTTCAAGATCCAGAGCAACCCTCAAAACACTATCGTCGTCCCTTCTCAGCACATGTCCCTACCATCAAACTCTATTCTCTGTTGCTTTTCGGTCTATAGTTTCCTTCAGCCCCAACATGCCCATCTATTCTTCAGTTGTCTTTCTGTCAACAACTTTCTGGCCACACCTGGCTCTCACCATAGCTCTTTTCGTTCACCTTAAAATTGATTTTTTCATTCTTTTTTAAACACAATGTCTCACTTTCATGTCCACTTTCACAGTATTGCTGATCTTACGCAACAACGATAAACTTTACCTTTCATCTTCAGAGGAAACCTATTTCCAAGGAATAACTCTTCACTTTCCCTGAATCTTACCCAACCGATTCTTACTCTTGCTGTAACTGCCGCTTCACAACCACCACTAGCATTTAGTCAGTCTCCCAAATAACAAAATCAATTCACTGTCTCCACTTTATTGCACAACTTCTTGATCGAATCCACCGTTACTTCCATTATTTCTCTACATTTCCAGCAAACAAAATGCGTTGCCAACCTAGCAGTGACTCTCTTTATTTTTGCAAATCTGGTGTTGACCTGTAAACTTTTACTTTCCAGTGCATCCTTCCAATTCCAAAATCTTTTCTTTAAGTTTTCCATGTTTTCGCTCATGAGAACAAAATCATCTGCATACAGTAATTCGTTAACCACATCCCTTCTTGCACTTTGTGCATTTGTGTAACTATTGCAAATTGGTGTACACCGATTTTTACTTCGAATTCTTCTGAATATGCAGATCCCACTCTCACTCTTGTCTTTGCACCATCATACAAACTCGTAACTGCCCGAGCCATTACTTCTGATAGACCCTTCTTTCTGAAAATAGCTAGAATAGCCAACTTCTGAAAAGTAATCATAAATTGAAAAATTTATAGTGAGCAATTTTTGTTAGTTTTGTTAATGTTAAATAATAATCTGTAGTCATGATGAAATTTTTGTAAGAAGACGAAAAGCTTCGGCGTGTGTATTGTGCAGTTAACTTCAAGTATAATATGTTAGAGAAAACATTTTGCTTGGTCACATTTTGGTTGAATGGTTTTGCAAAAACATCACCGCTCTTACCAAACTACATTACTACTGTAAATTTTTAGAATGGATCCAAACCTATGGATTGGGAAATCCGTTTAAAAGTATCGTGTGGCGCTGCTCGCGGGTTGCAATTTCTTCACACCAAGAACTCCAAGCCGCTTATTCACGGAGACATTAAAACGTAGGGGATGTTATGCTTCAGTTTTTGTAGTAATCCTTACATACAGTTGAGACAAAATCATTCTTTGAAATGAATTTGTTGCTCTTGAGTTGTTGATTGGGAGGACATGTAGGTTGTTAATAGGGGACTAATGATCGTAGACTTTTGCCAACTTCAGCAGCTCATAGACAGAATCCGAGGTTGCAGACTCGAGAATTGCAAAGAAAATGATGTCAAGTTTATTAGCGTAAAGTACTTTCCAGTTGAGCCAATAAAAGTGTGCCTTCATAAAACAAAATAGACTTTTCGGTGCCCAAAATTTCTTTTATTGATGGTATATTTACTGTTTGCCCCCCTCCTCTTTGTTTTATAATGGACGGAGGCCCGGTGTGTTGATTATCCATACTTCGGATCCGTGCAAGAAATCAAAATTTGGAAAAAGCTTGGTTAGAAAGGTCACAAATTGCCGGCTGGTAGCCTCACCCCTTACAAGGCAAACAGCCGTTGGTAGATAGCCAATAACCACTTCTTACATGCTAGTTGAGCAAGGTCACCATTTTAAACCGCTGAAGCATGAGAATGTACATATTTAAGGAGCGATCTTTAGCTCCCAAAACACACTCCTTTTAAGAATCTCCTGTTGGCGCCGATGTTTTGAAGAGTATGATATGAAACCACGTGGTGAATTAAGTTATTTCAACATAAAGCTGCGCTATATTCTACTACTGCATCAAACCAACGTAAGCTATTGCTGATATCTTGGATCAAACAGTTGCTAGATATGTTCGCTTTGAGCAACATACGCTGCCGTCTGTGTGGCTGTGAGAAGATGTCAAAGGTGAATGTACTGTTGTAGCGTTATGAAAGCGACTTGATTAAATACACCCTACGCGAATGAAATGGAGTATATGTATCTCTGCGCTCTTTCTAGTCTATATGATCAAAGGCCGATTTGCCTTATGCTTGGGGTTATGACTAAGATTACCCAAATATTTAATTATTTTTTGAACTGGTATTGTCGATGTTCCCATTTAAAAACGCCAAAAAAATATTCTAACTTGCGAGGTTATGCAGTGGTAACTCGTTAGCTCCGCACTCGCTAGATTTGGGCTCAAACTCTAAAAGCCGTATTCACAGCTTCCCTGCTCGGTGCTCGGCACCAAAGGAATAGTATGGAGAAAGGCTGGCTAGCTCCCATGTTATGTCCTTGTGCAAAGCACTTAGCCGGTCCCTACACCTTTATGCGGGGGATAAATTGTGGGATCACGCAGTCTACCGTCTCGATGGTCCATTCTAACCAAAGACTAGCCAACATCATGAGTTCTACGCGTGAGTAAGTAAACTTTGTTAGAAATGCACTGGCGCTGGGAAGCGTGTCCAAACGCCAGTTTTACTTCGGCTAGCCGTGAAGGTTTCTCGTGAGCAAAGAATAAAAGTGCAGGACTCCATTTAATCACTGTTACGCATCGCATGGACATTAAGCCTCTGTTTACTTTTTGTATCTTTTTTTGAAGGGCGAATATACTGCTTGATAATAGCTTTACTGCTAAGTTGGGAGATTTCGGCTTAGCTCGAGAACTACCCCAAAATGCCGCTACTGGAAGCTACATTCGACTTGGCAATGAGCACACACCCGGAACCCTGGGCTATCTTGCAAATGAATACATCTTAACAAAGAAGTTGTCAGTTCAGGTAGTTATCATGCGTTTATTGCCAAATGAGAAAGGGAGATTTCCGCTGTGGAATTACCACTGTTTATAACATTCCTAAATTAACGGAATTTACCTGCACTTAAAATAAGTTGATGTGATCTTGCTACAATTTTTTGTTAGTTACGTAATGGAATTTCGCAAGTTTTTGACAAATAAGCCTTTTTAGGTGGATACCTACGCATTTGGCGTTGTACTATTGGAACTATACACAGGCCGCAGAGCATACGATCGAACAAAAGCGACGCCACTCTTGGTATGTTTACATATAAACCACATCAGCTGCAAAAGTACTATTTATGTGTTTTACACTTGAACGCTCGGCTTAAAAGCATCGTTTTCTCAGCTTAAGAGAAAGAACCCTTTGTTGATACAGGCTATTTATTCATCTGCTCATGCGCTATCTGTGCGTCTTTTGTCAGACTCGGCCTCCGTGACTGGGTAGACTGTTTATTCCACATCAGCCACGACCTGTTTGCCCCATAATGGTGGAGGTGTCCCGTTTTTTCTTTGCTATTTATTTCGTGCTGAGCGTCAAACAGAAACGCTATGAATGGCGTTTTCAAAGTGTTTATTATGACTCGGCAAGGGAATTGAACCGAGGTCCACCGACTACCCAGCGAATACGTCAACCACCGCACCATCGAGCTGGTTTATAAACGAGGTGAATTACCTTCATGTATTTTCCAGCCACCGGAAAACCGTTTGATGGTTATTCACATTTTCTGCTGACATGGCGGGTTTTTACCGCAAGCGTTACACCCAAGCAGGGAGAATGCTTCTGAAGCGTTTTTTCGTTTGACGCGATGTGCTACTGTGCACTGTATATCTACCACAAACACCAGCTTTGCATCAGACTTTGATTTGTAACAGGCGAGCGTTTGACTATCGGGCGTTTTTCGTGGCCAATACAGCCATCTCTAAACTTTGTCAACGCGATTGAAGAGCTTTTAGTATTGCTTGCAAAAGGGCGATCTGTAATCATAGTCGTAATAAATAAACTTCACAGGCCGAATCGTGATAATGCTTTCACAGTTGGTTGGGAAGAATAAGCATTTGCTAATATATTGCCGTGCTGCGGATAGAATTTTTGAGTTTTGAGCTTAATTTTGCTCTTCCGATTGCCTTCAATTGCTTTGATCATTACCTGTTATAAAAGCACGTGGTTTAGTTGACATTTACCGTTTCAGCAATTTCTACTATTAGAACATTATGATTCAAAGAAAGTCTTGGACGTAATAAAATATTCGCCTTGTTGCTTAGTTTCTCCGTGTATGCTAACACGTGCATCTATTTGCTTTTTCTCCTGTAGAAGGCTCAGGGGCGGCAGCTCTAGGAGTGCTCTATGCTTCTCACAATTCCCAGCTACGCATGCATACTGGGCAGGTTGCAAATATTTAAAGTCGCATGTCACAGTCCGATGCAGTAGCAATTGGTAAGTGTTAGACATACACGGGATCAACAACGTCAGTACTCTGCAAGGGAGTGCGTAGACCAGTTGTTGGCCAAACTGTGGTCCCATTATTACCTTTAGTGTGCCGTACACAATTTGCAGTTGCGAGCCGCATGGTACGTGGAAGCAAAGAGGAATGGCTTTAAAAAATTAGGCTTTTCCAAAACAGAGTTGTACAAGCTCCCCAATAAAATGTCATTACCAATGAAAAGCAGTAGAAAACGTCGGCTTCAACGAAAATTTGGTTAAAATCATTAAAATGCGCTTTCTGGCTGTCTACAAACTAAAGTTCCCTAGGGAACGAATTGTAGTCAATTTTAGAAGCCTAAAAGGTTTCTCTGATCAGCCTCCTGCAGTTTTGGAAAGGCCTTCCTCAATGATTAAAAGGCGCATTTGGCCCATCTTAACAAAAGTTTGCCTACCACACATAAAACAATGCTTAGCACGTTCTTGCACTTTAAAACGATCAAAACTGCAGTAGCAGCAAGCCATGTAAAGAACGGTAACGTTTGCGTTCGTCAAATGCGTGGTAACTATTAAAGGTCTCAAGCTTGGTATTTTTGCAGATCAGCTTTCAAATTTCGTCTTAAATCTAATCTATACGTTTAAATAAACAAAAGGGTAAAATTGGCGTTTGGCGTGCTCTAGCTCGCATTGGTCTGGGTTTGGTTTTCACTTGCATGCAAACTCGACAAAATGGAAGAAATTTGTGTTTAGCAATCGCTCCGAGTAAGCTTTCAGAATGCTGCTAGTAACTTGTGGCCCGGGTAGACAGCAAGCTGATATTAGCGCACAGCTCAAAGAAGCTAAGAAAATTAATTATTTTAGCGCGACTACATGGACGAAGTAGCCAATGATGTGTCAAAAATTGGACAGGCAAAAACAAATGACAAATTGATGCGCCTTCTTGATCCAAGAGTAAGTAAACGTTGTTACTGTTGTTGTTGCTCGCAAATTCCCATTTGCTAATGCAATCGTATTAAAGAAAAGCATTTTTAAACCTAAACCAAAGTACCATTACGCTTTTATTTTTAAGATTTAAACTCGGAGACTTCCGATCACCGGTTAGATTCTTGATTTTGCCAGAAATGTGAAGCATTATTTTATTTTCTAATGCAAACTTTTAATGTTGACATTTGATATTACATTAGAGTGTTTAGTGCTAAAATAGCTCCTTGAGTAGTGAATTGTGACCAAGAAGCTAAAAATAGCAATAATATGCCTGCGATATAATCTTGATGCCACCACTTGAATGCCAATTAAATGAAAAGTCACGATATGTGACGTGATGTATTACAAAACTGCTTCTTTGCGTTAGTTATTGAAATCTAGAGTAATAACCGTGAAGCAACATTTAAAACACGTCACCTTTGAATTTGATTGCCCAAAAGTGAGTGGTCATGGTCATGACGTTACATCAAAAACGCTGTCATGCCTTTTAATCATAACTGCATTAGATGATATTTAAGTGTATGGTTTTAAAAAAGTGAAATCACTCTTCCGATCACGACAAATGCAATTCTTCATGATTTTAGAACAACCAGTCTCAAGACCCGCTTCGAAATCTACATTTAACAAAATTGCTGGAAAATTAGTAGGGTGAAATATAACTTTCTTTTGATCACATGATTTACCACTAACTATTAGTAGCCGCCGTAGTGTAGTGGTATCGTTACTGGCTTTAGAGCGAAAGGTCTGGAGTTCAAAACTCTATGGAAACACCACTGGTATTCGTCAGGAAGAGCATCCGGAATTTAAAGTGCTACGTTGCTCCAGCAAAAAGTCTGGTTCGAAAGCCAGTGTGTAGTGGTAGACATACATTGAATCAGCACGTCTGAGCCTGCGAAACGCGGGAAAAATGACATAAAACAAACTTTTTCTTTTGCTATGCTTCGGAATCTACATTTAACAAAAGTGCTGGAAAATTACTAGGGTCAAATATGACTTTCTTTTCAATCACATGATTTACCACTAACTATTTAATCAATGTTTGCTATGTTGTTTCCGTTTCTTTTGTAGTTGCGCCACTTTTGCGCTTGAATTGGCTTCAGGAAGCAGCTGGGCTAGAAAACACTTATTTGTTCTCCGCTATCTGTCGGTTGTGTTTATTGCATTGCGCATAATCATCTTTGGACGAAAAATAAATTTCTGTCCGTCTTCGGAATCGTTACCACTGCCGGCTCAGGATATCCCTAGCCAAGCGTAGAAAATTCCCTCGCAGATGGTGAACTTGCTACATTTCGATCACACGACTAGCGCTATCTTGGCTAACGTACAGACAGGAAGTTGCAATTGAGCTTCTCGAAATGTTTGTTGGAAGAAATTTCATTTCATTCAAATCAGCGCATTAGAAAATAACATAAAAAAGGCAACGAAATCAGTGACGGCATGAGTGCGAATAACACCGCCATCGCTCCCAGCAAGGAAGCCTAAAACTGTTACAGAAATATAACCTCTGCTGTTCTTTGCGCTCTCAAATTGTAACTTTAGCTTGGAGGCTCACAAGTTCACCTTGTCCTAGTGTAAGCTGATAGTAATGACGGCCACGAGATGGCTTCATTTCGTCGCAAGACAAACAATCCAGTCGCCGCAGTAGTTTCAGAACAGGTCGCACCCGGAAAAATCACGTTGAATTTGACGCAGATTCCTCCTTTACATGAAGAGGCCGCGCTCAAGTTCGTGCGATTGGCTCTCAGCTGCTGCCATGAGAAGAGAAAAGAACGACCGAAAATGGCGGTTACTCTCTCCGAACTTAACGACCTTGACCGCACGGTAGCTGTAGCCAGCGGCAGAGAACCTGAAGACAGCATGCCATCCTTCGGTAGGTTGCCAGTGTTAAGTTTAAATTTTATTGCAAATTTGCCTTCTTGATCCAAGAGTATCCGACTCTAATAAGAAACAGTTGTCCAGACCAGCTTAGTTTTATGTAATTGCTTTAGATTTCTTTCGACATTTGGACTCGACAAGAAAAGAAATCATTTCAAGATTTCTTTTCTGAGAGCAGCAACAGCACAGCTATCATCAGAGTTGCGTTTGGCACTCATCCAATAGCAAATCAAAAAGGTCTTTGGCTGCACTTTCACCCGCGCTTTATTACAGTGCTTGAGGCAGAAACGTGCTGTGTGAGTAACACCGAAATAGATCTGAACTCTATTAATGTTCGTTTGGACCCGAGCATGATAATAATCGGTGACAAAAGTATTAAGGCCAACTGCCTGAAATTTAGATTCTTGCAAAATGTTAGAAAAACTGTCGCAAGTGCTATATCACAGTGTCTTATGTGTCGTATATACACTGTTATGCAACTCGTGCTTCTATTACGACCTTTAAGGATAAGTAGTATCTTCTGGATACAAAAAATTTGAGTTTTTTGAAAGTTTGCTACTGAAAAAAGAAGTATATGGACAGGGCTTATCTATTCTTAGTGGGTCAAAAAATGAACAGTGAATAGAGCATGTCCTGCCTAGCTCACTCGTAGTCGGAGATTGTCCATCTTGTGCTCATAGGTAGAACCGCTATCACCAAAGCTGCTGAATCCCGTGTTTTGTTGTACAATTGGTTATGATATCTTGGAGTGTTATGAAGGCCAAATGCCGCCTATTTTCGTCAGTATCTATTTTGGGCACCTTCGTCGTGGGAGCCCTATGTGCTCCCAGAAATTATGTCATGGTCCCAACATTAGCTTTTTTGTCGTATTGAAAACCTTTTCTTTTTGTCGTACCTGGCGAAGCAGCTCAAAGAAGAACGTTTTTCAATATTCATATCTTTTCCGATGCGAGAAGGGTGAGCGCGTAAAAAATTACTCTTCATACGCGGTCGTGGCGGTTATAAACAGCGAATATAACATTTTTGCCTTACCGACTAGTAGTTGGGAGACTTGCGACAAAGGCCCAGATTCAATTTTGCAAACGTGTGGAATTGGTATACATGCAGGAACTACTTTTTAAACTTGCCTCTATTGCTGCCCTCATTATGTAATATCAATTGCCCGCCAATTTTTGCTTGCCGACATTTCCAAATCATCAAGAAATTATTACGATCGCTGTATATCCCGGCGCCTTTTATGTCATATTAATACTGTTATGTAACAGATGCATTTGTTTCTACTCTTGTAGTAAGTAATTTTAGAAACAAAAACTGAATTTTTTAAAGTTTTGCTGCTAAACAATCGGCAAAAAGGTTGGGTTATCAGCTCTTAACTAAAAATTTCGAGTATTAATGATCTGATGATTACTTTTGTTTTTTACACATTTCTTTTTGTGAGCACTCTTCTTGCAATGTAACATTTTGTCACCAATCAACAGCAGATAGCCCCTTTTTATTGACCTTTTTTTTCAGCTGCAAATTTCAAAAAAAATTTAAATTTTTTGTATCCAAAAGAAACTACTCATTTTTAATTAATTGATATTAAGGCATATAGGCTAACTGTGTCATGTGATTCATGTGATCGTCGGTTCAATACCTGAGTCCACCTGACGAGTTCTAATAGGAATGAAACCGGTCGTGAAAGTGGTATGTTTTATTCAACTGATTGCAGTTAGCCTATATGCCTTAATATCCATTAATTAAAAGTAATATCTTAAACTGGCTAACACCAGCTCCTATAATTCGTATTATACTCATTTTTAAACAGTCTTAATTAAAGCATCTGTTGCACAACAGCATAAATAATGTCGTAAAAAGGCACTGTGACATAACACTTGCGACATACTTTTTTGACTTTTGGCAAGAATTTTAATTTTTGGCAACGGTTATAGAATTTCGTCACCGATTGCATACAAACCAGCTATTCTTTTTTCAACTTTGTAACATTTGCTTAGATCCAAACGCAGTGAATCCTGTTGACGGGAAAGACGATGCCGTAACAAATACGCTCCGAAGACGCATCTGGCTGCTTCAGCACAGCAGCAAATCGGCTGCTGTTGAGTCAGACTTGCCGAATTTAAGTAAAGACCCGGTGGAGTCCGTGGATAATTCATCTCAAATGAAAGACCAGGTAGGTGCTCAGCTCAGCGCCACTGGCTTGCGAGGCCTGCATGGTTTTATTGTTGATGTGCTCTTAAAAAGGCGCTCTACGACAATTTTCCTGCTTGTTTGCTGTGCTTGCGGTAGGGATGCACTTGGCCAGCAGTGATGGCAACTGTGCATGACCGCAAAATTTTTTTACGAGTGGAGGATAAAGTATTGCTCTATTTGTGGGTTGTTGAAGAGGTAATCCTTATATTCCTGCTTTCTGTGTTGCCTTAAGCTGGTGTTTGTAAAACAGATGAGTATTTGTAAAAGAAGAAATTTAATTGAAACGTTTAATAAAGCGTTTCTTTATTGGAAGTTTATCTTTTTGCTTGTTCATCGGCATGCCGCAGAAAGCACCAGGAAATCAGTAAAAGGGAAGCAAAAAAGAGGGATAAGTTGAAAATCTGTGATTTAAAAGCAGCCAAAGTCTGTTTTAGTGCAGGATTATTTACTGCAAAAGCTTACCAGTATGGTTATCCGGTGACCTTACTGTTTTCAGTGGTGACGGAGACTAAATTCTAGCTCGTCTCTTGACGCTATACCGCTACTACTAAGTGCGTGAAGAAAAAGCCTTTGGCAAAACTGTTTTTTTAATTTTTATTTCAATTTTTTACAACAGGGCAAAAAGGCAGATGGCCTCAAGCCTAGCACTTCACCCAAAGCAGCTGCGACTTCTTGCGAAAAGAAACTGGGACAGCTGAGTCTTTCTTCAAGTGATGATTCAGACAGTCAAGGACGGTGGTCAGCCGAGACTACCAATAGTGGTTTTTACTTTGTCCAGCGACCCGATCATGCTCCTCACGTGTTCCACCCTGGCCCTTCAAGTAGTCAGCCCCAACCTAGTTATGTACCGCAACACCCCTCCCCTCAGTATTTACCACACGGCTATGTTGGGGGGGTTGCCAATGTCAGATTGGGAGAGCAACAAGGGACTGACATGCTTTATCCCCCGGGATCTTACTGTCCGGCAAGGGCGGGAATCATTGAAAATCCTTTTAATCTTGATTTGAGCAAAGTTCCAAGGCCCCCTTGCTATTGCGGAACCTGTAGCCAACAGCAACAGAACCCTTCCCCTCTTCAATCCCAACCTCCGCAGTGGCCTACCATGTCTGGGCAATGCTCCCCGGCACCCTTCACCAGCGTCGACTTTAAAGGACCTTCTTATTCAAAATACAGTGGTTTCTACTCGCCCAAGCCCCGTAGAGGGGACCCGTCACACAATGGTTTTCTGCAGGCTAGCCCCAATTCAAAATACCCACTTGAGCCCCCTGACCATGGAGAAATGTCTTTCGACAGCTCGATTTCAAGCATTCCGCATCAGCTCAATTCCTTCAGCTTTAACCCTTCATCTGCGCTTGGCAGTTCGGATATAGATGACTCCGATGATGCCATTTTATCGCAACCTCCATTGAGCATTAATCCAGTCAAAGAATCGCTTTTGGAGCAGCTAAAAGATGGAAAAAATTACACTCAAATTTTTCCGGACATAAAACGAGTTCCGACAGAAGGGACGTCTGAAGATGATGTTTGATTTTTTTTTAACCTATCTTGCTAAGTTCATGTGTTACTGTTGATGGTGTATTACTGTTTTACTAGTGGCGGACTAAGTTGAAAACTGAATGCCTGTGGGACCTTACAGAATTTTTTTGGTATTGCAAACGCTTGTTAAATGATTTTTGTGTTTAGGAAGAGTGTAAAAGAGACCGATTTAGTAAGTTCCTGCCAAAAAGGCTTTACCGCTTTAGTCCGCCACTGGATTTTGCTATAGGGTGTACCAAAATAAACTTGCAATTGATAGTTTTGATAACGTTACGCAAGCCCGTTTTTGAACAAAGTTCTGTTTGCAGTAATATCAATGTAGTTTTGCCATAAAACGTCTCGGAGATTTATCCTTTTATGAGATTTTTTTATTCAGTGTTTTTTCTGTTGTTAGTATACACAATGATTTTGCGCTTGAACTTCCCAAGACAAATGCAATGTTGCAGTAAAGCACGATGCCCATCTAGTTATATCGACTCGGCAGAAAACGCATTTACACAAGTCCTCTACAATGTCGAAAACGCCACTTTTCTCCCAATAACTAATCCCTTGAAAATTGGAGGAGAAAGTTAGCAAATTCGCATTTTAAGTTCTTTTTTAGAATAATGACTTTTAAAGTAAATGTTTTAAAGGGTACAAATTCAAAGAGTATCAAATTCTTATTGCAAAACAATGGTTTCCAACCAGGGAGGCCTACCTCCCTTGAGGAGGTAGCATAACATTTTAAGGTTGGTGAACAAAGACTTCTAGAAGAGGGTGTTGAATTCATGTGAGGCTGGTTTTTTTGCTGAGGTTGTTCTTTACAAAGAGAAAAAGTGTAGCCTTTTGTGGAGTTTGATATATGCTTCGCATTGGTTAATTCCGTATCAAAAGTTACCTTTTTTACGTAAAGTATAGCAGCAGTGTGTCTGTTGACATTACACGTAACGTAATTCAATTTTTTTTACTGTTTGTGTTCGTTGTGTGGCAATTATTCTAAATGTCAAGGAGGTAAAGAATAACTGCGAGTTGGTGGAAGGAGGTGACATATTGAAAAAGCTGTGAACCACTGCTCTAGAATAATGTCAGATTAACAGTGAAAAATAGTCTGTATATTATTTTTGTTAGGTGTGTCAGATAGGTGCCCCGGGATTACTTGTATCGATGATCTTTCGCCATGCCCCTATCCCGTAAAAGGAATCAGGTGACAACGTGGCCGATTATTGCGTAGCTCAATTGAGCGGCAGTCTGGAGACGTGGGTCCAAATCCCTTGGAAGCTGTTAAGTATTTCACGCTGGTCAATGATAAGCGACTCTATTGTGTACTTTAGAATGGTTACCTTCCAACCGATGCAAACTCTTGGATTTATTACAAAAAATTGTGCTTACTGCCGTTCGCTTCGATAAATTTCCAAATGAAATCATGATATTTTATATCAGCCATTATTGTAAATAGACTCGTTATTTTAGTTGCTGCTTTTGTGCTACTCGAAACTGTTTTTGAAATACTTTATTGGTTTGCACTAGCTTGCTACAATCGCGCTCTGAAGAAATTCTCGTTTCGAACGTTGAACCAAGCTTGCGTTTTTTCGCGTAACCTTTGGCGTACGCTTGTAAGCGTGCAAGTAACAGGCTTTTTCGGACCGTACTGAGTGTTCATAGCCGACACTATTGACCGTTTCACATGTAAAATAAAACTAAGCGATGCAATATCCGCGTCCTTAGTAGTGGTCTTAGAAAAGATTTTAGTTCTGCGTAGAGTGAGGGTTCTTAAACTGCGGGTTTACGGAATCGAGACAATTCGTCAGAATCGGAGTTTTGAAGAAATCGGTTTCAAAAAAGGTTTGTTTCGGAGAGAAAATGTAAAATAACGACTGCTCGGAACAAATCATCTCCGAATTGAGGATTTCGCGTGCGAAAGCAGTGATTCGCAACCTTATATACTCCTGCACCCCCTAAAATTTACACTTTGTTCAAGGATATCAATTTAATCAAAAGAAGGTATCTATGTCACTTTCTACTCAAACGCTTGATTTCAGTTAAAAGCTTATGCGTTTTTTACGTCTCGAAAAACATGTTGCAAGTGATATTTACGCAAATAATATCGTGGCACGCACCCTCTAAAATTTACTCTTTGTTTAAGGATATTAACTTATGCTACAATTTAATCGAAAGAAGATATCTATTTCAATTGGAGCAAACTGCAGATAGTGACCCTGTTTCGACTTCTCAGGTCTCTTCAGTGCAGTTGTTGCCCGACAAGAAGCTGAAGGCTTTAAATAAAGCAGAGGTTGGACCGTCACGCTTGTGGGACCTCGACTAGGTGCCAGGGATGTGGAAGCGGTTATTTCGTCAACGCTTCCGTTTCCACCAACAAAAAACGACCTTGGACAATCTTTTTAACTTTTGTGGGTCTGTAGCTTGCCATGTCCTACAATTTATAATTTTGAGGAGACAAAAACCCATTCATATATTGCTATTACTTTACCTACTTCGCTTAAGCTTATTGTTCCGAACTACTCTATGTTTGTTTTTTCTTAGATATTAGAACTCTTGTTGAATGTTGAATAAAACAGTCTCTTCAACGTTTGTCTCATTGCGGAACCCCTGATGTACTTTCGCGTTTGTCGCGTAACCCCCACCAACAAAGTTATAAATCACCAATTGCTTATAAGAGAATCAAATATTTCGTTACGACAAAAAATAATTAAACACTTCAACATATAAACAATTACTACAGGTTCCTTCACTACTTACGACCACTTTTACAACAGTTAACCTAATGTTTCTCGGATCTAAGCCATTTGACCACATATTGCAGCTTTCGACAATAACCTGTCGTCACAACAAATTACAACGATATAGCGCCGGCTTTCCCTCTCTATCCTCAACTGTCCGTCCCGACAACACGTATTGACACAAACCTTTCTGAATAGTGAAATGACAAATTTCGGTCGTCTATACAATACAAACTTATAAAGGTAACAGGAGAAGAAGGAACAAAAATCGTTACAATTCTTGTAAAAAGATGTGGTAAACGTGTAAATGGCCTAATGACTGTAAGAGATCTATATGCATCTCATTACCTAAAAAAGGAGACGTAAGGGAATGCTACACCACCGAACAATAGCTCCAATATCCCACGCAAGTAAAGTTTTACTAAAAGTTATACAGAAAAGAATTCAAACCTACTTAGAACTAGAAGTGCCACAAGAGCAGGCTGGATTTCGTAAAGGTAAAGGGACTAGAGACCATATTGCAAATCTGCGTTGGATAATGGAAAAAGGGAGAGAATTGCAAAAAAATATTTTTATGTGTTTCATTGATCACAGCAAAGAATTTGATTGCGTCGACCATAATTTACTATGAAGAAACTAGCAAGAGTTAGGGATACCGAGACACTTGATAAAGCTAGTAAAAAACCTGTACACTAACCAAGAAACTACCATGAGGACAGAATTTGGTAGCACATCGTGGTTTAAAATTAGAAAAGGTGTACGTCAAAGCTGTATATTAACTTCATATTTATTTAATCTTTACAAGGAGAGCATAATGAGAAAAGCTGGAATAGATACGATACAAGGAATAACAATAAGAGGAGAATGATAAATAACTTGAGATACGCAAATGATACAACACTGATCAGTGAAACTTTTGATGATTTGAAAATACTCATTAACACAGTCAAAGAAACCAGCAAAAAAGCAGGCTTAAGATTAAATATAAAAAAACAAAGGTAATGACAACAGTTGGACTTCAGGAATTCAAACTGGAAGATCATCACATCGAAATTGTACATAACTTTCAATTTTCCCACGGCATCGTCAACTATTTCTAACGATGCAGATTTTGAGAAAGAAATCCGGAGAAGGCTAGCCATGGGTCACAGTGCCATGATTAAGCTGGCAAAAATAATGAAAAATGAGGACATAGCTGGAGCCAAAAAACAAAACTGGTTTATTTCCTTGTGTTTCCAGTAGTGACTTTTGGCAGTGAAAGTTGGATACTGGCTGGGTAAGGCGGATTAGCGGAGACTGAATGCATTCAAAATGTGGACTTGGAGACGGCTACTAAGGATTCTATAAAGTGCCAAAAAACGAATGATGTGGTTTTAGATCAAATACAGTGTCACACTCCTCAATATCATTGAGCGAGGTAAACTTAAGTATTGCAGACACATTTTGCGAACTGATAACAGCTTGGAAAAAGTGATTTTGTAGAGAAAGGTGGAAGAAAAAAGAAAAAAAGGGAAGACCAAGAAGGAGGTGGCTAGATGAAATCACGGAGAATCTACGACTCAACCTTGAAACTACTCTAAAACTTGCAACAAATACAGTAGAAACGAATGGAGAAAGGCAACTCATGAAGTCACCAGGAGTCGACATCGATTTGACGGACGATGATGATACAGTATATGAAACAAGCAAAATTGGAGTTACAAACGCACTATTACGTAAGAAAGGGAGTTAGCAAATTCAGACGTTCCTAAAGTTGTAAACAGGATTACGCCACAATCTGCAACTTGCTATCACAAGATTTCATTACTATCTATATACACCGAACACCACTACATACAAGAAACCAATATACTGAAATAAGAAATAAATACTAGTAATAAACGAAGAACCTTTAAGGTTCCCTCACGGAACCCTTAAAACTCCGGAACACTACATGTTTTGCGAAACCCTTATTAAAGAGCACTGATGTAGAATGATCAAGTTGTTTCCATCGTGAATAATTTCTTTTTCAACGTTTTCAACCCCCTAACCAAGGTTAATTAAGTTTAATCAAATATTATGTTATTAGCTACGTTTCATTGTCCAAACTACCTATTTCTTACCCGTAATCGATATAAAATGTGATGCTACTTATGCTTTTCCTCGTTCTCTTGCGCTACTGACATTGCACGTTCATTCAGACTTATAGTACAAACTTCACCGTTTAATCCACATTGAGAAATGGACAAAACTTTTTCGCCAAGTGCATCATAACTTATGCGGAAGCGGTAGAATTTTCGCGCTTCAGCTTACATATCCTGCTAGGTGCACCTTGCAGTACTCTGCGAAGCCTTATCACTCATGAATGAGTGGCGTTGTCGGTCAGCAACTGCACTGAAGAGATCTAATTGGTCGAAACAGATTCATTGTCTGCAGTTCGCTCAAAATGCATTACTGGCGTCTTGTAAATCTATTTCACTTTCTGATCAAAACAACGCTTGATTTTAGTTAAACGCCAAAAGTTTTCTGGATCCCGAAGAATTATTGTTTTCTAGGTCCCGAAGTAATGTTTACGCAAATAATAACGTGACACATATGTTTGAAGAAACCTCGCGTTTTTCTCTATAATCCGTTGCAAGAGAAAACAAAAAAGCCGCAGGAGCTTTGTCATTAAAACGGACGCTCCTCGAATTCTCATAGGGTACAAGCACCCCTGGTTGGAAACCACTAAAAAAAACGGGTAACTGTTGACATTGCCGAGGGGGTCGCGTCTATTTTTTTCTGGCTTAAAACTATTAAGGTAAATTAGATTCAACCAATTTTGAAATTCTGTACTACTGGTATAGTTTGCTTTTACCCATCGTTGGAACCAACCTTAAGCAATTGCCAGTAAGTACGCATTGTCCTGCAATAACGAAATGGCAATATTTTATTACCATTTGACATGCTCCTAAAAGCAATTTCATGAGTTGATTAGTTGCTACTTCAGTCTGGGGAGAGGTTTTGAGGTAGTAGCAAACCACGATAATTGCTAATTAGCAGATAGAAAGGATTGCTTTAAAACTCTCAACTGACAGGGGCAATACTTTACTTTTCGCGATATCGTGCAGCTTTTCGGCATTATCAGCGGATTTGAATAATTTACAAGAAAAAAAACATTAAATTCTTGCCACAATTTTCTAGTTCAAACAACTTTCGCATCTGTCAAGAAGACCTGGAAGAAGCAAGTGGAGGAGAAGACAGAGTAGATTGGTTTGAAGAAGGAGGATGCTCTGAGACAAGTGGAGAGACGGAGCGCGAGCAAATTGCAGAAGGAATGAGGCAAATCTGGCCATCTCTGCTAAGGGGACAGTGTAGCAAAACTATGAAAGTCATTTTCCCAACTGTGTCTAATTCGTACTATGTCATCACGACAAAATCGACATGATTTTTGAAAACTTGCAGATAAGGTAACTAAAATTTTGAGCTTAAAATATACGTCTGACTTATTAATACAAGTTCCGTAGGAACAGCTTGATTTACATTGCAATGCAATAACGATAAAACTAAAACTAAATTGAAGTACGTTTTTCTAACGTAACATTAAGTTTCCCACTTGCAATTTACGTCGCCTTATTAATGACAAACACAATAAACTTTTTGTGTGTATTGAGGATAGCGTAAAATTTTCATATACTGAAGAAAAAGAAAAATAATTTATGAGACAACCGAGTTAAAAAGATGGCAGCAATTTTGCCTAATCCAATCTAACACATTTTATACGTTGTTGATTGGTTTCCCACAGTATGCCATTAAATTCGCTTCTCTGAACGCCTCCGATAACGTCTGAAACATATAGCAAAAATTAGAAAAAAGTGAGCAAACGAGAATGCCAAAATATATCTAGTCAAATGAAAGCAATGAATATTTTTATAAATGGGACTTCTAACGCAACCACCTAAATTAATAGCTCTTTAAAATTTCTCGCATGGGTTACCCGATCGGGTGAGTTCTATTATATTTTTTCTGTCACGACAAAACTGGGAAGAAAACTCTTGTTCACACTGTTAAGTAACAAACACCAGGCCTAATGACCACTACATTTCAATGCTCGTGTTAGCATTTAGCAGTATCAGAACAAAAGTTGTTCAATAATTTAAGTTCACACTTTTCACAAAAGAGCAAGATAGAGATCAAGCTCAGGTAAGTTATTGCTATAGCAGTTAGAAAGGCAACGAAGCAAAGCTACAACTTAACTCATATATTAAACCGGTCGAGTTGTCAGACGTAGCCCGAAAGGTATAAAATAGTGAAGCTGCTTATCCAACGCGCCGTAAGAGAAAAGATTTAGAGCACTCGCCAACAGCAATTCGCCTTGATGAGGCTATTAGTCAGCAATTGACATTCATGACTGGTTTAACATAGAGTGTCGCTTTTCCCTAGCTAAACCTCGATTAGGTTCGCGGATGGAACTTGAAAAGCCGTTTCGTATCACGCCTCCATCCCAAGGTGGAGGAGTTAAACGACAAGGCAGCTCGTGTAATTGAGAAGTAAACAACTCGTGCAATTGCTACCCTAACACTTCAGAAAAAGGTTTGTTTTAATTGCTGACTTAAATTTTCAGAAAAGAAAAAGTTACCGGATGAGCATGACACACTCTTGCAACATCTTCGGCGGAAGCTCCGTACTCCATTGCGAGAACAGCTTCATTGATCATCTCTCCTGCTCCGCTTCCTATGATGTGAGCTCCTAAAATCCGATCCGTCTCCTTGTGGCTCAAAATTTTAACAAATCCGTCAACATCAGCTGCAACAAAAATGTCGTTTTGCCTTAACTTAAAAGCAAGAAACGCACTTTAATTCAATAAATACTTTAGGCGAAGATCAGGTGACATAGAAGTACTAATCTACTCGCCCTGCAAACCTTACATTCGTGTATGAACTGGTCGTGTGGCGGTTACTTCACAGCAACGTTGATAAATCAACTTCTAGACATTGCACTGGCAGGCACAGATGGAGTTTTACGCTTTCTCAACTCGCTGAAACGTAAGCACTGCAATTGCGACGTCAAAAAGGGTGACAGGTACAAAGGCTTCAATAAATGTCGTCTCAAAGATTCAAAAAGCTTTTAACAACCACCAACGTGAGAAAAAAATCGAAAAACAATTTGCTGGCGTGGCACCCCAAAAATAGTGTCAGACAGAAAAAACTTTTACCCAGTGACTACATAAAAGATATATTAGACAGTTTAGACGCATAGCATTTTTACCGTTTGTTTTAGCCCTGCTGTTAGCCTGGAACGGAAATTTTCCAACTTTATATGGAACATTTTCTTCTTTAAGATTTTCTTCGGATTTTCCAACCCAGCCGACTTCGGGATGTGTGTATATAACAGAAGGAACGCAGTTGTAGTCGATGTGCACGGGAGCACCAGTCAAGCCTTCCACGCAGATTATTCCCTCATCTTCGGCTTTGTGAGCCAACATTGGCCCTTTTATGACATCGCCGATGGCATAAACGCTGAAAGATTAAAAATATACCATCCAGTTCTGCGCTAGCAGCAGCAACACGCTGATCACGCTAGAAAAGTGACAGACATTTTCAGCCAGACTGAATGCACTTTGGTACTACATTGCCCACTACAAGCACTATTCGTAGGTGCTGTGCAGCCGAAAATCTCTTGCAAAATGTTGGGTAAGCAGTACCACAATTGTTTCTCATGTAACATGAAGTGAAACAAAAAATTACAAACCTGGCACACGATGTTTGGAAGCGCTCATTCACTGGGATTGTTCCTCTCTGCTCCAGTTCAATGCCAACGTTTTCAAGCCCAAGACCCTGGGTGTAAGGCCGGCGACCAATGCATACTAACAGCACGTCACACTCCAGTGATTCGTCTTTGCCACCTTTTGCTGCTTCAACTCTGCAAAAAAAGTTTGCGTTAAAAAATGTGGGCTAATCCCTTCTCTTCTGTTGTAGTTGGTACCCGACCCCTTGTAAGAGGAATGGGGGGATGGCGGAACACCATGGAGCCCCCCAGAAGACGGGCAACTCCCCAGGGCCTGGATCAGAGATTTTAGAGAAACAGAGAGTCGCCAAAGAGCGAGCGGCGCAAAGTCCGTAGCTGGGCAGTGCGGAATAAGATGAGACGTGTCCTGGGACGAGTGTCCGCAGGCGTTGCAGGAAGGATTCTCGATTCTGCCAATCTTGAAGAGATAAGAGCTACACAGAAGGCTGTGTCCGTTGCAGCGAAGACAGGAGAGAACACAGCGAGCATGACAAGGGAGCACTAGTTCCTCAGTGAAAATCGAGGGGACCTGTGTGTCGAAGAATTTAGATGAGACAGTGCGCTTTCAGTCCGAGAAAAGATACGAGAGATAAGAGGAGAGAGACAAGGGATTGCAGAGGGCGCAAGTAGCGCTTCCCGTCTAGCCAGCTCATCAGCTGCGTCGTTCCTCGGGAGAAGCGAGTGCCCGGGCACCCATTGTAGCCTGATAAAACAAGAAGAGAAAGAAGACAGTTCCTGCCAGAGAGTTTCAGGTGAAAAAAAAGACGGAGGAGAGGACAAGGTGGTGAGGACAAAACGAGAGTCAGATAGAAGGAGAAGAGGCAGACTTGTTGGTGCTGCCGAGACCAGCAAAGAGCGTGCAGAATAGTGCAGGCTTCAGAAAAAGCCCTTCTCTTCTCATCATGAAAGCTCGGTATAAAATGGTAATCAAAGTAAACACTGCTTATCTAACCGGGAAAAGCAGCAGTTTGTTTCAAACCGACAGAAAATAGAAAAACTACATTGGTAACCTTAACATCAACAAGGCGAACTGCCATTTCTAAGTGCCCGAAATTCATCTTTTACAACAAGCTGGGTGAGCAGCTTTACTATTTCATGCAACCCAGAACAGGTAACTTAAGGTAAACTCTCCCAGCGTATGCTTTTACCAAAGCACAGTTACCTTTAATGATCTATCACGGTGAAGCTTTTACGGCATTACTGTACATAAAGTAACATTCCCAGACCAACTTGTGAGTTGCTAGTATTGCTGCTACAGTGTGCTTCTATCTTCAAGACTGATATCATGAAAAGGAAATTCCTCAAGTCAGTCTTATGCCATCAGCAATGACGGTTCCAAGAGAGAGCTAGACAATCCGATTTTGTCTCCGTTAACGGAGAGGGCCAGATTCACTGCTTTTAGAAAGCTCGTAAACAGCTTCGCACCCCTTTCTTCTACTGATGGCACCTTTTTTTCGTAATTCAATCTGTTCCTCCACCTGCCTACTACATGCCACCTCCGGTCGCTCACGCCCTGATCGTCTTAAGAGAGATCAAAGTTTTTTAAATCCGGATTTGTCTGCGTTAACGCAGGTGACCGGATTTACCTCGTGCTGCTCGACAGTTCGTAAACACCATTACGCCACTTCAGTTTGTCAATGGCATCCTCCCTTTTCAGTCCAATCTGACTGATATGCTCCTCCACTTGTCTCTTCCACGTCATATTCGGTCGCCCACGCCCTCTTCTTCCTGCCACTTCAAAATTCAACGCTCTTACCACTTCAAAATCTAACTCTCTTCAAACACATCAATATCCCTCTTCAAAACAAGTCCGTGCTATCACATTCCATTGGCGGGTCTGTTTAAACTAACGTGTCTTTCAAACCCAGAAAATCCATAAATTTTTGACCACTTCTTTTTCAATTAACATAGCACCACACATTGCTGCTATCATTTCTCTCGAAGTTTTTAAAATCACCATCTCATCTTCCTCAAGTACCATGTCTCACTTCCGTACAATATCACCATCCTTATACACCTCTGGTAAATCCTTCCTTCCATTTTCAGCAAAACCTATTTTCCATAAAGCAACGCCCAATATTTTATAAATTTTGTCTATCCAATTCTTGTTCTTGCTGTCACCGCTGCCTCTCTTCCACCACAGGTATTTAACTTACGGTATTCTACAAGTAACAGAAAATTTTCAATGATTCATCTGGTCATAAAATGATAATTCTTCATCTGGTTCCACAACTTTTTTAATTACCTCAACACATCTTTAACAAACAAGATCTTTCACCACAGGTGAAGACGCTTTTTATATTTTTGTGCATCTGCCATACGCCTCTACTTACGAAATTTTGTGCACAGCATCAAATTTGCCATCATCCTCTCAGCGCGCTTGGCACATCGCTCGACTTTGCTCTGAGTAATTGCATTTTCAACCCACTCACCATCCCTTTGGTCTTCCTGTGGTTTACCTTCATTGCCTAGCTCTCCAACGCATCTTTCTATTTCAAAAACTTTTCCCTCCGATTCTCCATTCTTTCACTTATAAAAACCGTGTCATCGACGTACAAAGTACTTTCGTTTTTGCCATGTGATTGAGACTCACCACCACTTTACGATTACTTCTGGCAAACCTTTCTTCCTCATTGCCCTACCTAACATTTTTCCTGGAAAAATATCAAACGCCATCTCAATATCCACACAACACATATACAATATTTTCTCCTCGTGTCTATGGTCTATTTGCATTCTTCTCACCACAAACAATGCATCTATCTTTCCTCTTCCTGGAATAAAACCAAACTCCAATCCGTTAGCCTTCACTAATTTTCGAATCATCTTTCCAGCTCTCTTTTAACTATTCTAACAGCAATGTCTAATAACTTTACTTGCCGGTACGCATTACATTTCTTTCGTCACTTTTTCCCTTGAAAATTAGCACCAACACATTTGTTTGCAGTTCACCCAGCATCCTTTTCCGTCTAACACACGTTGACACCGATCCATTACACTTAACCTTACTTCCCCACAAGCAGATGTCACCTCAGCACATACTTCAGAGGAACCAGCAGCCTTTCCTGGTTTCATTGTTTTTATTGCTATTACCATTTTTTGTTGGGTTACCTATTCGATCGGTCCCCCATCATATTAGATTCTATTGACTGATCCCAATCATTCTCATTATTTATGATCTCCTCCATATGATTTTTTTTCTATTCTTTTCCTGTCTTTTCCACTAAATCCTAACTTTCCGTCTTTTTCTCTAATGCATCTTCCTCCTTCAAAATCTTTTCCATCTTTTGCAATAAACTTCGTAACTTTAAACATGCTACTTGATTTTTCGCTGAATTCCGAAATTTTTTAAGCTTCTTTCCTCATAGAATTGGCAACCTCTTTGTTCGATCTTACATATTCTAATATTTAGCTTTGTTCTCCTCCGATCAATTCACGCTGATCCTATTATAGGCCATTACCTTTGGTCTTACTGCTACTTTCTCCGCCTCAATCCACCATCTCGTAACTCCATGAATTATTCTGCCTTTCTTCTTGCCATATGCTTTATCACAAGCCTTAAAAACAAACGTGTGCACTGTGTTATCTACGGCCCGCAAAATAAATATTGCCCACGACATGAAATTCTGTGGGCAGCGGAAATCGAATCCGTATCACATCGATTTTGGAAAAACCGATCTCAAAAAATATCTTTCAATCCTTAATTTGAAAAATTTTGCGCAAAAGCTTGCTTTGAAAGTATTGATCTCCAAAAAAAGGTCTTCACTCTGGTTTTGGGTAGTAAACTGCTCACAGCTGGCGCTTGAAACCTTATTCGTGCGTATACAAACAGCTTGGATTACGAACTGCGATTGGTCCACACAACTACTTAGAAATGAACCCTCCTGCAAAAAAGGTTGCACATCCCTGCTTCAAAATACTCATGTCAAAAGCATTTCATATATTAAGCGGATCAACATTAAGCAACTTCTTAAGCTTTTCTTAAAATCTAGCTTTTGTTTTGTTTTTGTTTACTTTCCAAATGCTCTTTCTGACAGTTTATTCGTTTCATTTACTTTTTTTTGTCTATGTTTGTTATCACTAGGGCAAGTTTTTGCAACTTTTGCAACTTTTTTTTACAGCTTCCGACGGCTTCCTAAATACTCAAAATTGATGTATTTTAATGATTTAAGCTGTTTGCAGGAATTTTATTTTGCAACTTTTTTCTGTTTTACACGCAACTTTTTACTGCAACTTTTATCAATTTTTGCGCAAAATGTGAAAGTGTGGTTCAAAAAAACTTGCTGTAAACTATTTCAGTTCTGTCCTATTCTTTTTAATTGCATAACAACAAGCTACTTCATGCTCAGTAGAGCGAAGTTTTAGCATGCTAGGCAAACTGTTGGCAAAAGATCGTCATTTCTCGCCGGAAAATGTCTGGAAATATTTAGCATTGTATGTGAATAAATCGCTTGAGTAAATCATTGTCTTTTAAGATGCTTGTGTGCATAAATGCAACTTTTTGCAACTTTCGTTAAAAATAAATGCAATTTTTTCAATTTTTTATTGCAACAAAAACTTGCCCTAGTTATCACCAACTGTCCTTGCAATTTCCAAGGAATTGCATTCACGTGTTCAGATACTTTTTAGTTTTACCAACCAACAGAAAATCAATCTCAGTTTCATTTTCACCAATGTTGTTAGATTCCTCGGATCAAGTGCATAAATTTCCCCATGTGGGGAAATTTATGCACTTGGGCAGTGGCTATTTTACACTCCCTTCCAGTGTACACTGCCCCGTACATTTACATACCAGGCCTGCCCCTCAGTGTACACTGCCTTTCTTTTAATGCCCTGCCAGCTGAGATTCGAACCCGCAACCATGGTATCTCAACTGTTCTAATGTTCTTAAGAATAAACTTGACAACTAACTGGGGGAAATTTTGCACTTGTTCCGATTCCTCTGCTTTCTCTTTTAAAATCAGGTGTTCGCCCCACACAACTCTTCAACATCGCAACTAAAGCAGTCTTCTTTTCCCAACACTTCTTTCGCCAATTCCATTTCCTTCATAAACACCGTCAAAACTAACAAACCTTCACCAAACATATTCGCTAAAGTTCCCCAGATCAAACTAACTAGACCAGTTCAAACTAGAAAATTACAATAAATATCAAGAGCTGGTATAAACGTTGAGAGGTGAAAATGAGTTGTCGAGTTTCGATTATAAATAGCGCAATATATTCTACGATCATCTATCCTGTATGTGATGAAAAGCAAGAAGTTTGATTTCAAACTAAACCTTTTTCAAAATATTGATACCGATACCATAATTCTTGTCTGCTCATAGCTTGCTAGTTATTGGAAGCAAGCTTAACTTGTCAAGTTGCAGACAATCATAGTTCTTTGCGATTAAGCACTGATTCAATTCTCATTCTCACTGGTTGCACAACCAGCAGCATTGTTGATTCTTAAGCGGGGCTGAACATAGCGATGTTCTAGATCTAAAATGTTCTACAATGCTGGTCTAGAATGTTCTAGATCTAGATTAGCAGACAAAAGGTTTTCCCGTGACCGGAGGATAAATATAAATACAAGTAAAATTTTGGCTACTTTTGTCTCATGCCCACAATGGCTACGTGCTCACGTCTTCGAGGCCCACTGCACTCTTTTTAATCGTGGTTGATAAAATTTACTTTCATGTTGCCCTCTCCACATCACTCCTATCACCAAGCAGATGAGGTGTGAACACCATTTTTGGAGTATTTTGTACGACTCGGCAAGGGAGTTGAACCTATGTCTACCGATCGCAAGGAGGACGCTGCAACAGCCAACATACCATCGCGCAGGTAACTTTCGCTACTTACTTTACTTCAATTCCACTTCCTGTTTTTGCGGCTGATGTGACTTTAGTATTTAATTTAAACTTCAGTCCTTGCTTCTGCAGGACTCGTTGAAATGATTTTCTAAAGACAAATTAATGTAAAACAACATAAACAAACCAATGTAGCTTAGTTCACAACTCATGCGATGATAATAATCACCGAAAATCACCTGGAATTAAACGTACTTCGGTTGCTAATTAATTTTTAATCAAATTGCAAACAAATCAAATTGATAGTGATAAACACGCCAAATAGTGACGATGCTTTACGAGTGAAAACGAAGTATTTAGACTGAATGATCACCACCATATTGGCAATGCAGTTTTTTTTAATGATTGAGAACCAAACCCATTTTTATAAATGCAAACGATAGATCGTTTGCTGCGTTATTTTGATGAAGTGCTGCAACTAAATAGACACAACATAACATACTGGCTTATACCGTTAATACAGTATGCAAACGTACAACAAAGTATCTTTCCCTGATTTATATAGGAAAAAATGCAGAGTGAGGTTGTGATTGTAAAAAAGCAAAAACAAAAAAAATTATTCCAGTGTAAGCGCAAAAAGTGTGCTAGATAAGCTTACAGTTCAATACAAAACTTAGCACCAGGCAAGCAGGGTATTTACTACAATTCACTTACGATACTTCCATGTCGATGCCCATTCCGCCAACGTGGCCTAGAAACTCAACAGCGGTTACTTCGGAGCCGAGTCTCGACCATACAGACCCGAGTTCAACTCCAATCACGCCTGCTCCAATAACTACCATTCGCTTTGGCACTTCTTGAAGGGATAAAGCACCTGTGCTTGAAATTACCGTTTGCTCGTCAATCTAAACAAATGGAGCAGTTGACAACCCGGTTAACTGCCGAATTGGTGCGTCAGACTTTCTTTCAAGTTGCCAGCATCGCAAAAAAAGTGCATTGCCGGCGCAACTCTGCAGCCAAACGAACACGACAACAAAAGCGCCTCCGAAAAGCACAGCAGTACACCCCAAAGCAAGCGCATAGCAAGTGCCAATGAGACGAATACTCCATTAATTCGCCCTCACCTCAATCCCTGGAAATGGAGTAACTTCAGATCCGGTAGCCACTAAAATGTATTTGGTGTTGATAACATCTTGGCTTCCGTCAGAACGGGTTGCAACAACCTGTATTAAATATAATTTCAATAATAACCAACGTGATATTTTGAGAGCTCATTGTAACTTGCTTGGACAATTATTTTCATTCATATTCAGTTATAAGCCACTACAGTGACTACACCACTCAACATTTCTTTCAAAGGCCAATAAATGCAACCACACGAGTTCCATGACGTCAATTGAGACTCTCTACAAATAGCAAACTTGATTGATTGTGGTTGATATTTTTTGCAATAAAATGCAGTGTACACACAAAAAATACGTAATAATACGTTTAAACAGAGAGCAATTATTACTTGACTCCTACAATTAAGTGGAAACTGCCTTTGACGCACAAGCGAAAAATAATACAGAGATAAAATCAAACCTGATTCGGGGACTGTATCTGTCCATGCCCGTCAATTCTTGTTACTTTGTTAGCTTTAAATAAACCAGCAATGCCGCTTGTCAGAGCGCTCACAGCAGTTGATTTTTGTTTCATCATGTTAGCAAGATTTAAAGAAACAGTGGCTAAAAATCAAATTTAATTTGGGTAGAAGTATTGGTAAGGTCCAAACGGTAAAAAGCTGATTTGCCAAAAGTTTTTCGTAACGCATTTGACAGCGGCTGTTTGCATCAATGTGAACAGCTATAATGCCCACGTAGTTTTACCCTTAAAATTTGGGCATATGCAACGCAACAACACACAAAAAAACAAACGCTCAAAAAGGTTACGTACAGGTGGTAAAAACTCACAAGAATTCTTGCAGTTAACCATGAGAAAACCTGGCACACCAACCAGCCTAGCCCCAAGTTCGGTCACTGCTTTCTTACAAAAGTTACATTTATTAAAATTAAATTTAATATACACAGTTATTTAGTCTAACCCCCATATTTCACGCTGTAAAGCAAGCATTTTCGCTAAAAAGTAAATGACGATCGACTCTAGGCAACACCAAACATTATACCATTGCATACAAAAACCAACATACCATCGATTCCTCTCATAGCAAAATCTTTGCTTGTAGCCATATGATAGTAATGCGAGTTATTTAAAAGTGCTTTTGACGGTATGCAGCCGACATTTAAACAAGTTCCACCCAATGTGCTTTCTTTTTCAACACAAACAGTCTGAAAGAATAAGATTGCGTTTACAAATATCACTACGGGAACCCACAGAAAGCTCATCATTCTCTGGACCCTAAGGTTAGGGTTAATATTGAGATAATTTGTGAAACAACACCACATCAACAGAAACAAATTAAGTTACAACTATTTAGTGTATGGCGTAAACTAACTATAAAGGCTTTTTTTGGTTGGTTGGTTTACCCCTCCTCTTCCTTGGGGTGGAGGTACGGCACGAACGAAAATCCAGGTTCATGCCGTCAACCTAACTGAACTAGGCTAGAGGAAAGAGGCAGCCCATTTCGAATTAGTCATGGCTGCAAATTACAGACTGGTAGCCCCACCACCAACAAAGCGGACTGCCATTGGTGGGTACCCAAAAGTTGCCTCTTACAACATGCTGGGTGCGCAGCTTCACAATTCTAACCCGGTACAGCACAGGTAATATTAATATTTACAGCTTATAGTTAAACTAACTATAAATGGTAGCTGGAGCATTTTCCCTAAAAAGTCAAGGTAATTTTTTTGAATATTTAAAATTCTGCCAGAATGCCAATTCTTGTGGAGAAAATTATTGGTGCGTCAAAACGAACTGCACCTGCTGGAGAATAAAAACAAGCACCAAAACAACAAGTGGAGTTTGCCCGAATAAATTTAAGCTAAAGAGGAATTAAGTGAAAAGGTCATGATAGTAAAAGAACAGTTATATATCATCTCAATCATCAACGTTTGGAAATACAAGGCAACTTAAATTAAACAGTTCAACAGAGCAAGTCAGCTCATTTTTATCTGATCTACGTAAAACATGACACTCATGACAATAACGCATTGTAGCACAAAAAGGCAGCTACAATCTTACCTTTAAACCTAACTGGGCTGCTTTAATTGCAGCAACATAGCCACCAGGACCAGACCCAATTACAACCAAATCAGCATCATGTGTGGCTGCACTTGAATACATACATCCTAAAATTTGTGAATTTTTGGTAGTTTGAGTGAATGAATTCTGAAATAAAAACATAATGCACTAAATCGAGTGTCAATAGCTCCACCCGCATTTCAACTTGTGTCAATGGAAAGACAAACGTAACTGCATCACAAAAAGGTGCAGAGCAGTCAAGTTAATTTTCTACTCTAAGTGGTCTTTAGTCTTTTGTAAAAAGCTAATATAAAACACGTTTAACATTTTTAGTATAGCTTTGAGCAAGAAGTGAAATTACAACATTTTCAAACTGTTGAATTTTCAACCCATTATACAATTTGACCTACAAATCTCCACAAAACATAAAAAATCGCGATAACTTTTACTCAAGTTGTTGTGTACTAAGTTTTGTGAGATAGAGAATGGTGCACATAAAAATCACTGAGCCACAAATAAACAAAAATGCCAAAAAAAGTGCACAGTTTTAAGATTATTCTTGTGCAGAAAAAAATAATTAAGTTATCATGCAACAACAAAATCTACATGCTTGACAAAAGCGGGTACATACAAGCATTAATAACAAAACATAAGGAATGCACAGTAAAATGAAACTAGGATCAAGTGCAAAATGACCTCGCAACTTACCAAAAAACGTGATCCTATTCGCAACATGTTTTCCTATTGAAGAGTTTCGTTTTGCTAAGTACAAATTATACCAGGGTTAACCTATTATATTAATCCTAAATTAAAAGTTTTCACTAAGATGAATCATGAACAAATTTTATTCTTCGATCACAACAAAGCCTTTATGATTCTAGATTATGTAAGACAACCTTAGCAACCTGAACCCTTGTGATTTCCAGTTTCTGAGTTATTAAAACTAATAATAGAGTGCATTGACTGGTAAAATCACAAAAATTGTTACAAAAGTTTCAAAAAATGCAAATTTCTAGCGCACAATAGAGCAGAAATTATGCTTGTATTAAACCTAAATCATACCTAGGTTACCAGTACCACATTTTTCAATTTGTCACAAGTAATAATTTATAGCAGCTTTAAAACTGTTATTTTAATATCGTGTAACTTGAATCTATATTCAGCCCAACTTCTTTAATCACATTTTGATAGTACAATTATGACTGTGGCATAACACTAACCCAGTAAGAAATGGCGCAAATTTGTGCTAATGAGATTATGCGAATTCCCATCATTGTTTTTACTGGAATATTTATGCTCTTGGCTGAGTATTTATATATGCAGTAAACCTCGTATATAACGGACAAGTTGGGAGTGGGGCCAGTGACATTTGTCCGTTAAATGCAAAATTCGTTATATACAAAATTGATCCAATGCTCACTACACAAGTTCATTATGCTCCAACTCAAAGGTTTTACGCTTTGTGCTCCAGAGCTATTTGCCATTATGACTTTCCACTGTAGCCTACAATACACTAAAGTTTGATTGAACTCTTCAAAGATTATCAACTAGAGTAAAAATTCAGAGAAATGCAATTTGACATCAAGACTCACGTCGATCTCATAAATAGTCTCTATTGTTCAGTCACAACTTTACAACAAGTTGTAATTTTCTTTATTGAAGAATGGATCCATTATAAGCAAAGTAGTTTACGTTGCTTCATCTCAATGGTACTGAAAAACTGGCCCATTACATTTGATAACAGATCTGTTATAGACGAATTTGAAATGCACTAAAATCAGTAGAAGACCATCTGGATTTGAAATTTAACTGTTATATGCAATTATTTGTTATATTCGAGTTCGTTATATACAAGGTTTATTGTTAACTGCAAAATCTGTGAGAGAGAAATAGATAGGTAGTACTATTGCGTATTTGCATTTGTTTATTCAATGAATAATAATTGTTGTTAAGAGTGTTAGAGGCAAAGAGGAATTAAAAATTGCTGTAGTTGGTAGTGCAGTTGAGGTTAAGTTTAATTGCAAATATATTTCTAGTTGTTAAAAACGAAAAGTGATGTGGATCTACTGCTGGTCAGTTTCATATTTCTTATTGAATTAATTACCAATGTGTCAAAGTTGCTGTCACAAATATTGTTTGAACAATACATTACATTGCTTCAGTTTTTGAATACTGTTGTCAAAACAGAATCAAAATTATATTGCACAACACAACTTTATTCTCAAGTGTTTCATACCAAAACCTTTCACTTGCAAAAACTCAAGGCAAGTAGAACAATCCTAAGTTTTCTACTAGTTTCAGTCAATATTTTTCCAGTGGAAGCTTGATGTCAAACGTAAACGTCACATAACCAAGACAGCTACATTTTTAGCAGGAACTAAATTTGCTGGCAACTGCAAAATCAGCAATACAATCCAAACTCTTTACAGTTTTTGAACAATACATCAGACATCCCACTGTGATCACTGATGTCTAAGTATAATAGTTACCTACAAAAAATAGTGATCAAAAGCAGAAGAGTATTCAACCTTATACCAATTTTGATTGATTTTGCTGAGTTTGCATCCATTTAGTAATCTTTTTGCACCAATCTAATAGAAATCATAACAGCTTGGCTTTCAATCACATTGTGCATTATGAAACTGATAACCTAAATCACTTGAGAACAGGGATTATATATGCATTTATACCTTTTTCTTAGCATCAACAATTGACAGACTACACAAAAATTTGGAAGTTCTTGTAGAAGTATGGAAAAAAAAACAATTAAATTATGGAAATTGTAGAAACATGAAAATTTATGAAAACGCTTAGGTAAACTCAACTCAATCATTTAATTTTGCCCAATTGGGTAATTACAATTTTAGTTTGAGTCTACTTCCATAAATTTTCATACTTCAGCGATTTCTGACCTTCCACAATTATTAGTTTTTCCATATTTCTATAAGCCAGTGATTCCATTTTTGAGAATGAATTTCCATATTTTTGTAATTTCATGTTAAATATATAATCTTCTGTTGGAGATTTAATATGCATTTCCATAATTCTATGAATTTCCATACTATAATGTTGCTGCAAATGACACATTTAGAAACTCAAATATACCCTTGTTATAGCATATTTCATAAAATCATGGAACAATAAGACTTAATCAACTAAGTTAGAGCATTGCCATAATTCCAAGTAAACATGACAATAAGCAGCTAAATAAGTTGGACAAAAGTCATGATATGGGTAAACTAAGTAAAATCAAGAACAGCCTATCATGTGAATGCCTCAAAGGCAGCAGCTGGTCATATGATGCAAAGGATTAGAACAGGTGTGAATAGCTTAAATACCACCAGAAGATTTATAATACAACATATCATATTTTAATGCATAACTGCTAGGCTAGCCAGTATAGTAAAATGCAAAATTTTGCAAGACTTACACAATGCTTAAAGGTAATGAAATACCAATACTACAAATTAAGAACTTTTTACTGAAGTTAAATTTTAGAATGATGGCAAATGCTGGAATTAGCAATATAAAAAACTATACACCATTTTGGCCTGTTGGTATCTGATTCTACACAATTCATTAAAATGTGGAAGCAAGAAACTAAAACTAAGACTGATAAATTTGCATTACATCAAAAATGTTTTTATTCAAGTATGTCTTAGCCGATTATCCACAAACAGTGCTTTCATAAATTTGTGCACATAAATGAAAATATTTTGGCTATGACCTGAGACAAAGATAGAATTTTGATGTTCTTTTCACTGTAATATACAAAAACAAACCATAAACAAATGAACAAGAAATAGGTCTTGTTATTCATTAAGAACCATTGAAGAATTTGATCATTTAATTGGTTATTAAATTAACATGCTTTTTGATCACACTATATGGCAGATAATAAACAAGAAAACAATAAATTTTCAATTTGTAAAATTTTTATTAGCATGTAAGATGCACACAACTAGCTGATTTTCTTTGCAAAGCATCATCACCAGCTGTTGCATGAAAGCATGCCTTGGTATGTCATGGTGTTTTTTATTAAACTGCCAATTTAAACCACGAATTTGCAAAAACACTGATCAACACAACCAGCCACCTGGTTTATCAATCAGCACATAAGCAGTGATAAGCTCACTACATCATAATTTTTACTTGAGCTAGTATCAGCCATCCAAATTGGGGCCAGTATTGGCCTGCATCAGCCACCCAAGCAAGATACTAATCCATTTCATCCTCAACCGACTGAAATCAGAGGCTGAGGAGCTGTCAGAAGAATAGGCAGGTTTTAGACCCTGATAGAGCACAGTAGAACAGATCTTTAACTGCCAAATCCTCATGGTAAGCACTTTCAACATTAGAAAGACCTGTTCTATAACTTATTGATTTCAAAAAGGCCTTTGGTTGAGTCTGGAATAAGGGCCAGTGGCACGTCCTAAAAGAATGTAATGAAGACAGAGGACTTATTGAGGTCATGCAAGTCTTATACAACTAAGCCACCAGAACAGTAATTTTAAACAATCAAATGGGAAACTTGTTTGGGGCAACAGTCAGTGTGAGACAAGGCCGCCTGCTCTCACCACTACTATTCAACTTTTTTCTGGAAAGGATAATGCAGGAAACACTCCATGAACATACTGCCACCATCTCAATCAGAAGGCTCATCTGCAACCTCTGCTTTTCAGATGATTTAGATCTGATCACTGGCAGTAACAATAAATTGCAGAACCTTAACCACAAAATTGTCACCAGGACCAATGCTTATGGCATGGAGATGAGCACAATAAAGTTCAAGATTATGGTAACCAACAACAACAACACCAGTACCAAAATCACTCTGAAAGGATGACAGACTTAAAGTAAACAACTTTCAGTACTGAGAATGGTACATGTACAGTAGAAATTTATATGCCAATTGCCACTGCTATAGCAGCATTAGCCAGACTGACAAGATTGCGAAGAAGTGTGATCATTTTCCTAACCAAGTATAAACTATACAAGTCCCTTGTAGTCTCCACCTCTCTACGGTTGCAAAGCTTGGAAAAAAAGAGGAAAACTGATGTGGTTTGGTCATGTTACTTGCCATGACCATCAAGCAGGGAACTGAGGAAGGTGCGCACAAGCATGGCACAACAACATAAAGACCTAGACAAATTTGACAGCCCCAGAACTCCTGATGATGGCTAATGACAGACTAAATTAGAGAAAACTAGCTGCTGCCTCTGCTCTCAGATCCCCGATGACTCACCAGTCATGGGATGACCTGACCAATATGGAAAATTTTAAATAATTAAGGTTTCCCAACCAATCGGTAGCATTACTATTGAAAAGCTAAAGTTCTGCAAAACTGCAAATTAGTGTTGGGTTAGGTTCAGCATTACAGATGATTTTTAAGGGGACCTAAAAATTTATAGGCCGAGCCGATTTTCATAAAAGTCAGCTCACATCAGAACAGCAAACGCAGTTTCAAAACAAAAACTCTTTAAATAGTTGATTACTCTTACATCAATCTCATTTACCATACACTACTGAACTGAGCGTCATTTTTCTCCGCTAACTAATGTCCATGACCTTACCTTGGAACTATCACTTCCACACGGAAAAACAATTTTATGATCAGCTTTTGGAATAAACCAAGTTTGATTTAAGGAATTGTGTATGTGATCCGTTTTTTTACAATGACCTCATCAGCAATGACAACAAATTATTTAGAAACTAGTATTGTCATTCACGCGATATTTATCAAAATAGCACTGTAGTCAATCTTTATTTGATGAAAAAACGTTGACTAATAATTGATTTAATTTGCTCAGAATCATGTCTCAATTCGCAAATTTGGTGTAATAGATCAGAAGTTTGAAGATTTCTAATTCGTTTCAAGAAGGATTGCCAATCTATTGCTAACTATTTTCTTTTTCTCGATTCGATACACAAGACTTAATTGTTTTGTAGTTATTTCCTTTTCAGGCTGCTGTTATACTATGAGATTTTTTAATTTGGTGTTGTCATGGCAAAGATCAAAAATTCGATTTGCAAACATCTTCTCATTACTTGTAATTGCAAACCAAACAGCTTTCAATCACTGAAGCGTTTAGTCTCGTGACCTTACGTCATACAAAGCAAAACTCTTTATTCGATATTTTGTTTTGCAACTCTGATGGGCAGGGTGATGGTGCGAATGGTGATGATAAAACAACATAAGTACAGTAATAAGCAAGTCGGCGAAGTTGTATTTTTTTAGAAATAAGAAATATTAACATGTAATTGCGGTATTTTAGAAAGGTCGGAGTCACAAATGGGTGCTTGCAGAATACAGTTGATCAGGTGATAGGTTGAGTTATGATGCAGGTTGATTTCTGCCCAATGTATGATGTTATTTAGTTAAAGTACGACTTTTCTGTATTAAGCTGTTAACTTCGTATTGCTTATATACACAGATGCAATGACCTACATGTTATTCCTAGCATTATTTCATGCCTAAAGCAGTCAGGCATAACTTCAATGTGCTAATTAATTTTGTGGTGTTTTGCTGTCTTATACAGTTATACCCACTTGTAAAGTGTTATTTTACGAGGTATTTTTTCTGTTTGATTTTACAGTTAGTTAAATAAACCTTTGTGATATCCCAAACTGCAATCTTGTTTCTAAATGGTCTGATACCAGTAAGTTACTGGTAGTTGTTGTTTTTAGATTATTACTGGTATGCAGTATTGATTGTTGAGAAATAAAATGGCTTCTCGTAAAAAAGTCTTGCTGAAAGTTATCATTTTAGGAGATAGCGGGTAAGTAAACGGCTTGCTCAATTTTTAATGGTGTCATCATTTGTTGAAAGTGTAGAACAAGAATTAAGTATACCACTAGTTCTTGTTAGGCAGTGGCTCTTTTGCTGTCAACAGCATTTTATCCTTGAAATCCATTTTGCCAATGGATATTTGTGATTGATTAATTTTGATGATCAGTTAAAAACGTGACTTTTGGTTGTTTGGGATTGGTCAGTATCTATGGTATAATGTACCAATATCAAACATTTGGCTACAAAAATTTTATTGCCAGTGTATGGTTGCCCCTTACATTGGCATATTAGACCATTGTTCTCTTTGCTTGTTTTAGTTGGACTAGGCTATCACAATGGACTCACTTAAGACTTCCTACCTGTCTGCTGCATAGAAGTATTCCACTATGTGCTTTGGCCTAACCAATGATGTGATAACCAAACTTGTTGGCATTTTTCACCCACTCATTTGGTATTGAATGCCAAGCAAAACTGTGAATACACCATTGTCGTTCTGCCAGAAAAAAAAAGATCTGCTTTTACGCTCAGGAAAATTTGCAATAAAAATTGAGCAACAGCAAACAGAAGAAAAGAGCTCCCTTGTTTGCTTGCATCTAACCTATTACTGAGGCTATACAAAAGTGGTTTTTGGAGCACCGCTAGTGAAAAATTGCTACCATATTGCAAAGTTTCATGGTGGGACTGCCATAAATTGCCCATCAGAATAACTACAAACTCATGTAATAATGGGCAGGGGAGGTTATTGCTCGCTAAACAGAATGACAGGCAACTGTGAAGAGCTTGTGGTCAGTCTATGTTAAATTGAACACCTCTTCCAGGAATGGATTTTGATATAAATGTGACATATCACAACAATATGAATTTGCTAACATATTTGAAAGTTTCATGGTGGGATCACCAGAAACTGCTCATCAAAATAATTATAGGCTATAAACTCTCATGGTTATTCATTATCACACGTGTTTGTAGTTATTATGATGAACAGTTTATGGCAGTACCACCATGAAACTTTGCTATGCGATAGCAATTTCACTTGCATTTTTCCAAGAACTACTTTTGTATAGCCTCAATAGTAGGTTAGATGTGTGCAAATGACAGAGCTTTTTTCTTTTGTTTGTTGTCACTCAATTTTTATTGTAAATTTGCCTGAGTAAAAGTGGATCTTTTTTTCTGGCAGAATGAGAGTGGTTGTGAATACCATTTGTAAAGTTTGACTTGACAAGGAAAATTACCCCATATCTACCAAGTGTGAAGTGAATACTGTAGCCACTGCCTCTGTAAAGTAGCATAATGGTTGCAGCATCAGTCTTGCTGCTTGTCGATCTGGCTCCAATGTGCTAATTAATCTAGTGCACCTGGAATGAGACTTCAATGTAGTGTATTATTATGAATCTTTATTAACTACAAGTCTATTAATATCTACAGCCATACTTCTTCAGACCAATTTACTGGTGAATTAGCATTTTTAGTTTTTATATTTTGCTTTTTATGTGACCTATTTATTTGAATTCTTTGTGTGTTTTTAACCACTAACTGAATGTTTGCATTTTTGCTGTCGCTTGAGGGTTGAAAAGGAAGTCTGCTCCTGACCTCTGGGGTTAAAGTTAAGCTATGGTTTGAGAAATCGTTTTTTTGTCAATACAGTAAGGTTGTTGCATGTTACATTTCAGTGTTGGTAAGACTTCATTAATGAATCAGTATGTAAATAAGAAGTTCAGCAACCAGTACAAAGCAACAATTGGAGCAGATTTCCTTACAAAGGAAGTCATGGTTGATGATAGGCTTGTCACAATGCAGGTAACTGAAGCTTTTTACAGTGTTGTGAGTGCGCGAAAAAGGGACTAAGATTTATTCAACTTATCAGATTATAAAAATATCTCACATCAGCAGTTCTAGACCAAGTTATAATCTGTTAAAATAAGAGTTATTTTCACGGAATACCCTGAAGAAGAAATTTTGGGTTTTAGGTGATCACATTCAATAAGAATTTTTGTTTTGCTTACTCTAATTAATGTGCTGTGCAGTTTAGTTCTATTTCAAACAAGTTTTTATTAATAGTTTATCAGTCTGATTTGTGTTAAATTATGGCGCCATGAGCTCAATGTTTATACTATATCTTTTTGATTGTTATTCTTGTGTAACAAAACACTTTATAGTGATTCCTCCTATTTTGTTTCAATGTTGATGGTGAAGTGCATTGCATTGATATTTGCATTATAGCTTTCAAAGTTTTAACAAAATAGAGAACGCCAACCTTAAATAGTTGCAATTGCAAAGCCAGTACATACTGTACCTGTTGTTTTAAACTGTGGTGATCTCTTAATATGATGGTAACTTAGCAATAATGTCTTAACGAGGTTGGCCTCCTTGGGTTAGCACCATTGCTGGCAGTCTGTAAGTAAGGTTTTCCTGTGGCTGGAAGGAAAAGTAATTCACTCGTTCAAGAAGAAGACTGCTGAAGTATAATTCAGTCAAAGGTGCATTCACGATCAACTTGCATTTTTTTCAAATTGATTTATTTGCTACTAGCTGGCTTCGCTGGTATTGTCCATCCAGGCTATTGGTCAGTTATGTTGTGTTAGTAACGTTGATTCAGGCTGCTTTGCCGGTTTCAAACAAATTGTTTTTTAGACCATAAGCAATAATTTGGCACTAATAGGGACATCGCCTTGATGCCCCTAATCCCAATCATAATACAATTGCTTTCAATTGAGAGAGGTCTTAGAAACCCTTTATCATTTCACAAATTCTGTTCGTGTTTGTTTTACAACAAGACAAATCAGTTATGTGATGGTATGCATATTTTAGAACTTAGTGAAACCCCCCTCGTGAAAATAATAAAAAGTAAAAGAACAAAGAAATCATTTCCAATTCTTTATTGTTTCACAAATTCTTTTTTTTTTTGTTTTACAACAAGACAATTCAGTTATGTGGTGGTATGCATATTTTAGGACTTATTGAAACCCCCTTGTAAAAATAATAAACAGTAAAAGAACAAAGAAATCATTTCCATAAATTATGTCCCTAGTCCTGAACTTCCTGTTGCTTATGTGGCATGCTTCCAAGACAATCGCTAGTGTTAAATATTAGGACCAATACTTACTGCTTTTTTGTAATTGTACACCTATTTTTACATCCTATACCTTTTGGCTGGGCACATGTTATGTGATCTTGGCATAAACGCAGCTGGAGAAAGAGCAAATTAACCTGAAGTGAAGCACTTACAGTTTAGTTATTACAAATAGCAGGGCATCCATCAGTAATGTCGAGATTAAGAATAATAAGTCATCCAGCTGCACCAGCTTCACAGATTTGCAAGGGAAATTGCTTGAACATATAGGCGATGTGTGCAGGAGAATACTATTTTGTTACAAAAATTTAAAACAGGACCTTCTTTATTCCTCGTTTTTAAGGGATTACCAATATTTTGGTTGGAGTAAGATGCTTTTTAAAATTTTTAGAGACTAGAATTTTAGGTGAATCTTTATGAAAATATCAGTCACAGATAGCACCAAAGACCCATGCTTTTGAAAAGCAAAGGAGAAAATGTACGACAGGACTTAGTTTTTCTAGAAATTGCAATTGTGTGAAGCGCAAGCACCAAAATGTTAAGTGTTTTTGACCGGTAGGCTACATTTGAAAATTTTTAGAGACTTCATTTTGTGATAAATCTATCTTTTTGAAAGTTAAGCTAAATAATGCCAAAGAACCATGTGTTTGATGAAAAAGTAGTCAAAATGTACCAAAGAACTAATTTTTGTGTAAAAATTGCTAGTTATTTAGGTATAGGAGGAAACTTTTTAACTAAAAATGGAAAATAATGTATGGCAACCAAATCTTGATCAGCCATATAAACTAATCCTTAGCCATAAATAATTAGTGTCACATATTTTGCTGGAAAGCAAATTTCTTCAGCTTTCAATTACACTAATTGTTATACCTTATATCATTTCATATTACATTTACCTGTTTTTACTCGGCTTACCACTTTTTGGAAGGGGTAAAAAGTTACACTACTGGTGTTAAAGCCAATTTTTTTTGGCATGATAACAAATAGTAAAGTTATAAATCATAATTTATCGAAATTGCCTTGAAATGGCCTTCAATTTGTTTAAAAATTTTGAAATTCGGTTGAGAAATGAGGTCACTAATCAGTTTTTAGTTAAACTGATTTTTTGATTTTAAATATTCTATTGATTTTGGTTTGCTGTGTTTTGTAAGTGTTGTAATCAAATGCAAAATTGCATCAGAATTCTTTTTGGGGTAATTAAACATTTTTTAGGACTCATTTTTTTCCCAAACCAATTCTAAAACACGTTGGCTAGTCATCTTCAACTTTCACTTGGGTCAAAATTTTTTTATGTTCTACATTTTGGAATCGTGGATCTAATTTATTTGTCAGAGCTATGATGATGTCAGATGGTTAAATATTGGGTAGTTATTGAGCATCTGCTTTAGTTGTATTAAGAGTGCAATAGGCTGAACACGTAATCGCTATACGCAACAACAACAAGCAACATCGTTTGGTCGCACTTTATCACCTGCAGGTCGTGTAGTCCTGTAGGAAAATCATGTAACTGAACATATCGTGATTTGTTTCTCTGCACACATCGAGAAGCCGTAGAAACTGCCAATGCCATTTGTACATATTCGAGTGGAAGCAACCAAAGCTAGTGCGCAAAAGATTTTCAAATGTTTCACAGGTTTAAAATGATGAATTGTGAATGCAGTGATTGAGTATCGAGCTAAATTTTCAAAACTGAAAAAAGCTTAATTGTCTGATGTTGTTTTTTTCAACGACCTATTGAAAGCTGCACCAATCAACAGCCGTCCCAACATGGTGGTGCGCTCCCCCACCCCGTTTGGATTGGGTCGAAATGGCTGTTGGACTTCCCGAGGGTCCCAGTTACCCCAGGCACTCCCCTGCATATTTTTGCTATGCTGCCCTCTGAATGACCGCAGAAGGGTAGCACACAGCTTCCTCAAAATCAGTCGCCTGTTTTCTCTTTTCTCCTGCCCTTCTCTTGCTCGTCTTCATCTCCTCATTCATCTTCTTCTCTTGTTGAGCGGTAACGTTCATCCCAACCCTGGCCCCATCTTTCCCTGCTCTGTGTGCGCTGGAAATGTGACCTGGCAGGGCAAGTCAGTGCAATGCTACACCTGCTCCAAATGGGTCCATCTATGATGCTCACAACTTTCCCTCTTGGCAGCTCTCTCACTATTGGAGCTGCCTCCCCTGCTGTGTCCCCACTCGCAACACTGTGACTCTCTCCTCAGACTCCACCGACATGTATGCTTCCACTGTACAATCTAGCCCTTTGTCTGCTAATACTGGACTCCTGCCCCACCCTCGTCTTCAAACCTCTTATTCTCTGTCGGCCCATTCAGTACCCTCTCCCTCTGCCCTCTCATCACCGTCCCTTGCTCCTGGCTGTTCTTTTATGCCTCCTGCCTCCTCTACCCCCTAACTCTCTCAGGGTTCTCCAATGGATGCTGGAGGTCTTCGAGCCAGGAGCACTGAACTACTTCACTTTCTTTTGTCCAACCCTATTGACCTTATCTGTATCCAGGAATCCAACCTTAACTCATCTTCCTCTTTCCAGATTCCTGGATTCTTTGCTCTGCGTTTTGATCGCACCCACTCCCGTTCTGGCATTCTCTCTCCTGATGCCATGCATGCTAGCAGCAGTATCATATTTTCGTCAGGCAGGGCTTTTCTTTATCTGAGCTTTCTACCTCCTCTCTTTCTACGCTCGATCCCTACTCTGATTATGTAGGGGTCATCATCTCTTTTAACAACTACTCCTCACTGTCATTTCTTAATATGTAGGCCCCCCCTATTTGCTTCTCTTCAACAGATGGCAGATCCAACTCCTTTCCTCCTCCAGAATCTTTTCATTCTGGGGGACTTCAACTGCCATCACCTGCTCTAGGACTCAAGAGGTACTTCTGACCCCCGCAGGGAGGAAGTATTTGACTGGGTCATTTGTTCTGACCTCCTCCCCCTCAATGACCCTGACACATCCACCCTTCTACATCACTCCGCCCCTGACATCTCCTTTGCTCCCTCTTCTCTTGTCCTTTCTTGCTCCTTGGAGGTGCTACAGGACCTGGGTTCTGACCACCTACCAATCCTTCTATCTGTCCCTCTCTCCCCGGTCTTTCACCCCAACGAGCGTCCTCTTTCCTTCAACTTCCAGAAAGCTCACTGGGATGACTTTGTGTCTTTGACTCCTACTGTCCTTATGCAGAAGAATACTTGTCTCTTTCGTCTACTGCTGCTCTCTTTAGCTCTCTGGCACTGAATGCGGCCAAATCTTCCATTCCTGTTGGCTACATCAAACGCAATCCTAAAGCCTGGTGGTCTGCTGAGGTGGAAGGTGCAGTTAGTGAAAGACGCAAGGTTTTTGCTGCCGCTCACAGAAGTGATGAAGATCGTCAGGCTTACATCTCAGCTTGTCAATGCGCTTCATCAGTCATCACCAAGGCTGAGGCATGGCAGACAGTTTGCTCTTCTCTTTCACCCAAATCAAACCCAAAAATTGTATACTCTCTCCTTTGCTTATCGCAGGCTTTCCTTTCTCGTCTTCCTCCTCCCCTAATTTTCCTAACTGTTCATCTCCCAGAGAATTGGCTTCGGTCTAAAGGCCCTGCGTAGCAGAACCAGAGGCCACTGGCCCAGACAAAGTTGCCTATCTCACGCTAAAGCATCTTCCTTGCTCTGGCATGGATTTTCTTCTTCACATCTTCAATCTTTTCGGGACTTCGCATTTCTTTCCTTCCATCTGGAAGACATCTTCTATTATTCCCATTCACAAGATAAGAAAGCCTCTTGACTCTCCTGCTTCCTTCCTGCCTATTTCTCTCACCTCCTGCGTCTCAAAGCTTTTTGAAGGCGTTATTTTATTCCGTCTACTCTTCTTTCTGGAATCTAATTCCATTGTCTCTTCTTCCCAGGCAAGTTTTTGCCCTGGACGGTCTACACTAGATCAAATTCTGTTCCTTTCTCAGTCCATTTCGGATGGGTTTAACAAACCCAGACCAGGCTCTCAGGCGATTCTTTCCACCATTGATTTCTCTAAAGCTTTTGACTCTGTCTGGCATCTTGCCCTTTACCACAAACTCATTTTGGCTGGCCTCCCTTCTTGGTCGTGGCCACACAAGGAGCTCTGTTTTGATTGGAGCGCTGGTTTGAATACTGGTATCTTCCTCTCAATCCAAGCAAATGTGAGGCGTCCTTCTCAGTGGATCCCCGCCAAGCTAACCTCCAACCCAACCTCCGTTTATTCAACTCTTGCCTCTGTTTCAATGCAACTCCAACTTTCCTCGGGGTCACCTTTGACCGCACTCTTTTCTTTTCTAAACATGTATCTTTGCTGAAAGCCAAATTCTTCCCAGGTCTCAAGGCCTTACGCTGTATCTCTGCTTTCTCATGGGGCCCCTTTAAAGAGTCTCTCTTCTGTATAAATCTTTTCTTCGGTCCCATTCTCATTTACACCTCACCCGGATGGTTTCCTCTCTTAAGCATTACTAATTTCACCAAATTGAATGCCTCCACCAAGCGGCTGGTCGCACCATCACCGGCTGCCTCTCGTCCTCCCCTATCCCACTTTTTCTCTCTGAGGCTTCTTTACCTCCCCTTTAAGTCACCCTGACTCATTTCACTCTTATGAGCGGGCTCTTCGTCTTCCAACCTCCTTTCCTATTTCAGGTTTGGCCAGACTAGAAGTGAAGCCAAGACTCTGCAGATCATCCTGGAGAGCTTTTGCGTCCACTCACCCGCTCATGCTTCCTTCTACTTCACCTAGGAAGGCTCTTTGTGCTCCCGCTTGGATCCCCCCTCTTGGCAAGGTGCGACTCTTGCCCACCTTGACTCTCTCTCCCCTCATGATCTGGTACTCTGGACAGACGGCTCTGGTCCTTTTCCTTTTGGCAAAGGCGGCTCCAGCGTACTTGCCAACTGCTATCTCTGTGGCACTGAGGCCACTCTTTCCTTTTCGGCAGGCCCAGTATGTTCAAGTTTTTCCGCTAAAGCCTGCGCCATTCTGCACACTCTTTGCTGGTCTCGGCAGCACCATCAAGCCTGCCACTTCTTTTTCTATCTGATTCTAGTTCTATCTTCGCCACTCTGTCCTTTCCTTTATCTTTTCTTTTACCTGAAACTCTCTGGCAGATCTGGCAGGAACTGTCTTCTCTCTGCTCCGATTCTATCAGGCTGCAATGGGTCTCCGGACACTCGTTTCTCCTGGGAAACGATGCGGCTGATGAAATGGCCAGACGGGGAGCGCTACTTGCGCGCTGTGCAACCCCTTGTAGTCTCTCTCTTCTGACCTCTCGTATCCACTCTTGTCTTTTCTCGGACTGGAGGCGTACTATCTCATCTCAATTCTTTGACACACAGGCTCACTCGATTTCCACCGAGGAACTTGTGCTCCTTCGTCATCCTCGCTGTGTCCTCTCTCGTCTACGCTGCAATGGACACAGCCTACTGTTAAGCTCTTTTCAGGATTGGCAGAATCGAGAATTCTTCCTGCAGCGCCTGTGGACACTCGTCCCAGGACATCTCTCATCTCATTCTGCACTGTCCAGCTACGGACTTTTTGCGCCGCTCGCTCTTTGGCGACTCTCTGTCTCTCTACAACCTCTGGTCCAGGCCCTGTGGAGTTGCCTGACTTCTGGGGCTCCATGGTCTTCCGCCATGCCCCCATCTCTCGGAAGGGATCGAGTAACAACAACCTATTGAAAGCGAATGTAAACATTAACCGTTAGCAACCAATTCGTTACGCAAGAAGAAATTTCAGTATGAAGATAAAGTTAAATGTCTGTTTTTTTCATTGAGCTAGCAATCTTATTGCATGAAAAAAACTTTGTATCAAGATTTGATTTTTCGCTTGGCGTAGCTTCGTCATCATGTATTGGTATCGTTGCAAGTTCAAAGCACGGACGGTGGTGCAAAACCAATTTAATTGGATCTTGCGTCGCGGTAAAATGAATACTGCAATAAATAAATCTTGCGTGGCGTTACCGGTTTTGCTAATTTTTTTCACGATTTTTTCTCACACAACTCCTTTCAGATATGGGATACTGCTGGCCAGGAGCGCTTTCAGTCTTTGGGTGTCGCTTTCTATCGAGGAGCGGATTGCTGTGTCCTTGTTTACGATGTTACAATGCCAAATACCTTCAAAACATTGGACAGTTGGCGCGATGAATTCTTAATTCAAGCCTCGCCTAGAGACCCAGAAAATTTTCCATTTGTTGTAATTGGAAACAAAATTGACCTTGAAAATCGAGTGGTAGGTTTCGTTTATATTCAGTTACCATTTTGTTTTATTGCTTTGTACCTTAAGTTGCACAAATATTTGTGAAATGCTTATTCCGATTTTTCTCTAAACTTTGCCTTGTGCATGCTGAACACTGCCCGCATTTATTAAAATGAATGACGCGCTCATTCTTTTTTTTGTCAGCCCAACTGCCATAAACCCGACCAGGAACTAGTCGCAGGAACTGCAGAATAAAGTTAACGTTTCCTCGTGTAAAGCACTTCTAGAATTGTGTTCCTTACCAAAAAAGAAAACGCCAGCTAAAACATTAGGGTTCAGTTCATTTAGATGTAGGAAAAGGATTGACACCTAAGTCTGTTTAATTAATTTTTGCTTCTGCGAAGCGTCGTGTACACTGCAGTTGTAAGATTTACCTGTAAATCTCGCGGTCTTCAGCCACATCTGTTAATTCCATTCGTTCAATTCCAAGCATTGCCGCTGACGTAGCTGATTCATTTAGTTCTAGAGCGGCCAAGTTTTCTTTTTCTATTTGATGTGGCAAAAAGAATTTGTGTAACAGCTTTCAAATGGCTTGTTAGTGGTGCAGATTTTAAGTGCAGTTCTAAAAAGCTATTTTTTCCATTAGTATTTGACACCATACTGCCACTGATGAGAGCGTCACGAAAAGCTGTTGGCAAGACAGCCTTTTTTAAAGTTGTAGGTTATATAATCCGTCTTTCTTGTGGGTTTACCTAATTACATGGCCAAACCAACACTGTTGAGCTAAAATATGAAAGTACATATTATTCTATATTACTCAATTCAATGTCTTTGAGTTTTGATTACAATTTAAGGTTCCTATTTAAGTCTCCGTTCGTCACCGAGTTAGAATGGTGATGCCAGTGGCATACACAGAAATTCGCCACGGGGAGTGGGGGTTGGTTTTTCTCTACGAATGCCGAAGGCACGATTATTCTAGGGGGTTTGGAGGCGCGGTTTCCCGCAAATATTTTAGAAAATTATACTAAAAATAATCATTTTTTTTCTAGAACAAGTTGTAGAGAAATGGTTGCATGAATTTTTTATTAAGTTAAACATTTTGTTTATGAAGTCACAAAGTTGTATACTTGTGATATTCAAGGGGAGATTTTACCTCCAACCTCCATGCGCACCCCACCTGGTGAAGCTGCTTGGTCAGCATAAGGTTAAAAGCAACGTGCTGCCGCTTGCCTCAGCAACGTTTTTGGCATGCGCTTAGCTTTACATTCTTCCTTCGTGCAGGTTTCTACTAAACGCGCTCAGGGTTGGTGCCAGAGCAAAAATTCAATTCCTTACTTTGAATGCTCTGCAAAAGAGAACTTAAATGTGGAACAAGCATTCCAGACCGTAGCTCGGCAAGCTCTTCAACAGGAAGCGGATGTCGAATTGTACAATGACTTTCCGAACAGAATTGATTTGAACAACGATAACTCAAAACCAAAGCAAGGTGGCTGTTGTTCATAAGACAATCTTCTTAAGTAAGAGTAAATATAAGAAGAGAGCACAATTTTATTCATTAGCAAGAATAAAGAGCTATTAAGTTTGACCCCATTTGTCTACCCTCTTTTTCACATCTTTATGCTGTCAGATTTCGTGGGACTCGTACTGCCTTCACTGTGTCAGTACAATTGATGCTTCGGTCACTTGGCACTAATTGGGCCCACATTGTCAATGTGCTTTTTTTGCATTGAGCGCATTGCGATGATACGCCCAAGGCGTTTTATTTTTTAAGGAATATTTGTGAATGAAATGATGCATGACTGCATGCTTGGCTAGCGTTAGCTTTTACCCCCATAGCTTTAGCTTTTATGTATACGCGCTACTGTACTGGATGAATAAACTCACAATGACAAAAGACGTAGAACAAGCTGAGCGTGGTGTACTTCACCATTTGTGCTGTAACCATTGTTCAAGTGGTCCATTTTTAGCTTGTAAATACCTCTGTGGATTTTAGTCGTTTGTGTGCCGTGTGTAACGATTTTTCATGCACAGCTTAAACTTGCTCTCTAAGTCTATTCTATTGTAACAACTTATGGTGAAACGTGCTTTTGGGTGAACTTATCTGCATGGAAAACGGTTTAAAAAGACGGAGTTAGTTTGCATTTGAACGCATTGCATGCTTATCCCCTCTGTATTTCTTTTTTGCTTTACCAAGGCCTGAGTGGTTGTGGGTTTTTAAAAGAATCAAAACCTTTACCATGAGATCGATGATTACTCTCATCTTCCTCGCAGTGACGATGCAGTATGAAACGGAACACCCTCAGACCGCTAACTCTGTCGAGCTGATAGGAACATGCTGGTTGTGTTGGAAAAGAAGTCATTTTGAATCAGTTATGATATTGGCAGCCAACCAGCAACAAAAAAGGCCTGCCATTAGTGGTATGAAAGCCCAATATCTTGTGCGAGCACCTAGCGTCTTTATTACTTGTAGAATGTGCTAGTCGAAAACAGAATTCTCACTTAAGCTGGCAGGCAGGTTAGCATAGTTTTGTCAAAATAGAATGTTGGGCTGATTCGACCAAAAAAAAAAGATTTTGTAAAGGAAGGTTTGTGTTGTCTTAACAGGTTCCGTAATAAAGGCGCATGTAAGTGATGTCATTTGACTTGTTTGTTTACCCTATTACGACACACAATGAAACAAACAAGCGCTGTTGAAGGATCTTCAGTGCAATTTGCTTGATTTGGTAATTTTTTGTATCTGGTGATTTTTCATTGTATTGTTTTGATCGTTTTTATATCAAAATTGAGTAACTTCATTGTGTTGTTGTATCCAATGTGTGCTAATACACTGAATTCATCTTGACCGTAAAATGTGTTGCGTTTACTTCATTATCGGCTTTTACTACAGGCGCTAGCTTAACGAGAAGACGTTGACAAGAAGAAGTTGCCGAAAACACAATTTTCAGCAATATTTACCTGAAAGAGACCTAGGAATCGCGAGCTTAGTAACTTCGTGGAATATTGCAATCAAAAATTTGACCTTCACTGTGCCTCGCTAATAAAACTATGCTTAAACAAAGTTGTACCGTTAGACTCTTTTTTCGGTTAGTTTGAAAAAAATTTTGATTGCTATGTTGACATCCGACTTACAGCTCTAGCTATGTATAAAAAAAATTGCAACTCTGACCAAGTTGGCCCCAAATTATAATTATAATAAAAGATTACAAAAAATAGTTACAGTTGTTTCACCCCAAGTCCCATCAGGCCTGCGTAAATTCTTATTCAAGCGTAATTTTTAAATAATCTTGATAGCACAATAGAATTCAGGAGCAAAGGATTTGGATCTTTTGACGATTCTCAGCAAAAACCGGAGCCAATATATTGATGTACGTATTTTAATTAGGACGCTTTGTTTCATTTGCGAAACGTTCTAATTAAAATTTATACAGCAGGATACTGACTCTTTTTTTTTTTTGCTGAGAGTCGACAGTAGAATTTATTTGTATCATCACCTCAGATTGAAGAAATCAGCAAAGTCGTTTTTGTAGGCCCGACTTTTTCTGTCTCATTTGACTCTTAATAATAAGCACCTATTTACTTTCGCTTTAATTATATCACAACAAAAGTATTCGTACAGGCGACCTGTTTTGCGTTAATTAGAGGAAACCTACAGTAGTATACTGGTCAATTCAAAAACCGTGCTGCAAAATCATAGTAGCAACTATTGACGACTATGTAATATGTAAAGATCGCTTTCACTTTTGGATAGCGTCCTCGCTCAACCTAATATTTTGTAAAATATGTGAAAGTTCCTTTATACTTTACGGTATTCACGAGTGTAGAGAAACCACTGGTTCCGTATTTAAAATTACTTCTTCGAAGAAGCAAGCAACGTGTTCGAATGAGTTGGAGCGCCGTTCACCGCGTCTAAATAATTGTGAATTCGAATTTCTCCATGGCCACGTTGTTGTCCTTGGAAAAGGTAATTTTCCGTACTTGGTTGCAGCCTTGCGTTGGAGATGTACTGTGCCAGCAGCAACGGTAACTGCGAAGCGGGTCTGAGCTCAAAATGTTCTATGCATAACCACAAAGATTTTCCCGTGGCCGAAGGACGTAAAGTATCAATGGGTCCACAATTGGCCGACCGCTGAAGTAGCCTATAACTTCAAACATTAGGCTGAAAAACACATAGCTGAGACGATGTAATTTAGAAACAAAAAAAATTAATAAATTGTTTTGAAATAAAAAAAATGCGCTACGCCCCGACTCTTGCTTAACACACTCCGCAAGAGAGCTGGTACAATTACACCCACCAACGACTGTCCATTTACATTACAATGGTTCTTTAACTTTACAAATACCGCGAACCAAAGTATTGGACTTGCACGCATTTTTGGGCAAGTCCAAATTTGACTTCTTTGCTCTAGTTAAGTCTGACACAAAATTCCAAACACGAACCGGTGATCCCTCATTTATGAATTTAAAGTCCAAATCAGTGATAGGTCTTCGCCATCATGAAAAACACAGAACCAGTATTAAGAAATAACACGAGATATGATCAAGGAAAACGTAGTTGAAAGACAACTATCATATTTTATCATTTCATATGCCAGAAGCAAACAATGAGCCTTAATTTATGTTAGCGCCTTTTTCCTTCAAGGGAACGCTTTGAAATTTTAGGCTGAAAATATATTTTGAAAAGTTTTATTGGTTTTTCTTTTGGCGTGACACATTCCGGTTTGGAATTTGTCCAGGGTGACACAAATGATGATGGAAAGGAGAGTGAAAAATGGATTTTTTCTTACAGGGAGTACGAAATATACAGTAAACGAAAACTACTGATTTGACTAGTACAGCAGGGCGCAACATAACATGTTAATGCTTAGGCTTGACTATATTAGTAATGAATACTCTGATATGCTCGTTTAACTATCTTTAATAAAACGTTTCTTAATCGTGGTCTTCGATAAATGAATCTACGATACTTGTATTTTAGATAAAATCTAAACACTTTACATTTTAGAATTACCATAACTGGAGCCAAAGGCGTAGCCACGTAAAAACATTAGTGGATGTCAAGCATGCTTTAATCTGAATCACATTTTTGGTGATGACTATCTTGCATTCCTTTTACAGAACTCCACAGAATTTGGTAAAAATCAGGAGTATTAAGGAAACTTTTGGAGAGCTTTGTTGAGGTTAAGCTTATATGATAACCTTTTTTAGAGAGCACTAAAAATTTTCCGCAAAAAACAGATTTATTACACTTTCCTGGGAGTGCAACTGCTTCATTATTTCAAAAGTTGTCAGCCTATCTGCTTTTTAAATAATTTACAGTCTCATCAAAGGACAAAATAAACTGTAAAAACTTCAATAATAAATGGTTGGAAGCAGGCGACCGTAAATTACACGGAAAAGGCAGACGAAACAAGATTTAAAAACATTGGATTGCACATGTTATTTTTGTTTTGTTTTTGTTTTATTTGCCATATTTATCCTCCATTCACGAGAAAGCGAATTGTATCGCTATACTTTGGACGGTAAGTCCGCACTCGCTTGGGAGTTGCCTTTTTCGAGGACTTCACTATTAACATAGTGAAGTGACGTAACGGTGTATGAGAAATTTGAGGCGAATTTAGCTGCCTCTGCTAACTGTACAAAACCGATTTTTAAAAATTGATCTTTTTCACCACGCTTCGCGATGGACTGTTGTGATAAAATGATAAAGTTCAGCCTGACCGACTGGCTATTAAACGTCTCCGACTTTCGGCAATGACGGAGGCTGCAGCTAGTAACAAAATACTAATTTTACCTATAGCATTTATTTCGCATGCACAAAAACATTGTCAAGACAAATTATAATAATCTACAGAGCAAATAATACCACGCATAACAATTTCCGGATATTAGTAGGAGGATATATCCAGAAGCGTAGTGTTAAATATAAAGGAAAAGACAGCTTGAATTCTTTGACTACGTCAAACAACAATTTTGAGGATGGGGTGATAAATGTGCGTATTTACCGCCAATCAACTGTTTTTTAGATCAGGCTTTTCAACAAACGAACCTGACTGCCTTATCTACTACCTACACCCAAAACATGACATTAACTAAAACAAAATTGTTGTATCATTTGCTGTATGCCTTAGCATGAAAACTATAAAGATAGTCACAAAAATTGCTACTACCGCTTTAACTTTTACAAAGCGTTTGGCGTAACTGGATGTTTAAAATACGGTGATGACTGTAGATTAAACAACAGCGGACAATAATCAAAAGTAGGGTTGTACAATAATTTAACTCGCACAATAGTTTACAAACACGCCACAGGAGGTGACATATGTCCTTCAACACAACAAATTTCATTATTGTCGGAATTTTTAGTTAAGACCACATTAAATTGCATTCGTTACAAATATAAAGCAGCAAAAACCGAATACATTACATACACACGAAAATAAATTGAAAATGCCTTACCGAAAAGTGAATCTATTCGTTCAATATTTAAAGATCATGTATCAAAACACTGTTTACATGTTTTATTATTTCTACGCAGGAACTTTGGTAAATATAGCAATGCAAAGTGAAACAAAATAACGTCAGCGTCTTGTCTTAGCTTTTTCCCTCTACGTCAAGTGACGGGGAGATCCAAAGCCATTTGATCAGGCCTTTTTGAAACTACCGATGAAGAACAATTGGCTACAAAATATTGACTATTATCAACTAGAACAGATTGCTACGTTGAATCTTCCCAGTTGAGGCAATTATAGCACTGCATAATAAATCAACATAAATTACTTACAGAATTGTAAAGGACGAATTACGTAAGCTTTATCGTTTTCTTTCAATGCGCTCGCACAATCTACAAGTGAAAGTTAGATACTTTTGCTTTGCCAAAAACCGCCTTTTATATCAAGCATATCTTGCACAAAACAAAAACCTCTTTGGCTGGAGCACTGCTTCTTTACATCGGTCAAATACGTGTTAGTGCTTCTGCAAAAATGATAACGAAAATTTGTTTGCTGTGCTACGAAACTTTTGAAAAATAATGGAAAGGTTATTTATTTACCTTTTGGTAACTTTGTGATCTGAATCAGCAGTCTAGCTATATGCCTAGCTTTCTATAAGTGATATATAATCTGTATTACAAATTACTTTACCAAAAGAAATGATAACTAGATCTACCTCTAGGTTTTACAAGTCTCAGCGTGTTAAATAGCCCAAACTAGGTGTAATCATTAATTCTCTTGATACACTAATAATTCAGTCATTCTTTAAGCCTTTCGAATCCAAAAATGTGCAGCGATTAGACTTTATAGCTGGTACACTCTGTTCTTGAAATTCAAGTTTGATTCGCATTGTAAATTTGCCTCAACTTCAGCAATCAAACTTTCCAAATCACGGAAATGCATACTAATACAGTTCGTTGACGTCAAACAAGTATCGAGATCATGAAATTACTTCCAAATGGTAATTTTTTAACGTCAATTGGAACCAAATCAAAAATCGTTTTTACTCTACAATCGCAGACTGCGATATTTTTCTCAATCGGCGAGCTACCTTGGAAAGAGCAAGCTATTGATAAAACGTTTTGGACGGCAACAAAAAAACAATTACTCCAAGGTAAGCTTGCAGACTGTAGAATGAGCAAACTCGGTTTAAAACGAAGATATTTGAACGCAATGCTCTTTATACGACTTCCCTTGGTGAGACATTACAATAAAAAAACAATATTTTCGAAGCTTATCAAGATGTGTCCATCACATCTTCGCTATTGTTATTATTGAGAAAATCTTCTTTGCTGTGAAAGTCGAAACTTTTGACGTTCGATCCGGGCCCATAATTCATTGCACGTGGACTAAAAATGGGCTCCAAAAACGGAAAAGGTTGCTGATTGTTCTGCTCCAACCACTCCTCAACATCTTGTCGCTGATAAACCAACATATAAGCCGCTTTTGTCTGAAAATAAAAAAATTTAATCTCGTTCATTTTAACTGAAGCAATCTTGATTTTGCGCCTTGAGCTTCCACAAGTGGTTCTCACCAGGGTCCGCAACAAATTTATGGACCAACTTTTAGGCTCCCCCCACTCTATAAAAAGGTTAGTAGTAAATATGAAAAAAAGCAAATGGGGTCCCACCACAGGTAATTATCTGCATTAAAAAGAAAGGGACAACTGACAGTGGTCTTCCAGTGATTTAAACTAGCAAAAGCATTCGCAAGTTCAAGAAGTTTGAAAACCAATGGTTTAAACACAGCTGATACAATATAAGTCTACCACTACCCACGTGCCCTTGATCCAAACCTAATGAGTGAGGAAACTTATCCTCTTGTCTATCCAGGCTAGGGGTGCACCTGGAGGAAATAAGGAGACAAAACCGTTCTCTTCCATTAATCACGTAACTCTGCCTCAAAAAAATGAACTACGGAACATATTTGCAAGAAAAGCCTTTGTATTAGTAAGCTCTTTCCTCTCTAAAAACCCTGTTGCGCGCCTGATTTGATTGTGGCAAACACAGATAGCGCTGACAGTACAATTTAAGAAAGCAGTATCAAATCGGTCCCAATACATTACATTAGACTTAGCTTAAGCAGACAACATTTTCATCGAAGACCTACGGAAAATCATAACTCAAATTGCAGCAAGCAAACTTTTTAAGCAGCTGATAACTCAGTTTTAAGGCCATGACGCTCTGCAGACTCGACAAAGTCATCCAAGCTTCAAAGCAAGAGATGGCGTCACCATTTCGCGCTATTTAAAAATAAACTCGACGAAAAAGCATGCCTTTTACAGCCAAGCTGCTGTGTTCAAAAGCTTATAGTTTTTACTGCTATTTCGATTGCACTAAATTTTGTTTTGTTTGAAAGATCAAGACAAAAGATATCAAGCCGTATTTTGTAGACTTTGGATCCAATGCGAAACTCAGCAATAGGACTGTTCAAAAATGCACTTTTTTCAAAACTTGGAAGTCACACTCTAAATTGGTTCCAATTTAAGACATAAGACCCCACAAAAAATTTGAGCCCTCTCGGTTAAGTATTAATCGTGTGAATCCACATTAAAGTTTTGGGGGCAAGGCAAAGGGGGCAAAACACGAAATCGACCATAACTCCCAAACCAAAAACCTTAGAAAACCATATGAGCACTTAAAATTTGCAGAATACCAATATACATTACACTAAAGTATAAAAAACGCATATTATTTGTAGCAAAAAACAAACTTAAAAGAAATAAAAATCTGGACAGAAAATGAGATTTTTCGAGATTTAACATAACTTTCGACAAACTGTTGAAAAAAATAATTTTTCGAAATGTTAAAAACATTTTCTCTAGCAAAGAAACGAATTAGCCTAAATAATAAATTTCATAAACGGGCGTTGGACTGTTGGTATCCTTTTTAAAACCACTTTCCCTGCGTTAAACTGTGCACGTGGCGAATATCACTCACAGCAATTACGAAATGTTAGAATCATCGGTTTAACAGTGCTTTAAAACACATGACCACGCATTGTTTATTCAACTCCCCTTCATAAAAGATGCTTTTAATTGCTTCAGCTTGATTTTTGCCGGTTCCTTTTTCTAGAGGTGGCTCCCAACAATATTGTCCCATTGCGATGGCTTGAAAAAACTGCAATACGCTCAAATGCACTAAAGCCTCTTCCTTCCTGAATTAAGCTTTTCGTCCCAACGAACGGAAACATGTTCATCCTTCCCTAATGCCCCAAAGTCTTTTTCGATTTTATGAAGCATTTCAGTGCGCGACTTTTCTGATACTGCGGCTACTTGTGCTTGTACTCAACACAAAATCATTGACGTTGCCACCGCTTGCTCTCACGATAGCAGCAAAAACATCACTGCAGTCATTAGGGCATAATTTATGACGAGCAACTGCAGCAACAATATCTGGCAAGTTAAGAATCGAATCGGTCTTGGCTTATTACCTGAAATCCCACTTTTCTGTGTCCCAGCCAAAGGTCCTGCGTAGCAGAGCAAGAGGCTACCTTTCCGAGCTCCGCCGAGCCACGTGCCCAGAGTAGTATCACTCGTCTTTTTGCTCCACTTTCTCCCCAGCTGAATTTCTTGCGGTTGCCTCTAACCTCTTCTTGTCCATTGCTACTGGCCCAGACAAGTTGCCTATTCCATGCCAAAGCACCTTCCTCGCTCTGGCATGGATTTTCTTCTTCACATTTTCAATCTTTCGTGGTCCTTGCATTCCTTTCGTTCCATCTAATCTTCCATTACTCCCATCCATAAAATAGGAAAGCCTCTCGACTCTCCTACTTCCTTCCGGCCTACCTCTCTCACCTCGTGCGTCTCAAAGCTTTTTGAACGTATCATTCTATCTCGTCTACTTTTCTTTCTGTAGTCTAATTCCATTCTCTCTCCCCGCCAGACCGGTTTCTGCCCGGGACGGTCTACACTAGATCAAATTTTCTTCCTTTCTCAGTCCATTTCGGACGATCCTCTCTACTGTGGACTTCTCTAAAGCTTTTGACACTGTCTAACATCTCGCCCTTTTCCACAAACTTGTATCGGCTGGCCTCTCTCCTTGCTTTGCTCGTTGGACTCAATCTTTCCTTTCAGATAGGCGTGTTTGCGTGGTTTATCAAAATCACAAGAGTCGTTCCTCTCGAGTCCGTCGAGGTGTTCTGCAAGGATCCGTTCTTGGTCCTGTACTTTTCTCTCTGTTCATCAATGATCTTCCTGTTTCTCTGCCTTCTTTCGTCAGCTGCTTTCTTAATGCTGAGGATCTGGCCTTTTAGTTTCCCTCCCCTCGGTTCCTACTGCGATGGAGGCCACACAAGGAGCTCTGATTTGCCTAGAGTGCTGGTTTGAGTACTGGAGTCTTCCTCTCTATCCGATTAAATGTGAGGCCTCCTTGTTCTCAATGGATTTCCACCAAGCGAATCTCCAGCTCCAACTCCTCTTATTCAACTCCCGCCTCCGTTTTAATCCACTCCAACTTTTTCTTAGAGTCACCTTCGAAACCAAGTTTTTTTTTAAAATTTCCCATGACCAACCCTGGAGCTGGAGCTAATAAAAGTTTTGTTGCTCCAGCTCCAGAGAAAATGCTTGGCTCCACAGCTCCAGGCTCCGGCTTCCCAGCCCTGTCATTAACTAGTTTGACTACTGGCACCACTAAAACTAACGACTATCACAATTTAAGATGTAACAGTCCAACACCCGTTTATGAAATTTATTATTTAGGCTAATTTGTTTCTTTGCCATAAAGAATGTTTTAAATATTTCAAAAATTTATTTTTTTCAACAATTTGTTTTTGAAATTTGTCGAAAGTTTTGTCAAATCGCGAAAAATCTCAATTTCTGTCCAGATTTTTATTTTTTTAAGTTTGTAATATGCATTTTTATACTTTAGTGTAATGCGTATTGGTATTCTGCAATTGTAAGTGATGACATGGTCTTCTAGGATATGTGGTAAGGGAGTTATGGTCGATTTTGTGTTCTGGCCCCCCTGCATTGCCCCCAAAACTTTATAGTGGATTTACACGATTAATGCTTAACCGAGAGGGCTCAAATTTTTTGTGGGGTCTTTTGTCACTTGGAACCAATCCAAAGTGTGACTTCCAAGTTTTGAAAAAAAGGCATTTTTGAACAGCCCTATTGCAGAGTTTCGCATTAGATTGAAAGTCTACAAAATACAGCCCTACTCAGCAAGTATTTTTAAATCTAAAGCAAAATATTGTATCTTTATCTTTCAAAAAATTTTTTTCGAAACTCAACACAAACTTTAACTTTAAAACTGGTGGGAAATTGTGAAGGCATTCCTTTTGTGTTCATTGGCGGAAATATTTAGAACTGTTGCCGTAGAGACAAAGGCTCGGCAAAGTGTCGGACAAAGAAAAGATCTACAATATACTGCGCAAGGCGATATAAAAATAATCTACGTACCACAACTCTCTCCGGAGCAGACAATGAGACACTGCTGTCATCGAAGTAATACCATTTCTTGTCGACGTTGTTCTTGGCAAAAGCAGTGTAGTGACCGCCGCCAAGCCCACCAAAGTGGTTCGAAACTGCAATCAAATTGTAACGTCGCTTGTTTGCAGCCAGATTCGCTTTCAGAGGGTTTACAACGAAGTCCGATAAATCCAAATCACTAAACAAAAGAGGGTAAAATGATAAAATCCCTATCACATCTGGTTCGAAAGCGAGTGTGCAGTAGTAGGCATTCACTAAATCAGCAGGCAGTGCGTTTGAAGTCGGCTGTACACGGTATACGTTTTTTGTTTGGTTTTGTGCGCTTCTTGCTCTCAAGCATTTTTGTACGGAAATTTTAATGCGCTTGGATATATATGATGTTACACAGCATGCTTTGATGTGGGAACAATCGGCTTGGTGCGCTCAGTAGGTATCGAAAGATTTTTGTAAGTTTTGTCCGGTTTCGGTAGTGGTTGTACTTCGTAAACGAAATCGATAGTTCGAGCAACATATGCAGTACAGTGTCTGAAAAATTGAACCGGATAAAAATTATCGTACAAAAATGTACGAAAAAAAAACCTATGCTGTGAACAGCCACCTTAAGCCGGCAAATTAAATGAGGGAAAAAGGACGAAAAATCGAGCAAAAAACACATGCGTTACCGAGTTGGATGTAATGAACATAGCTGCCAATCTTGGAAATTTATCTGAAGATGTTTGGAATTTTTAAGGTAACTACGGATTTTCTTAAATTTTTTTTCCAAAAATGCGTACGTAAAAATATTAAGTTTTTTTGCTCTTGAATTTTGGAAAAAACTTTTTTTCGGAGATCCACACCAAGACGTAGCGTTGTTGGGTGGCTCTACGGTGAAAGCCTTATTTTTTCGAGATCATTGCTAACTTGCGGTAAATTTTGGAAATTTCAGGGAAACATCTCCACTATTTTGGAGCTGAAACCGAAATTTACGATGCGCGAAAGCCAAATATTTCAATTTTTTAAGCGAAGTATGTCATTTTTGAGATTTTTTAGTCTTTTTAACATTTCGAGTTGGTGGCTGTGATAATGAAGCAGACAAGTGCTCACCCGGCATGTTGCAAGAAGCAACCATTAGCAATTCACCAATCGCAGTTCACCCTGTTTATAGCGGATGGCGAAATAAGGGCGTTTTGACCGAAAAACAAACAAAGGTGCTTCGCACTACGTCTAAACATTGGCCCTCGTATTTCGACATAACATGACAAAGCTTTCTTCTCATATTACGCTCAAGCGTCATGCTCATGGAAGCTGACACTCAGAGAGACTTACGCTATGGGAAAGTCCACGTGAGTGTCGATTTTTTCCCGGTTCCACTGACCGTGGCGAAATCTCTTCAAGTGAATGATTAGCACGGGAGGTAGCATCCACAAGTCGAATTTCTTGAAAGCCTGTTGATGCTGTTTGCAATCGGAGCAGTACCTACGAAAGTAACGTAAAGTTAGCAAAAAACTTTGCTTTTTTTGTGCTTTGTAATGCGATTCAACTCTTTACTGTCAGTATCACGTCATTACCACTTAGTTTGTTTCAAGTCCAAAAATTGCGGGGGTGTGCCTCTCTTTCTTCCTCCAGTTATGTCACTGCTGAAGTCTAAGCACTAGGCCTCTTACAATGTATTTCCTCCAAAATGGCGTTTGTATGTCGCCTTATTATTAACCGTTACAACCCCAGAAGTTGACTGCCTGAAAATGACAAAGTACAAAAATGTGATGTCACAATTTTTTGTGAGTTGATTTTGAACTGCTACGAAATTATAACGTCACATTTTGTGCTCAAGAATTACCACCGCCGAAATGTAATGAAGATTGTTCAAGACTTCAGAACGTAAGGCAGTTAAAACTCCATTGCAACATCGTTGTCATACACGAGTTCAAAACTCCATTGCAACAACGTTGAAATTCGTTAGGAAGGGCATTAGGAATTTAAACTTCTACGTTGCTCCAGCAAGTATTGTTCGATAGCGAGTGAACCAGTCAGGCAAACTTGCAAGAGGAAAAAAGAAGCTAAAATCATGCTTTTTATAGTCCGAAGTTGTTCTTTTTAAAAGCCCATTAACTTCGTCAACATTTTATCAATTTTTGCTTTGTTTGAAAGATAAAAAACAAAGCCAACACTAGTGCCCTATATGTACGAGACATGCGAGTTTGGGGATCATAACTCGCTTTATAATTCCAACCGCGTTTTTTGCCCCTGGAACTGCAGATTGCAGATTTTGAAAATTATATACTATTTAATTACCGACATTTTGCGCGCTTTAGTATTATTACGAATGTCATACCTAGGGCTATCAAAACTCATTGAAGTAATATATTTTTAGTGGTATAAAAAGTTGTGAAATTAACAACAGTGAGAAAACTACGTTGTTGTGGGTCTATTGAACAAGTTATAAAGTCATAAAAGGTCATATGTTCTGTTTTAAATCATAAAATATGACTTTTTGGTTTTACTTTAAAATGCAAATATGGCACCCTAGTAACTTCGTAGATGCAGTTCAAACAGCTCCTGCAGACATTAAAATTTGATAGCTTATGAATATGGGAGGCAGTGAGAGTTTTCGTGCCGAGTTTCAGGAAGCATTGAAAGCGATATTTTCTGTAGCTTAACAGCCCTTTCCGTTTGATGTCAACTTGTATTGTGACATCATCTTGACACATTTTTTTGCAACACACAATCTGGTCACTGAATATTATAAACACTAGCAGTAGGTCAGCCAGTGCTGAGATCTAAAGAGCCAAGGGTAGCCTACTTTTCGGCATTGAGTCAACCAATTTTATCTTTTAAGATTTGGGGGTACTTGTACCACACTTGAATTAGAGCCTGAATCAGCTTTCCCTTCCAGGTACGGTCTATTGGACAAAGTTTTTGCTTGCCACAAATTTTCAATTGGGTTTAGGTCGAGAGAGTTTGCAGGCCACTCCAGCAATTTAATGTGATTTTCTCTCATGAATTTTTTGACTTGTTTTTGATGTGTGACATGGGACTAAATCTTGTTGAAACACACCAGTTCCATCTGGAAAAAATCGGTTCATATCTGGAATGACTCTTCGTTGGACCACTTCAATATATTGCGGGGAGTGCATCATAACGTCAACTGGGTGCAAGCTGCCAATGCCATAATAAATGAAACATCCCCAAAACATCTTTTTTGAGAATATTTTACGCGCTGGTCAATGTGGGTATTGCGAATCTTTTCTTTTTGTGACCTTCGAACATACTAATTTCTTTGTCCCTGGACAAACATCACTTTCATTGCTGAAAATTACGTGCCTCCAGTCTTCCTTTGTCCACTTTTGTATTTCAGTCCCCATTTGTAGCATTTCGTCTTCATTGTTTTTGTAAGGAACTGCTTTCTAACAGGGCGGTATGCTTTTCTCCCAACTTCCAGGAGGCGCCTACGAACTGTTGAGGAGCTTATTTCTATTCCTTTCTTCCACAGTAGTTTTTATGGCTTCACTTGTTTTTCCTGGGTCTTTCACACTCTCCCGTATTAGGTAGGCATTATCTCGCGTTTGGGGGTAACAGACCCTATTTCTTTCTTCATTTTTACAACACGACTTATGGTAGATATACTGACACCTACAATCTTTGATATCTCCCTGTAGGTCTTTTCTGTGTTTTCACGTAAAGTTAAGACACTGGCACGCTTTCTAGGGCCAACATCAATCTTTGAAATTAAATGTATAATATTCTAATTTATAGTTACAAATTCTGCATAAACACTTATGACGTCATAAATGAAGTTATTTCGTCATCAAATAAACATTTTCTTAAAAAAAGTCAACATATGAAACCAGCCTATACTTATTTCAGCTAAGAAATGACGATATGTAAAAATTTGGAGGTTTGTTTTAGTTAATTTGCACCAGGGTGTGATGCATAATTGAGTTCTAAGGTAAAAAAGCTTTTAAAATGAAGTAGACAATTGGATTGCTACAGTAAAAGCAAGTGTTGTCAAAAGTAGAAGCAGAGCCGCTGATTTTGACGTCTGTGGAAGACCTCCGCATCCAATAGTTACTTGTTGGGGAAGTTGGTTGGATGCTGCTAACTACAGTGGTGAGAAACTTCTACAAGTGCGAGAAATTGTTAATTCATGGAATAATGAGGGAGTGATTGTGAGAAAGGTAAAAAAATATAGTGAATGATCAAAAGCTGACCAGTCAGTTGACAGAATTCAGCCAATGCTATAGTGGGCTGACAAACTTAATTCTCAAAATGGAAAGTTGTCTACACACAGTACATTAAGCGCTTAAAAAAATGATATAAAAACAATTGAAAAGCTAAGCAGACCAGTTATTTCTCCAGCACTGCATGCAAAATTATTGAAATGCCAGCCTAATTCAGCGTCTGTGAAGCAATCGTTTTCCCTTTTAAAATCAATGCTTCGTGCAAACAGAAAATTTTGCAGACGCCAATATTGTGTGCTAAATAAAATTGTATGCGAATGCTTATTGATTAGCTGCATTAGACATTAGAATTCTTGTAGTGATTTTCAAGTGAAGCAAAAATGTTTTGTTAGTTGTTCGCTTGTGTTATTGTTCAAAATACTTGTAAAAACTTACATTCGCGTTGTTAAAATTACGGTGATTAGCATAAATTGGATGCTCTAACAATAAAGTCATATATTGTCATCTATTTCAAAAAACACATTCACATTTTTCGATATTTTAGGTCATAAAAAAAATGGCTTTAGTCATATGAAATATTAAACAGGAATGACACTATGCCATTATCACTATCCTGCTCTACCGTAAGATGTTACAATCAGAAAAAAAATCAATAACAGTAACTATTTACAGCTAGATTATTAATGCAAGTGAAACCAAACAGACAGCGCCATTTTGTGCAACCGTTTTACCCCGACACATATGTGATTCTTGTTGCACTAAGCAGTGCCGTCTCAGTAGTGATGCTAAAAAAAGTTATCTCACCAGGTATTGTTTTTTCCCAGCTTCTCCCTCGAAGTAAAAAGTTCCACACAATCTTTCAAATTGAGAGCCACTTTTGAATTGGTTGGCAATAAGCTTTCGTGCCTCACGGTCTGCTTGTCCCAATGCTCGGTAAAAAAACTGTCAAAAGCTAACTTGCTCCAATTGGCAGCCAGATAGAAGTTATCTGATGTGAAAAAGTTTTAGAACGTCAAGTGATTTGTAGATTTATGCAATTTTGTGATGCAATTGATGAGTTCCAGATTTAAGAGCTCATAGTCTACAGTTCCAAACTTCTTTAAGTGCCGAGTCACGGCAGTAGCCAAAAAAGACATCACCTGAGCGTCAGTAACAGCAACGTAAACCCAGTTCAGTAGGGAAAATGCCAAGAATGTTAACATCGGGCATTAGTATTAGATAGAAAAATAATGACACCTATAAAGCATACAGCATACAACCGGCGCCATGGTATAGTGGTAAGAGCGTCCTCATCGCAGTCGGTAGACCTGGGGTTCATTCCCTAAGTCGATTCAAACCAAAAGACACTAAAACATGGTATTCACAGCTTCCCTGCTTGGCGCTCAGCATAAAAAAGGGGATAGTGTGAAGAACAAGCTGACAAGCTTGCTTGTGGTGTCCTTGGGCAAGGCACTTAACGGGACGCCTCCACCTTTATGTGGCAGACAGGTGGCCAACCCGTACTTCACCGGATTACAATTGTGAAGTTGCTAACCCAGCATGTTGTAAAAAACGACTCTTGGGTACCCACCAGTGGCAGTCCGCCTTGTTGGTGGTGGGGCTACCAGTCACTCAAAGACTGGTTCAAAATGGGCTTGCCATCTTTCCCCTAGCCTAATTTCAATAAGGTTAACGGCATTAACCTGAATTGCCGTTCATACCGTACCTCCATCCCGAGGAAGAGGAGGGGTAACCACAAACAATAAAGCATACAATGACAGCGCTAGTCTATAGTCTAGAGGTCACCGGCTCATTAACTTTCACGGGATCACCTTTTAAAAAACACATTATACAGCAAATACACTGTGCTAGCAGTACTCACAACTCTGAAGCAGGTTTAAATTCAAGTTATGCAACGAGTATGTGCGATGTAAAAATTATTGCTCTCGCGGGCGCTGCTTTTGAACAGCACTTAGGACAGGGATGGCCAATCTATACCCTACCAAACAGCCAAAAACGATAAAGGTCATCACTGAAAGTGCGGCGATAGAATTTTAAGTTTGAGTTTACGCGTTTTCCGTCCAAACAAAGATTGATGACCTTTTTTTCGGAGATCGCTCTTCACAATATTGAAGCTGCTAGATGTATCATCCCAAAGGCAAAGTGAAGACCAGTTTTTTTTTTTGGAAATCATTGTTAAAGACGATACTATGCATGTGCGGCCATAAAATTTAACGTTCTACACCGCAGTTTACACACCCCTACACTCCCATCGCTGTACACAAAAGATGAGTCAAAAGAGCCGCATAGGGCTCGACCACCCCTGCTCTAGGGCGATTTCCCAGCTTGGTTGCAAAGTTGAAATATAAATGCATTACACCACCCCCACGGGTAACTCCGAAGCAAGTCTGGATACAAGTTGTTCTGCGAGAATGTATGATGTAAAAACTATTCCAAAATGACAAAAATAACCGGTAACTATAAAGTATTACCCGACGTTTTGATGTCGGTGTCGTCGTAGTTAAACTGCTTGTATTCATGGGAACCAAAAGAATTGATTGTCTTGATAGTGAAGAGATTGTACACAGTGATGTTGACGTCCTCCTACAAAATCGCTTTTCAAAACACAGAACTTTTCCACTTCACCGAGTTACAGCAGTGAAGCAATTCCTACTTCTGAGTACCCACCAATGGCAATTTGCCTAGTCAATAGCAGGGCTGCAAATCTGTGATTTGTATTGATGATAGATTCGAAATGAACAGTGGCATTTACCTACACCTTGATTCAATTCCTAGCATCAACTTGGACGACCTCTTCACGTCACGCCTCCATTCCGAAAGAGGAAGCACAAACAAAACAGACAACAGCCGCTCTAAACCGCATTCCACTTGCAATCGTAAACATTGCAACGCTGATAGCACACATGCTAATCAGATTAATACAAGAGTATGTATTGGTGGCATATAACTAGACAGTAGCTACTGCCATTTCCTAAAACTCAAGGCAAGGAAAAAAAACTTACCGTTTCTTCAGATGCAATCTGGCATTCCTTCATTTTTTCGATCACATCCTTTTCGCTCATCTCAAACAGCTGCAAGATTTGAGCTTTCAATTCTTCGTCCACAATATAACGGCTGGGAGAATAATAAGTTTAGCGCAAGACATCAGTAATACGTAGCATAATAAATCTAAGTCTTGCGCCCTTGAAAATCACGTGTAAGTATTTCATCTATATCCATAACGAACGTAGGGTTCTTTCAATGCAGGTACATGTTTGTTAAGTCGATGTAACGCATCGAAGCAGCAGTCATTGGTAATTGTAAGAAAGGCCGCCCGGAATTTAAAGTGACGCGTTGGTCCAGCAATCAGTCTGGTTCGAAAGCGAGTGGGTAGCGGCAGACATACACTGAATACGTACGTACGTACACATACACTGAATCAGCCCGTCGCGTCCAGCGAAAACGCGGAAAAGAAAAAACAAAATCGACTAGACGGAACGTATTAACGTATTTTGCGAGAAACCTGGGACATGCAATGCAGTTTTTTTCTACTTGTACTGCATTCAAAGGACTTACAACCACGAATATTGCGGATTTGAACCCGTTACCACGATGCCCACGCTCGGCATAAACAGTCTTGACGCAAAGAAAAATTTGATACAATAAACCACTACTTACTAAACACCAGAAAGTATGTTCTTGTACAAACTGACAAACGATAATGCATCGTCCCTGCTTGCAACGATTAGAGGCTGACCAAACAAGTATGAACCTCGGTCGCTAAATCAAAACATGAAATAACTTAAGGGGACAAAACCGAACAATTATTATTACCACGGCACCTTGCATACAAAAATATATCTCCAAACTGAAAGGTCGCCGATATTACGAATACAGCAAACACTCTTGTTTACATCACAAGATCTTTTACCAAATTGGTTACTTCTAACAACTGAAGTAACTGAAAATTTTCTTGCTGTCAAATAATAGCTGGGATCTATGTAAAGAAATATAAACGATTACCTACTGTAGATGGAAATTAGCTACAAGATTCAGCAAAATCTAATTTTGTGAAACCTAAAAACTGACAACATGTAAGTTCTACCTGATGTATCTCAAGTAAACAGCTGCAGGTCTCCATTCCTTGGGTTTCTGATAAATGTAAATCAGGTCTTTGTCGTAAATACTTCGAATTTGATCGGAGGACTGAAAGACTTTGTGGAACCTAGTAAAAAGTACAAGATAAAGCATGGTTTGATTCATACAAAACTACACTAAGCAAACAAAAAACGGTTAAATCACGGCGACTTACGATTCACTGATCCCCAAACTCAATTATATAACTCGTAAAATGGAGTCCACCACAGAGAGTAAAATTAAGACCCAGTTAAAAAATGACAAGACACCATCCTTCAGGAAGTATCTAATCAGTCTAAGGCAAATTATTACATAACTATCAGGTGAAAAACAAATGCAGAGAAAACAAACGAACAACAAGAATAACATGATGTCTAAAAGACTCTCTCCCTTCTAGAGCAGTGCATCAAAAGAAGAGTTAACTAAACAGCAGTAATGATGCGAAAATACATAGTCTCGCTTTCACCAAAAACCTAAACAAATGCCAGTAAAAGGCTAACATAAGGATTTACAGACAGCGCGAAAAGAAGAAACCACAGTCTGCTGTAAGTTGGATTCCAACGTCGACCATAACAGTATCTTATAGCGACTGCTAACTCAAAGGCGTTAAGGTCGTTCGGCAGTCTTCGAGCTTTCTGTTTATTTTCGTTTGATATTTTAAACGTTTTCGCAATTTACGTAACTCTCAAAGCGGGCCTGCACAACCAAAAACAGTAAAAGAGCCATATTCAGCGAATAGTTTTTCTGCGGGCAGCATGCCGACAATTATTAATAGATTGGGGTTACCGTATCTATACGCACAAATTTGTAGCACATTTACGGTAATCAAGTTCACGCTTTTCAGCGGCAGAGACTCATTTGCTGGTTTTCACCTCCAAACAAACACAAAAGACCTTTTTATTGGGCGAATCAACCATCTTGGTGAGCAAATTTTGAAACCCGAATGCAACGTATTTTGAAACCTCTCACGGGACGCACCAAAGCTAGATGCGGGCCGTATGTTATGCAGCCCTGTCCTAAAGCCTATTTACCCCAAAACATTTTTAGTTCGACGGAAAAGAAAATGGGTGGTTCTAATTATTTCATTACGGCATATCTTTAATCCGCGCCATTGTACCTGTTGTTGTAGACGTCAGTAACAACCATTTCTTCATAAGGTACGCGGTTTAATTCCGACAACGCTTTGCAAAGGTCTTCAACATAACCCAACTTCGGAACAGTGACTTTGTACTATAAAACAATTGAAAGCCGAAGTAATGATCGGTTTATAACGACTTGATGCAATGTTATAAGAGGCTATGCTAACATCATTGTAAGCGATTGTTTTAGGGTTGTCGGCGCTATACAGAACAACTGGCAGGAAACGAGCATGCTGGGAGTTTCAAAATTTCAACGCTATCTTTGAGTTTCCTACTACTTTTAATAACTTTACTGCTTGATAAAGTCCGCAAAGAGGTGACAACTATGCTGTCACAAAGGCAGAACAATAACATTTATCGACGCTAATGCATGATTATTCACCGTTGCTATGACGTCATAAAACCACGATTAACACGCCCTTTGCTATGCGTTATGGCTAGACCATGGGTTCTTCAACTGGGGTAGGCGAGGCCGCTGGACCACAGACACCTCTTAAAGATATTGAGCTACTGTGTAAAAATCAGCATTTTGTAGAAACTGATCTCAAAAAAATATCTGAGTGCCGTTCTAGACAAAAAACAGGGAAAAATGGCAACTGCCGGGAACAAAATCATCTCCGAAAAAAAAAATTTCACGTTTTAAGGAGCACACGTTTTTGTCGACAATGGCAAGGGGGTTACGACTCAATAAATTTAAGGACTCCTGAGCTAAACTTTCTGTTCCATTTGGTGCCTAGCGCTCATTACCTGTTTCTATGATGACCAAAAAGTAATTATTTCGCTTTAAAGTGACCAAAAACTATTTATTTCGCTTTAAAGCGTATTCATACCATTACCATCCTTTGAAAACAGAAGTTACAAAAATTACTTTTACTACATCGCGTTCGGGGTCCAATGGTACGAAGGTGCACTCCAGATTTTTGTCTTTCTTCAAAGGCAGGGGAAGAGTGAGATAGCAGAAGGGGTCAAAGGTAACCGAGACTCGAGGGCATTCCGGGCAATCCACAATACTTCGGAATAAACCATGCAAGGTGTCGACGATCACAGAATCGTTACGCTTTCGATGATTTTCCCAAGCTTCTTGGGCTACAAGATGGTGTGGGCGTTTCCCAGCATCATTTATTTCAATGTATCTGAATTAGGGAGAGGTTATTGGCTATACTCTTGGAACAAAAACAGGGCTATATTTGTAATTTTTAGTGAGAACCATCAAACTACAAACTACTTGCTTAAAAGTTTTATTTTGGTACCGTACATCTAAATATAAAAACACCAGTATCACGGCTGTGCTTCTTCTCAGGAAAACGTGTACTTCCTTAAAAATATAAAACATGGAGTCAAACTAAACGTCCCAGGAGCAAATTACTACAAAATTTTAAGGAGAGTATTAGGAAATTGAAGAAAAAGCCATGAGGAATATCCACATACTAAGGAATAATTATGAGAACATCGATCTTTGGCATCAGAAATAATAGGTTGTAATTAGGGCCTTGCTGCAACAGTTTTTTTTAACACAATAATCAACGAAGACAATGCACCAAATGAAGAAAACCTGGAGCTAACTTAAACAAGGTTGTATTTACCACCTGATTGAATTGACTTTAAATCACACATTTTTTGGTGTCAATATAAACAAAAGAGTCTAGATTGTTTGAACTTACGGCTTGTTGGTTATCCTGTTAAGATCCTCATGCAATCCATCAATTAAAAACGCAATCAGTTCTTGGCTGTCTTGTTGCTGGTAGCCAACAAACCGCGGTTGAAACTGTCCAACCGCACGCTTTAACAACAATAAAATTTGATTATTAAACCAAGGCAAGGGGTTCACGTTTAGCATAACTTGTGTTAGGCCTGGTTTCGAAGTTATCAGTACAGCTGCCACAGCATATTTCTACCATAACCTTTGGTAAAAAGATGTAGCAATCTATGCTTCATCAAGAGCACAAGCACTACAGCGCACAATCCACTCTGAAGACTAGTAATCTCTCGATTGCAAACCAGCGCCAATCACACATCTTCTAGAGAACTGAATCGCTTCCCCCGAATTAGGGAGGGCAAAGGTCTATTCGTTTACGACCACAAAATCATGGCAAATTCTGGACTACACGTTAGGGGCAAAGAAGTTGGTTTCAGCAGCAATTTTTTTGATGTAGTTATCAATGATGCTCTGGTTTTGCGCCTCATTTGGACATCGATACGTGGCGCACTAAAAGATAATATTACAATATGCAAATTGATCGATCGCGTCCATTCGCAGACTGTAGAAAGTGTCAATCTCAATCATGCCAAGCCATTATTTTCCGAAAAAATAATATTAACAGTAACAACGTAAAAGCGTCTTTCAAGTGTAGCCCACAAAGTAAAATAGAGCGATCTGCAAAAGAATGCGACACGTGGCCTGCGTCCACAGGTTATTTACCCACATCAAAAAATCTTCAGTAAAACGACTACGCCTTTTTGTGGCTCATCTACAAAAAACAACAGTCTTGGAAAAAATCTGTTTCCTACCCGCAGTTTTTTCCTGTTAAGAAAAATTGGCCCGCTAGCAAAAAAATTTGCTCTTAACAGTATCCTATGCAGAGAAAGGGTCAGGTACACTATTACATTATACATTATTTCAGGTACACTATTACGTTATATTGTGGCTACGGTGAAGCAACCAACTGAGTGCTGATCTTGCAGCCGAAACCTGTCGGCGGAGATTTCGAACGCTGCAATGTATACGATGCGGCAGAGCAGCACCGTCGCTTGCATTCGCGCTTTCGGTTCAACTAGCACCGACAGCAATAGCATCCATGGGTGGCTGCTCACTTCAAAACTGTTTAAGTTCACTTTTCAGTCTTCAGCAATCTCACTTCATCTTGTGATCGACGAGTTGAATGCTCTCGTCATCATAAGAAGCACATCAATTATAATACCTTGAAATCTCTCGGTGCTACTGAACTGTTCCGGCCCGACCACATTGCTTGTATTAAATCAGCATATGTCTTTGCAATTTCACCATGCATGCCGAGAGGGTTGTCTTCATTCAGTTCTTTCAAGTACTTTCCCTCTGTAAATATGAATCTTAAATAAAAGGGTTCGAATCTCAGTAAGGTGGTTTACGGCGTGAAACTACGGTTGGTTATACTAAAAACAGTAAAAATCAGTCCGTTTTGTTGAGCGTAGTGACCTACTTTACTGAGGCAACCTTGTTTTTAGACGGCAGCAGTCATTTCTTTGCAATCTGAAAGCGCAGACTGAATCTCGTAAACACACTCTTTTTGCACCGTAAAGTAGTGAAAGTAAAAACGTTGCGGGATCGACATATTTCATCTTGTAATTCGTATTCCACTTAATATCCAACTCTTAGAGGCAACACAAGCAACATCGGGGATGACGGCACGCAAGAAAGTAATGACCATTAAATGGTAAAAATAGCTATCGAAACCAACACTGCTAGTTTTAAATGCTAAAATACCATTTTCTCCTTCAGAAATTAAATTTTTTGCCCACTGTCTAATATATTCACAGGCACTGTGAATAACTACAATGCAGTATTCTACATGTAGTACGTGTTCAATTTTTCTTAACATTTTATTGGCCACGCAACATCGTAAAAGCAACCACCTCGGTATGACAACCTCTAGGCCGCAGTCCCAAAGGTGGTTCTTTATCGGTATTCCACCCTATCTATCATGAATTGTTTGAGTTTAATACCTATCCCGAAAATCGCCAGCGTTTCTGCACAGCCAGAGGCTTTCCATTACTGCAGTTAATATTCGCCTTTCACAAATTGAAAAATCTATGAAAAACAAGCGGTGTGCAGACCTTCTGGCTGATCTCCAACAATACAGCGCATTTTTTACGAGAAGCACTGCAACGAAGCAGAAAAAATCAACACTTAATCACTTTCCCAAAATCACAGCAACAAAGAAGCAGTGATGATACTGAACACTGACGCAGAACCCTATCATGATAGACCAGCACAAACAACAGACGTGCTGAGTACCAGTACCCATAAGCATACGCATGTGAGTGCATAAACAGAATGCATGCACTGGTTGTTGTTTAGCCGACCCCTTCCGAGGGATGGGGGCATGGCGGAAGACCATGGAGCTCCAGAAGCCAGGCAACTACCCAGGGCCTGGACCAGAGGTCGTAAAAAGACAGGAAGTCGCCAAAGAGCGAGCGGCGCAAAAAGTCCGTAGCTGGACACTGCAGAATGAGATGAGAGGTGTCCTGGGACGAATGTCCACGGGCGCTGCAGGAAGGATTCTCGATTCTGCCAATCCTAGAGAGATGATAGCTTTACAGTAAGCTGTGTCCGTTGCAGCGTAGACGAGAGAGAACACAGCGAGCATGATGAGCACAAGTTCCTCGGTGGAAATCGAGTGAACTTGTGTGTCAAAGAATTTAGATGAGACAGTACGCCTCCAGCCCGAAAAAAGACAAGAGTGGATACGAGAAATAAGAGCAGAGAGACTACAAGCGATTGCAGACGGCACTAGTATCACTCCCCGTCTGGCCAGCTCGTCAGCCGCGTCGTTCCCCAGGAGAAACGAGTGTCCGAAGACCCATTGTAGCCTGATAGAACTGGAGGAGAGAGAAGACAGTTCCTGCCACATCTGCCAGAGAGTTTCAGGTAAAAGGAAAGACGGAGGAAAGGACAGGGTGCCGAGGACAGAATGAGAGTCAGATAGAAGGAGACAAGTGGCAGGCTTGTTGTTGCTGCCGAGACCAGTAAAGAGCGTACAGAATGACGCAGGCTTCAGCGGAAAAACTTTAGAGCATACTGGGCCTGCTGAAAAAGGAAAAAATGGCCTCAGTGCCACAGAGAGAGCAGTTGACAAGTACGCCGGAGCCGCTCTTGCCAAAAGGAAAAGGAACAGAGCCGTCTGTCCAAAGTACCAGATCATGAGGGGGGGGAGTCAAGATGGGCCAGAGCCGCACCTTGGCAAGAGAGAGAGAGGGGGGGGGATCAGAGCCGGAGCATGAAAAGGAAAGAGTGAACTCCACGATGAAGGAAGGCAGATTCTAAGGGGGAAAGGGAGGGCAAGCAAGAAGAGCCTCCCTAGGTGAAGTAGAAGAAAGCATGAGCGAGTGAGTAATTGCAAAAGCTCTCCAGGACGATCTGCAGAGTCTTGGTTTCACTCCAAGTCTGGCCAAACCTGAAATAGGAAAGGAGATTGGGAGACGAAGAGCCCGCTCATAAGATGAAAGAGTGAAATGAGTCAGGGTGACTCGAAGTGGTGGTAAGGAAGCCTCGGAGAGAAGAAGTAGGAATGCCAAGATGAGAGGCAGCCGAAGATGGCACAACTAGCCGCTCCGTGAGGGCATTCCAATTTGGTGGTATTGGTAACGCTTTAAGAAAGGAAATCATCCAGGTGAAGCATAAGTGAGAAGGGGCCAAAGAAAAGCTGTATACAGAAGAGAGAGGGACTTCCTAGAAGGGGCCCCATGAGGAAGCAGAGATACAGCATAAGGCCTTGAGAAGAGGAAAGAACTTGGCCTTCAGCAAAGATGCATATCTAAAAAGAAAAGAGTGCAGTCAAAGGTGACCCCAAGAAAGATGGGAGTGGAATTGAAACGGAGGTGGAAGTTGAATAAGAGGAGGTTAGCTTGGTGGGGATCCACTGAGAAGAAGGAGGCCTCACATTTATTCGAATTGAGAGGAAGACATCAGCACTCAGACCAGCACTCCAATCAAAACAGAGCTCCTTGTGTGACCTTCACCGTAGTGGGGACCAAAAGGGAGGAGAACTAAATGGCCAGATCGTCAGCGTAAAGAGAGCAGCTGACGGAAGAAGGCAGAGAAGCAGAGAGATCATTAATGAAGAGAAAGTACAGGGCCAAGAACGGGTACTTGCAAAACACCTCGACTGACTCGAAAGGAATGACTTTTGTGATTTTGAAAAACAACGCAAACGCGCCTATCAGAAAGGAAAGATTGAGTCCAACGAGTAAAACAAGGAGGCAAGCCAGTCAAAACGAGTTTGTGGAAAAGGGCGGGATGCCAGACAGAGTTGAAAGCTTTCTAAAAATTAATAGTAGAGAGGATCGTCCGACAGCCAGACCTAAGTTGGTTAAACCCATCCGAAATGGACTGAGCAAAGAACAGAATTTGATCAAGAGTAGACCATCCAGAGTGGAAACCGGCTTGGCGGGGAGAGAGAATGGAATCAAGACTCCACTAGCCGAGATAGAATGATGCGTTCAAAAAGCTTTGAGACGCAGGCACGCCTAGAGAAAGATAGGTTGGAAGGAAGCAGGAGAGTCGAAAGGCTTTCCTATCTTATGAATGGGAATAATGGAAGATGTCTTCCAGATGGAAGGAAAGGAATGCAAGAACCAAGAAAGATTGAGAATGTCTAAAAGAAAATCCATGTCAAAGCGAAGAAGGTGTTTTAGCATGGGATAGGCAACTTTGTCTTGGCCAGTAGCAGTGGATGAGGAGAGGTTAGAGGCAGCCACAAAAAACTCAGCGGGACAGAAGGGAGAGCAAAAGAACGAGTGATACTCCTCAACGCATGTGGGTCGGCGGAGCTCGAAAAGGTAGCCTCTGGCTCTGCTACGTAGGACCTTTGCCTGGGAGACAGAAAAGTGGGATCTCAGGTAATCAGCGTAGACCGGAGCCGACTCCCTGGGAAAGGACCGTTGGGGAAGTTAGGGGAGGAGGAAGAAGAAAAAGCGACAAAACGAAGAAGAGAGTATACAGATTTAGAATTACATTTGGGCGAGAGAGAAGAGCACGTCGCCTGCCATGCCTCAGCCTTGGCGATAACAGACGAGGCATGACGGGAAGCGGCAATGTAAGCCTGACGATCTTCATCGCTTTTGTGAGCGGCAGCGAAAGCCTTACGTCTTTCACTAACCCCTTCTTCCACTTCAGCGGACCACCAGGCTTTAGGATGGTGTTTGATGCGGCCGAAAGGAATGGAAGATTTGGCCGCATTCAGTGTTGGAGAAGAGAGCAGCAGCAGAGGAAGGAGACGAGTATTCTTCTGTAGAAGGACAGTGAGAGTCAAAGTAAAAGGCAAAGTCATCCCAGAGAGCTTACTGAAAGTTGAAGGAAGAAGGGCGTTCGTTGGGGTGAAAGACTGGAGAAAGAGGGTAGTTAGTAGAATTAGTAGTTGATCAGAACCCAGGCCCTGAAGCACCTTTAAGGAGCAAGAGAGATTAAGGACTGACTTCAGTTTGGCTTGCATTTCTGCGACCAGCTACAACACTAGAAAATGCAAATTACCTTGAAAATAGTTGGTTAAGCTTGGCACATTGCTCAAGCATTGCAAAGCACTGTTCATGAAGCAGGTGTTGCCCAAATTATTCAAGCCACAGAGACCAGGCGTTAAGCTTTTTCTTCCGTACGAATCAGAATAAGCAGCACTGTTGCGAAGTTGATAGTTAGAAAACGACGTACCGCCGCTGGAACTGCCAAACATTCCACTGCTGCTGCTGCTCCCACTATAAAAAAAGCATACTCAAGTGCTTTGTCTCGTACTGCGCGTAGCTCTTGTAATTTTTTTGAATTTTTAGTGGAACAGAACTAATTTCTAGTACCTTTCTGCGCATGCGCATAAAGTAAGGTCAAAGGCCAGGCTGAAAAGAAACATTAAAATCATGCATTTAAAAAAGAGTTGCGAACATGTAATACTGAGAACAAGGCAAGTAGAAATATTTAATGAATTATGGTTGCAAAGCAGCTTAAAGTCTATACATAGTTCGGAGCAATCTTACGAACTTGATCTTAATGGTGTTATTTTTTTATGTGTTCTGGATCTTTGAATACATCGTTTAGCCAACGTGACAAAGGTCTAACGACTACAAACAGGTTCACTTTGAAGCACCATTAAGCAAGTAAAATTCGCATTCTATTGCACTGCATTTCCTCGCAAAAGTTTTTAATTCCAATTTATTACAACTTTTCTCAAGAGGAATGGGCTATAATTAATCGTACTGACGAAAACAATTAACAAAAATCCATTAATCCTTTTCATACATAAACTTGTGCTAATTGCGTTTATTAACAATTTAGTTGTACGCTATATAAAGCTACTCGCTGACATAACAAGACAAGCAAAACAATGGAAACAGGAATTCATTAAAAATGAACAAGCATGATATAGCGATGACAATGAATAAGGAAATAAACAATGGTTTTAGACACTGAAAAGATTTAAGCCCACTCCAATTCATTTCCGCGTGTCTTTTTTGTGGCTTTGCCGTCATCCCGAATCATCAGGGTCCACTGGTCGGCAGCGACACCCTTACTTGTCTCAATCCAGAGCATCTTCAGGTGTCAAATTTCTTTTTTTATGTCATCCTTTACCGTTTGCTCCCACGTTTTCTTTAGATTTCTTCTCAAATTTCCAACAATTGTCTTCTCTTGCACTCTTCTGGTCAACCTCTCTACACTCATTTACCCAAAATGCCCCAACGACCTTTGCAGATATCCACTGCGTTGTTGTTGTTGATTACCCGACCCCTTCCGAGGGATGGGGGCATGGCGGAAGACCATGGAGCTCCAGAAGCCAGGCAACTACCCAGGGCCTGGACCAGAGATCGTAAAAAGACAGGAAGTCGCCAAGGAGCGAGTGGCGCAAAAAGTCCGTAGCTGGACACTGCAGAATGAGATGAGAGGTGTCCTGGGACGAGTGTCCACGGGCGCTGCAGGAAGGATTCTCGATTCTGCCAATCCTAGAGAGATGATAGCTTTACAGTAAGCTGTGTCCGTTGCAGCGTAGACGAGAGAGAACACAGCGAGCATGATGAGCACAAGTTCCTCGGTGGAAATCGAGTGAACTTGTGTGTCAAAGAATTTAGATGAGACAGTACGCCTCCAGTCCGAAAAAAGACAAGAGTGGACACGAGAGATAAGAGCAGAGAGACTACAAGCGATTGCAGACGGCACTAGTACCACTCCCCGTCTGGCCAGCTCGTCAGCCGCGTCGTTCCCCAGGAGAAACGAGTGTCCGAAGACCCATTGTAGCCTGATAGAACTGGAGGAGAGAGAAGACAGTTCCTGCCACATCTGCCAGAGAGTTTCAGGTAAAAGGAAAGACGGAGGAAAGGACAGGGTGCCGAGGACAGAATGAGAGTCAGATAGAAGGAGACAAGTGGCAGGCTTGTTGGTGCTGCCGAGACCAGCAAAGAGCGTACAGAATGGCGCAGGCTTCAGCGGAAAAACTTTAGAGCATACTGGGCCTGCTGAAAAAGGAAAAAATGGCCTCAGTGCCACAGAAAGAGCAGTTGACAAGTACGCCGGAGCCGCTCTTGCCAAAAGGAAAAGGAACAGAGCCATCTGTCCAAAGTACCAGATCATGAGGGGGGAGAGTCAAGATGGGCCAGAGCCGCACCTTGGCAAGAGAGAGAGAGGGGGATCAGAGCGGGAGCATGAAAAGGAAAGAGTGAACTCCACGATGAAGGAAGGCAGATTTTTACATGAAAATTACCACAGGATACTGCTTGGAAGCTTGATTGAGCACAGAAACGAAATTGGGCAACAAACTTCAACTGACCCAAAAAAATTTTCAAAGTCATTTTCGCACCACTCCTCAAAAAACTTCAGCATACACTCCTGGTAGTAGTAGCCATTCAATTTATCCGGTATTGTATACTTAACAGAGCTGACTGGCTTCCTCCAATCCTTCTGCAATTGTTTGCACTCCATCTCTCCATGTCACTCGATTCAGGAAATCCTCCATGTTTTCACCAATCTTCTCTGTTTCCTCTTCCATTTGCTTCTTCCAAGTCTTTTTTGGTTGTATTGCTTCTCACACCAAGATCTAAGGCAACTCTCAAAACACTATCATCATCTCTTCCTAGCTCGCCACCACACCATCTAATTATTGTGGGTAAGGATATCAACTGGTGCTTCAATCCTACACTAAAAACAGTAATCATACTGTAAAAGAGCTACATTGCATTTTACTTGCGAGTATCAAATTGAGACGGTACCAGATTTAGTTCGTTGAGAAAAACTTACTTGCTGTTTGAATTTCTGGTTAAACCACCGTTGTAGAAAGTAGAACCGCCGACAACTTTCTTGTCTTCTTTAATCTGCCATTCGGCGTCAGGTTGTTTCGTTTCCATCACAACTAGCTGAAAAATAAATGTAAAAACAAATTGCTTTTCTTGATTCGAACATGCAGAGTGGAGCATAGAGCATACGTGACATTTGTAGAAGTGCGGGTGTAAGTCTAAAGCATCACAAGGAGCCGATTTAAATTCTAAGGGTTTCATTTCGGCATTTTTAGTATTACGTTCAATCCTTCTCTTCTTTGAAATGCACGTCAAGAATCGGTTGTACAGAGTGACCCCCAAAACATAGAACCTATCAAAAATTATAAAATTTCTATAAAAGTTCCCTCTAATTAACTTTTTTGAATGAAACTTTTTAATTGATCAAACATCAACAGTAAATACTACACATAAAACTTTCTAGAATAACTACACTCAAAGTACCTTAGCGTAATAAAGCTGTCTAAATCACAAATCATACCTACCGCAACACTGTGTAAACATCAACAATTTTCATTATATCTTCTGATCGTGTAATTTATTACCATACACACTGCAACCAAGTACAAGAAACTGACATAAAAAAAAAGAAACCATGCCTCATTAGAATGTAATAACATTCGCAATGGCAATCGTGAGTGCCTTATGGCACTGTGCTGCTCTTGCCTCAGCATTAGTTAAAATACCATTTTGTTTTCAAGATCAATTAAATGGATGCCAACAGCATAACATGATATTTATTATTTGACTTTGACAACCTCAAGCTCTGCTCACAATTTTAAAATAAAACCATGAGAAAAGAAAAATACGAAAACAATTGGCCAAAATAGGACCACTGACTTGATTTTTCTGAAGACCATAATATTCAACTGTAGATTGATTTATTTTCAATTCAGAGTAATCATCTTTTTTTGCAGCATCCCACAATTTAGTTTCCACATCATTTGGTATTTCAAAAATCTCACGCATTTTCTTGTCAAGTTCATCTAAAAAGATCATTTCAAAACAAAAATTGAAAACGCTGCCAACGCAAAAGCAAATTAACGAAAATAGCGGTAGCAAACATGTACTACATTATGAGTACAAGCTCGTAGGTAAATTAGTAAATTTAAAAGAAAACGTTTCCAAACTATTTTCAATTCTAATAAGTTTGCAAACAGAAAATCTGTGAAACTGCACGACACAATAGAAATTGGTCGTGATTGGTTTCTTACATATCACAAATCGCTGATGGAAATGAGAAGAAGCGTATAAGCTCATGTTTGTCATAATGGACTACTATGAAGGTAGACTGCTTGGCCCCACCTCCTGTCTATTACTTAAAGGTGGGAAATTCTGTTAAGTGTTTTTGCATAAGGCACAACAAACAACTATGCCAACTTTTTTTCTGTGCCATTCCTTTCGTACTAAGCCCTAAGCAGGGAAGCTACTAATACGACTTCTAGCTTTTAGTATCACTTGTCGCAAGTTACGAAATCAAATGCATTGACATCCGGCTGCAAAGTTGACGCCCTAACCACTACACCACTGCCCCGATAGTACCATTTATACTGTAGAAGTAAAAGACTAGTTTATATCTGCTTGGTGTCATCAATTTTGCAATATATATAAGCTACAAAAGCAATAGCAACCAAACAGAGTCATCATGGAGCAATTTAATACTGATCTAAACATGCTAAAAACAGTTATTGCTGATGAAGAGAGGTGGGGTTACAAGTTCGTCCTAGAGACCAAACGGTAGTTTTAATAGAAAGAGTCCTCATTCACCTGGGATGAAAAAAAAAGCAAGGCAGTAAAAAGCTCACAATCTACTAAAGCTAACAACATTTTTCGATGTCGAAGACAAAGCAGTTCATTTTGAACTTTTGTCACAAGATCACGCTGTCCAGCAGCACGTCTACAAAGAGATCATACAACGTCTGTTTTCAGTAAAGAAAAAAGGCAAGATCCATGAAAAAGTAGCTTATAGCTGCTTCACCACGATAATGCATCCACCCATACCGCCTTGACTATTCAGACGTTTTAGGCATAGGATGCTGGAGAAACCTTACTACTGGTTAAACATAGCTCCATGCAATTTTTTTTCTTTTTCCTAAAGTTAAAAGCAATATCAGAGAGACACGTATCCCACACGTGGATGCCGTCAAAAGCTGTAACACGGGTGGTAAAAAAAGATTGAGAAAGCGTTTCAAAACTAAATTAATAGATGGCAAAGAAAATGGAAAAGTACATCAAACTCAAAAGTAATTACATAGAAGGGGCAGTGTGTTTTTTGCCGAGTTTCAACACAAGTGTAATGATATCAGCCTTGAAACTTTTATGATACATCTCGAATTACAAACTACCCAATAAAATTTTCTAGAGTTAGTGGTTAGATGAAAAGCAACTTCACATAAAATTAAATTAAAACCACGTCGTAGTATGCATTTCTCACAATGAAATAAACCACAGATCAGATTCAAATAAAAACTACGAGCAACATTTCTGCTGGTCTAATTTTAATGAAACGAGTGTCTAAACAAAATAAACTAAGTGAAGACTCAAAAAAGTTTGTCAAGTTATTTTGTTCCAGATTTTACGCCAACCTTTTTGCAAACAATGCCTTAAAGTTGAAACCGATCTCAAGGTGCCTGGCATTTTCTTAAAAGTGGGAGTGTTATTTAAAAATTAGGAGCTGGAGCAAGTAGCTTATAAGCAAGCTTAAGCTTTCACCCTATTTTTGAAATATTATTGTTATCGCCGTTTTCAGTTTTACAAATTTTAATAGCAGTCCTTCACAAAATGAAAAACTCTTGTCTCCCTAATTCAGTGTTTCCCAACCTTTTTCATTCTGCGCCCACTTCAGAAAATCACAAATTTTTGCAGCCCACTTAAAAAAGACTATAATGTAATATTTAAAAATGTCACAAGCATAAGATAAAAAATTTATTAGTAAAGAAGACTTTCTACTTCTACGTTGATTATGACATAGCAGTAAAGTTGAACTCCAAAAAAAGTCTACCTCACAAATAAGCAGGGTTATGTCACAGTCTGCTACTTGCTGTCACAACAACATTCCGTTACTAGCTGTTTATATTCACGGACCATTAATACAAATAAGAAAACAATATACCTAAATAAATACTAGTAATTAATGAAAAGCCTTCACAGTCCCCTCAAGGTGCCCTTAAAACTCTCAGAACGTAACATAATAAAAAGCTTATAATATTAATAAAGATTTACTGAATATCTCTGTGGCCCACCGGTTGGGAAACACTGTCCTAATTGGTTGGTGCTGTATTGTATTCAAAACACACCAACAAAAGTAAATGATTAAAAACTATAAATTGTGCAAACATCCATAAAGTTCTGTACAATGACAAAGACAGAGTTGCCAGCATCAAAAAGATACAAAGTCAAAGCAAAAGCAATATTTTAAGAAAAGAGAGCTCAGGAGCTGAAGCAGCTTCATATCAGGACTTACTCCAAAACGCTGTTTACAATTAAATAACTGAAGTGCCTACAGCTACAAACCTATCGTTTCGCTTCGACTAAATTTTTCTGTTTTAACATCATCTTGTTTGGTATACAGGCACAACTTCAAGAGAATTGGATAAAGTTCAACCACACATTCTTTAGCATACTTTCCTTGCTCGATGACCTAAACAAAAAACAACATTACAAGACCGATCAAGTCAACTTTCGGAAAAAATTGTTACTTCAACAATAAGTACAAATATCCTTTTTTTGCATAAAACATTGGAAAACAACTAGTCATACCTTTCTTTTGATTGGTTTCTGGTTTGATGCAATGTCATAATGTTCTACTAAAATATTCCAAGCTTCTTCAGGTAAAACCATGTAGTCCATAGAGGCCACAAGATAATCCCTTATTTCTTCAGAGTTTGGATCTGTATGACATACAGCAACAATCAATTTTTTATGTGTGTTGCAGCAACCTTATATTCGCAAAAGATTGTAAATGGAGTCCTATCAGTTAGGCAGTGCAAGTAAAGTAAACAAAGTAGGCAATGATCTTTGCCTGTTTGCTGTGACGTTTTTTGTGATTTATACATAAACGCAAATAAAGTGGCTCACAATACCTACATTGCCTCCGCTGCATTTACTAACTGCACTACCTGCACTATCCACATTGGCTGCATTACTCAATGTACTCAAAAAACAATTAAAAAACTGCTAACAAAATCTCATCTCTGCATCTACCTCCAATTCTCTATGAACCATACATTATATTTCTAACATATTTTTTCTGGTAAATTGGCGTTTCATTTGAGCACATGCAAATTTTATATTATGGCAAACATTCGTGAACACCAAGTATATAAACATTAATTAATAGCAATCTGATGCAGGAGAAATTAAAACCCAGAACTCTAGGTTTCACAGGTTACTTTGTGACATTTGAGTCTGGATGGGGTGAAAAATTGAAGACACTGATTAAGGATAGAAATGGCAAGCGATATACATCTGACCTGGTCTTGTGCCTGATCCAAATAATTATGACATTAAATGATGAGAACTTAAAATTCTACTCATCAACCTCAAAAAATTAGAGAGTTTAGGTGATTGCTAAATGACATTAAGGTCTTTGAGTCAGCTGTCACTGAGGTGCTTGAAAACACCGATTTTAAAAAATTTAATGTCAATGAATCCAAAGGCCTTTTTTATTTTTCATTCAATTGCACTTGACTGAAAAAACTTAAGTTTGGCTTTGATGGCGATACTTTTTTAAAACTTAAATTTGGCTTTAGTGGCTGCAAACCTCACAGAAATACAGAATTACTTTACAAAATTTTTGTCAAATAAAAAAACCGGTTATGGATATTTGTAAACTTTGCTGTATGGAAAAAAAACTTCATATATCCTACATAACCGGTTGCAAGGTTGCATCAAGAAGTGGAAAAAGTAAATTCCAGCATCTTTTGCTGGAAGAGAAGTAGAAACATTAAATTAAACACACCATTGGTACATGTAAAGTGGCAGCAACATCAAGAACAAGAGTTAGTTGGATGAAATTTACTGCATGTGATGAGTAGCTTAAAGGAAAAACATTTTCATAGAAGACAAAGAAAGAAATCTATCAAATTCATGAGAAGACATAAATCACATCGGTAAATAGGACATAGTGTTTAAACGAAAATGAAATGGCCGTCTGATAAAGACCAAGAGAATAATGGTAAAGTGATGAATGGTTTTAAAAGGATGGTTAAACAAATAGGCAAACAATTGATTGTTATGTCAAGGTTGGAGAAAACATTAGATGGGAAAGATAGCAGGAAACTATGGTTTGGGCAGATTTTAAAAAGTGATAAGCGCAAAAAAGACTTTGAATATAGTAAATCATAATTACAAGAAAACTGAAAACAACAATTAAAAAAGCCAGTAAAGGAATAAATCACATAGATCGATTTGACAGCACAATATGCTCTTGATTTTCATCTGGCCCACTACAGGGTACCATGGAAGCTGAGCCACTGCAGAGGGAAGCCACCCTGGAGGGTATCTGCCACAAAAAACCAGGGGTATTCCATTAAGTGGTCTTCTAAATGACACAGCATGTGAGCTTACTGAATTTTTCTCCATCATCCCTTTTGTGCTAAGTGTTAAGCAGGAAAGCTGTGAATACCTTGTTTTTAAAAGTTTTTGGTATAATTTGACAAGAGAACTCAACCAAGCCTACCGACTGCATGATTTAACCACTACTCCATTGCAACAGTATAGAGAATGTCATGAATTGTAAAAAGTAAAGGAAGGCAATGCATTATACTGCACGTAAATAAGGTTAATTCAACCATCACTATGTAAAGAGAAAAAACTGATTCACAAAACATGAATTACTGCCACAACAATACATAGCCATAATCAGACAAACCTTCAAACAGCCCTGAATTATCAATGGGTCCTGGATTTGCAGTTTTGTGACATAAATTATCACTGCTTTGGACATATTTAATCCATTGTTTGTACCACTTGTTGTCAATCACATACCTGAAACAATGCAAAAATAGCTTGAGGTAACACAGGTAATGAAGGCATGAAAAAAAGTAGCAAGAGCAAGAATAATTGATCAACGATGCACATAATTCAACTCAGAACTGGCTAATTAAGCAATATTTCCTTAATAGCACAAAACAAAATACTATTTCAATACTTTTAATTAGAAATATTGATCAGAAATCAAATAGTTCTACCTAAAGTTTTTCAGTGACCAACTACTAACCAAAGGAGTACCGTATATACTTGCATATAAGCCAATCTCACATATAAGCTAACACCTAAAAAACAGCTATAAAATGGTGAATTTTACAAAAACTCGCATATAAGCAGATCCTACAAATCTTAACACACCGTATGCACTTACCATGGCAAAAGGTTGCAGAAGAAAATAAATGAAAATAATAACTATTTTTGTTGTGTTTTACTTCTATTAATTTTTAGAAATAATGGTAAGGAATGTCTCAAAATCCTTTAAATTCATTCTCACTACCACTGTCAGACTCCCCAAAGGGATCTTTTGAGTCCTCCAATGCACATGTATACATGACATTATCATCATCCCACATTTTTTCATCTTGATCTTCTTTTAAAGATATATGAAAGAGAAATGCATTTCAGCAGATGCAGTTGTTCAAAGATATATCAAAGAGAAATGCATTTCAGCGCATGCCTCAAGCGGTAGTATAAAGATAAATGAAGGCGAAATACATAGAAGAATAGGCAATTTAGAGTTGTAGTTGTCGAAATTAAGTTAGCATAGTGTCATTTTGTTTGAGCGTGATCAGAGTTATGCATGTATAAGCCGACCCCTTACTTTGGTAACTTTTTTTCAAGTTTTAAACTTGGCTTATATGCAAGTTAATACAGTAGTTTCAAATTTTTTTACTTTTATTTTCAATTTAGTGAATAAAATAGGAAAAAATATTACTTAAGTGGTCATATATATTTTTTTGCTCAAGATGTAATGCATGTTGAATTGGAATGCTATATGCTAGCACAAAAAAACACTTTAAATTGAAGTGTTTATTCACAGTTGATATAAGAGAGTGGTCTCTGGTTTAAGTTTTCAAAACCAATTGGTGCTACCATTTACTGCTAAGTACAAAGCGACTATCCCTGGGCCATGTACACAAATCATGAAGTCTTTTGGTTTAAAAACGTTATTACCTAATTATCTAATTTACCCAATTGAGTGGTTAAACTTTCAGTTTTTATCAAATTCCATAAATTTCCATATTTCTACGATTTCAATAACTTACCATGTATCTTGGACTTTTAATTCTTTGTTTTCTAATTCCTTGACTTTTTTGTACTCATCTGTGAGATTCTTGCCATTTTCATCCAAAATTTCTTTAAGTTCACCCATTTTAAAAACTCTACAGCACCATAAGCTATGGTAAAACTGTTATTAAACCACATAAATTAGCACATTTACTGCTATGCTTAAACCAGGTAAAGTATATAACAAAATTACCTATCAGAGATTTAGCATTATAGATAGCTTAAATAAGTACTGAGTACCATATTTACTTGAATAGAAGCCATCACTACTATTAATTTTATAATCATTATATGCAGTCTAATTGCTCAGTTCAGTTGCAGGAAGTTATTTATCAAGTGCTGCACATTAACAGAAACATGAAAAACACAGAAAACAAAATTCCATGCAGTCACTTGACAAGGAGACAGCAAAAACATCATAAGGTCAATTAAGTCAGTTGCCATCCCATCAAGCCACACCAAAATATACATTGTTAGTCATTACAAACACCAAAAAAAGCAGCAAAAAGAAAAAAGCAGTACAAGATATAACATTTAAACAAATTCATCAAGCACAAAAGGTTTTTCTTTAGGCAGGGGCTATTTTGCAGTTGACAGCATTTTATCTCTAGAGGCTGTTTTGCCATGAGTTATTTGTAATTAGTCAATCTTAATGACGAGTTGAACATGTGACTTTTGGTTGTTTCTGATTGGTCAACTTTCATTACCGACTAATAAAATTTTACACCCCCAGTGTCCATTCCCCCACCCTGCACACTCCCTTCCAATATACACTACTCCATACATTCACATACCAGGCCTGCCCCTTCAGTGTGTATTGCCTTTCTCTTAGTGCCCTACCAGTCAAGATTCTAACCTGCAACTGTTGCATGTCGAAACTGGTGCACTATTCACGCACCACAGCATCACTGGCAGAAATGCAGCAATTATGGAAATATAAAAACACATCAATGATTACAGCAAAATAGTCTCTGTGGGTAAAATGTCGTCGACATCAAAATAGCCACTTCCTTTTCTTTATTCCATTGCGTTACTTTGGAATAGAAAATAATAATAATGAACAGAAATATGGAAAACACTTATTGTATATCAGTAATTGCAGTAACACGGAAATTCATATTAAACGCAAAATTATGGAAATTTTTTCTAAAAAGTAACTACTTACTTACAAAAATACTGCCAACTATAGAAGTAGACTACAGAAATTGCCAAAGACCAAAAATATATGGAATTCAATAAAAACTAAAAGGCAGTGGCTATTTTACAGTCAATGTCATTTTACCCTTAGAAGCTACCATACTTTGTCATAAGACATTTGTGATTGGTCAATTTTAATGACATATTAATAACATGACTTTTGGTTATTTCTAATTGGTCAATTTCTATCACCAATTAAAAAAATTGTACCCCCAATGTACACTCTCCTGTACATTCATATACCAGGCCCCTCCTCCAGTGTACGCTGCCTTTGTTTTGGTACCCTGCGAGTAAAGATTCAAATCTGTAACCATCGCATTCCAAGGCAGCTGCACTGTGCACTACACCACAGCATCCCTACCAAAATAATAACAAATATCACTATTTGAATACAAATAAATGGTGACAGCAAAATAGACCCCTGATAAAATGCAGTCAGTGGCAAAATAGCCACTTTCAAAAGTATAACCACCCAACAGTGTAAAATTAGGTAATTGCACTGACATAAAACTAGCCTTTTCTTAAATTACCATATTTCCACAATTTCTGTCACTAGACAGGTGTTATCCATATTTGTGAAAATCTTGGTATTTTAGTGTTTCCGCAGCCTCTCATGAAGAGGCCATCTAATTAAGAGTGCCTTTCCTCATACAATAACAAATTGATTTGAACAACAGAACATTTACAAAAGTTTACTATAAAAAGTAGTAACTGATAAATCAACAAACCTTTTCGTGCTCAAACATTACTTGTAATTCTGTTGATCTCAGATCAGCAGATGTTTACTATAAGAGGCAGCCATTAATTTCTCCCTCATATGTGCAAACACACACTTCTATTCTTCTAGCACTGCTATTTTTCATCATTATTTTACACAATTCCTAATAAAAAGCAACTATTATTCATTTTTAAAAATTATTTGGTGCACTTTCCAAGCCTAGTCAAGGGCGTTATTAAATGGCAGTGGCTATTTCGCCGTCGACGGCAATTTGCCCTTGGAATCTATTTTGCCGTGATCATTCACGTGTGTTTATATAGCCATATTTGCTATTATCGAACCAGTGACTCTGTGGTGTAGTGGATAGAGCGCTGGTCTTGAGATTCCAAGGTATCGGGTTCCAATCTCAGCTGGCCAGGGCTTTAAAAGAAAGGCAGTGTACACTGAAGGGGCAGGCCCGGTATGTAAACGTACGGGGCAGTGTACACTGCAAGGGAGTGTGCAGGGTGGGGGATAGAGACCTGGGGGTGTAAAATTTTTTTTTTTGGTTTTTAAAATTGACCAATCAGAGACGACCAAAAGTCACATGTTTAGTACGTCATTAAGATTGACCAATCACAAACAACTCACGGCAAAATAGTCTCTGAGGGTAAATTGCTGTCGACGGCAAAATAGCCACTGCCTTATTAAATCGAAGGCACCATTTAATTATTGAAAAAATACTTGATCCAGAAAATAAGATACCTACATACTGACATACCTGTAACCATATTCCAAAACGCTTTGCCATGTTATCATTAGTCAGCCTTATGCATTGTCCTGCAAATACTCATTTTGCAGCCTTGTTGACCACTGTTGCAATGACTGCAAATAAGCAACCTCACACAGCACATCACCAATTGCAGCCAGCCAGCCAATTACCCCAAACCTGCAAGCAGTAAGCACTTAGCACCCACATCTAAATTAGCAATTTGCTCTTTTTTTGGAAACATAGGTTGTTTCCGCTAGAAAGCGTTTGTACATTGCCTTGGCTATAGAAGTAGTCCTTTTTTGAGAGTTCAGAAAGTATATTTCACAAAAACACCCCCAAAGAAAATGCAGAATAAAAAATAAGCTGTTTACATGAGCGGGATCAACGGTTTCACCTCGCTGTGACCACCCCGGCTTCTCTCGTTTTCTCAAAAAGAAAAACTCTTAGCTGGTGTGAAAAGTCGTTTGCACGCTTCGCTAAAGGCTGGTAAGTTGAACAGTTAAGCACGCCAACAGTTGAATTCGGATGTAAAGGCTAAATGCCAAGTTTTAGCGTTTTATGATGAATCAACTCAGTATGGAAAAATGGAGCTAAACTTACAGACAGTGGCAATAAAGAAAGTGTAGGTAAGCCATGTAATGAAAATACTTGCTGACCGGTGTAGCGCAACATCAGGCATCTGACTGTAACCTAAGTTAAAATGAGTACCGGTACCGGTATATTCCGTGGGGCGACTAGTCACATCTGTCATGAGAGCTACTGAACGCAGATCGCGATCCATATATAATACCAAGTGTTGTTGGTGACTTTCTGTTTGTGGTGAGTAGCTGAAGTTGCTAAGATTGCTTTGCTACACTAATAAGCTTTAGCCTAGGTCAAGGGTCGGCAACCTTTTACCGTCAAAGAGCCATTTGGACCCGTTTACCACAGCAAGGAGACCGATGAGAGCCAGAATAATTTTACGGAGCATAGGTTATAAGTGTTTTCCAAAAAAAAAAAAAAGAAAAAAAAAAAAAAGGTCTTCATCTGTAGTTAGAGTCATTGATCTGAGTATCATTTCACACTCACTTGCTTCCAAGAACAGCAAAAGAGCCGCAGATGGGAGGCAAAAGAGCCACATGCGGCTCCGGAGCCGCGGGTTGCCGACCTATGGCCTAGGTTAACGTTTCCATCAGGCAGTGGCCTGTGGCGTACGCAAGAAAGCTCCTATGCGCGTCCCCTCTCAGGAAGAGTAAATAAATGCCTATTTCAGCTGCTATTTGCCAAAAATTTTCCTCTAGTCCCTCCCTCAGGAAATTGTGAATTGTGCCATGATTATAGCTGCAGCATGTATTTGTCAAAATCAAGCGCTGTAAACGGTCGATTTCCAAAAAAATGGTCATTGCCATATACTTTGACGGAATTTAGACCATCGCCAACATTGATCTCCAAAAAAAGGGTCAACACTGCATTGCACTCCACTCAAGAAATTTTTGCGTACGCCCCTGATTTAGTTCATCACAAATAAAACACTAAATTGAATGTTGTTTTCTGTTACGAAAACAAGTGCTTTAAAAATTCAAAACTACAGAACCATGACATAATGTATAGGCAAGCATAAAATAGTTTACCGAAATTTAAAGTCGGTGGGGCATTTTTCTGTCAGGAGCTCAAATCAACTGCTTCATCTCTGCATTGGCAATTCATGTTTGGCCAATTTGCAATTGTCACCAAATTTTGGGGGTTCGCTAGCTGTATGTTATACCTATGACCTTGTAGCGCAACGGTAGGTATCTAACTGTAGTTCGGTGTCAAATGAGAGCACTCCAGCTGGCGACTTGTCACTTCTATCATGATAGCTACATTCGCAGATTGCGTTCGGTTTATAAGTTAACAATGCTGTTGGCGACTTTTGGTTTGTGGTTTGTAGTATCTTCATGCTCATACGACACTTAGTAGCTAGATTACATTGCCGCGATAGCTGCGCATGTATGCATTAAAGTTTCAGAGGCTGCAACATGCCTTCCCTGCCAACGATGAGAGAGAGAGGAGCATGCAGCATGCATGTTGCAGCCTCTGCAACTTCAATGCATACATGCGCAGCAGTGTTCCCTCTGAGGTGCGCAAATGCGCAGTGCCGTCACACTATTTGCGCAGTGAAATCTCTCCTTAGCGCACTAAAAACATTCCAAATTTAAAAGTAAACGATCATCAACATTTCTTTAGGATAGATCGATCTAACAGAGAGCGCAGTTTGTGCATTTTTTAAATTGCCGTGACCTGAATTATTGTTTATCTGTGTTGCGTTTAATCCAGAAAAGCCTACTTCTGATATTCTAAATTACTGCGATCTGGATTGATTTGTCTCTAATGTGAATTGAATTAGGTTAATCTGTTTGCTTCTTCGAAACTCGGTTCTCAGTCGTAACCTAGATAGCCGATTAGAAGTGCAGTCGACTTGTAGCCTTGAATTGCTATGTAGTAGCCATATGACATTTACAACTGAGAATTTTGTCGCAACAATGCTCTAGCAATTGTGACTAGTGACTATTTATCATAAAACTGCATTTATGTATGACAAAGTAACTCAGGCTTTAAGGTAGTTGTTATCAGCACTAACTCAAAAAGTAAAATATGTATACAGAGCACGGGCAGCCTCACTAGGTTATTTAATGGCATTTATTGCAATATCACAACAATATTCACCAAGGAAAAAAAGCTCCGTTATAATAACTTATCTTAAGAAAGTAGGAGTTTAAAATGAAAGAGAAGATCGTCAAGTCTCAGCTACTATTAGTTGTTTTGTGTTAAGATAGTCAGTCTATCTATACTGCAATTGACACTAAGTAGACTATGATTTAAAATGCTGTCTGAAAAACTCTAAGTGATTTGTAATGATTACTCTTCAACAAATTTTTAGCATAAAAATGATTCGTAAGCGCTCTCATATTTTGCAGGCGACTAAGAATAATTTTTTTAACCACAAGCAATACATAAAAGCCTTTTATCTGACGTTCAAGTAAATGTCTATTGAAGGAAACAAAACTAAAAAAAACGGAATTCAAAGTGGAATGGCTTAATACAGCAGTGGAGTGTGAGATAATGATTCGCAATGATGCTACCGATATCCACAAGGTCAAAGACGTAGCAGCCACCCCCCAAACCCCCCAATTGGGGGGAGCCCAGGCCAACTTTGGGGGCCCAAGTTAGTCCGAAATTGCTTTTTGGCTACGTGACTATTTTCAGTTCAGCAGACTTGTTTACAACCGATTTAAACTGTAGGAAGAAATTGGCTTGTGACATCATAAGTGAATGCAACGTCATTTTATCTCGCAGAATCTAGAATATTTCGATTGATTTTCTGGTAGAATCTTGAATATTCGATTGACGTAACAATGCCGTTGTTACGCAACAATCATAGAATGGTCTGGAATTCTGTTTGGCTAGAAATACCGGGACAATATATATACACTGCAGAGTGCAGATAAAGTATTTTATTGACATTGTATAGAATGAAACGTTCAAAAAGTGGTGCTCAAAAGAGAAAAGAAGCAGCCACTGCTCGAGATGCTGTAGCGAAATTGCCCAAGATGACAGATTTTTTCAAGATTACTGAGCAGAGTAGACCTGGCACTAGTACCGAGAGGGATGAAGAAAACTATAGTGTACAAGAAAAAGAAGACTATGACGATCAGCATCAAAGTGATTGTGAATTTCCAGAAAATGTAAGTTGTGATTTACCTGCCAATACGCAACCTTCAATATCAAAAATAACTGAATCTCAATTTACCCCTATCCCTGATGACCCATGTAAATGGCCTGAAAGTATTTTTGATGCTCAACGATGTGATATAGTAAAGCGTGGACCACGTCAACTAATAATGAATTTTCCATATAATAACACAACTCCAAGGCGACGTTTTTCCTCCAACCATTATAAACGTGTGTTACCTAATGGTGAAAGTGTTTCACGGTCGTGGCTAGTTTATTCTGGGGAATCAGATCAAGTTTTTTGCTTTTGTTGTAAGCTATTTGGAAAAACACTTAGCCCCTTTTGTAGTGGTATAAATACATGGGAGGGTTTTTCGAAAAAACTGAAAGACCATGAAAACGGCATTTCCCACCAAGAATGCTGCAGTCAATGGATGTTGCTAGCCGAAGGGATAAGAAATTCATCCACTATCGACAAACGCGAGATGAATATTTTTTTCAATGAAAGACGTTTTTGGAGAAATGTTTTAGAGAGACTTGTCGACATTGCCTTGTTTCTATCGGAAAGGAATCTTGCTTTTAGAGGATCTGAAGAAGTCTTAGGATCTCCTCACAATGGAAATTTTCTGGGTATATTTGAGCTTTTGGCAAGAAGAGATCCGATCCTAAAAGAGCTTCAAGACAGAATCAAGAATAAAAACACTAAAGATCACTATTTGAGTCCTACCACACAAAATGAACTAATTGAATTGCTAGCGACAGAAGTTGAAAAAGAAAATTTACAGCAATTGAAATTGGCAAAATATTTTTCTATAATTTTGGACTGCACTCCAGATATGTCACATCATGAACAAATGTCTGTCATTCTCCGTTATGTACTATGTAATGAAGAAGCTGCTGTTGTTAAAGAAGCATTTTTTGGCTACTTGAGAATAAGTGACAGTACTGGGAAAGGCTTGTTGGACGCTTTCTTAGAAAAAGCGACCGAACTGCAACTCGAATTGTCTGATTGTCGAGGTCAGTCATATGATAATGGTGCTAACATGAAAGGAAAACATTCTGGGGTCCAAGCAAGAATGCTAGACATCAATCTCAAAGCTGTTTACGTGCCCTGTGCAAACCATACCCTTAACTTAGTTGTTGTTGACAGTCCTAATTGATCGACGGAAGCATTGACATTTTTTGGAGTACTTACAAGGTTGTATGTGCTGTTTTCTTCCTCTGCTCAGCGTTGGGAAGTTTTGAAGAAACATGTGGAGCTGTCCATAAAGTCACAATCTGATACTCGTTGGGAAAGCAGAATTAAATGCATCGAACCTCTTCGATACAATTTAAAAGAGGTGTTGCTGGCACTGAAAGACTTGGAAGCCATTTCCATAGAAAGAAAAGATGGAAAAGCTGCCTCAGAAACAAAATCGTTGATAGCTCATTTATCAAAATGGAGTTTTCTTTTGTCGGTGTTTATTTGGTATGATATCCTATTCCAAGTCAATAAAGCAAGCAAGATTCTTCAATCGTATGGAGTCTCTCCCTTCATACAATGGAAACGGAAATCCAGGCAACTGAAAAGTTTTTGCAAAACTATCGCACAACGGGTTATGACAGTGCCGCAACATCTGCTGTTGAAATAGCACAGGAATTGGATATTGATCCTTCTTTTCCTCCGTCAAGAAGTGGAAAGAAAAGAAGATTGTTTGATTACCAAGGTGAAGAGGAACAACGAGCTACTCCTGAACTGAAATTTAAAAGCAACTTTTTCTATCCATTAGTAGACCAGGCTATTATGTCAATAAAGGAGCGCTTTAATTTGTTACGTGAGGTTTCTTCCGCCTTTTCGTTTTTGTACACACGAGACAAACTTTTGCTTGTGCAACAAGAAAATGCTCTTCTTACTTGCTGTAAAGAGTTCCAAAAAAAGTTCGGTGACATTGGTTCTGATGAAATGAGCGCTGAGCTACAGCTAATTTTACAAAAAAAACGCAATCTCAATACGGCTCAAGACTTTCTGAACTATCTTCTAAAGACTCATTTATTTGAATTGTATCCGAATGTGTACATCGCACTTCGAATCTTACTAACTTACCCCGTGACTGTTGCCAGCGCTGAAAGAAGCTTCAGCAAATTGAAACTGATCAAAACTTTTAATAGAACGTCTATGACAGACAGTAGACTATCTTCATTAGCCATGTTGTCAATCGAAAATGACTGCGCCCGATCTCTTGATTATGACAATGTCATAACAGCATTTGCGAACCAAAAGGTTCGCTCCAGACTATTTGAATGATACTGTGTTTTTATAACTTTTTCATGTTTTTCAGTGTCATTGCTTTCGTTTCGCAGTGTCTGCATAAATGTCCTACTGAACTCTGGCATCGGTGCCGAATTTTTTATGACTTGCACCTTCGGTATCGGCATGCTTTATTCTGACATTAGCCTGTTTACTTATGTACAAATTGTGGTGTATTTTCTTAATGCAGCTTTTCAATTTTACACCTCTAAAGTGATATGACCTGTGCGCAGGGGCTCTTGCGCTTACTTTGGGGGGGGGGCCCGAAGTTGGAGTGCTACGGGACTGCACAAGGTAAAAAAACAAACTGAACTAACTAACCAAAATCTTTAACTATTCCGCGTCACGGAATGTGATAATCTGCAAAGTTTGTAATGAAGCTGAACCTAATAGTGATTTTGGAAAAGGCAAATCATGGAGTGATGGAAGGTGGACTACCTAAAACGCCACTTGAATCATAAACATCACACTGAAGCACTAAGTACATTGACTCAGAAGCGAAATCTTGAAACAAGAAGTGGTAGCTCGAGCTATTTCACCGCAATGCCAACTGCAGAAGAGAGCGAAGATTTGAAAACTCCGTCAAGAGAAGCAAAGACTCTCATAGATAGTGTTCTGCTTAGCGTTAAGGCGAATTCATCAATATTGTCCTGCCACGCGATAAATGATCATATGTCAAAATACACTAAATTGCCACACTCATGGCGGAGCAAAAATTACGGCTTTGAATTTTTGAAAAGCATCGACTTTGTCGCCAAGGAAGAAGTCATACAAAGCATAAGACAAGCAGCTTGCCATACCCTAATTATTGATGAAAGCAATGGTATTTCATCAAACAAAATGCTGATATTGTACATAAAGTACTGTACTGCAGATGATTTACGTTTAGTGACTAAGACAGTGTTTGCAGGGATTATACCCAGTGATGGGATTCAAAATTTTAAGAACAGGTTCTCTTTTGTATCGTCCTTACTAACAACAGGTTCGCTCATTTCCTTCTAAAACTAATTATCTCATCATCTCTACTAAATTGAAAAAAAAACAGTTGATAATATTAATATACGATACAACAACACGATAATAAATAACGTTGAGAAAACGAAATATCTTGCAATTGTTATAGACAACCAATTGACATTTGAAAGTCACATTAATAATCTCTGGTTTACACTTTCAAGATCAGTAAGAATCCTATTCAAGTGAAAAAAACATTCTTCCCACAAAAGCCCTAATGCATTTATATTATAGAATGTTCCATTCTCAACTCTTGTATGGGTTGCCCGTTTATGGAGCAACATACTCATTATACATTCATAGAATTAGAATACTACCATAAAATTTATGTTGTTCAGCTAACAAACATGTTTATTTTCTTCAATAACAAAATGCATGTGTCTCCAACAGTGCTTTATTCGAGATTTCTTATTTTAAATAATTCTAAATGGCCACTTGATTGCTATCATATTCCTTAACTACTTTGTGCTTTAACCTTGGATCATCAGCACTGTGGTTTTTTCTTAGCCATGTTTTGACAAAAGGAATGGCATTCCATGTTTCAAAAGGGAGACCAACAAGGTTAATTGTCATCAAATTTGCTACGTTTTCAACCGTAAGACGATTTCTCTTGTCTAAGTAAATATGATTCATTCTGGAAAAACCTCTTTCTGCTTCAGCAGAGCTGACAGCAATAGTGTTTATAATAGCTTTGGCTTTTTGAACACTTTGAGGTATTACAAGGTCTTTGAAATTTTGCAGTACACTTTCCACATAATCACGGAAATCATTAATAGAAATTTTGTAATAAAAAATGTCACTGAATCTATACAGCTTTTCTTCTGCGACTAGCCAGGGCACAACAACTTCCTGAATATTCCAGGTATCTGGCTCTAACAAATCAATAACTTGGCGAAATTCCATGCCTTCCTGGTCATTATTTTTTGATGTCAAATGTCCATTATCTATCAGTCGCTTTTGCATGTTTTCAATTATAACCTCAACCAGCGTTTTCAGGGGAAGGCGACCAAGTTTATGGTTTTCTATAAGATGGATGTCTTTAAATTCTTCAGAAGCAATTCTGTCATCAATTTTCTTTTCAAATGTCCCTTTATTTTCTATGAGTAGTTCAAATGCCTTAATAGATCTTAATATTAATTTATCAGCTCGTGTCAGAGTTACACATCTACCTTGGAGAGCTTCAGAAAGAAAAGACAATTCTTGTAGTATATCTATCATTAAAGCTACATCATCTAGAAAATATTTGTTGCCAAGACGGTTAGCCATTCCTGAATGTTTTGTCGAGTTAGAAAAATATTTCCACAAAGCAGAATAAGCACGCCATACAGCAAGTGCAGCCCTTAAGCTGCAAGCAGACCATCTAGGCCCGAAAACTCTACCAATCTTTAAAATTTGCTGTCCAAGTTCTTCAGAAATTTTAAAAAGTTCCATTTGGTTTTTATTTGACTGATGAAAAATAGTGTATATTTTATCCATAAAAATCTTAAAGTGGTTTACTTGCTTTATATCAGTGACAGAGTCATCTAAAACTAGTTGCAGGCGATGACTTAAGCAGTGCCAAAGAATAATATTAGGGAAATCATTTTTTAGTCTTATGCCTACTCTAGATCTCCGACCGAGCATTACACTTGCTCCATCTGAGCAGAAAGCGATTAATTGATTTTTCAAATATTCTTTATCGAATCCAACAAGATGCAAGCTATTTAATAAACATATATAGATTTCTTCTGCTCCCTGTCCTCCCAATTCAACCACATCCAAAAAAATCATTGGAGAAATATTGCAATCCTCGATCTTTAATAATATTACAACGACGGGTTTACTTGACACGGTTGAGGCTTCATCAGTGATAATACAGATTTTTAAACTTTTTTCAATGATTTTTGAGAATAATTCTTTTCTTATTTGCGTGACAATGTGGTCTACTATTTTCACAGCAGTTTTGTGAAAATGAAGTCCTACACCCATATCTACACCATTTTTTATTTGCAGCTCAATCTCATGTTCAATATCACAAAATGGGCGGCTTCTTTTTGCCAAACTGTACACTGTATTAAAAACTTTAATCGTAGAATCCATATGCTTCTCATTTAAGTTATCAATGCATTTTACCATATTATTTGAACAATCCTTTAACTGCTTGACGCAAACATGGTGCACTTGTGACGAGAAGTGTAAATTCATCTTTTTTCTTAAAGAAGCTTGTTGAACTTCTTTATTCTTTCCTGACGCTACAATTCTGCAGTTAGCCCATTCCATTGACAAGTGAAGGCCTTTAGTATGTACTGATGTCGAAGCAAATCTTCCACAGTAATCACAACCAAGTTTTTTATCGCGAAAGATTAATCCATCATATTTTTGTTTAAAACTTTTCAATTGATTTATACTCCAGCATTCTGGAAGGTCTGAAACTTCACTCGTCTTGCTACCATTACTTTTCAAAGCATCTGAATCTTGGGTAGTAATATCATGATCCAATGTTTGTTGTTTATTTTGTGATGCACCCGTTTCATCAACACTAACTTCAGTTCTTGAAATTTTCCGAAAGCACTGTAAAATATTTTGTTGCCTCTTCATTTTAGGGTTCCAGTCTTACAGTTTTGAATTTAAAAATACTAGTGACCAGTTAATAAGACTATCTCACTATAGAAAATCAATTAGTCTAAATAACATGCTTACTTTACCTATATTATCGTTTCAAAACTGCAAAACAAAGTACAATGTAACAAACAATGCTAAGCTTACCTAAACTATCTGCCCTATTTGCAAGTTTTTTGAAGCAAACCTGACTTCTAGGCAAGTTCACTGTCTATGAAGTATTTAGTGTCTTAAATGCTTTGTTCTGCGCACCACACTTCTGTAGAAATTCGGGCTTTGTCTTACGTCACAATGCTGCAAATTACTGAACATGTAGTTTTCAACCAGCTTTGAATTTTATGTTTTATTCCGTAATAACCGATGAGCCTTAAAATTCTGCAATTGAGGCGTAAGCTGGAATATTTTTGGCGGACAGGCGGTTGAGAAACAAAGGTCTAATGTCTGTAAAAAAAAGCAAGAACTGGTTCGCTGATTATCCTGACATTCCAAGAACGGGTTCGTGCGAACCCCCTGAATCCGATCACTGATTATACCTCTTGCTTGCCGTGACAGTCATTCTATTCTAGAAGAAATCAAGAAATTTTACACTACTAATAATATTGATATTCAAAAAATCGTTATGTTTACAAGTGATGGCGCTGCTGTCATGCTTGGTAAACAAAATGGTGTAGCAAAATTATTGAAGAATTTTGTATTGCATGTAATTGAACAGCACTGCGTAGCTCACCGAGAAGACCTGGGAATCGACGATGCGTGGTCAAAAGTATCCCTTGTGCAAGATATTGAAACATAAGTAAGAACCGTCTATACTATGTTTAGAAGATCGTCAGTTAAGAAGCAAGGATTGCAGGCTATTGCTCAGGCATCTGATCACAACCTAATCTCTTTCAAAGCCATACATGATGTGAAGTGGCTGTCTCGTCATTTTGCTATACAAGCACTAGTACGAAACTATGATATACCGGCGCGATGGTGTAGTGCTTAGAGCGTCCGCTTCGCAGTCGGTAGACCTGGGGTTTATTTCCTAAGTCGAGTCATACCAAAAGACTTTAAAAAATGATATTCATAGCTTCCCTGCTTGGCGCTCAGCATAAAAAAGAGATAGCGTGAAGAACAAGCCGGCAAGCTTGCTTGTTGTGTCTTTGGGCAAGGCACTTAACGGGATGCCTCCACCTTTATGTCGCAAACAGGTGGCCCTCCCGTACTTCACCGGATTACAATTGTGAAGTTGCTAATCCAGCATGTCGTAAAAGGCGACTCTTGGGTACCCACCAGTAGCAGTCCGCCTTGTTGGTGGTGGGGCTACCAGTCACTTAAGACTGGTTCGAAATGGGCTTGCCATCTTTCCCCTAGCCTAATTTCAATTAGGTTGACAGCATGACTCTGAATTGCCGTTCATGCCGTACCTCCATCCCGAGGAAGAGGAGGGGTAACCACAGACTATGATGTACTTCTTGATTATTGCAAAGAACAAGGAGCACGTGATCCGGTGGCAGTTTTTTGCGTTGCCAAACTGGAATCAATGCAAATTAAAGCTGCATTGTTTGTCCTAAATGACATCCTAACAGAACTTTCAGATTTATCAAGGACATTTCAAAAGAGCGATATCACTCTTATGGAAGCACAAGCAGTCGCTGGCAGCAGGATTACCAAACTCCAGGCGCAGTACTTGGGTGAACAGAAACACTGGAGTGTAAGTGTTCAAAATTTGAATAATAAATCAGCATTAACTATGGACAAAATGGCTCCAGTAGTCAGGTTTATTAAAAGACTCTGTGCTCATTTGAAAGACCGGTTTCCAGAAGACAACAAACTATGTACCGTATTTTCCGGACTATTAGCCGCACCAGATTATAAGCCGCACCTCACCAATTTTTCCCAGAAAAAAACAGTAACGTATAAGCCGCACCCGACTATAAGCCGCATTTTTAAAGCTAGAGAAATATTCAAGCATTTTATAACTTGTTATGAAAATTATGACGAAACAAGACTATCTATTAGCAAATGGAAAGTTAAAACATGAATTGAATGGACTGGTGTTCCTAGCCATTACTAGATTCAGGTTTTTTAAAATTTTCTGGTTTTAAAAAATTTTAAGATTTTAAACGTTAACTTATAAGCCGCACCTGACTACAAGCCGCACCCCTTAAATGAAAACACATTTCAAGTTTTTAAGTGCGGCTTATAGTCCGGAAAATACGGTAATTGGTGTATATTTGACTACATCTGCATAAAACAAGCCAATTTCAATTTTGGTTTAAACGAGTCACATTTACTCTTAAAGCAGTTCAGCTACTTCTTTCATTGCTATGGCCCTGGACATGAAAGAGATACTTTAAATGTTTATAATGATTTCAAGTTTTTGGCAAAGGAAACGTTTAAAGCAGGTAGCATCGTAGGGAACTCCCAAGCGAGTGCGGACTTACCGTCCAAAGTATAGCGATACAATTCGCTTTCTCGTGAATGGAGGATAAATATGGCAAATAAAACAAAAAACAAAAAGCTTAAGTGATTTGGCTGGAATCTGCTTTAGGCATGAAAAGTTTTCCACTATCCTTTGCCTTCTTCAAATATGTTCTTCTTTTTAAGCCTCCAGCGCTGACTGTGAAAGAGACTTCACTGGAAAAACACAAAAACAAGAAGAAGCAATTGGAATTAAGTGTGTTCATTACATTGCTTCTATTTTGAAAAAACTTTAAATTTATTCTAATAATTTACAAAGTTTGTCGTTCATTTAGGATTTCGCTAACTCAGCTTCAAAATATTCATGCTCAAAAAAAAAGTATTTACTCAGTGCAAAATTTTCTTACAGGGAACACTGATGCGCAGCTATCGCGGCAATGTGATCTAGCTACTAAGTGTGATATAAGCACGAAGATGCTACAAATCACAAACCAAAAGTCATCAACAGCATTTGCTAACCAATAAACCAAACGCATTCTTCGCTGGTAGCTACAGAGCTGTGCAAATTAGTTCGGACAGCAGTGATCTTTTTGCGTTTCTTGTAATTTTCCACTAACTCTGTAACGTTTATATGTGAAACTTTCCTGCTTCCACTTAGTTTACCACTTTTTGGAAAGTAAAAAGTTAAAACTACAGGTTTTAAAGTTCAAACTTTTTTAGCATAAAAACAAGTAGTGAAGGTAGGCTACATGTCAGATATTATCGAAATTGCCTTAAAATAACTTTTAATTTGTTATTATAATTTTGAAAATCGATTGAGAAATGAGGTCACAAATCAGTTTTTAAATAAAGTAATTTCGTAAAATTTTTGCGATTTGTTAAGAAATTTTCATGTGATATACAAGTTGTTGTCATTAAGATCTAATTCAGCGTTATTTATCCAGTTAACTAAGCTTTGGTGATGATGGTTGCTGTCTTGGCAGTATTCATCGAGGCTGCTCGCACAAAAAGATTGGGATCCATGTAATTTTTAAGGGCATGGATTTTTTCATCTTTTTTGCATGCGTTCGCCCATCGCCCATTTTTTCATTCGCCCATCTCACTTGGCCACGCCTACGCGAATCAAAAGATTAATGTCCTCTGAGCAAACAAATTAATCTTATGTTTATGCAAGTCGGCTCTGTTGGCGACGTCCTCTCAGCCCCCGTGTGTGACGTCAGCCTGCTGTTCCTACTTTACTTATAACGCAGTTGTGAGGGCAATAATGAAAAGTTGTTGGTTTTACCACATTACTAACTCTCATTTCATTACCAAGTGTGATTCAAAAAAGAATTTAGTAAAAAACAGTATGGAGAGCCAAGCACAACCGTATTCCTCTGATCCAGATCTTTGTAGCTTACAGTTCTTTCAATCGAGTCTGGGAGCTCGGCTAAAGTCAATAAAGTCGGAAGGAGGGCTCCAAAATCGTATTCGTTCTCAACAATACAAACGTAGAATTTTAAAAGTTAGGCCTGTTTCAGGACTTGGTGTGGTATCTTTCGTAATCTCGTATGTGACCTCAAGTTTCTGCTTCCGCCTTATGCACTCTGTTTTCTGCGTAAACGTGGCCAGGAAAGCAAAAACCATGTCTCGACCAAATTTTTAATCCTGATTTCCATAAGTTTTCACAGCTATTTTTGGGAAAAACACGAAAAAACAGTTTTCCCTCAACAACGCAATTTTACTCTAAACCTTGGAGTTTTACTCAAATTTTTGCGAGTCCCACGCTCTGTCTTGTGCGCCAAGTTACCAGGATAGACGTAGCAAGAGATAGTGAAAAGAGTCGTTCTTCCTCTCACAAACTTTTATTCTCGATTCCGGTAAACTTGTAAGGCCATTTTCAAGCAAAATAACAAAAATGCTTTTCCGTATGCGGTACTATATCCCAGGGGTGTCAAACTTGTGGGCTTCTGGGGGCCACATTGCATGCTGGCAATCGTGCCGAGAGCCGCATGATGTTTTCGATTTGGAAATCACCACTTCTCCGGGCAACAATCTCTGTAATGTAGCCCGCAGCGAGATCGATCTCAAAAAAGAAAAAGTTCATTACCTCTGCAGCATCTCCACATCATCGCCCTTCTTCAGGCATCGTTATTCAGAAATCGAGTTCTGTGGCACGAAGTGGAGTTGATCTCCAAATAAAAAAAGTCTGTACCTCTCAAGAGTCTCCTTGTGTTAACCCTATTAAGGCCGGGCTTTTTTTTGCTTTCTATGTCCGGGGGGAAGGGGGGAGTCGATTCGACCCGACACTTTGGCAGCTAATAACTTTTGAACCGCTCACAATAGCGATTCCGTTTTTGCTCAGATAGATGCAGAATTTATTTTTCAATCTAATTATACACTTTTGGTTATGATCAGATTAATAGCGTACAAGTTATTGCAAATTAAATGCACAGCATTAAATTTTCGATTTTCGACTGAATTTAAAATAAAGAAACGGCCAGCGAATTTTCTTTTTTTGTAGTGTTTACTCTTCGACGTTGTGGTTGGGCGATCGCCTAAGCGAAATTTATCAATGTCAGCTACCAGGTAGAAAGTTCAACAACTTGTCATCAATTTGCCATTTTGCTTTTTACGGGAAAGTTACCAGCCGTGATGTTTGTATAACATTTCTTATGTTGGACTACTCGCCATACGCCATATCTCCAGCTAGATTTTTGTAATTTGAATAGACTGTTTAAACCAGGGGTGTGCAAACTGCGGCCCGCGGGCCAAATGCGGCCCGCGTCTGAAAATTGTGCGGCCCGCGGAGAGTTGCGGTTTTTGAATAGAGTGCGGCCCACGAACGTTTCACACGTTTTTTGGAGGTGCTTAATAAAATCAATGTCAGAAATAAACCTAGAATAAAGTTAAATAATTTAACAGTTAACCGCTTTGCAAGAATATATTCCAATTAAAGGTTGCTCTCTGCACAGCAAAGATCATAAAGAAACAAGTTTTTTAGCTAAATATTGTTCGCTTGTGACGTTATAGACATATACTATTGCGTATGTTTTTGCTAGAACGTTCCATGTATTGTAATTGGTTAATTTTGCTCAATTTTTGTTCTTCTCACCTCTTGGGAAAAATTTCAGAATCTAGTGAGATTTGTAGAGATACGACGAAGAAAGTTATTAGTTAATCGTAGAGATATGTCCTTTTGACGATTTGCTAATTTAGTTTAGAATTAGAATCATTCGTATCGTGGCTTGAGGAATTAGCGCGTAGCTAATTTATGGTTGATACTTGTGCTAGTGAATGAAGAGGTGGTTCGTAGCGAAGATATTGAGTCTAGCCAGTTAGCTAATATTGAGTCTAGCGAGTCCAGCCAGTTATCAATAGCCAGTCAGCTAAGCTAACTTGAAATCTCGAAAGGAAGGTCGGTCCGTTAATTAGTTTTATCAGTTGATTATTTTTGAAAAATACGGGACAAATTAGGTAAAAATTATGCGTTTAACATGCTATACCAATTAATTAACCACGGTTTAATCACAATTAAACCATGGCTACAGCCTAGTTTAGCAAAGATGTCCTTCGTTCGTTTTTTGTCCATTCTGTTTGCATACTTTTTAACTTCGTGAATTTTGGTTTCAGCATATCTATTGATTTTGTCTAATTCTAATAAACTTATATACAAGAGTTTAGCAAATTTAAACCTTGGTTTCAATTAATTCATCACTCCGCAATGGCAAATTTCGCAAATTCGAAAGAGACAAGAAAGAGGAAAGTAGAGGAAGAAATGCGAAGATTTAATGACAAATGGACTTCTAAATATTTTTTTATCGAAAATGCAGACAGTAGACCCTTGTGTTTGATTTGCAATCAAACTGTAAATGTTAATAAAGAGTACAACATTAAACGACATTATGACTCAAAACATGCTGACTGTATTTATGGAAAGCTGAAAGGACGTGAGAGAGAGCTGAAAGTTAAGCAATTGAAGGAACAATTGAAGAGCCAGCGTTTGATGTTTCAAAAAATGCAAACTGATAATGAAAAAATAGTTCGATGCAGTTTCTTAATTGCACAGAGAATAGCTCAAACTATGAAGCCGTATTCTGAAGGTGATTTTGTGAAAAAGTGCCTTATTGATGTCGCAGAAGAAATGTGTGCTAAAATGGTACAGGAGTTCGAGAAAATAAGTTTGTCACGTTGGACGATAGCAAGGCGCATTGACGAACTTGCTGGTGATGTTTGTGACACGCTTAAAGACAAAGTGAAAAACTTTGTGTCATGGAGCTTCGCAATCGATGAAAGCACCGATGTAAAGGACACGGCACAGTTAGCTGTGTTTATAAAAGGAGTGGACAAGGAGTTGAACGAAACAGAAGAACTTCTGTCTCTACAGTGTATGAAGGATACTACTACTGGTGCTAATATTTTTTGTGAAGTTCTCAATGCTTTTGATAAGTTTGGTTTGGACCTATCCACTTTATACGGAATCGCAACTGATGGTGCTCGAGCCATGTCCGGAACTGGCATTGGATTTGTAGGTCTCTTGAAATCTGCTTTGAAAGAGAAAAATATCAGTGACGACATAGCAATTTTCCACTGTATTATTCATCAACAAAATCTATGCGCAAAATCCTTGAAATTCAAACATGTCTTGAGCCCGGTCAATGAGGCAGTAAATTTCATTCGAGCTCGAGGACTAAATCACCGGCAGTTTCAAAAGTTTCTGAATGATCTCGACACCGAACATCAAGATCTAACTTATTCTTCCGAGGTACGTTGGCTAAGCAAGGGTGGTATGTTGCGACGATTTTACGAACTGCGAAACGAAGTCGCACTATTTTTAAAAAATAAAGGGCGACTAATGGCTGAAATGGAAGACGAAAGTTGGTTGTGTGATCTGGCTTTCTTGGTCGATATTACTACTCGCATGAATGAGCTCAATACAAAGCTGCAACGAAAAGCCCAGCATGCGAGTGAAATGTATGGTCACATAAAAGGCTTTATGAACAAGTTGAGACTTTGGCACGCACACATAAAAAATGCGGATCTCTCTCACTTTCCAACTTTAAAAGAAATGGGAATGCTTCCAGAGAAGAAAACCGAATTTGCAGATCAACTTGAAAAATTGCTTAATGAATTTTCGGCTCGCTTTAAAGACTTCAGATCCCATGAACATTTATTTGAAATATTTTCTTCACCATTTCACACAGAAATTGACAAAGCCCCCACTGATATCCAAATGGAACTGATTGATCTTCAGGAGAGTACTGACTTGAAGGCCAAGTATGTGGAAATGAATCTAGGTGATTTTTACCGGAAATTTTTTGACCAAGATAAGTTCCCAAATTTAAGAAAATTTGTGGCTTCCAAAATGGCACTTTTTGGCTCAACTTATTTGTGTGAACAATTTTTTTCTAAAATGGGTTTTATAAAATCTCCCTATCGATCAGTAATAACAGACGAACACTTGGAAAATGGGCTTAGAGTTGCAAGCACCTCAATTAAAGTAAATTTGAATAGAGTGGTTCAGAAAAAAAGCCAGCTGCATAATTCTCACAGAAATTGTTTGTACAAAGATTAAATCGTATTGCCATGTTCTGATTATACAATTACATATTTTTGTTTTTTAACTAATTACTAAACGAATTTTTTTTTCGAATAATACTGGTATTACTGTTTTTGATATTATTGCAGTTTTATTTTTATCGCTGGCAATATTGTTTTTGATATTCGGTAAAATATTATCCTATTTGAAGGTGCGGCCCGCAGAATATTGTGCTTATTGGTATTTGGCCCACCATTAAAAAAGTTTGCACACCCCTGGTTTAAACTGTGAAACAGGGTGTGAAATAGCATTTCAACGACAAAAATTTCATAGCTTTATGAAATTATTACTTTTTTCATTTAGACAAAAGATGCAAGCTATGCTTGCTCATCAAGCATAAATATTTTTATTGATCAAGACATAAATCTCATTCAAATTAAGGAATGCTCACGAATCATATGGCTCTTTTATTCTTTCCTCTCCCTTATGCGACGCAATACGACGTTTTTGTAAGCCCCTCCCATCCTTGTGTGCAGACTTGGACGATTAAATTTTTTTTAGCATTTTCAAATTAAATTAAACTTAGATATAGAGCATTAATGTTTTTCTCAAATTAGGGTAGAATAAAATTAGAGCTTTTCTGATTATCACAAATTAAGTGGAATTGGAATTAGAATTAGAGCATTCCAGTTTTTCTGGAATTAGTTTGAAATTTTACTTACCAAGCGAATTTTGATGCCATTTAAACATCTTCGCAAAAGCACTTTGTATTTGCGACAATTCTAAGACTTTTTCATTTTGGCCATCAAATCATTGTGAAGACCTTTTTTCTTTTTGGAGATCACCTAATTTCGATTTTGATTTTCGGCCAAACTTTTCGCAAATAATAAAAAAAGTTCTTGTCCTTTTTCAGATTCGACTCTACGGTGAGGAACTTTTCTAAAATTAGATTAGAATTGAAATTAGGGATTTTTTATATTACACTACAATAAGAGACTTTTAGTTTTTTTTCAAATCAGAATTAGCGACTTTTTGCTGTAATTTACCGAATTAACCAGCTAGAATTAATCAGTTGTCCAAGTCTGCGTATGTAACGAGTTGCATAAAAAAGTGCTCAAGCAAACTTAAGTTTTGGATTTGCTACAAAAACCTGTGACATCGAATGATTGTAAACTTTGATTCTTTTTAGTAGCAAGTTTGTCCTACAACGATATGTCTATGTAGCCTATCTTTTATCCCCCTCACTATGATAACACCAATACGGCAGTTTTGTTTCCCTCTGGAGGCGTTATATGATATTTATACGGTCCTTACAATTTTATATCCCGCTGGGATCAATTATAATGTCACCAATTTGAGCTTTATCATCGTAACTTGTGCTTTGAGGCGTTAGTGAATTTAGAGCTATTAATTAAAAAATCTCTTGCAATTAACAGAATACATTAGAAATGTGAAACAAAATAGGCTATTTCTGGATTAGCTAGTTGGCAGTCATGCTGTTTCTGCTTATAATTTATCGTCTAATATGAAAATATGGGAACACTACATTAAATTTACGGGTAATATCAACAATACATATATCATCGTCAAAAGCAGCAGTACGCTTGTATGCTTCAAAAACAACTACGGCAGTGCAATTTTATCCGTAAGTGTAAGCCTAACAACATTTTAATCTTGCAAGGAGAAATCTCAAATGCAAATAAGACGCTTATTGCACAAAGGCTTTGCGCATTTTTGGCCCTGGCTCAATTGCTTACAAATTTTGTTTTTCTTTTCTTTTGATCGTTTTCCTTTAGTCTTACTGATACATGCATCGTATCGCCTTCGTCTTTGACTTTGATGAGGAAAAAAGCCACTTAACGTTTTTACATTTTGGAGGATATTTTTTTCCCCAGCACTATCTCAATTTTGCGAACCACAGAAGACTTTATACCAATTAAAGTTGGTTGTGCTATATGTGGGTGAATCAAAGACATAGCTAGATTAAATCCGAAATCTACAGATTTTATGTTTCGAGGCTGCAGATCGTTGTTCATTGCATATATCGTGCTGGCGTTCACTCGACATGTGTTCAAAACGTATCAAAATGCATTCATAGTCCAGCGCTTTGATTTCGATGTACAACTGTAGAACCCCATTTTTTTGGTCAATGATGTCTGTTTCGCCTTTTGAAAAGTCGTATAGTTTGTAAATAGCGGGCTTGCTTTTGTTGTCATCTTTTGTAGTTGCAAGAAGCGGTGGCACTGATCACTTTTTGCTTTTACCACATACGAGTGCAGATTTAATATGACGTTATTCTTTTCCCAATAAATCTCGTATGAGTTTGTTTCTCGGTCTTTGATTTCTCTAATTTCGGCTGGAATTGTTTTTCTATTTGATTGTAAAGTTCCTACAGAAGTTTTTCCGCGGTCAAGCAGCCACAGCGCCATTGGTATTGAAGTATACAAACTGTCATATAATATGCTTCTTGCCACTAAATTTGTGTGGCATTCCAAATTTTGAATTAGATATTTTACTGTTTGTGACATCCCAGGACTGTAGTAAGATGTCGGCTCTGCTTTTGGCTTATTAGAATACACAACAGTTGAAAAGGCAAATGGATAGCGAAAAGCATTGATTGATTTATACAGCATTCCATACTTGGCTGGTTTGCTCGGATTAAATTGTTTGAAACTGATTTGTGTTCTTGTAGGATAAAAAGTATCGTCCAGCGACAAATAATCATTAGGAACTAGAAATTTCCCACAGTTTTTGTTAAATTCTTCAAAAATTTTGTGAAAAGCTGCATATCTATCGTATTGCTAAGAAGTAGGACGCGTTGTATGATCATCAAGTAATATGTGGGCAATCAAAAATTGAATCTATTCCTTGACTTAGCTGCACTAAAAACTGGATTGCCAAATATTTCATGGAACATCGCATTAGTGCTTTGATGTGCTTGTCCTAGTAAGCCTCGCATGTAAATCATTCCAATTAGTGCCAATACTTTCGAAGGTGGTTCTGATCCCTAACATATAAGATCTTTTTATTTTTCACACCCGACTCTTCGGTCAGGAACTTTTTCGAAATGAGATTAGAATTGCAATTAGGAATTTTCAAATTAGATTAGAATTAGCGACTTTTGGCTGCAATTCACCGAATCAGCCAACTAGATTTACGCATATTTTGTTGTCCAAGTCTGCGTGTGAATGTGACGAATCATATGAAAAAAGTCCTCCAGCAAACTTAAGTTTTGGATTTGCTACACAAAGCCTGTTATATCAAACGATTGTAAACTTTAATTTGTTTTATTATCAAGTTGGTGCTACAACAATAGGCCTACGTAGCCTATTTTTTATCCTCTCCCCCATAATAACACCAATACTCCCCCATAATAACCCGCCAGAGCATTTTGTGCGGCCCTCCAAACTTATACAAACTTCCATGAATTCAATTCAATAAGAAAGGGATGGCCGCACTTGCCGTATTGAAGAGCCAAAAACGATAGAAGCCACCATTGAAAGAGCCGCTACGCAATTCTTAGTTTGAACTGACGCATTTTCCGTCCAAATAAAGAGTGATGATCTTTGTTTTTGGACGCCATCATTATCAAAGCCCTGTAATATGTCTTTGCAAGAAGTTATTGCATGATTTTAAGCTATTGCAAGCTCTTGCATTGCATACAGCTATTACCAGATTTTACGCATTGGCCCTCGGCCAATTCTTGAATGGTCGATGCGGCCCTCGGCTAACTCTTGAATGGTCAATGCTACCCTCCAACTAAAAAGTTTGCCCATCTCTGGTTTAGAAGAATGGAAATGACAAGACGATATTTGAGTCAGCATTCAATCTTATAATGTTGTAACAGTTGACGCAAGCTGTAGTTTGAACTTTAAACGTCAACTTCAATGCAAATGCCGTTCTGCTCGGCCATGCAGCAGGAAACGTAATGCTTTTACCAGAGGCATCTTTATAAAAGTGGATAAAAGAACACGGGAAAAATCTTCATTTGCTTTTGGAAGTGTGTAGATGTAGAATACAAACACATTGCTTTTGTCACGCGGTCAACAGAAAAAAATTTTGGTGTTGGTCACAAACTCAGGAGATATTTCACAGTTCCTTCTCCCCTTAAAAAAAATTTAATTTTGTGATTCACGATTGGCTTCTTGCGTTTTGGATTTGTATTTGCTGATAAAAATTCGGTATTCAATTAATTACTAACAGCTTACTCGTAAAGCAACGGAAATCAAGTTTTATAAAACTCCTAAATTAAATTTTGCTATCTGTCGCCCCTGCGTCCCTTAGTCTACCACTGCATATTTTCCATCCAATAAAAATTGCAAGTGCGCTCGTTGCTCTCCCACCAACCAATCCCCAATTTTAATTGGTAACAGCATTACAAATCATTATGAAAAGCGCAAACTATATTATCACGCCGCCAAATTTATTTTCTGGCTTTGCGCTTGAAAACAATTCTTTTTGCTTTGTTGCATTTGTCAAGTATCAAAATTACGAAATTTTTCTTGCATTACTTTATCGGTAGGTTATGGTCTAACTCTAGCGTCAAGAAGGTATTATTTATTTAACTAAAAGTTACAAAATAGCCGTGTATCTGAAAACACTTTGATGTTTTTGGCTTGTCAAATTAAGAGTTGCTATTCACAGCGAAAAGTTTGTTTTGTTTTATTTGCCATTTTTATCCTCCATTCACGAGAAAGCGAATTGTATCGCTATACTTTGGACGGTAAGTCCGCACTCGCTTGGGAGTTGCCTTTTTCGAGGTTTATGGGCCACCTGTCTTCCACATAAAGGCGGGGGCATCCCGTTAAGTGCCTTGCCCAAGGACACAACAAGCGAACTTGCCGGCTTGTTCTCCACAACCTCCCATAAATGCCGAGCGCCAAGCAGGGAAGCTATAGATACCATTTTTTAAAGTCTTTTGGTATGACTCGACAAGGGGAATGAACCCCAGGTCTACCGACTGCAAAGCGGACGCTCTAACCACTACGCCATCGCGTCGGTTTTGAGAAGAAAGATTTCTGAGAAACGGTACAGTTTTACAGTCAATGCTTCACTTCAAACAAGTTCTGCGGTTTACGTAGCTCGTCACGGTTTTGCGTGTGCGCTCTTTCTCCTTTTTTTCTTTATTATATAAAAGCAATCGATGAAGAAATTCGCCCGAGTGGGTTTCGAAATTGCTATGTTTAAGTCAAAACTACAAAGAATATCTTTGTCAGTTTATAACCAACCAAAAGCCAGATAAATTTTAGGAAAAGTCAAAAAATTTCAAACATTTATCTCAAGCGGTCGCTAAGTTACAACAGTTTTAATTTGCTGTGGGTCGAATCGACCCCCCCCCCCCCCCCCCGGGCCAAATAGGGTTAAGGGGTTCAAACGTTTCTTTGAAGATGAAACGTTGCAATGCTGCCAAAATTCATTAAGAATTTTAGAATCGTCTCGCGGACCGCATTGAAAGGCTCCGAGGGTTGCGAGTTTGACACCCCTGCTATGGCCTATTGTATTTATGATATCAAGTTCCTTGTCTGCATCTATATTTCCAGGTCTCAGCATAGGAAGCAAATGGACATGCATCCCTCAACAGTTTTCATCCAATCCCAGAACGCCTATTAGATCACCTTCAAGCAAAAAATTTTTCCTCTTGTTGCCCACAGTTGTTGTTGATCGGTACCACTTAGCAACATACACAGGCTACATAGGCCAATTGCATCCCACATCAGCAATCAAATTTTTTTTCTAATCTCACCTTTTTTTTGATGAAATTCCACTCGGATGTAGTTGTTGTATCTCATTCGTTATTAGTGTGAGATTCCCCAGGGCACTCACTCATTTGGCACAAAGTGAGACACAGTGACAGGGATAATGAGTGTCCAATTCCTCAGCATCTTTGCAAGGGTCGTATAAGGGATTTTTTTTAACTTGCATCTTAAGATGGTACTTAAGTTCACAAAGACATGCAAAAACGCCAAGTACTAGTCTTATTTTCCTTTGCGGAAATCTAATGATTGTTTTACTTTAACGTTTTATTAGGATTGCTTGTTAACTTTTTGGTTTATTTGCAAGCATTGGGCTAATGCCGCTTTTTCTGAGATGACGCTCGAGTTTTGCGGACATCTTTCCCCATTGTGGTTGTTTATTTCACAGTTGGTTCTGGTCCAACAAGAAGTACGAGGTGCATTTGAAAAGTATCGGAACTATATGCTTTGCACGAGCAACGTTTACAACAGTGATAAAAGCTTTGTTTTTTGAGATGGCGCATTGTCCTGTGGTTTTAAAAATGCAGTTTCAGCATTTTGTGACAACCATATGTTTTTCACTAGCTTTTCTTTAAAGATATTTTACTGTAGTTCGTTTTGATATAATTTAAAAAATTAAGATTTTTTGCTGTTTTTTACTTGGTAAACAATGAGCATCGAACAACGAATCAACTTGAAGTTTCTCGTTTGGCTTGGAAAAAACTCCAAGTCTACAGAGATGTCAGGATAGCAAGAACTCGGATTTTTGAGTGGCATAGGAGGTTCAGAGAGGGAAGAGAGGATGTGGAAGATGATCCCAGGAGCGGAAGGTCAACAACAAACAGAACAAATGAAAATGTTGAGCGTGTGGGAGAAAAAATGGGCAGTGACCGTCACCTTACAATTGGAATGATAGCAGTTGAGTGGAGCATAAACAGTGAGAGGTTGCGGACGATCATCATTGAAGATCCTGGCATGAGAAAGGTCTGTGCAAAAATGATATTAAGGTTGCTGAATGATGAGCAAAAGGAACCTCGTGGGCAAGTGTTTCAAGGCATCTTAAAAGAGCTTGAAACTGAACCAGATATGCTGAATAGAGTTGCTACCGACGACGAGTCGTGGATCTTCGAGTACGATCCACTCACCAAACGGCAGAGCCTTGAATGGAAGAGTGCGTCGTCACCAAGGCCCAAGAAAGCAAAGCTGTTCAAGTCGAAAATCAAGGTGATGCTGATCGTTTTCTTCGATGTTTATAAAATTGTTTACACAAAATTCGTGCCACAAGGCCGACCATTAACCAGCACGCTTACAAAGACATTTGGCGATCTTTGATTTGTTCAGTGCCGGAGAAGAGAAGACAATTGTGGTAGACGTCCTGGCTGCTTCATCAGGACAATGCTCCTGTTCACAATGCCTTGAGCATTTGAGATATTCTTCCAAAAAATAACATTGCCGTGCTGGAGCAACCTCCCTACTCACCAGATCTAACTCCCAGTGATATTTTCCTGTTTCCTAAGATCAAATGAGTCACTAAAGAAATTCGTTTTCAAGAGTCTACAGTCATCACAACTACCGCGGCGAAGGAACTCCGAGCGATTCCAAAATAATCTTTAAAGGAGTGCGTGGAAGCGTGGCAGCGAAGAATGAAAAAGTGCATGTAAGCTTCAAAGAGATTACTTCAAGGGGACGAGTTATAATTTTTATGTGGCATTTGAAATAAAATAATTATTTGCATAGTCCCTTTTATTTTCAAACATATCTCGTATACCAGTGCTTTTTTGGAAATTTAGTCTGAAGTTTCGGTTTTATGCAGACCCGAGTGCCCTTCAACCCAGTATAAATTTACTTTATTGTACTTACCGGGCTTGATCATTGTCCCGCTTTGTGCCCATACTTTTTGATTTGCTTGTTGGAGGCTTTTAAACCTTGAGTGCTCCCAAACTGTCTAAAATGATGTCAATGATTTTGTCTTTACAGCTCTGCACCTGCATATTTGAGATCGCAAGGACCTCGGCTAACATAGTTCTGTAGTCTAGTTTTTCAGTATGATGATGGTGATATATCTTTGTCACTGCGCGAATTATATTGCATTCCTATGCGTGTATGCTCCATGCTGTTTTCGGATGCATCTGTGAAACAATTTGATACAGTACTATGGTGGTTTGTGTTTTCCTTCAGCGTCGTTCTTGATTTTTCTTCCTGTTAAAGTAGATTGATCTTGAACCTTATCTGAAACATAGCAGATTTGCTTCGCTTCACTCTAAAAAAATATTTCAAGGAGTGGCTGGTCAAGAAGTGTTTACAGGACTGCTATTGCAGTGGTTTTAATGGTCCCGATGATGCAGAGGCAGGGCAGTCTTTTCAAGTGACTTGTCTAAGCTTCCGCACTCCCCAGTTTCATTTGTAGCTACTACACTAGTGCAGCATTTAATAAGATACAACTGATAAAGCTACAGCTTTCAGAGGGTCAAATTATGAAGGATGTTTTGGCCATTTAAAGTTTGAAGGAATTCTGAAAATCAACTTTTGAAGCACAAGAAATTCACGGCACAAGCCCGTTATTTGATGGCATTTTTGTCCATTCTCAAATTTAAGAATCTTTTGAAATTGTTAAATATGTTGAAACAAAATTACTTGATTTTGAAAGAAAACTAGACTACTAGTGGGCAATTTACTCAAAGCTATAACGTAACTTAAAGTAAGGCCTGAATTGTAGATGCTGGATTCTGGGCTCCCAGTCAGTTCGCCTTACCCTGGTTGCGTTTATGCGGGGAGCAACAAACATACACGCAACCACAGGCTTTAGGTTTACTATTCCGAAAATGTTGTAAGTAGTAGAACAATCACTTCTTAGCTTATTTCCAATAAATAAATACACTCGGGTCATTCCATGACAAATCACCACAAAGAAAAGTTTTTTAACCACTACATCTCTAATTTTGATGAAAATTCGCATTTGGGGTTATCTTAGAGCCAAAACCCACCAGCAAAAATTTTAGATATCTACCACTAATAACTTTTGAGTTAGGGGATGAATTTTTGGGTGGAACAAAAATCCCCTTCTCAAAAAATGCATTTATCTTCCTCAAGATATCTTTAATATATAACATGTTATATATGGTTGAAATCGGAAAAAAACTATAAATTCAAATATAGCATAAAAAATCCTATAAATATTATTGTAAAAAGTTATTATCTTTTAAAAAACATTTTTTCTCGCACACCCCGAGGATTTCGAAACCTCCCAAAAATTTTTCATCCATAAGCCTTAAAAATATGCAACAAAAACAATGTGTGTAGACCACTTGTTATGCTTAACACTCAATACAAATGATCTGCCAATGCAATTTTTAGGAGAGATTTTACCAAATGTAATCCAAATATAATGGATTTTTTAAAATAAAGCTTTGAAAAAACCTGTTATTGTCATAACTTTTCGTGACGCTCTTATCAGTGGCTAACGCGTCTAAGGAAAGGTCTAGAGCAGTGGTCCCGAAACTACGCCCACGGGCCACATATGGCACCCCTTCACATTTGATCCGGACCCCTGAACAATACCTGAGCGCATTTAGATTTGTTTCATATACAGTGGACCAAAGAAAAAATTGTCGGCTAGCTTAGCAATCGGAATTTTCCATTCTAATTTAGGTATTACGCAATTATTTACTTGGCTTCTCAGTTACTCGTATCTTAATAGATAAAATCAAAATACACTAGATCAGCTGAGCTACTTTATTATAAGAAAAATCAATTTCGCCCTATACAGGCATTTTCAATTTCTATGTAAAACGAAAAAACAAAATGCATAAACCAACTTACCGTAATTAATGCATAAACCAACTTACCGTCATTAATGCATAAACCAACTTACCGTAATTACGGTAAGTTTGGTTTATGCATTTTGTTTTTTCGTTTTACATAGAAATTGAAAATGCCTGTATAGGGCGAAATCGATTTTTCTTATAATAAAGTAGCTCAGCTGATCTAGTGTATCTTGATTTTATCTACTATATGATTATCAACCTGGATCGCTTCGAGCAAGTTGCTGCACGGGTAGATTCCTGGTAGTATATTTACTTTTGCTGTTACTCGTATCTCGTAGTAAGTTCGAGCACATAATTTCTTTACTGTTGCGTCATAATCGTTTTTCTGGTTTATTCTGGGATTTTCGTGGCCGCATCTATATAAAGAGCGAGTTTGCCTTTCTAATTATTCCTAGTTAAAAGTAATTCAGCAAGCGTGAACCCGTGTGTGATTGACGGCGGAGTTTATTGAATATTATTGTTGGAAAGCAAGCCGCCGGACCGATTTTACTGTTAAGGAAAGAAGTCCGGTGTACTGCCTTTCGATTTGAGAATGATTTCGTTGTTGTAATAATAGTTTGGCTGTCTAGAGAGATGGTAGGTCTGTTCTGAAAGTTGAAGCGAAGCCCTGAAAAAAAATTTACTTGTGTTTGTGCATTGTTCTATCGAGCGTCTCTCATCCTGCGCCTTGAGCGGTAGCTATCGCCAGTAACTGTCATATTTAAGTAGCTGTCCAGAGAACATTTTAGCTCACGTTTATCTGCGAGGTACGGAATCTTCATCAGGGTAAGGTTCTAGTATAATTCCTTATAGATAGACTTACCATATTTTTGCAATGAAAAACCGGGACGCTTCAGAACAACAGGCCTGATCAGAGGGCTTTAAATTTATGGCCATTTCAATTTTATTTTGAACAAAAGCGGGACGCTGAGATGCAGGTCTAGACTTGATTGTTGAGGCAGAAGTTCAGTTATTGAAAAATAGTGAAAAAAACGGGTGATCTCCAAAAAAAAAAAAAAAAGGTCATCACTTGCTTGGCTGCAGAATTTGTCCAGTTGTTGGCTTGAAAATGACGCAAAACGTGCAGCCAACCAACTGATGACCTTTTTTTTTTTTTTGGAGATCACCCGTTTCTTTCACTATTTTTCAATAACTGAACTTCTGCCTCAACAAACTAGCGTAACTAGCTGACTCCATGAAAAACCGGGACTTTCGCTCAGCTGACCGGGACAAGACCTTAAATTCCGGGACTGTCCCAGCCAAACCGGGACGTATGGTAGGTCTACTTATAGATATTGTAAAACCTGACATATTGTAAAATGTATATATGATCTTGAAAAAATTGTCTAATATTTAAATATAATTAGACTAAAAATATATTTTTATTCCTGCAAAGTTTTTTTATTTTTTGTTCTTTCGGGTGAAATTTTTTTAACACTGAATGTGTATTTGAAGATAAAGTTGGACTTTTGCAATAAAATATTCCTTAGTTATGAACTATTTTCATTATTACTGTGACTATTGGTTGGTCACTATTTCGTACACAGATATAACGTGACATTCTGTTCCACCTTTCTACGGTCTGTGCCCCTATCTGGAAACTCCCGACAAAAAACCAAAACTGCTCCTCTTTAGAATGAACAGAAAAATGGCGAAAAAAATATGTAAGAGAAAAATCGATTCAGATTGCAAGGTATTTAACCTGAGATGGACAAACGATTATTTTTTTGTTCAAAAGTTTGTCTCGTCTGTCAAGAGACAGTGGCGGTATTCAAGGAATACAATCTGCGGAGACACTATGATTTCAGTCACAAAGGCAAGTATGATAGCTTACAAGGCCAAATACGAGCAGACAAACTCTCAAAGCTAAAAATTGGACTGTTAGCTCAGCAGAATATATTTATACGCCAAACTCAGGTGAACCAGTCAGCTGTTCAAGCCAGCTTTCGGGTTGCTTAACTAATAGCAAGTAGCGGTAAACCTTTCAGTGATGGCAAGTTTGTCAAGAAATGTATGAACACTATCGTAGAGGAGGTGTGTCTCAAAAAAAAAGATGCATTTAATACCGTGAGTGTATCAGCAAGTACAATCACCAGACGTACTGAAGAAATTGGGGGTAATATACATGTATATGCCCATCTGCTGCAGAAAACAAAGAAATATAAATTTTTTTCATTAGCACTAAACGAGAGCATGGACGTGCAGGACACCGTGCAGCTGCTAATTTTTATTCGTGGAGTAAATGAAAACTTTGAGACGTGCGAGGAGCTGGCAGCCCTCCAAAGGGACTACGACGGGGAAAGTTATTTTTGGTAAAGTCTGCCAAACCATGAAAAAGTTGGACCTGGACTGGTCAAAACTAGTCAGTATCACAACTGACGGGGCTCTAAGTATGGTGGGCATGTCTCGGGGGCTCATAGAACGCATGAACCGGAAAATGGAAGAACTAGGTCTCTCCGCCCTGCTACAAGTCCACTGTCTAATTCACCAGCAAGCACTGTGCTGCGAAGTTTTGACGTGGGATTCTGTCATGAAGGTTGTGGTGTCATGCCTAAACTTCATAAGAGCAAAGGGAATTAAACACTGGCAGTTTCAAGAATTCCTATCTGTACTAGAATGTACACACGGAGATGTGTTATACTATACAGAGGTCCGATGGTTAAGCCGTGGCAGAGTTTAAGGCGTTTTTACGAACTGCTACCTGAAATTTACTTATTTCTTCACTCACAAAACAAGACGATGCCAGAGCTGATTGATCCAGAATGGAAATGGCAATTTGCATTTTTGACAGACATCCTAGAAATGCTGAACAGCTTTAACTTGCAGCTACAAGGCCAGGGTAAACTTATTGCGACATGTATTCCCACATAAAAGCATTCGAGCTAAAACTAAAACTGCTTTTGAGACAAGTGAAAAACCACAACTTTATTCATCTCCCTGCTGCACAAAACCTCTCTGCAGAGAACCCAATGGTCGCGTTTCCAGTTGAAAAGTGTGTGGAAGCTTTGGAAACGCTAAAGGCGGAGTTTGGTAAGCGGTTCCGTGAACTACATGTTTATGCAAAAGAAATCCGTCTTTTTCAGAACCCCTTTATTGCCAGCATTGATGAAGCCAGCCCAGCCGTTGATGAATCTTATCAGTTTGAGTAAGCTGAGTTACAGAACTGTGATGATCTGAAAGATGCATTCAAGCCAAACAGTCTCATTGACTTTTATGCTGCCCTCCCCAAAGACACATATCCCAACATTAGAAAACACGCAATAAAGATGTCCACACTTTTTGGCAGTACGTATATCTGTGAGCAAACCCTTTCACGAATGAAAGTGATAAAAACACCAGTGAGATAAAGATTGACAGATAAATATCTGCATCATTGTTTGAGACTGGCAGTAACTAGAATGGAACCCAACATTCAACTTCTCACCAGCCAGATGCAGGCCCACGGTTCACACTGATGATGAACATAGAAAGGTAAGCCCACTTTTCTAATTTGAGTGAGTCACTCTGATAATAAAAAAATATTGTAAGCGCCAAACAAACTTTGTCTAAACTTTTGATACACTCGGGATTCGAACTATCGTCATTTAATCTTACCTCAAAAATGTACATAGTTAACGCCTGGCCCACAATCATTTAAATTGCCCTGCAAATAAAACGCGTCTTTTCTTTTTCTATTACATAATCAACATGCCTTTACAATTTGCTTTGGTGTCCTTTAGTTCAAATTAGCTTTCAGTTTATTGAGTTGAGCAGCGTTTAATTTCAAGTAGAGTGCAGTTGCAGTTTCTAAAATCTCACTATGATTTAATTTAAAGTCTTTGTCTTTGCTTGTTTTTTCAGATCAATAGTTGTTATCACTAATTGTATTGCAAAATTTGTCGAATCAATCGAAGTGACTGCCGGAATTGCCGGTAAGTGAATATTGCGTTTATTCCAAATTGTTTATATGCTGTCAATTTCCATGTCTAATGTCAAGTATAAGGTTCAACGTTAAATCCTTCGTAATATTGTATCGCATTCAATTGTGCTGAAAATTGTATATTTCATTTTAGAAAACGGTACAAGTTCTACCAATAATAAATAGAACAACAAATATCCGTGTGAGGCTCCACAAGTCACCCAAAACCCTATAGCCGCCACAATAATCAAACGGCGGTTATAAATATAATCATAATACTCTACTGGGATAAATTTTTCATCTACTGGGATAAAATTTTCCTTTAACCATATTCGCAGTGGTACTGGTTGTGCTGTCTAGGTGCTGTATCACTTAGTTCAGTTTCTCAGCCTGCTTGTTTTGTGGTTTTCACTGGGAAGTTGATGGGAGAGAGAAAGCTACAAACCGCGATGTCTACAAGCCTACTGGAACATGCAAAAAGATTTTAAGGAAGTTACGCAACAGCTTTGAGAGACTGCTCATATGAGTCATTTAAATAAAAAACTGCTCTGGTAACTAACCTGAACTTGGACGTGTTAAGGTTGTGCACAGCATAACGGAAAGTTTATGTTCCAAATATTTTTTTCTGTGAAAGACTCAAAGAAAGTTATTTGGTTATTATTATTTCATAAATAGTGTTATTTTTTTCTGTGAAAAACCCAGAAAAGGTTATTTAATTATCATTTATTTCAGTGATAGTGTTGTTATTTATTTTCTGTCTTTTGTTCTGTGAAGAATCCAGAAAGGGTTATTTGATTGTGCTTTTTAAAAAGCAATAAATTTTTACTTTTGGGCACTCCTGCAATCGTCACATTTTTTTCTGTTACAAACTGACCCCGGATCCCTCCCATCAGAAAAAGGAAAGCTATTTGGCCCTCACAGGAAAAAGTTTAGAGACCACTGGTCTAGAGTGAAAACGCAGTCCCGTAGCACTCCAACTTCGGGCCCCCTCCCCCAAAGTAAGCGCAAGAGCCCCTGCGCACAGGTCATATCACTTTAGAGGTGTAAAATTTAAAAGCTGCATTAAGAAAATACACCACAATTTGTACATAAGTAAACAGGCTAATGTCAGAATAAAGCATGCCGATACCGAAGGTGCAAGTCATAAAAAATTCGGCACCGATGCCAGAGTTCAGTAGGACATTTATGCAGACACTGCGAAACGAAAGCAATGACACTGAAAAACATGAAAAAGTTATAAAAACACAGTATCATTTAAATAGTCTGGAGCGAACCTTTTTGTTCGCAAATGCTGTTATGACATTGTCATAATCAAGAGATCGGGCGCAGTCATTTTCGATTGACAACATGGCTAATGAAGATAGTCTACTGTCTGTCATAGACGTTCTATTAAAAGTTTTGATCAGTTTCAATTTGCTGAAGCTTCTTTCAGCGCTGGCAACAGTCACGGGGCAAGTTAGTAAGATTCGAAGTGCGATGTACACATTCGGATACAATTCAAATAAATGAGTCTTTAGAAGATAGTTCAGAAAGTCTTGAGCCGTATTGAGATTGCGTTTTTTTTGTAAAATTAAAACAAACCGCTGTAGCTCAGCGCTCATTTCATCAGAATCAATGTCACCGAACTTTTTTTGGAACTCTTTACAGCAAGTAAGAAGAGCATTTTCTTGTTGCACAAGCAAAAGTTTGTCTCGTGTGTACAAAAACGAAAAGGCGGAAGAAACCTCACGTAACAAATTAAAGCGCTCCTTTATTGACATAATAGCCTGGTCTACTAATGGATAGAAAAAGTTGCTTTTAAATTTCAGTTCAGGAGTAGCTGGTTGTTCCTCTTCACCTTGGTAATCAAACAATCTTCTTTTCTTTCCACTTCTTGACGGAGGAAAAGAAGGATCAATATCCAATTCCTGTGCTATTTCAACAGCAGATGTTGCGGCACTGTCATAACCCGTTGTGCGATAGTTTTGCAAAAACTTTTCAGTTGCCTGGATTTCCGTTTCCATTGTATGAAGGGAGACTCCATACGATTGAAGAATCTTGCTTGCTTTATTGACTTGGAATAGGATATCATACCAAATAAACACCGACAAAAGAAAACTCCATTTTGATAAATGAGCTATCAACGATTTTGTTTCTGAGGCAGCTCTTCCATCTTTTCTTTCTATGGAAATGGCTTCCAAGTCTTTCAGTGCCAGCAACACCTCTTTTAAATTGTATCGAAGAGGTTTGATGCATTTAATTCTGCTTTCCCAACGAGTATCAGATTGTGACTTTATGGACAGCTCCACATGTTTCTTCAAAACTTCCCAACGCTGAGCAGAGGAAGAAAACAGCACATACAACCTTGTAAGTACTCCAAAAAATGTCAATGCTTCCGTCGATGAATTAGCACTGTCAACAACAACTAAGTTAAGGGTATGGTTTGCACAGGGCACGTAAACAGCTTTGGGATTGATGTCTAGCATTCTTGCTTGGACCCCAGAATGTTTTCCTTTCATGTTAGCACCATTATCATATGACTGACCTCGACAATCAGACAATTCGAGTTGCAGTTCGGTCGCTTTTTCTAAGAAAGCGTCCAACAAGCCTTTCCCAGTACTGTCACTTATTCTCAAGTAGCCAAAAAATGCTTCTTTAACAACAGCAGCTTCTTCATTACATAGTACATAACGGAGAATGACAGACATTTGTTCATGATGTCACATATCTGGAGTGCAGTCCAAAATTATAGAAAAATATTTTGCCAATTTCAATTGCTGTAAATTTTCTTTTTCAACTTCTGTCGCTAGCAATTCAATTAGTTCATTTTGTATGGTAGGACTCAAATAGTGATCTTTAGTGTTTTTATTCTTGATTCTGTCTTGAAGCTCTTTTAGGATCGGATCTCTTCTTGCCAAAAGCTCAAATATACCCAGAAAATTTCCATTGTGAGGAGATCCTAAGACTTCTTCAGATCCTCTTAAAGCAAGATTCCTTTCCGATAGAAACAAGGCAATGTCGATAAGTCTCTCTAAAACATTTCTCCAAAAACGTCTTTTATTGAAAAAAATATTCATCTCGCGTTTGTCGATAGTGGATGAATTTCTTATCCCTTCAGCTAGCAAGATCCATTGACTGCAGCATTCTTGGTGGGAAATGCCGTTTTCATGGTCTTTCAGTTTTTTCGAAAAACCCTCCCATGTATTTATACCACTACAAAAGGGGCTTAGTGTTTTTCCAAATAGCTTACAACAAAAGCAAAAAACTTGATCTGATTCCCCAGAATAAACTAGCCACGACCGTGAAACACTTTCACCATTAGGTAACACACGTTTATAATGGTTGGAGGAAAAACGTCGCCTTCGAGTTGTGTTATTATATGGAAAATTCATTATTAGTTGATGTGGTCCACGCTTTACTATATCACATCGTTGAGCATCAGAAATACTTTCAGGCCATTTACATGGGTCATCAGGGATAGGGGTAAATTGAGATTCAGTTATTTTTGATATTGAAGGTTGCGTATTGGCAGGTAAATCACAACTTACATTTTCTGGAAATTCACAATCACTTTGATGCTGATCGTCATAGTCTTCTTTTTCTTGTACACTATAGTTTTCTTCATCCCTCTCGGTACTAGTGCCAGGTCTACTCTGCTCAGTAATCTTGAAAAAATCTGTCATCTTGGGCAATTTCGCTACAGCATCTCGAGCAGTGGCTGCTTCTTTTCTCTTTTGAGCACCACTTTTTGAACGTTTCATTCTATACAATGTCAATAAAATACTTTATCTGCACTCTGCAGTGTATATATATTGTCCCGGTATTTCTAGCCAAACAGAATTCCAGACCATTCTATGATTGTTGCGTAACAACGGCATTGTTACGTCAATCGAATATTCAAGATTCTACCAGAAAATCAATCGAAATATTCTAGATTCTGCGAGATAAAATGACGTTGCATTCACTTATGATGTCACAAGCCAATTTCTTCCTACAGTTTGAATCGGTTGTAAACAAGTCTGCTGAACTGAAAATAGTCACGTAGCCAAAAAGCAATTTCAGACTAACTTGGGCCCCCAAAGTTGTCCTGGCCCCCCCCCCAATTGGGGGGTTTGGGGGGCGGCTGCTACGTCTCTGTGAAAACGTAATGATATTTCAATAATTCGGACATCAGCTGACAACACCAGCTACTTAGAACAAACTATTGAAATAAAATTATGTTTTCACTTTAGGTCTTTCTCTTTAGATATAGAAGAAGTTAAACAGAAAGAGTGGGTGACAGTGGACAGATGCACTTTGTCGGAAAAAACAGAAGACTTTGGCGATAAAACTAATTTTTGACCTCATTACTCAACCGATTTTTACATTTGTTTATCAACAAATTAACGGGTGTTTTAAGGCAATAACGAAAGTATGTGATATGTGTTATGAAATTGTTAAACAAAATTAGTTCTTTGGTAGATTTCGACTACTTTTCTTTACAAGCGTGGCTCTTTGGCATTATCTGTCTACGTTTTCAAAAACATTTATCGAACAATGAAGTCTGTTTACGTTTATGAAATGTAGTCAACCGGTCAAAAACACTCATAATTTTGGTGCCTGCATTTCACAAAATTGCAATTTCTAGAAAAAACAAACTACTTTGGTACATTTTGTGTATTCTTTCTCGATAGCATGGATCTTTTACGCAAATTTCCTATGCAATAGGGGTGAGGCTGGCGCAGCCAGCTGATTTGATATTTTTAATCTCGACGTTGTTAATGGAGGCCCTGTTATTGCAATAACTTAACTATGAGTGCTTCATTTTGGGTTAGTTTGCTTTACGCTTGACTGCGGTTACGTCAGGACCAAGCAACATGCGCGTAGTCAGAGGCGTTAGCTGATACAAATTCGTCTACAGTAAGGAAATATTCCTATGAAGCGGTCCTAACATTTAATGACTTAATCCTGGAGATACATACCAATTATCTTGGCACCCTCCCACAACTTTGACATTCTTTCAAGCACTTGCTGAATTTAGCGGATTAAAGTCTGTTTAGTTTCAGAGCGCCTATAATAGTGTTCCTTAACCTTTTTCTTCCTCAGCACCCCTTTTGATCAAGCCTAAGCAGTCCAGCACCCCGTACCATTGGCTGACACTTGGTTACTTGTAAGAACAAAGTAAAGACAAGTGCAATACATCTTGATCATTTGTTTGGTTTATACTTTAAAACAGCTTTTTGGTCAAAAACGGGACGCTCAATTTCAAATCGAGACCGCGGTCGCGCTTACGGTGGAGTGGATCTCCAAAAAAAAAAGAAAAAAAGTCACCACCTTTTTCGCTGCCTGTTTCTTGTCATTTTCGGCCGGAATCGTCATTCAGGTTGGGTTTGCTGCCAATATGCCTAGTTCATCATGACTGACTTTGGCGTACCCTAGGTCAAGCTGTGCTGCCTGGCTGAGCGAAAAAACTGGAGGTACTTGTGGGTTATCTGTCACCACTTTTTTTCACCAGGTATTAAATTACTATTATTTAACTGTATATATAATGTTTAAGCCTAAAATGAGTTTGGAAGGCAGTGTACACTGAAGGGGCAGGCCCGGTATGTAAATGTATGGGGCAGTGTACACTGGAAGGGAGTGTACAGGGTTAGGTTTATTAAATTAAAAAAAAGTGGTGACAGATAACCCATAAGTACCAAACTGGACATTCGATAATTTAACCGGGACAGGCCTGAAAAAGCGGGACTGTCCCGCCTAAAACGGACGTATGGCCACCCTACCTTTTGCCTTTGATTGCCTCATTTGTCACCTTTCCCAGCACCCCCTGAAATTAATTTCAGCACCCCATGTTAAGAAACATGGCCTATAATGATAACAGGGCAAATAAGACGTTGCCAGCACGCGATAAACTTGGGAGACACGTAGTGGCTATGCACACCCACCCATACTGTTTTTTAATCGATTGCGTTTAAAGAAACGCAAATTTTTGCTAAAAGTAAATCTATAACATCTTACGCTACATCAAGGTGTAACAAGTAATTATATATTTACCGTATATACTCATGTATAAGTCGAATTTCTGGGAGGCGATTTTAAGGTAAAATTTTTGGGGTCGACTTATATAAGAGTAATGTTTATGGACGTGTTGCTGCTGAGTGGTATAGAACGTCGAAATGAACAGAAAACTCCATTATTATACATGCAATATACACACCGCGTATGAAGCCTTAACAAAAGCTGATAATATGGTGCTTCACCTTATATATAAATGTTAACGTTACTTCACAAAATTATCAAATATCGTTGAAATTTATTGTAGAGGTGTTGAATTAGCTTAAAATATGCGGTATATATTATTAGTAAACAAGCATGCTTAATCACAACCTGGGAACCGCCATGTGCTATATTACTACCTGTCGGTTTTGAGTTTAACAAATTAATATATTTGGGAAACGATTAAACAAAATTTTATTACTGTAAATTTCGAATAAAGTCTAATGCACATACCTTTGAATAGACCTTGATCTATAAATACCGGTAATTGTCCAAATATACAAACATTTTAAATCCAACAAACAGTCAACATTTATGTAATAGTGGTCTAATAAAAAGTTTATTTCAATCCTTCAAAGCAATTCTCAGCATCGGTATTGCTATTCCCGAACAGTTCAGTTCACTCCTCAATACCGCAAGTCCATCAAAACATGTTGCAATGCGGAGTCGACTTATACACGAGTAATGCTTATAATGATGTAATTTTTTGTCTAAAAATACACATCGACCTATACATGAGATCGACGTATACACGAGTATATACGGTAAGTGTTTTTTTATATATGAATTTTTCTTCTGTCTTGAGTTCTTTTACAAAGCAGTGTTCCGTCATAATTTTAAATGGCATGACAATGCTTGCCGATGTATAGTAAGAACAACAGCAGGCTATAATTATCAAATATCATTTTGATAGCAAACATAAGTAGTAAAGCCCATTACTAATATTTGTAATTGATAGGCTTTTTGGATCTGTGCAAAACACTGATCTATATTTAAAAGTACCGGAAGTCTGGATTAGGGGCAAACTTATATGTCATAAAATCCCAAGTATAAGAAAAGATCAAGATTAAATAATGAATAGCGGCCATTTTTAAAATTGGATATAGAGAAAACGTTTTTGCTTGAAAATGGCTAAATAGACGCCTATAAGAAGGTTGCAAGCACGTGATCGAACGTCATCAAAATGCGCTTTTGAAAAAAGTGGCTGACCAGTGTCAATGTTTCTGCATTGAATTGAATAGGAGTGATGTCGCTTTTTCCAAATCAAATCGATAAACGTGACAGTTGTTGAATGAACGTTAAATGTGTTGTTTTACTGATGTTAAGGAATGAATCTGAAGTCAAAGTAAGATAAGAGGTGCTAAGGTTTGCTTGTTATTGCTAATAGTTGGGCTAATTTTATGGGCTAAACATGCAGGCTTATTTGTAGCCAGCTTCTGTGAGAGTTTTATATACGATTAATCAGTGTGTTTGGGAACGCTGAGTTTAAGGTAATTGTAATGTGCAACTTATATAGTAAGTTATATTTAGTTGCATAAGCATACTGAAAAATTGTAAACTTAAATTATACTGGAGCCTAAATGACAGGGAAGACTCCTGTACCATTTGTCATGTGTTGGATTAGATATTGATAAATAAAATCAGTACTTCTTTGAAATTTTTTGTCAATAGTGCTTGGCAGACCAGTCGTATTGATATATTAGATGTAATTTTGTGACCTTAACTACTCCTTAAACAAGTTTTTGGGCTATTGCCCAGGTTGCTGAAATAAGGGTAATTAAAAAACTTACGGTACCGATTCTTTTATTCATGCGTATGAGCTCATGCTCTGTTTACATGTCTTTTGTCAGACTGGGCCATCACGATGGGTGGACTGCTTGGCCCCACCATCTGTTTGCCACATAAAGACGGAGGCATATCGTTAAATGCTTTGCCCATGGATACAACAAGCAAGCTTACGGTACCGGTAGTAATGATGAGATAAAGGTTGTTTTTGCTAATGTACCAACGAGTATGTAGATGGTAAAGAGTGATTTTTAACTGAGGAGCAAATTGTATCTAGATTGCACTTCTCCTAGGGACAATATTTTAAATTTGCACGCAGTACTAAGACCAGCCGACTAAAAGACCTAATCTCAACGAAATTGCTTTTGATTAAATTTATTTGTTTCCAAGGATCCAACTAGCAGTAATTCAAGTAAATTTCTCATTAGTTTTCAAAATAAACCCTAAAGTTGGTGTTCGCCCTATATCTTTCCAGCATAAATTACAGGTTTTGGTCAGCCACTTTTTTTGGCGCGAAATGTGTGCCGTCATATGCAACCTTCCCATTGGATTAGGTTGTATGACTTTGGAGAAAAGCATGGTCTCTTTTCAAGCTATGGCCGACTTAAAGCATACAGCGCAGCCAAAGAACTTGATGTCACAAATGTAAATACGTAAGGCGGCCCAACAAATCGTCAAATAGGCCCTACACTACATATCTTATTTGTTCAATTGTCAAAACAACCACCATTTGGACGTTGCAATCAATTTTGACTATGCTTCATTCCCCCCCTCACTTACAGCTTCAAAAAGAACGATTGATAGTTTTTGACATCATTCTTTCTTTTTGAGTTCTACCTATCTGGATTCATAGACCAACATTATCATTATTACATGTACAGAAACTATGGCCTATATTTCTGTCTCGTTACAATAGAATTTTCGTTCTATCTCATTCTTAATTTTACTTCTTAAAATTGAGGCGACGTATAGTATCGCTCGAATAATTAAATCTGGTTGCAACTTACCAGCTAGGAAAAGATTGGCTTCCACTAAGATACTTTACCCATGCACTTCTCGATTAAGATCAGAACAAATATATTCACAAACCATTTTAAAACTTTGAATTCCTTCGCTTATCAATCGATTTATTGAGTTATAGAGGCAATCGACGCGCTTTATATGCATGTTCACACGAATGACGTGGTTATTTCACAAAGTTATAGTATTGCAAATAACAAAAGCCTCCCTCCCATAATTTGACGAAACCATCCCTGGACGCGTTTCGTCCTTTTGGACACATCAACAGGGCCTGTCCCGTCATCACCAAAACCAAAATCCCATATTTGCAATAATAAGAAAAATGTATCATTCTATTACAAATTCCTTCGCACACATCACGCTCGCTGCGCATGCTATTGCTTTGGTACGAGGATCCCATCCGTATCGAAGATGCAGTGTACCACTCAAAGAGTTTATAGTAATTGAGATCCATTTAAAACCCTTACCTCCATGAACATAGCACGTGATCACCACAACCGTATCATATATCGATATTTGTAATAGAATGGAAGGAATTTGTAATAGAATGATACATTTTTCTTATTATTGCAAATATGGGGTTTTGGTTTTGGTGATGACGGGACAGGCCCTGCTGATGAGTCTAAAAGGACGAAACGCATCCAGGGATGGTCTCGTCAAATTATGGGAGGGAGGTTTTTGTTATTTGCAATACTATGACATGGTGAAATAACCGCATCATTCGTGTGAACATGCATATTAAGCGCGTAGATTGCCTTTATAACTCCATATATCGATATATGATACGGCTGTGGTGATCACGTGCTATGTTCATGGAGGTAAGGGGGTTTAAATAGATCTCGATTACTATAAACTCTTTGAGTGGTACACTGCACCTTCGATTATCAAATACAGAAACTAAAGCACTTTACGAAATAAATATCAGACTAATCAAAACTAAAACCACCAAAATAATCACTTGATTTCTGTCACAACAATCACCACAGAACAACGCCTTTTTACTACCCTCTACTATCTCTGCTGAACTACACTCTCTGAATCGTAAAAAATCTTGCCGCCTTATGTGCAAAAAAGCGATCTTCAGGAAAATGCTAGAACATCACGTGACACAGAAAAAAACGCCGTTAATAAATTACGTAATTGGCCATCGTAATAAATCGAGAAAAAACAAGATTCATTAGAATACACTGGAACTTAGTCACGTGGTCAACCATTGCGACGTCAGAAAAGGTGTGTGAGTTACAAATCTATTAATAAATACGAAAGCAAGAAGATCTTTTCCGTTTTTCAAGATCTTGCCTGGATTTCCGTTTCCATTGTATGAAGGGAGACTCCATACGATTGAAGAATCTTGCTTGCTTTATTGACTTGGAATAGGATATCATACCAAATAAACACCGACAAAAGAAAACTCCATTTTGATAAATGAGCTATCAACGATTTTGTTTCTGAGGCAGCTCTTCCATCTTTTCTTTCTATGGAAATGGCTTCCAAGTCTTTCAGTGCCAGCAACACCTCTTTTAAATTGTATCGAAGAGGTTTGATGCATTTAATTCTGCTTTCCCAACGAGTATCAGATTGTGACTTTATGGACAGCTCCACATGTTTCTTCAAAACTTCCCAACGCTGAGCAGAGGAAGAAAACAGCACATACAACCTTGTAAGTACTCCAAAAAATGTCAATGCTTCCGTCGATGAATTAGCACTGTCAACAACAACTAAGTTAAGGGTATGGTTTGCACAGGGCACGTAAACAGCTTTGGGATTGATGTCTAGCATTCTTGCTTGGACCCCAGAATGTTTTCCTTTCATGTTAGCACCATTATCATATGACTGACCTCGACAATCAGACAATTCGAGTTGCAGTTCGGTCGCTTTTTCTAAGAAAGCGTCCAACAAGCCTTTCCCAGTACTGTCACTTATTCTCAAGTAGCCAAAAAATGTTTCTTTAACAACAGCAGCTTCTTCATTACATAGTACATAACGGAGAATGACAGACATTTGTTCATGATGTCACATATCTGGAGTGCAGTCCAAAATTATAGAAAAATATTTTGCCAATTTCAATTGCTGTAAATTTTCTTTTTCAACTTCTGTCGCTAGCAATTCAAGTAGTTCATTTTGTATGGTAGGACTCAAATAGTGATCTTTAGTGTTTTTATTCTTGATTCTGTCTTGAAGCTCTTTTAGGATCGGATCTCTTCTTGCCAAAAGCTCAAATATACCCAGAAAATTTCCATTGTGAGGAGATCCTAAGACTTCTTCAGATCCTCTAAAAGCAAGATTCCTTTCCGATAGAAACAAGGCAATGTCGATAAGTCTCTCTAAAACATTTCTCCAAAAACGTCTTTCATTGAAAAAAATATTCATCTCGCGTTTGTCGATAGTGGATGAATTTCTTATCCCTTCAGCTAGCAAGATCCATTGACTGCAGCATTCTTGGTGGGAAATGCCGTTTTCATGGTCTTTCAGTTTTTTCGAAAAACCCTCCCATGTATTTATACCACTACAAAAGGGGCTTAGTGTTTTTCCAAATAGCTTACAACAAAAGCAAAAAACTTGATCTGATTCCCCAGAATAAACTAGCCACGACCGTGAAACACTTTCACCATTAGGTAACACACGTTTATAATGGTTGGAGGAAAAACGTCGCCTTCGAGTTGTGTTATTATATGGAAAATTCATTATTAGTTGATGTGGTCCACGCTTTACTATATCTCATTTTATCTCGCAGAATCTAGAATATTTCGATTGATTTTCTGGTAGAATCTTGAATATTCGATTGACGTAACAATGCCGTTGTTACGCAACAATCATAGAATGGTCTGGAATTCTGTTTGGCTAGAAATACCGGGACAATATATATACACTGCAGAGTGCAGATAAAGTATTTTATTGACATTGTATAGAATGAAACGTTCAAAAAGTGGTGCTCAAAAGAGAAAAGAAGCAGCCACTGCTCGAGATGCTGTAGCGAAATTGCCCAAGATGACAGATTTTTTCAAGATTACTGAGCAGAGTAGACCTGGCACTAGTACCGAGAGGGATGAAGAAAACTATAGTGTACAAGAAAAAGAAGACTATGACGATCAGCATCAAAGTGATTGTGAATTTCCAGAAAATGTAAGTTGTGATTTACCTGCCAATACGCAACCTTCAATATCAAAAATAACTGAATCTCAATTTACCCCTATCCCTGATGACCCATGTAAATGGCCTGAAAGTATTTCTGATGCTCAACGATGTGATATAGTAAAGCGTGGACCACATCAACTAATAATGAATTTTCCATATAATAACACAACTCGAAGGCGACGTTTTTCCTCCAACCATTATAAACGTGTGTTACCTAATGGTGAAAGTGTTTCACGGTCGTGGCTAGTTTATTCTGGAGAATCAGATCAAGTTTTTTGCTTTTGTTGTAAGCTATTTGGAAAAACACTAAGCCCCTTTTGTAGTGGTATAAATACATGGGAGGGTTTTTCGAAAAAACTGAAAGACCATGAAAACGGCATTTCCCACCAAGAATGCTGCAGTCAATGGATCTTGCTAGCTGAAGGGATAAGAAATTCATCCACTATCGACAAACGCGAGATGAATATTTTTTTCAATGAAAGACGTTTTTGGAGAAATGTTTTAGAGAGACTTATCGACATTGCCTTGTTTCTATCGGAAAGGAATCTTGCTTTTAGAGGATCTGAAGAAGTCTTAGGATCTCCTCACAATGGAAATTTTCTGGGTATATTTGAGCTTTTGGCAAGAAGAGATCCGATCCTAAAAGAGCTTCAAGACAGAATCAAGAATAAAAACACTAAAGATCACTATTTGAGTCCTACCATACAAAATGAACTACTTGAATTGCTAGCGACAGAAGTTGAAAAAGAAAATTTACAGCAATTGAAATTGGCAAAATATTTTTCTATAATTTTGGACTGCACTCCAGATATGTGACATCATGAACAAATGTCTGTCATTCTCCGTTATGTACTATGTAATGAAGAAGCTGCTGTTGTTAAAGAAACATTTTTTGGCTACTTGAGAATAAGTGACAGTACTGGGAAAGGCTTGTTGGACGCTTTCTTAGAAAAAGCGACCGAACTGCAACTCGAATTGTCTGATTGTCGAGGTCAGTCATATGATAATGGTGCTAACATGAAAGGAAAACATTCTGGGGTCCAAGCAAGAATGCTAGACATCAATCCCAAAGCTGTTTACGTGCCCTGTGCAAACCATACCCTTAACTTAGTTGTTGTTGACAGTGCTAATTCATCGACGGAAGCATTGACATTTTTTGGAGTACTTACAAGGTTGTATGTGCTGTTTTCTTCCTCTGCTCAGCGTTGGGAAGTTTTGAAGAAACATGTGGAGCTGTCCATAAAGTCACAATCTGATACTCGTTGGGAAAGCAGAATTAAATGCATCAAACCTCTTCGATACAATTTAAAAGAGGTGTTGCTGGCACTGAAAGACTTGGAAGCCATTTCCATAGAAAGAAAAGATGGAAGAGCTGCCTCAGAAACAAAATCGTTGATAGCTCATTTATCAAAATGGAGTTTTCTTTTGTCGGTGTTTATTTGGTATGATATCCTATTCCAAGTCAATAAAGCAAGCAAGATTCTTCAATCGTATGGAGTCTCCCTTCATACAATGGAAACGGAAATCCAGGCAACTGAAAAGTTTTTGCAAAACTATCGCACAACGGGTTATGACAGTGCCGCAACATCTGCTGTTGAAATAGCACAGGAATTGGATATTGATCCTTCTTTTCCTCCGTCAAGAAGTGGAAAGAAAAGAAGATTGTTTGATTACCAAGGTGAAGAGGAACAACGAGCTACTCCTGAACTGAAATTTAAAAGCAACTTTTTCTATCCATTAGTAGACCAGGCTATTATGTCAATAAAGGAGCGCTTTAATTTGTTACGTGAGGTTTCTTCCGCCTTTTCGTTTTTGTACACACGAGACAAACTTTTGCTTGTGCAACAAGAAAATGCTCTTCTTACTTGCTGTAAAGAGTTCCAAAAAAAGTTCGGTGACATTGATTCTGATGAAATGAGCGCTGAGCTACAGCGGTTTGTTTTAATTTTACAAAAAAAACGCAATCTCAATACGGCTCAAGACTTTCTGAGCTATCTTCTAAAGACTCATTTATTTGAATTGTATCCGAATGTGTACATCGCACTTCGAATCTTACTAACTTGCCTCGTGACTGTTGCCAGCGCTGAAAGAAGCTTCAGCAAATTGAAACTGATCAAAACTTTTAATAGAACGTCTATGACCGACAGTAGACTATCTTCATTAGCCATGTTGTCAATCGAAAATGACTGCGCCCGATCTCTTGATTATGGCAATGTCATAACAGCATTTGCGAACAAAAAGGTTCGCTCCAGACTATTTAAATGATACTGTGTTTTTATAACTTTTTCATGTTTTTCAGTGTCATTGCTTTCGTTTCGCAGTGTCTGCATAAATGTCCTACTGAACTCTGGCATCGGTGCCGAATTTTTTATGACTTGCACCTTCGGTATCGGCATGCTTTATTCTGACATTAGCCTGTTTACTTATGTACAAATTGTGGTGTATTTTCTTAATGCAGCTTTTAAATTTTACACCTCTAAAGTGATATGACCTGTGCGCAGGGGCTCTTGCGCTTACTTTGGGGGGGGGGCCGAAGTTGGAGTGCTACGGGACTGCAGGCGCACAATGGGTTATGCCAGCTTGATTGACTGAGCCAATATTTTTAACCCCGACGTTGCTGATGAAGGGCCGTGCGGGCGCCGCCGGCAGTGCCGGCTAGTATTATTATAATTTACGCCAAGGAAAAAACCTTTAACATAAACCTAATTTCTTGCGTGCTATTTTAAATCGTATGGCATGCCTTGCGTTATGCTTAATCTAATTTCCCAGAAATATTTAAAACACTAAAATCGAGGTCGTATAGAATACAAAGAAGAGAATGGTTTTCCCCCCAAAATTTCCAGGATCATAAAATTGTTGGTATTGGTGCACCTAAATTTTTGGACAAAGAATGCAGATACCTGAAAAAAGTAGGCTAATCATCTCTGATCACGACCAAAAATTTTTCATATTTTATACCATTTTTGTACGACTGAATTTCTAAGTAAACTCTAAAATAAAAAATAATGTCGTTATCTCTATCACTACTCTTTTCACGACATAGATCCTACGAAATCTTTTTTTGCTTTCAATCAATAGCGGAACCGAGTTATGATGGGAGCAAAGCTCACAAGTGGTTGGAACTTCGAGGTGAGCATTTCGCGTTGTGGTCGTCTTTAGACAAAAGAAAAAAGTGTGCTTTATATAATCTGAAGCGAAAAAAAGACAGCCATTTGCTTTGTGTATTTAATCAAAACAGATAGAACTATTAATATAGAGTTACTGCAATGGGGAATAAAAACAGCGAGCCATTAAGTGGTAGATCAAGATCATTAGGGTCTACTGGAACTATGGACGAAGATGAAGTACAGAATTTGTCATATTTTTATTCAGAGCTGTCAAGAAAGCAGGTGAAATTTAACGTGTGATGTTTATTATATTTAAAACCGTATTTATAAACAGGTTCTTAAGGGGAGATGCTCCATCTGAAAAGCTTAACTGAAATACACTCCACTGCACCAGAGCTATAGTTTAATATTTGATTTCAACGCGTTTTGGGTAGGGACACGTTGGTCTGCATTAGAACTAATTTTATGACAAATGCTCTTTAAGTAAAAGCTTTTTTGCTGTTTTCGGGGGAAGATTATACTGCTATGATCATGTAAAGAAATAGTGACGCGTATATTAAAACAAATTTTTAAGGGTGAAGTTTTCTAAAAACTGTCTAAAAATTGCGTTTTTCCCCAAAATACTTGGCCATTTACTGATGGAGAAAAACGATGGTTTCAAGCCCAACCTCCCCTTTTTTACAAAGGGCAACTCTTTTAGGAAAGAAAAAAGTCAAACCATCAAAATTAGAAAGCTGTTTTGTCAATTTAAGCTTATACAAGCGTATATGGAAACACTAGTTCCTAAAGTACTCCTCCCTCTTTTTATCTTCGTAGTCGTGACCAATTTTTAAAAGTTGAACGCAAAAAAATTTAAGGTGGAGACTGCATGCGTGTCTCTTCAAAGTTTGTTGCATTTTTCGTGGTTTTAATAAACTAAAACTGAACACTGAAATTATTCAGCTTATTAGTGGTTACAGCAAGACTGAAAAGCATGTAGACTGACAGTGCTGTCGCTGCTGGGTGTCCTCTATTCCATTTTTTAAAATACATGTATGACCCATCAATTCCAATATTTACGCGGTTATTTATATCACTTTTTGGTGCACCATTGTGCATTGTTCATAGCAGCAATTTGTTGATATCGCATCGCAGCTCTACCAACGAAAACCTAAATCATAGAATCGTCTGTGTTATTTTCCACATCAATAAGTATTAACCTTGTGGCTGCTATTATGGAGCAAAATACTTCAAGGATCTCCTTTTCAATAAAAACGCGTGTTCCAATAGTAAGCTCACGTCAGGTGATTCTGCAAAACGCCAAATCGCGAAATTGCACTTAATAGCCAACTTTTGTTGTTATAAAGCGATCAGTAATACTCTGAAATGATCGCTATTTCGGTGCCCCCACAATGGATTTGAGCTCCACTGCTTTGTTAGTTCCGTCAAAGGCACGGATGGCCGGGCGTGTTAACTTTCTCTCAAAACACTATTTTTTGTGATTTGTGTCTTTTTTGATATCTGATACCCTTGTTTTGTAAAACGTTTTCCTTACAAAACCAGAATCTTCACCTAAATGCAATTTCTAAATATAGCTCTGGTTTGCATTGATTCATTTTTGCAAGCAACATTAGATCATTATAAAAAGCATGAGCATGTCTAAGTGTTTTCGCCTCGGCTTACGTTTTGATACAAGACATTTGAATTACAATTTTGTTTTGATCCGTTTTTAACAGGCTGAAGACGTTATGCGGAGACACGCCAAGGATCCTGGCTCCTTCCTACTCCGTTTCAGCAGCGAGCATGATCGATATGCCATTACAGTTGTGTAAGTCACGGCCAGCAATAGATTGCTGCATTGGGGATGCTTAAAATTTAGAAGTACATTTTTATGGCATCAAATGCTATTTAAAAAGTTTCTCAGATTAGCTGGTTGAGACGTCGTCATAGAAAAAAATAGGAAAAGTTAATAGCGTTTCATTTTGGGACATTTCCCACCAAAGTTGTCGCTTGTTAATTTTAAATTAATATGAAACAAAAACAGAGGTAGGCCGAGCCACCAGTTTCTTTATGGTTTTAAAACTTCACTTTTCTGATACAATGCGATGTTACATAACTAAGTGTTGCGACACATATATAAGGAGCTTGAATATGCGTCACAAGACTCACATGTTGGGCGCAGTGCCAGTTTTTGAGATTTCGTTGATTAAGACTTCTAATTCTTTTAATTCCTAGAAACTATTTAAGTATAATAGCAGTTTACCGTTTTAATATGCCAAAAGTATTCCCCAGCTTTAATATCCGAGATTTGCTTTTCTTTAGGTGTTGAATTACCGTGTAATAGTTTTGAACACAGTTTGGAATCAAACACATATTGTTTAAATGAAACAAATATCTGGGAATTTTTGATGCTTTCCAACCGCAACGCCTTTCAGCGCCAGAATTTTTGACCATGACTAAATAACTTATTTTTTGCATGAATTGCATAAATTATTTTTCACATTGCTATCAATGCTGAACAGCAAGCAGCGTAGGTGTGAATGCGGTACCATCGTTTATGTCTTTGAAATCAAGTGCATAGATAGGAGGGCCAGAGGGGCATGGCCTTTCAAGTTTCTACTCGATTAAGAAATAAAAGTGTATCAGATACCACTTGATAATCGACCTTGAAAAAGCAAGTTTTCCATCAAAATTGAGCTTAATATTGAGTAAAGGGAGTTAGAAAATATCGATCCCCCGAAAATTATCATCTAGCAAAATTGAAGAACATCACCACCAAAAATATATAAATGCAGTCAAACCTCGGTTTTCAAACGTCTCGCATTTCGAACAATTCGGTTTTCGAACGGAAAATTCGAGATGAAAATCACTCGGCCCTCGAACAATTCAAGAGAAAGATTTACCTGAACCAAAGAGACAGAGAATAGAGAAAATACCCGTAGAGTTATGAGAAGTTTTTATGGAAGGGGATTTCCTATCCAAGAAATAGCTCATCCCCTTCTACCCATCACTTTGCATCAAAAAAAGGTGTACGTACACATGTACAATACGGTACTGTATTATTCAAATTTACAATAAAATTACTCGTTATATTTTTCGTTTTATTTTAACTTTTGTGTTATATTTACTCTTTGAAAAAATGGTTTTATACTATAATGTGCAGGGTATTGTGCAGGGGTGGGCAAAGTGCGGCCCCCGAGAGCATTTTGTGCGGCCGCGAACACTTTTGAAACTTAGAAAACACTTAGAAAAGATGATTTAAGATGAAAAGTGAAGAAACAATTGCCGTATTACAGAGGCAAGAAAAAGATGTTACATGCGGGGTTGAAAAGAGCCTTTGATAGTTTGTAAAGACGCCTTTTCTGTCCTATTAGGGGGTGTTGACCTTTTTTTTTGGAGACCACCATGTCCACGCGCGGTATAAGGTCAATGTAAGGAGGTCTCGTATAACATGAAGCTGACGCAGGCTATTGCAAGATCCTGAGCACTGACTCTCGGCCACTTATAGTTGGTCAATGCGGCCCTTTCTTGATAAATGCCGCCTTCAGCTAGCTTCCATGACCGCGATGCAGCCCGCAGGCCAAAACAATTGCCCACCCCTGGTATAGTGTAATCAGGTAAGTAAGTTATTCTTTTGGTGTATAGAACAAATTAATCTCTTTTTTATTATTTGTAATGAGAAAATATGATTCGGCTTTCAAACAAATCGGTTTTCGAACAGCCTTCCATAACTCAAAACTACATTGAGTAGAAAGGCTATAGTTCAAAAATTAGTGATGGGAAAATCAAGGTCGCCCCTTGGTTTTTATTAGTCTAAAGGTCTGCTTTAATCGGGAGTGGTAGCACCTGACTGGGCCTTAGCTGTGGGTTGAACAGCATCGCTGAGCAAAACTGGCTTATATATGTTTCTTCGTCTTAAAACTCATGTTTTCCAGACGTACATCTTGCTGCTTTAGACAATAACCCATTCTCAGGTCGTGATTTCAGTTTTTCAATTGAAACCAACTCCGACTTGTAGCCTTGATATACCTGCCATAGACATAAAACTCCGTTTTGTAAGGAGGTGGGAGGGCAGACAATAGTTTTGTTCCAAACAATGTTGTGAATATTTTAGTTTGGATATTAAGTTTTCGAAATTGAATATATTCTTCTTATCTGCTCAAACCACAGGTAAAAACCATTATTCTTCAGTTTCTGAAATGGTGGAAAATATTCTTGGGAAAGCTAAAACATTCCGCGGGGTTGAAACTCTTCCTGTTTTCTACTTATACGTCCATAGTACTTACTAATTACAATATTTACTAAATACTTACTAATTACAATACAATATTTAAAGTTAGTTTTATTGTTTAGAGCGGCAAGGAACCTCATAGGTCATACGATGATCTTTTCCCAACACAATCGTAATTACTACGTTGTTGAAGATGTTCAATTTGAAAGCATGCCAGCACTGATTGATTACTATACAAGCCATCCTTTACCAAATAATAGAACAGTGCAAGCAAAGTTACGGTAGGTTTGGTTTTTGGTTGAATTTCGCAGTAAATATCTGACGTATTGAGTGAATACCAATTGTTTGCGGCGTCGTGTATGTCGTTTTGGAAGTCACTTTCCCGTTGCTTGATTGCTGCATAAATGTTGAAACATGGCTGGTAATTCCGAAGTTGGCTTGAAATTTCTAAACATGGATTTTTTCTATTTGTTTTCTTACAAAAAATCTTATTCAAAATAACCAATTTAGTTCCGCTTTAATCTCATCTTTGCTTTACTTGCACTTGAAGCAAGAATCTTTCAATGGATGCTTACAAGCAAATTCATGGCTACTTAAGTTATTTTACAAATAGGCCATACAATGTCACAAACGTTATACTACGAGCATGTAAACGTATGTGACATTTCAATTGTTTTAAGGAAAAATTTCCGAGTCATAAAGTCAGAGATGAAAACTCTGGAATTAAAAAAGTGCAAATGCCGTTGTGCATCTCAAGAAAGTAATGAGAACTGATTTAAAGCTCGGCTGAATCAACGGCAGTAAAAACTTTTTTGAAACAATACTATGGATAGAACCCACGACACGGCCATGTATTAACGCAATCTCCCAAATCAACGCAAGTTGACCGAAATAACTTTTCTTGCATGCCAAACATGCTTTCAGGCGAGCTATCGTAATTTTGAAAGGGAAAAAAAACAAAGATAAGATAGTGATTTGGGGGCAAATTTGTTTGTTGGGAGTCTTCAAACACAAAAAATTGGTTTATCTTTCGTGAGGCAAAGTAACATTACTATAAGTGAACGCCTTATCTATCATTCCGTTTGTTATGCGCTTGTATCTATCATGCGTATTAGCACTAATATGCTATTTTCGAATTATTTGAAACATAATCTTATTGTTTAGGACTCCAATTTTTAAGTTTCGAAAACCCATATCAAACCCTGATGATGAGCCTGCTGTTCCTCAGCAGCAGGATGAATGGAATGGCAGTGCAGTTTATCAAAGTACTCCGAGCAGACTGTCTGGGTAAGACCAAATTGTATGCAACTGCAGGGACTGGGGAACATTTGAGTCGTGCTGACTCAACAAAAATCTTCTGTAATACAAATCAAAATTTTTTTGACAAAACTTGCACACGTAAACTTCTATGCTGATATTCTTTTTGTTTGTAATGAACAAGTTTATTTTATATAAAGTATTTAGTTAGACTCTGCTACAATTTAAGCAGTTGTGCAAAAGAGGTGCAAGGAATAACATTTCATGCCGCCCGTTAATTACCTCGTTATAAGTTTTATTGAGTAAGAGGTCTAATAAGTTTGGATTAAAATCGTTTTGTGACCCACACATTTGCGACTAAATCGCGTTGGAAGGAAAGATCTACTGTAGAACATGACCCAATAATAAACTGATTTGTTGTAAGCCCTTGGTGATTTCCTCTTTCTGATTTGACGTGATGTCTTTAGCATTAAACCTGTCAAAAACTTTAGCATAGAAATGAAGAAGTCTCTCAAAGGTCAGATTAAGTCCTTTGGAGATCCGGGATTCACCGTGATTCACATACAGTCAATCAATCTAAGTTTGAGCGCGTGGGTGCATGGGTCTGTGTCAAAGGTACATTTAGAACTTACTTTCAGAAGGATGACCACGTAAAGAAAAAAGACTCTCCAAGATTCATGCAAGGAAAGCGCAAAGTAGTGAAGATTTTTGCCCTTAAACGTGATTCTAATATTCCCTAATATGTGATTTGAAGAACTGAGAACCCTTATTACTTGCTGTTACTGACTTAACTGACTGAAAGTAATTTTTTTCTTAAATATTCCAAAAAAAACTTTTTTCATGATTTCTCAGCTCAACGACAATAACTATATTTTTTGTTTAGAAATGTCCATCTTACGGATTTTGGGAACCTTGTTGCTCCCCCATATCCTCTATTTACGCCAACGCTATTTTCGTCACAAACACCCAGGAGACAAATGCTTTTCCCTCGATATGAGTGTCCTCCGGCTGTATATGGTGAGGGATGCCTAACTCCAAACAACTACGTATCCACTTATGTAATGGCTGACGACGCAACACGAGAACGTTATCCAAGCACTGCGTCAGATGACGTCACACGAGTAAAGGAATTACTCGGGTCTGAGGTACGTCATTATTCCTTCGGATGCACTGAGCCATTACAGTTTGGGCAAACTGACGGCAAAACGACTTCTAAAGGATCTCGACATCGACCCGAAGGATTTTCAAGAGATAGCAGCTGTAGCGACCTCTACATGACTATGCGACCTTTCCAGCATTAAAATATAGGCCTAGGCTCTATGCGAAGCAACTTAAGCTTTATTGGTTATGATCCTCCGTATGTTTGTTCTTTACTATGATGAAAGAGTAAAGAACAAACATACGGAGAACAGATATCAGTAAATTGCGACTAGATGATAAAGTGTAAATTATTATTTCCCTCAAACAACAATCATCGACTCTCTAAATGAAAGCGAATTTTTTTACCTGGGTGGAATGAATTTCTTCCTGTGATGCAGTTATTAAGCAACTGTTTTGTAGTTTTATTGCTATATGTCTTTTATTTCAACAGCCTTCCTCAGTAAGTAAGTTAAAAAGTTTATGAAAAAGGAATGTGATAATCGTAATGCCAATTAATTGTAATTGTTTGTCATTAATTTATTATTAATTGCTACATTATTTGTATTTGCCATTATTTTCCCACGTAATAGAATCATAATTAAACAACAAACATCACACATTCAAGAGTAAATAAATTAGCAATGCCAACGACATTCCTATAAAACTTTGGACAAATGTAATTTGCTTGCAAAACTGGAGTGATTCATTTAATTCTTTTGAATTCTGTAATCGTCAAAATTGTTCAAGCGAAGTATTAAGCATGCATTTTGAAAGCAGGAGTGCACGAGTCCCCATGCATAATACGAAATCATACCTGAATGATGATGGAGATCTAGAACAAATACAGTCATAAGCATGACCAACATTTGATAGCTTCGGTATTGAATACAATTCGCACTAATCATTCCGGTGTTTCAATAGCTGAGTTTTGCAGGCGGTATTTTCAAGTAGAATTTTCTATTTCAAAACCCTATGTTTACATCCGATCAGCTTGAATTACTGGAAGTTTTAATGATGCTGCTTGACAGTGATGAGAGATGAAATATGTATCTGTACTTTTTACAGATTTCAGTTCTGCTAGCTGTCGCAATCCCAGGAAGAAGTGGGGAAAGTGAGGGGTGACTTAACTCCCAAGTTTTGGTTTATAATAGAATTACGAAATGTGATGTCATCATGACAAGCAACAAATCAAATCTTGCCCTCCCCCCTCCCCGATTCGTTTAGGTTACGCGCTATGTCTGCGTGCATCCAAAAGAACCGAAATGCCTTGTTGCTGTTTCTTGTTATGGCTGCATGTATTTCCATTACATGAGTAGCTGAATCCAAATAAATTTGTAAACCGTAGTTCACATAAAGCAAATTGAAGAATAGTTAATGATTAAACCCAAGCTAAATAGATTATTTCAATTGAGTAGGTTATGTATTTTCGTTCCATTTATTACATAATTTGCTTTGCAAATATGGCCTTTTTTACTTTTTCCCGTAGGATTGTATGCCCAAAGTATGTCTGTTAATGCTTTATTATTTACTCTGTTGTGAACACTCCAATTTGGTTGAATTTTTAAATACACTCTGCAGGTTACAATGGGTACCTACAGGCGATGTGGCGGATAAAGGAATTTTCTTATGGAGACTTCAACAGATAGAAAACAGTTAGGCCTTTAAACAAACAAAGTTAATTTTACCGTTTATGTTTACCTTGAGCTTAAATAGTATAAAACGATTGTGCATTAACTTCTGGCCACAAAATGATTGGTACATGCCCACGTGTTTACTATTTGACAATGTGTTGTATAAGCAGCGTTAACTACATTTGGTTTAATTCTTTTAGTTTTGTACTTTTACAAAGTATGCAAGGTGTAGTCACATTTTATGATACAGGTTTTTTAAATTTTGTTTATTTTTTGATTATTGTATTTTGCTGGTTGTGTGTTAATACATATATTGTTTTCGTTGATGACTTTCGACTTGAATAAACGTATGATCAAAATGCTACTGTTCTCCAGATTCTTTCTTTACAGAGAAGCGAGGTTTTGTCCCGTCAGGGTCTACATTACTGCACTGCCTGCACTCATGCAGTGATGTAGACCACTAGGTATTTAAAATGCTTAGATAACTCGTTCCCAATCTTTCGGTGACAAGGCACTTGTTATAATTTCGATAAAATAGTAGACTTTTTTTGAACGCTCTATGGTTGATGTATTTTATAAAAGGTAAGCAGCTTCTTCCCGAAGATCTTTTTTTGATACTGTATTAATCCACATTAAAACATCTTCGCGCCAGCGCTGAAAAACGTATATGCAAAGTCGTATTAAGAAATTGTCTCATAAGTGGGAGAATATGGTTGGAAGAAAAGTTCATCAAAAATAATCTGGTAGGCTACCACCTAGCAAGGCGTGTCGAAACAAAAAAGGTTTCAGCATACTTTGAAAAGTCGTTTTCCCTGGTCGGTCTAGTATATCACTAACTACGTCGAAGACCTATGTAATTGTGTAGTGATGATGCATTTTATTTTTGTGCGGAGATTCCAATTACAAGAGATATAAACTGAATTATGAAAACTACATGAGTCATTGTAAATAATTACAAGAGACATAAAACAAATGTATAGGCTGTATACAGCAATTTCCTTGTATTTTAAGTGAGAAACTTTGAGTGTTCCCATACGCAGAGACGTAGCAGCCGCCCCCCAAACCCCCCAATTGGGGGGGGCCAGGCCAACTTTGGGGGCCCAAGTTAGTCTGAAATTGCTTTTTGGCTACGTGAATATTTTCAGTTCAGCAGACTTGTTTACAACCGATTTAAACTGTACGAAGAAATTGGCTTGTGACATCATAAGTGAATGCTCCGTCATTTTATCTCGCAGAATCTACAGGGTGTATCACAAAGATATTCACCCCCCCTAGAGCTCAATCCAAAAGGACTAGGAAAAAAACAAAAATATTGTTATAAATTATATTAAAATAGAAATTTATTCCGTACATTAAATCAATTCTAACTTGTAATCAGTATGACCACCATGGTTTTTTCTAACAGCATCTAATCTTGCAGGATACGATTTAAGAAGATTAGCAAAGATTTCAGGTTCCTCTTTTATTTTAATTATTTCTTCTGAAATAATAGTCTTTAAGGTTTCCACTGAATTTCTTTCCATGCTAGGAATCTTTAAAATTCTATCTTCAACATGTTTTTTCAGAATAGCTCCCAAGTTTTCAGTTGCATTTAAATCTGGTGATGAACCTGGCCACTGACTGTTGTCGAAGTAATCAATGTTGTTGCTTTTCAAAAGTTGTTGAGTGGCGATTGCTTTAAAACACGGAGCTTTGTCATGAAGAAATGTAACTTCATCAACACTTAGAACATTATTTTCATTTTTTAAAAAGGGTATAACATGCTTTACTAGAATTTGTTCTCGAAAATAAGTTCCATCCCAGCTTTGACCTTTTTCTTTTGTTACCCACCTCACCTCATTTTCTGGTAGAATCTTGAATATTCGATTGACGTAACAATGCCGTTGTTACGCAACAATCATAGAATGGTCTGGAATTCTGTTTGGCTAGAAATACCGGGACAATATATATACACTGCAGAGTGCAGATAAAGTATTTTATTGACATTGTATAGAATGAAACGTTCAAAAAGTGGTGCTCAAAAGAGAAAAGAAGCAACCACTGCTCGAGATGCTGTAGCGAAATTGCCCAAGATGACAGATTTTTTCAAGATTACTGAGCAGAGTAGACCTGGCACTAGTACCGAGAGGGATGAAGAAAACTATAGTGTACAAGAAAAAGAAGACTATGACGATCAGCATCAAAGTGATTGTGAATTTCCAGAAAATGTAAGTTGTGATTTACCTGCCAATACGCAACCTTCAATATCAAAAATAACTGAATCTCAATTTACCCCTATCCCTGATGACCCATGTAAATGGCCTGAAAGTATTTCTGATGCTCAACGATGTGATATAGTAAAGCGTGGACCACATCAACTAATAATGAATTTTCCATATAATAACACAACTCGAAGGCGACGTTTTTCCTCCAACCATTATAAACGTGTGTTACCTAATGGTGAAAGTGTTTCACGGTCGTGGCTAGTTTATTCTGGGGAATCAGATCAAGTTTTTTGCTTTTGTTGTAAGCTATTTGGAAAAACACTAAGCCCCTTTTGTAGTGGTATAAATACATGGGAGGGTTTTTCGAAAAAACTGAAAGACCATGAAAACGGCATTTCCCACCAAGAATGCTGCAGTCAATGGATCTTGCTAGCTGAAGGGATAAGAAATTCATCCACTATCGACAAACGCGAGATGAATATTTTTTTCAATGAAAGACGTTTTTGGAGAAATGTTTTAGAGAGACTTATCGACATTGCCTTGTTTCTATCGGAAAGGAATCTTGCTTTTAGAGGATCTGAAGAAGTCTTAGGATCTCCTCACAATGGAAATTTTCTGGGTATATTTGAGCTCTTGGCAAGAAGAGATCCGATCCTAAAAGAGCTTCAAGACAGAATCAAGAATAAAAACACTAAAGATCACTATTTGAGTCCTACCATACAAAATGAACTAATTGAATTGCTAGCGACAGAAGTTGAAAAAGAAAATTTACAGCAATTGAAATTGGCAAAATATTTTTCTATAATTTTGGACTGCACTCCAGATATGTGACATCATGAACAAATGTCTGTCATTCTCCGTTATGTACTATGTAATGAAGAAGCTGCTGTTGTTAAAGAAACATTTTTTGGCTACTTGAGAATAAGTGACAGTACTGGGAAAGGCTTGTTGGACGCTTTCTTAGAAAAAGCGACCGAACTGCAACTCGAATTGTCTGATTGTCGAGGTCAGTCATATGATAATGGTGCTAACATGAAAGGAAAACATTCTGGGGTCCAAGCAAGAATGCTAGACATCAATCCCAAAGCTGTTTACGTGCCCTGTGCAAACCATACCCTTAACTTAGTTGTTGTTGACAGTGCTAATTCATCGACGGAAGCATTGGCATTTTTTGGAGTACTTACAAGGTTGTATGTGCTGTTTTCTTCCTCTGCTCAGCGTTGGGAAGTTTTGAAGAAACATGTGGAGCTGTCCATAAAGTCACAATCTGATACTCGTTGGGAAAGCAGAATTAAATGCATCAAACCTCTTCGATACAATTTAAAAGAGGTGTTGCTGGCACTGAAAGACTTGGAAGCCATTTCCATAGAAAGAAAAGATGGAAGAGCTGCCTCAGAAACAAAATCGTTGATAGCTCATTTATCAAAATGGAGTTTTCTTTTGTCGGTGTTTATTTGGTATGATATCCTATTCCAAGTCAATAAAGCAAGCAAGATTCTTCAATCGTATGGAGTCTCCCTTCATACAATGGAAACGGAAATCCAGGCAACTGAAAAGTTTTTGCAAAACTATCGCACAACGGGTTATGACAGTGCCGCAACATCTGCTGTTGAAATAGCACAGGAATTGGATATTGATCCTTCTTTTCCTCCGTCAAGAAGTGGAAAGAAAAGAAGATTGTTTGATTACCAAGGTGAAGAGGAACAACGAGCTACTCCTGAACTGAAATTTAAAAGCAACTTTTTCAATCCATTAGTAGACCAGGCTATTATGTCAATAAAGGAGCGCTTTAATTTGTTACGTGAGGTTTCTTCCGCCTTTTCGTTTTTGTACACACGAGACAAACTTTTGCTTGTGCAACAAGAAAATGCTCTTCTTACTTGCTGTAAAGAGTTCCAAAAAAAGTTCGGTGACATTGATTCTGATGAAATGAGCGCTGAGCTACAGCTAATTTTACAAAAAAAACGCAATCTCAATACGGCTCAAGACTTTCTGAACTATCTTCTAAAGACTCATTTATTTGAATTGTATCCGAATGTGTACATCGCACTTCGAATCTTACTAACTTGCCCCGTGACTGTTGCCAGCGCTGAAAGAAGCTTCAGCAAATTGAAACTGATCAAAACTTTTAATAGAACGTCTATGACCGACAGTAGACTATCTTCATTAGCCATGTTGTCAATCGAAAATGACTGCGCCCGATCTCTTGATTATGACAATGTCATAACAGCATTTGCGAACAAAAAGGTTCGCTCCAGACTATTTAAATGATACTGTGTTTTTATAACTTTTTCATGTTTTTCAGTGTCATTGCTTTCGTTTCGCAGTGTCTGCATAAATGTCCTACTGAACTCTGGCATCGGTGCCGAATTTTTTATGACTTGCACCTTCGGTATCGGCATGCTTTATTCTGACATTAGCCTGTTTACTTATGTACAAATTGTGGTGTATTTTCTTAATGCAGCTTTTAAATTTTACACCTCTAAAGTGATATGACCTGTGCGCAGGGGCTCTTGCGCTTACTTTGGGGGGGGCTCGAAGTTGGAGTGCTACGGGACTGCCCATACGATGCCGAAAATATTGCTTAATTATCAATCTAATCCCATACGATGCCATACCATGTCTTTTGAACAAAATTTCCGATATTGTTATGACTACTACATGACCTACTCCTGCCATGAGTGACTCGCTCTAGTGGAGTTCCAAATTATCGTTTTTGTTGATAAATTGAAAATTGTGTAAACATTTGCAGGAGCAAGACATCAACATTTTAATAATCAGGTCAGCTTGTGAAGCATTACTTAAGACTTATTTCAGAGAAACTTGGACCCAACTCTTCTTCCAAAAAGGTAAAACCACATGTGATAGGAATGCCTTTTCTCAGTACCGATAAGTCTACTTGAATATCTTTCTACAGAATTTTCAAAAGCAGTTTCTAAATACCTTGAGCTTGACAAAAGCTGCTGAGTGACGTAAGACGATAAGTTAGGCCTACTCAGATTTACTTTGCAATGATCCCGATTTGTGTGCCCAGCTATTACGTAATGTCCAATGCAGGAAACTTTCTCCTTGCGGCTCAATTACGTGAAGTATACGTAGTCTGGGTAGAGACAGATTATAAAATTACTATCTGAAAAATGAAGCCCCGTTATCTTTGTTTGTGGAACTTAGACAACGTAGACAACTTTGTGGAACTGTCTACAATCTAAACCAGGTGTGGACAGCATACGACCCACAGGCGACATGGGGCTCGAGAGCTCTATATGTGCGGTCGGCGAAGCATCTCATGTAGTATGGCCAAAAGATAAACCTATATTTTTTTTATTTATAGTGCAAAATGTAGGCTTAACCAAAACCAAAAAGATTGTTTTGGAGATCTACAGTTCTCCCAATAACGATAGGTGAGAGCGTAGACACTACAAATACAACTCAGCTGGCAGTATTTGTGCGTGGAGTAAGCGAAGATATTTGTGTTGTTGAGGATTTTGTTGAACTGATTTCTATGATGGGTACTACTACAGAAGTCGATATTCTGAAGAGATTACTTCAATGCAGTGAAACTATGAATTAGAATTTCTCAAAATTAGTTTCAACAACAACTGATAAAGCCCCATCAATGGTTGGAAAAATAAAGGTGCCGTGTCTTTGCTTCAAAAACACATAGAAAACCTTAGAATTAATAACAACATTACAAAATTGCAATGTTTCATTCATCAGGAAGCATTGTGCGCAAAGATATCAAGCTTGAAGAGCGTCATGAACATAGTGGTGAAGATTGTGAACTTTATTTTGTTTCGAGAGTTGACCTATCGTCAATTTTGCCAACTACTTTTATAAACAGAGAATTTGTATGAAGACTTTATTTTTGCAATGACTCTTGGCTTAGCCGAGGCGATATGCTACTAAGAGTAAACATATTGAAGGAAGAAATAGCAACTTTCTTGAAAACAAAAACATGAATGCTGCCGAATTTCGCAATCAAAAATGGGTTTCTTAAACAACTGAATTTCAGCTTCAGTGAAAGCTCCAATTGATACATATGATGTGGAGTTAAGTACGCGCGTTCGACAAAACTACGACTTTGGGAAATTTCGTTTGGAAATGAAAATTACGCTCTCTTTGCTACAATGCTAGAGAACTAACTTATGAGCACAACTTTATTTGTATCTGTGATATGACATTTAAGAACTGAATTTTTGTATCGCTTTGGTCAGATTTGTTTCAATGTACCACTCAAAGAGTTTATAGTAAGCGAGATCTATTTTAACCCCCTTACCTCAATGAACATAACACGTGATTACCATAACCGTATCATTCATCGATTTATTGAGTTATAGAGGCAATCTACGCGCTTTATATGCATGTTCACACGAATGACGTGGTTATTTCACAAAGTAATAGTATTGCAAATAACAAAAGCCTCCCTCCCACAATTGACGAGACCATCCCTGGATGCGTTTCGTCCTTTTGGACTCATCAGCAGGGCCTGTCCCGTCATCCCTAAAACCTGCTGATGAGTCCAAAAGGACGAAACGCATCCAGGGACGGTCTCGTCAAATTATGAGAGGGAGGCTTTTGTTATTTGCAATACTATTACTTTGTGAAATAACCACGTCATTCGTGTGAACATGCATATAAAGCGCGTAGATTGCCTCTATAACTCAATAAATCAGTGACATTTGTTTTCTCGAAAATGATATCAAATTGTTTAGTACTCCATTTCATATACAGGTCGACGCTGTACCAAAAAAATATCAAACGGAACTAATTGAGCTGCTGTGTAGTAACAGGTTGAAATGATATTCCAACTTGGTTAAATGTGCCAAATAGATGATATCCATCTTTGGCAGCACTTATGCGTGTGAACAATTATTTTTGTCAATGGAATTAATCAAGACCAAATTGAGAGCACAACTTACTAATAAACATTTGCAAGATGTTATGCTTCGTTTCTTTATCGCTCTTATCATCTGAAATTGAAAAAACTTTCAAAAAAATACATCAAAAATCACATTAACGTTTTTCCTACTGGTATCAATAAATGTATGTTGTATTATGTGCTTATGTTATGAACTGTTAAAATCAGCAGTTAATCTGATCAAAATTTCATAAATTCGCAAGTTTTAACAACAACACTGTAGGTGGTAAATTAGTACTGCCCGCTCAGACCTTGCAAATTTCAGTTTTGGCCCGCAGCTAGTGAAAGGTTGCCGACCCCTGAACTATGGTCAGGGAAAGGAAGGCTTTGAATACTAATTTAAAACCGCCGTTCTCATCCGTGCGTTATGTAGGGTAATTCGGAGTAAAGAAGGTCAACAAATAAAACGGGTCAATTTCATTTTGTTCTTCAACAGCTAATTCTTTTAAAAATGAAAACTTAGCTAAATACGTCAGCATATTGACTGGTCTGTTGGTTATTGAGAATTATCATTTACCACAGACTTACGGTTGCTATTCACAGATTATTTATTTCAGAGGTGAAGTTGAACCTGAAGTATTATTTTGCTTGGAATTTTTAGCCTCAATTTCTTTAGTAGCATAAGACAAAAACATCTTATATCATAGAAAAATTGAATTAGTTACAAAGTTTTTACTGTGAAAACAAGATAGAATTGTCTAAAATCACTGTCTGCAGTTTGCTATGTGCATCGCTTGCCTCTTGCATTACTATAAGAGCTTGTGACCACTAGGCTGTGACAGCATTTTTGTTCTAGCAGTTGCTAGACTTAGTACACCTGCGACAACCGCCACTCATTCACGAGTGATACGGCTTCGCAGAGTGTTGACAGACCTTCCACCAAGTGGATCTAGTATAGATCGCACAAGTGTGGCGGTCAAAGCCATGCTTTATTAAAAGCCTCTAGCTTCTTGTCGGTCACCGACTGCACTGAAGAGACCTAATAGGTCGAAACAGTGTCACTTTCTGCAGTTTGCTAAGTGTATCGCTAGCCTCTTGCATTACTATGAGGTAGAATTGTTTTGTAATATTGTAGAAAAATTCTCGAGTTTATGCTTTTATTAAAGTATAAATATTAGCTATTTTTGTTTGTTCGGTCATTGCTTTTTTGTCGGGAGCGAAATGGTCAGTCATTAAAAAGTGGTTTCATAATCGATTAAATATTTGTGTGTTAGGTTTAAGAGCAGTTCATTAAGAGATAAATTAAACCTAGAGAATTTGCTTTAAAATTTACGGCAGAGGTGACGAACATGCGGCGCGCTAAAGAAATTTGTGAGGTCCGCGAATCGCTTTTTGCCAAATCAACTTCCTTCTAAATTTTTGCGCAAACCCCCGCGGAACTGGTTCTAAAGTTACAAAATGTACCTATAAAACGTTGTTTTGACTACAGAAAAATAGCTTTCGGCGCACACGAAAATAATCAAGCTAAAGGTGGTACCAATTTTTTTTGAAAAACGATAACAAGGCACTTAAAATCCTATATTTCAAAATGGGCTGAATAAAGCTGTTGCGCTTGAATACCAATATCATACAAGTTTCTTACATATGTTGACATAAGTGCTATCTTCAATCAGAAGAGACAAGGTGGTTCAATCTTGTTTGGAAGCACAGATAGAAGCTGCAGCTATTTGTCTCCGTTTTATAGCTGATCATTTATTCAGTACGATTTTGTTTTGGGTTACAGATCAAAAGGTTTGTTTCTCTTAAGTTTTGTTCATAGGTTTTCTAAGTATTAAAGTGGAACGGTTTTCGTTTAAAAGAGTTTTCTTGTTTTCAAACATTCTGCTGACTTAAGTAACAATCTTAACGACTAATCAAAATAAAGTTGAAAAAACTCATATTAAGACTGATGACGATTCTTGCCTCCAAACTTTCTCTGCTGTCTTTACTATACGTGAAATAGAAAACCATTATTTTAATTAGGACGTTTCGCTAAACACTGCTAGCATTGTCAACCAAAATAGTGCAACTCAATTTTTGGTTGACAATGCTAGCAGTGTTTAGCGAAACGTCCTAATTAAAATATGTACAGCAGTATACTGGCTCTGGTTTTTTTTGCTGAGAAAACCATTACTTTTGATAAACTTGATATTCTGTTAATCTAATGTATCAAGCGCAATACTGCCTGTGCGTCTGTCTGTTTTACCTCCTCTAAAACTGCTGGAGGTACAACCATCAAACTTGGCACGATTGATCACCACCTCATGGTGAGTGTCATAACGGGGTTCGTGACGTCATGGTGACGTCATAATCAAATAGAATTTTTTAGAATTTGCATTACTTAACACAGGACAACCGCTTTTTGCTCAAACGAAAACTAGCTTCTGACTTACCACATTACAAAAACTTTCCTTTGTTTGGGATCTAAAATGACGTCCTAATCAACGATTCGTTGCACAATGTGTTTTTTGTTCTTTCTCAAAAAGTACTCATCGCAGAAACTCGACTGAACGTTCTTTTGGAACAGTGCCAATGAAACTTTTCAATATAGTGTACCGTCAGCGCATTTTCTGTCATTCGACGTACCAGTTTTCAAAGGAAAAAATATACAAAAGTAAATATTATTTTTATAAATAACAACTGTACCATAAACAAAGTCAAAAACGTTTTATTTTAATTCTCTGATGCGAGGTATGGGCTTGCTTTTTTCTATTAGCTTATCCGATTGCGGTTCAATGAAAGACAGTGCTACTTGAAGAGGAGCATAGTTATTGAGTGCATTTTTGCACTTTCTCTCAAGTAAGTTAGTCGTAAAGCCAACTTCGCAAAGGTACGTGGAAGGAAATGGAAGTAGTGTTTTAATGGCCATATCACTTAACCTCGTAAATTCTGCTTTCACTTTAATCCAGACGTTTGCATGTGAGGTTGACTTGGTAATTTAAATTCTAAAAGAAAACAAAGTACCAGTGCCTTCAGCATGTTTTGCGAATGAGAGCGTATTATGCTTTCTAGAAGCTCACTGATCAAATACTTTCTACTAGCTAATAGAAGACTAGCAAAATTAGTTATTATTTTGCTAATGACTAACTTTGTTATTTTTGGTTAGTACGGTTGATATACTATCAAGAAACTTCTGCAAGATAAATTAAAATTAGTATCTTCAAAGTTTGCTTTCAACAAAACTACTAACAAATACATTCAACTCACTGCTAAACTGTAGGCCTACGGTATACTGAAGTCTACATTAATTTATTGCGTTTAAATATAGCTAGCTGTTGGAAGACAAAGGATAACAGTCGCGGAATAAAACTTTTTTGCGTTGTGACAATGGATTTTACTTCTTAGCCAACGCATTTTTTCCTTCACACTAGTGGGGTTCTAGCTGCGAGAGCAGATTGAACGTTGTCCTGTCTTCCAATAAATATCGCCATGTCAGTAAACATGAATGAAATGCCAAAAATACTCAAACCACTGTGTGAAAACATGCTCTGATCAATGTAAATAATACTCAGCATACTCATTTTCTTACTGACCGTGTACCGGCAGTCATCTGCTTGCGTACCGGCACCGGTACGCGTACCACAGTTTGCGTAGCACTGTTTTAGAAGATATCAATAAGGTGCTTTCAATAAAAACGACTTTACAACAATTAAAGCCTATCTGACAATGCTACGAGCAATTCTTTATTTAAGGACTTTAAGCCCTCTAAGCATTTTTTCTTCTCTTATTCCCTTGCATGCTTAAACTGGGTCTATGATGTCATAATATACAGGGTGGCCCAAAAGTAGGTATACAGTTATTAAACTATTTTTTATGTGCTTTGAAGTTACCAGCAGTGCACTTTATGTGGCCCAAAAGTAGGCATACAGTTAATGGAGAGAACTATTTGGAAATTCTTTGTGAAGTGGTAGTGCCACAACTTCAAACTAAACCTAACTTTGATGAACTCTTCTTTCAGCAAGATGGAACTTCTCCACATTATGCGTTAAGAGTAAGAGATTACCTTAACAAAGTCTTTACACAGCGTTGGTTCGGAAGAACAGGTAGCATTGAATGGCCACCATGCTCACCTGACCTGACACCAATGGATTTCTTTTTTGGGGTGTTGTAAAGAACAAAGAGTATGTAAAGAACAAGGAGAAGAATCCCAAAACAGTAAATGAATTAAAAGATTGCATTTATGACGCATTCAGAGAAATTGATGCAAATTGAAATTTGTGCTGCACGGTATGTCAGAGTGTTTTGAACAGATGTAAAGAAGGACATTTTGAGCACTAAAAAGATTAAACACATAGGCGTAGGAAGTGGGGGGTCCGGGGGGGCACTGGCCCTCCCTGCTTGTAGAAATGCATTGATTTCGCGACAAAATTTCTGGCAATTTTTGATTTTTCGGGCAATTTGAGTAAGTGTGTTTATATTTTCTACTCCTTTTACTTTCAATCATTTCCAAGTATAGGGTTAGCAAATCTGGTAAAACTAAAAAAGGGATGACCACCAAAAATGGCCTCACGATTTGTGACATGTTTAGGGCCGAAAATGATGGAAAAGGTGCAGCTCGGGCAAAAATTTGGTGCCCCCCCAAATTGGTTTGAGCTCATACGCCCATGATTAAACAGTTTCCATTTAAGATATAACTATCATTCTAGAGGTTTAAAAGTGCCTACATAAGAACTACAAATCTACTTTTGGACCCAAACCCTACTTTTAATAACTGTATACCTACTTTTGGGCCACCCTGTATATCGTACGATTAACACAAATCTTCGCTACCGTAGATCATCATATGAAGATGTTTTCAAAAATTGCAACCTTTCTGCAAAATCAGTTTACTAAAAAACTGATTTGTGACCTCATTTTTCAACTAATTTTCAAACTTTTTTCAACAAGTTAAAGGTTATTTCAAGGCGAGTCCGATAGTATACGATATGTATAATTAATATTAGTTTTATAGTAAAAAAACTAAACTTTAAGACCTGTGGTGTAACTTTATACCCCTCCAAAAAGTGGTGAGTTTAGTAAAAACAGGTGATTTTAATACAAAAACGTTATAATAAAGTACTAACAATTATTGCCTTTTCAAAGTTTAGAAAATTTGCTTTCTAGTATTATTAGGGTTACCATATTTGGAAAAGCAAAAAGCGGGACAATGGATGGCGGCTTTTGACGAGACGAAATATATGGGCCTTTCAAATTTTCGTGTAACAAAAGCGGGACGCTGGAATGCAGTTCTAGACTAGATTGCCGGGACAAAGGTTCATTTTACGAAACACTGAGAAAAAAAGTGGTGTTGACCAAAAAAAAAAAAAAAAAGGTCATGAGTTCTTTGGCTGCATATTTTGCGCCTCTTTCAGGCCAAAACCTGCCCAATTCTTCCGGCCAGTAAAGTTCTGACCTTTTTTTTTTTTGGAGATCGCCCCAAATTTTTTTTTTAGTCCAAATTCGTCACCTTATCGGGTTCGCTGCAGGAGAAATCGGGACTTTCCATGGCTAAAGCGGGACAGCGGGACAAGGCCTCAAAAAGCGGGATTGTCCCGCCTAAATCGGGACGTATGGTAACCCTAAGTATTATGTAACTCCAATTACTTAGGGCTAAAAATTAGTTTATAATGGCTGATCAAAACTTGGTTGCCATAAATCATGCTTCATTTTTAGTTGAACAATTATCCTACTTGACCTAAGAAACTTGCAATTGTTTGACAAAGTTAGTTCTTTGGTACATTTTGACTACTTTTCCTCACAAGCATGGTTATTTTGTATTATTTGTTGACGTTTTCAAAAACATCCATCAAAAACTGAAGTCTCTAAATGTTTATTAAATGTAGTCTATCGGTTAAAAACACACAAACTTTTAATGCCTGCAGTTCACCAAATTGCAATTTCTAAAAAAACTAAGTCCTTTGGTACATTTTGTCTATTCTTTCTCTATAGCATGGATGTTTGCCATTATCCATCAAATTATTTCAAAAGATTTATCGAAAAATGAAGTTTACAAATTTTATTATGTAGTCTACTCCAAGCAAAACACTTGGTAATCACCCAAGAAAAAGACAATGGGGTAAAGATGGTCTTTTCTAGGGTTACCATACGTCCCGCTTTAGGCGGGACAGTCCCGCTTTTTGAGGCCTTGTCCCGCTTTTTTGATCGTAAATCCCGCTTTTTTGATCGTAAATCCCGCTTTTTGCTTCAGTGAAACAGAACGGATTTAAGCAAACTTATGGACATTTCAACTAATTTTCCAACAAAAGCGGGACGGTGAGATGTGGTTGGAGGCTTCATAGTTGAGGTAAAGGTGCAGATCTAAATCGAAAGACGAAAAGTGGGGTGGTCTCTAAAAAAAAAAAAAAAGGTCAACGCCTGCACGGTTGCAGGATTTACCCGATTTTGGGCTTGAAAATGACACGAAACGTGGAAGTGACAGGCAATGACCTTTTTTTTTTTTTGGAGATCACCCCAATTTTCGTGTCTGAACTGCACCGTTACCTGGACAATCAAGCCTATCACCACAACTCGCCGTCCCGCTTTTCTTAAAAAAAACGTTGGATGGGCCATTAATTTCGTCTCATGAAAATTCGTCATCCAATGTCCCGATTTTTGCTTTTCAAAATATGGTAACCCTAGTCTTTTCATATCGTTTGCAACAAAATGTAAGTGCCGAGCTAGCCAGCTGATTTGATGTTCTTAACCTCCACATTGTTAATGGGGGCCCCCGCTGCTGCTATAACTTAATTCAGTGCTTCATTTCCGGTTAGTTTGCTCTTTGCATGGCGGCGTTTATGCCAGGGCCAAGGAATATGCACGCAATCAGAAAGTTTAGTTTATATTAATTCGCCTACAGCAGAGGGTCCCAAACTTTTTGCTCCGCAGACCCTTTTTTGCGAATCTGCTGTTTCGCGGATCCCTTCTTTGTCAATCTGCTGCTTCTCGGTCCCCTTTTCGCAAATCTCCTATTTCGCGAGCCCCGATCATATGCGACATAACTATTGTCGCCCGACTAATTTCCAACAACAATTGATATAAAACGAATGCAAAGGATAGTTGAGCTGTCCTTCAAAAAGAACAAAAGATAAAGGTCAGCACCTGCATTGCATCGCTCTCGCACCACTTCATCGTCAGTGAGGGTTACTCGTCTAAATTGCGCTGGAAACGATTTCAGGAGTTTTTGCTACCTAAATCAAGCGTTGATTCATTGACTGATCGGGACGAAGCCACGGGCCCCCTGAGCGATCGTCACGGACTCCAGTTTGAGAACCTATGACCTACAGTAACAAAAAAGTGGTAAGTAGCGATCCTAATAATAATGGCTCAAAACGCATTTTGAGGTCATAATGTTATATGCCATCGCAATGCTTGCCACTTTTTAGTGAAAACAGCAGCAGGCATCAAAATTATCCACTATCATGAGATAGCAAGCATAAACGGTAAAGCCCATTACTCATATTTGTAATTGCAAGGTTATCGGTACAAAACACTAATGTTTATTTAAAGGTAGGGAGGTCTGAATTAGGGGCAAAGTTAAATGTAATAAAGTCCCAAATTTAAGAAAAGATCAAAATTAAACAATAATAGCATCAGTTTGTAACACTGGATTACGAGAGAATGTTTTTGTTTAAAAAGAGCTTGATAGGCCCCTATTGCAATAGGTTATATGACTTAAAGGAAAGCCATTGCCTTTTATCATGCTATGGCCGAATTAAAGCAAATAGCGCAGGCAAAAATCTTAATGCAACAAATATTAATACGAAAGTTGGCCCACCAAATCGTCAAATAGGCTTACCACTAAATAGCTCATTTCTGTAATTGTCAAAACGACCACCATTTGGGCGACGCCATCAGTTTTGACTATGTTTCACCTCCCCCTCACATTTTTAAAAATTACGAATGGTAGTTTGTGTCATCGTTCTTTCTTTTTAAATGCTTTTAGTCCTGATTAATAGACCAACATGATCACCATTACATGTACAGGAACTATGGCTTATATTTGCTAAATCATTTTGTTGTTGCTCTCATAAATGTTTGTACTGGAAAGCTGGTGCAGCTGCATTAATTGATACGTCTTAAATCGGCATGGGTGATAATATGGCCTGCCGGGGTAAAATCGCACCATACTTAGGAGAAAAATGTTTTTCTATTTTGCTTGATAAAAGCTTTATAGATCTACCGGAATCCAACCTGAATATTTGGGAAAAGCAAGAACTTATTTAACTTATGAGAATATTTGGGAAAAGCAAGAACTTTATTTATTTATGAGTATACCTCAGCAAGGGAAAACGAATATGAATCATAATGCGTAGCTAGCAGGGACTTGAGAAGGTTTGAGGTGAAATCAAAATTAACAACGTCACTGTGTTAAATTGCACCACATGGAACATATTGTTGGTATTCTGCTTTATAATAGCTTTATAGAGCTACCGGGAACAAACCAAATATTTGGGGAAAAACAAGGACTCTTTTAACTTCCCAGAACACGTCAAGCAGGGAGAAAAGAACATGCTACACAATGCGTAGCCAGCGACTGTGTCAAATCGCGTCACACAGTGTGAAATGCTTAGCCAGCGACTGTGTCAAATCGCGTCACACAGTGTGAAATGCTTAGCCAGCAACTGTGTCAAATCGCGTCACACAGTGTAAAATGCTTAGCCAGCGACTGTGTCAAATCGCACCACACAGTGTGAAATGCTTAGCCAGCGACTGTGTCAAATCGCACCACACAGTGTGAAATGCTTAGCCAGCGACTGTGTCAAATCGCGTCACACAGTGTAAAATGCTTAGCCAGCCACTGTGTCAAATCGTACCACACGAAAAACGTTTTTGCTATTTTGCTTCAGAATAGCTTAATATCAGAAATGTGTCCCCTACTTCCAAACTACGGGAAACGCAAGGTTCCCTAGGATTCGTGTCAGCAATGAACAGAGCACATAGGCCTAAGGCATAGCCAAGATCTTGAAATGAGATATTATATTTGGAAAAAAAGCACAAAAAGTCGTGAACATCTTATGTGCAGAAAACACATAAACTTTTGGTAACTCTTCATACAAGGGCCTAATAGGTGAAGCCGGCTTGGCCGGCTGAACTGACACTCTCGATGCCGACGGTACTGGTGTGGGGGCTCTTCGGACGACGCTGTTGTATATACTATAAAACAAGAATTATTTCTTTTCCTGATATGCTACCTGCTAAGGTATTTATATCATTTATGTTCTTACTCAACAGCATTGCAATAAAATCCTAAGTTTAAGAAAAAATCAACACAAAACCAATACCATAGCAATTTGTAAAATTGAATATAGAAAGAACAATAGCCGCTTTTGTCGCTATGCCGGAAACAAGACCAATAACGCAGCCAATGTAGGAACTTAGCACCACAAATTTTCCATATCCCTGGTTTAAAGGGCATCAGCATTTCATGGTGCAGATAAATTTGTTTTGTCTCATTATAAGACGATATTTGGACTCATGACGTGAATGAAGAAAAAATTCTTGTGTTTGATAATTCTATTTAAAAACTATATCTTTCACTGTTTTTTTCTAATTGTTATTGCTGAAGTTTGTATATTTTGTTGTCGCTTGATAGGCACGGCAATTGATTCTGATGACCTCATGGTCTTTTCGCCGTCTCATTGTCAGGTGACTGCACAAAATTAGATTTTCCGTATTTATACAAATTTTTAGTTTTGATTGATAAATAAACTTCCTGAATTGACTAATGATACAAGTTAGCCTGTCAACGCTGTCTCTGTAATTGCGTAATCCAGAAATCTCATAAATAGCTTTAAAACAGCTAAATCGATAAATTATTTTGTTGTAAAAACCTGTGAATATTTTTGAAAACAAATATGAAACAGACTTAAAACGATCTTAACCGAAAAATGTCAAAAAAAAACAGCAAGTATTTGCCTTAACCATAACGCTAATCCCAACCCTAGCTCTAACCCTAACCCCAACCCTATCCTAATCCTAACCCTAACCCGAATGCTAATCCTAATTCTAAACTTAACCCTAATCCTTATGCTAATACTAATTCTAATCATAATCCTAACGCTAATCCTAATCTTAACTCTGACTCTAACCCTAACCCTAATCCTAACTCTAATCCTAATTGTATATAAGGGAGCTATCTCTAGATCTATTAAATTTTTGTGAAGGAGCTAACCCTAGGTCTAAGAACACTAATTTTATTTAAAGGAGGTCGGAGGGAGCAAACCCTAGGTCTGAGAATACTGACTCTAGTTTTATGGTAACTAATTTTATGTGAGGGAGATCTGAGGAAGCTATGTCTAGTCCCAACTCTAACCCTAAAACGGTGTCGATGATAGGTCTGAAGGAGCTAATTCTATGTGAGGGAGCCAACCCTAGATATAGTTGTATTCAAAGGAACAAACTTTATACCTGAGAGAGCTAATCCTAGTGGTCATCCTACGCAAGAAAGATAATTTTATGCGCGTGGGAGCTCACTCTAGTTATACATGAGGGAGCTAATTTTGTATTTGGAAGCAAAGTTTTGGTCTAACTCTAACCCTAACACGGTGTGGATGTCATTAGGTTTATTTAGCTTGTAGAATATTTCAAAGAGTTTACTCGGTGCAATTTTTGCCGCCTTATGATAGCATTTGACTTGCCCTATATGAAGTTATTGCACAACGATTACGTAATTTTTACACGGTTGTTTGCTGGAATATAACGCAATCCTTATCTCTTTATGCTAGTATAAAATTTATCCGATATGAGGTTATTCAACATTGCACAATTGCGGTACAATTGTTTGGTGGGATGCGACGCGATGACCTTGAAGCACGCGAGCTAGAAACTGCAATTGGCCAAGTAAAATGCGGGAAAGCAATGGGCCTAGAAAAAATCCCTCCTGAATTCTTGAAACATAGTGGGGGTAACTTCCGGAATTGGCTGAAAAGATTCTTTTCCCTATGTGTTCAACGAGTTGTGATTATTAAGATCTGGAAAAAAGCTTCTGTAGTTGCAATCCTCTAGCCTAAAAAGCCTGTAGACGATCCAAAAAGTTAGAGGCCGATCTTTCTTTTATGTGTCTCTTTCAAGGTTCTTGAACGACTTCTGCTTACACGGCTAAAACCTATTGTAGAGCCGGCCCTACCAGCAAGACAAGCAGGTTTTTAACCTGGTCGCTCTACAGTTGATCAAATTGTTCATCTGACTGATGACATTGAAAATGGGTTTGAAGAACGTACAAAAGCTGGCCTGGTATTAGTTGATCTGATCGCTGCCTATGACATAGTATGGCCTAGTGCACTCACTTTGAAGATGCTTCATGTGATCCCTGACCACCGTATGGTTCATTTCCTGTGTCAGCTGATCTCCAACATACGCTTTACACTCCAGACAAATGATGGCCGATTGAGTCGCCGACGCCCTTTGAAAAATGGCGTTCCACAGGGTTCCACTCTTTCACGCCTGCTGTTTAACATCTACATCAGCGACTTGCCTCACACCCAGTCCTAACAGCATGGATATGCTGATGATCTGGCCCTACTGTATGTGGATAAACACTGGAAGAAAATAGAGAAAACGCTGGAGTCAGATATGATGAACATCTCTACCTAGTGGAGACTGAAACTCAGCGCAACAAAGACTACAACAACCGCCTTCCATCTCAACAATAAGGAAGCTAACAGACCACTAAAGATCTTTGTCAGGGGATCACTGTTGCCATACCAGAGCCATCCCACGTATCTGGGAGTTAAACTTCATAGGTAATTTACTTATCGGCAACACTTAGAAGGCCTACGCTCCAAAGTTTCTGCTAGAAATAGCCTGATTAGATGCTTGGCAGGAACCTCGTGGGGTGCAAAAACATCGACACTTCGCATTAGCGCTTTGGCGGTAGCATACAGAGCAGCAGAATACGCAGCTCCTGCTTAGTGCCAAAGCAAGCATACGAAAAAATTGGATATTGCCCTAAATGACACCATGCGTATCATTTCTGGATACCTTCAACCAACCCCAACTAAGTGTCTCCCAGTGTTGGCAGGTATACGTCCACCAAGCCTGCGTAGAGAGGAGCTTACCTCCAAGTTCGTTGACAAAGTTATTGCTTTTAAGCACCATTCTTTGCACTCCGGCATTCCCTCTACCCCAAGAAACTTTTTACCCAGATAACGCCCTTTTCCCGACAATCTTTCACCCGTCATAAAGTGCTGTTACATGGTGCACCACTTTCAACATCATGGAATCCTGGATGAACAACTGGAGCTCTGCGCGTTCCCGCCTTGTCTAATTTGGTTTGTCACCTGCAAACAAACTCCCCCCAGGGTCAGATCTCCCCCGCAAGGAGTGGTCTACCCTGAATCGTCTTCGAACAGGAGCTGGACGTTTCAGCTACTGTTTATCTAAGTGCAGTTTATGATGGTCATCTAGTTGTAGTTGTGATATCAGGTTCGAACAAAAGTTCTGTGCCTTTTGATGTTTTTAAATGAAAATAAAGATTAAGCAAAATACAACTTCGTTTAATCATCCGCATAATCACCATTCTTATCAATGACCTCTTCCCATCTCCTCACAAGCTATAATCGTTCATGATATAATATACCCACGAGGTATAATCGTTCATGAAAATAATAAATTTAAAAGGGGACAAAACTTTCGTTCCAACCTGAAACAATAGATCAAACCGCGGACCATGTCATAGTCTGTCCCTTGAACCCAGCTCCAAGTGGCAAAAGGGGCCTCATGCAATTAGATAAACCAACCCGAAGATGGCTGAAAGAACTCCCTTCGTTTTGAATCTTCATACGAACGACGACCTTGAAACAAAGCGGTGGGAAAAAGTTAGCAAAATGCAGCGTCGCTCTTCGGACTATCCAAAGCATACGGTTTTAAGATTGGAATTAGGATTAGCATTAGGATTAGGGTTGGGGTTAGGGCTAGGGTTAGAGTTAGGGTTAGAGTTAGGGTTAGAGTTAGGGTTAGAGTTAGGGTTAGGGTTAGGGTTGGAGACAAGCTCCGCGGCAATTACGACCAAATGACCCATCATATACTAATTATATCAAAGGAAGAGTTTTCAAACTAGAGAGCTCACGCTCTCAAATATTCATCAGTTTTCGGTAGCACGCACCTATGCGGGCAATTCTTTTTTAAAATAAGATGGCTGAGTTATTAACAAGACATCCTGATGTTTCACCTAAGAAACTAGAAGCAATTTCTCTAAACAGAGTACATGGAGCAAACAAACTTTCAGTAGTCAAATATTTTGAAAGCTTGGCACAAGTTTTGGACTTTCATGATTTGGAACCACAACAAATCTTTAATTTTGATGAATCGGGGTTGTCGTGCGTGCACAAGCTTTACAAAATTATTGCGCAGAAAGGAAAACGAGTTGTGTCTTCTACCACCAGCGGAGAAAGAGGGGTAGCAGCCACAGTAATGGTCTGATGTATTGCAGTTGGAAATTAAGTTCCGCCTATGATATTCAAAAGTCAAAATAAAAAGCTTTCATTGGCTGATTGTACTCCACTTGGAACTTTAAGTTAATGAAGTCACTAAAAATGGTAGTGTAGCATTAGGTCGAAGACCTATGCTACCTATGATGTCATTTTACCTATTATGACGTCAAGTAGACTGGATTACGCCATGATCCAGCCAACATGTGACGAGGAAAAGGAAAATAGTAGAGTGAAAAGGTGGTAACAAATGGGACTATATTTTAGATATACATCAAGTCATTTTTTTGATGGTAAAAATTGTAGTTCTCAAGTAGTTTAATAGTGGGAAAAATCAATTCAACCGCAATGGGACGAAGAAAGGATCGATCAGTGAGAGAAACTTTTATGCATGTTTCGCGCCTACCTACCGTCTAGCAATTTAAATCTTTAACCAGAAGTTAGTTTTCAGTTTCAGTTTATTATTCGGTTTGTCTGTAAAGATGCGGATGCAATACAATACAACAATGAAATGTGAAATGCGCACACAAAAACAAAAGTATTTACAGACCAAGAGATACCGAAAAAAACCGCTAAGTTGTCAAATCAGGTATCTCCTGAGAATATCTTACATACGAGCGTTAGCAGACATGTGCAATTTTCAGAGGTAATAAAAATTGAAAAGAAAAAAAAGTACAAAAACAAAGAAAGGAGATATTTATTGGATGAGACCAAAAGCCTTTTCGAGCATATAAAAATACAGCTACAGTAACAATAAACAATGAATTAACCTGGAAATAAAATTTACAATCCGAACCAGGAGATTTAAGATAAAATTAATAACATGCTCTAATCATCATACTTTTGCAAAAGTTTTCTTTTGAAATGTTTTTTAAACGACAGCCAGCCAAGACTTTTTAAATCAGGGTCTAGTTTGGACCAAAGCTTAACTCCAGCAAATGACAACATTTTGTGACCGTAGCAAGTATTTACTTGGAGTAAGTGTAGGGTTACCATACGTCCCGCTTTTTCAGGCCTTGTCCCGCTTTTTTGATCGAAAATCCCGCTTTTTGCTTCAGTCAACCAGAACAGTTTGATCCAAGGTGTGCAAACTTCAGTGTTGCTCAAGCAGGACATAATGACAATTATTTTTACGTCAAACTCTAAAAATTTAGAAAAAAGGGGTGATCTATAAAAAAAAAAAAAGAAAAAGGTCAACACATGTATGACTGCAGGATTTTTGCAGTTTGCGGCCTGAAAATGACACCAAACGTGCTGCGAAACAAGTGATGACTTTTTTATTTATTTATTTTTTTTTGGAGATCACCCCTTTTTTCTCTGTTTTTAGAGGCTCGTCCTTGAATGTCTACAAATGAATTTGGGCGTCCCGATTTTGTGATAAAAATAATTGAAAGGCCCATAAATTTGGCCTGGTGCAAAGTTGCCATCCATTGTCCCGATTTTTGCTTTTCCAAATATGGTAACCCTAGGTAAGTGGAATTTATTAATGGTATGTCTGGTATAATGTTTATGTACAGAACTGAATTTTATGAAGTCCTTGTCAATTTTTTGTGAGATGTTACCATTAAATATCTGGTACATGAACTTTCCTAATTCCAATTGGTAAATATCATCACTTTTCAAAAGATTAAGCGCTTTGAATATGGGTGATACGTGACAAAATTTTTTTGCGAAACTAATAGTTTTAATCATTTTATGAAGGCGAGTAGACAAAGCTCCTAGCTCATTTTTTAGCTGAACCTCTAGTTACAATGCCATATTGTAATTTAGAGTAAATAAAGGAGTAAAAGAGAGTAATCATTGCATCAATTTTGAGATACGTAACTTCTTATTCGGTAAAACATTCCAGTATATATTGCCAAGTGTGTTTCCAATTGCTGAATATGGGTATGGAATTTTAAATCATCATCAAGCCACAAACCGAGATACTTTACGTATTTACTGCCAATAATTTTTATATTGTATATGGATATTTCGAGATCAATATCGATGGGCTGTTGTGGAAATTTGTTTATTACCAAATAAGATTTTTTGTAGTTTAGAGATAGTTTATTGGATCGAAGCCATTTGTCTACTTTATTTATTTCATTATTGACTTGAGTTTTAAGACGAATCAACGAACTGCTACTTAATGATAGATAGGTGTCATCCGCAAAAAGAGTGGTATTAAAGCAAGTAGATTTTGGTAAGTCATTTATATACATCAAGAACAATAGCGGGCCCAGGTTCGACCCTTGAGGAACCCCATAAACAACTTTTGCCTTTTTTGACCTAGAGTTATTTATACGCACGTACTGAAAGCGGTTTGACAGGTAACTTTCAAAAAATTTATTTGCCAGTCTTCTGATTCCAAACTGATGAGACATTTTTCGCAGTAAAATATTATGGTCCATAGTATCAAACGCTTTTGATAAGTCCAAAAACAAGCAGCAGCTATAATACTTTTTTATCTGCATTGTTAAATAGGTCATCATACACAGTGCTTATTGCGTGAGAAGTTGATACACCGCATTGAAAGCCAAATTGGTTGGGTGAAAGTAGTTTAAATTTTAAAAGATAACTGTAAACACGCTTGTAAACAATTTTTTCAAAGATTTTACTGGATGAGGAAAGTAGTGAGATTGGTCTGTAGCAAGAGCAATTAATTTTACTGCCCTGTTTAAAAATTGGAATTACTTCAGCTGCTTTCATATCGTCGGGAAACAAGATCACAAATAACACTGTGCAACAAATTTTTAGTTTGGAAAAAACTCAAGAACAGACAGATGTGCTTTAGGGTAATTTGTGGGCGCTGAGTCCGAATTTGAACTTGTTTTTTTACGTAGACGTCAGGATTTTCTGAAAAAAGCATCTGAATTTCTGGTTGAGATAGAATATTCTTTACATTGTCAAGCACTATTGCCCTTAACAAATTTATCTAATAAGTCTTCTAATAGGTCTTTTTATGAGTTGCAACAAGTTTATTATATTTGTAAAGAATGCAGTTCCCCAAGTTTAGGAAAACCTGGCATAGTTGGTGATAAAATATTCAAATTTCGACCAAAATGTATTAACCACTTAGTAGCATTTTACCAAAGCAATTTAATTATGGTTTTGCAGCAACATTGTTAGTCTTTGTTATAGTTTTTTTTTTGCTCTCCCACCTATTACAAGTTTCAGCATTATCTAATATGAAAATGAAGCTTTAAAATGGAGCAACACAAAAACTCAACAAGAAAATCACACTATAAGCAAAAACTGAACAGAAGTTCAACGTTGTCGTCTTTTGTGTTCTTGTTCTGGCTTATCTCGTTTCAGTGACCAGCAGTATTCGGCGAGCATTCCAGTTGACCACTTTCCTTTGAACCTCTTTTCAATAACAGCAATGTCCTGGTGAAATCTCTCACCGTGCTCATCTAAAACTGCTCCAAAGTTTTCATAAAAAAATGGTAAATGTGAATGTAGAAAGTGAACTTTGAGTGACATCTTGCATCCCATTATGTGGTAGTTGCGCAACAAGTTGGCCATCACATCTTCGAAGTCATCAGACTTATGTAAACCAAGAAAATTTAGACATAATTGTTTCAAACTTTTCCACGCAGCCAACTCGGTTTCATTGAGCGCTTTGTCAAACATGTCATTCAGAATAAGTTTTCGTATCTGAGGCCCAACAAACACATCTTCTTTTATTTTGGCATCAGACAATTTGGGAAAACATTCATGCAAAAATTCAAATACAGGAGAATCTTTTCTTAAACCTTTAACGAATTGTTTGAATAGCCCAAGCTTAATGTGCATAGGTGGCAAAATGACTTTATTTTGAGAGACCAAAGACAAAGCTACCACGTTATGTTGACCTTCCTCTTCTTCTATTCTCTGCGGCCAGGTCTTCTCAATGTAATGCTTGTTACGAGCTCTGGAATCCCGGAGGCAAAGAAAGCAGCAGTATTTAGTGTAGCCAAGTTGAAAACCTCGAAACAAAGCCACGACTTTTAAGTCTGCGCACACAAACCACAAATGAGATTGGTAATTTAATTTATCCAAAATAAGTTGCAAGTTGTAGTATGTTTCTTTGAGGCTGGTTGAATATGCTACTGGCACAGATTGATAGGGGTTCCCGTTATGCGGAAGCACAGCTTTGATACTTTCTTTAGAGCTGTCTATGAAAAGTCTCCAGTTCGTTTGATCGTGGATCATGCCAATACTTTGAAATAATGCAGAAACATCGTTGCAATAGCACAGTTCGCCATCAGTAGAGAAATGGGAAATTAGGTTTTGGCTTCTTCGACAATAGAAAGTTTCCTTCGTGTCTGGAACAAGCAAATTCCATTGTTGTAAGCGTGAAGCCAAAAGTTCGCTATTAGACTTGGTCCGATTTAAATCTCACACAAGATCATTTAAATCTTCCTGACTGATCAAATGTGGTTTGGTAGCTTCTTGACTGAGTTGAAAGATATCATCAGAATCACAACTCGAGTTTTCAGAGTTCTCTGAACACTCGCCATTTAGTTCAGGTAAACACGGTGGAGTAATGGGAACGGGTAGATCAGCAGAATGTGGGACAGGACGGATAGCAGATGGTAGGTTTGGATACAAAATTTTCTTCCTGTTTCTTTGTTTATAGCCTTTTGTTTTGGTTAAACAGAAATAGTAATCAGTGATGTGGTCTCTCTGCTCTCGCCAGATCATAGGCACAGCGAATCCCATATCTACTTTTTTCCCCGAAAACCATTTGCTTAGTTTACCACTACAATCTAAGCAACAATAGTGTGAAGACCAAACTTTATCTTGGTCTCCAACCACACATCTGTAGTTTTCCTTTATGCACCAATGTAGAGTTTCATATTAAGTTCTCTCGTCGTGATCTCGTGCTTGCGGCGAATTCTCCTTTTTTTTTCGTCAGACAGCCCACACACACCTGACAGCTCTACAAGGATATATAACACAACATTTTACATCAATTACTCTTTTACTACAGATCACCACCATATTCCACGAGGAGTATTAACGAAGAAGAGACAAAAAATCACGTTGTTTTTTTTTAGAAAAACTAAACATTAGGATGAAATCGATAATTTATTTAATTTTAATTAATTATTTTCAATAATTGATTGGGGACAGAAATGTCGCTACATAAATTCACCTGCCCCCTTTGAAAAATTTTGAGAGAGGTTAACAATGAAGAGCCGAACGATTTAAATACACTAAAAATGACTTCTATAAAAATTTTACGTAAATTGTAGTTACCGGTATACAAATGTTACTGTATAAGTTAAGCAAACCGCAATGAAGACGCAGTGAGTTAAAAGATTACATAATTACAGTAATACAAGTGATTGACTTAGCTGGACCGCAATTAAGTCACGGATATGGTACGAAATTTGTTTGTGTTTGAGAAAAAGTAGAAATTGTAACATCACAAATGAGATATTGATGAATGACCACGATGAAGTCGCGGATAAGTAACAAGTTTTGCAAAGCAAAAATTGCAATAGTACAAACACGAGGATGATTGACCACGATAGACGCGGATAAAGTAACAACAAGGTCTCATAAAGCAGAGGTTGAAATAGTAGACACACAAAAAGGTTGACCACGATGAAGTCGTGGATTAAGTGACAAAATGTGAAAATGCGTCTCTACAATCAAGGCAACAATTGTATTAAAAGCGCAAATGCTTATTTTTTTTTTTTTTTTTTAAGTAAAAAATTGTGATTTATAGGCAGACTTAAACTACAGACAAGTTTAAGTAAAATTGAAATCAGTCACAATTATGACGTAATAGTAATACAGTTGAGAAAGGTTTTAAAAATACAATACTACGTACAGCACACTTTAATTACATTGTATACACTACAAAAATAGGAAACACGCTCAAAATGTAAACATAACATTACAGTTTAACTTCTCAGCAATAGTAACCGTTTAAGTAAGCAGGTCGGTGAACATTTCTTTTACCTAACCTGTGTAAATCAGGCGAAGCACTGGTAATTGGCAAACAATTCAAATTAACACGAGAAGTTAGGTAATCTTCAAGCAAAAATGCAGCTTTTATCCTGTCAACAGACACAGTATAATGACGATCATTGCGCATTACAACAAATGTTTTCTTACCACGTTCCAAAACAGCGTAAGGTCCTGTCCAAGGTTGATCTAAAGGCCCAGTGTGTGCATCATTTTTTATAAAAACGTGGGAGCATGTGTCAAGCTTTTTATCAATGTATGTTGAACGTGATGTGGGTATACGTGGTAAAATGTAGTTGAAATTGTGTAAATATGCTTTTTGCTGTTCACGATACATAGAAAAATCGGAGAAAGGCATAGATTGAAAATCAAAGAATTGACTTGGTAAGTGTAAGTTCATGCCATACACCATTTCACAAGCAGTAGAACCCAAATCTTCACGAACCACAGAACGCAAACCTAGCAAAACAGTGGGTAATACATCCATCCAATTTTCTCCAGCAAGCTGAGCTTTTAAAGCTGTTTTTAAAGTTCTATTCACGCGTTCAATTGCACCGTTTGAGGACGGGTGATAAGCTGTGGTAGTCTTATGTATGCAACCCAAATACTGCACAAATTCAGACCATTCTTTTGAAGTAAAGCAAGTGCCTCGATCACTCACAATAGTTGCTGGAACCCCATAATTTGCAATCCAATGAAACATGAAGCAGTCAATAACTGTAGAAGTCTTAGTATCAGTCAAAGGGGCTGCCATAAACCGACGAGAAAAACGATCAATAGCAACTAACAAGTACTTATAGCCTCTAGATGCTACCAAAGGCCCAGTAATATCAATATGAACATCAGCAAATTTTGTGCTAGAAGGCGGAAAAGGTTGAATTGGAGTTTTATTGTAACGTGTGATTTTGCTGCGTTGACAGGAAAGGCAACTTTTAGTCCAAAGTGTGCAATCTTTTCGCATGCCTTTCCACACAAAACGTTCACTCAGCAGTTGTTGAGTAATTTTACCACCAGGGTGACTTAAATTATGAACAAGATCAAAGGCAATTTTCTTAAAACCAGCAGGACAAATTGGACGAGTTACATTTGGTTTTGAGTCATCACACCAAATATCGTGACCATTATAATGTTTACGCGTGATTTTTAGAGAAGTGTCACTTTTAATCAATTCTTGAATTGATGCATCATGCTTTTGAGCCTCAGCAAATTGTGCCCAGTCTATGTGTTGTGCGTGGTGGAAAACAGCATTTACTTGCACGCGTGACAGTGTGTCAGCTACAATGTTTTCTGTTCCATGTATATGCTGCATGTCTGTGGCATATTCAGAAATGAATGAAAGGTGTCTAGCTTGTCTGGCATTGTTTCTAGGAGTATCAGATTGCATGGCTCGCACCAAAGGTAAATGATCAACATATAAAGTGAAATCTCTACCCTGCAAAAAGTAACTAAAATGCTGAACAGCCAAATATGCTGCAAGGAGTTCTCTGTCAAATGTGGCATACTTCTGCTGGGTAGGTGACAGGGTTTTTGAAAAGTAGCCTAGGGGGCGCCAAATGCCATCAATTAGTTGCTGAAGAACTGCACCAACGGCTGTATCACTAGCATCACTTACTAATGTAGTTTTGGCATTATCACGAGGATGAGCAATAGCAACACTGTTAACAAGAGCTAATTTTGCACTTTCAAATGCTGTTTTAGCATCTTCTGTAAATTTAACTCCTGAATACTTTTTTTACCTTGTAAAAGCTTGTGTAAAGGAGACAAAAGTTCAGCTATTTTTGGAATTGCACGACGGTAGTACTGCAAAACGCCTACAAAACTGCGCAATTGTTTAGTTGTTGTTGGGAGGGGTAGCTTTTGGATAACTTCTACTCGATCGGGTAAAGGTGAGCAACCATTTTCATTAACAAGAAAACCTAAAAATTTGACTTCTGATTTGCCAAAGTGGCATTTCTTTGGATTCACTTTAAGCCCAAATTCATCTAGGCGACTGAAAAGCTGTTCAAGGTGAATCATGTGGTCAGCCTCATTTTTTGAAAAGACAATAATATCATCTACATAACAAAAATGGTTTCTTAACCCTCTAAGGGCTACGTCCATGAGGCGCTGCCATTGTTGAGCTGATGTTTTTAAACCAAAAGGCATTGCTTTGAAAGCGAACAAACCCCAAGGTGTGATCACGCTTGTTTTATGTTTGTGATCAGGATGCATTGGTATTTGGTTAAATGCAGAGCGCATGTCAACAGTAGAGAAAACTGTAGAATGTTGTATTCTGTTAGTGAAATCTTGAATGTGTGGTAAATTGTATCGATCAGCTTTGATTTGTTTATTCAAAAGACGATAATCACCAACTAATCTGACCATGCCATCAGATTTAGGCACAACATGTAGAGGATTTGCCCATTCACTATCACTAGGTTCGATTAACCCATTTTCAAGTTGAAGCTCAATCTCCTCTTTTATCTTTTGAGACATTTCTGGTAACCAACGCCGAGCTTTAGTCACAACAGGGCGATCTGTGGTGATGATGGTGTGCTGAATATTGTGTTTAGGTGCAACATTAAAATCAATGTCTTCTGTGATGCTTGGAAACTGTGATAACAATTTCATGTAATCTGATGTATGTATTTCTAAATCAGTTGATGTGGTAGGTGTGAAATCTGAAGCAACCACAGTGGAATTTGATGGCCAATGCTTGATAATGCAATTACTGTCAGAACTTGTTGGATTTGAAATTCGTCTGACAGTTATATCATAATGTGCTAAAAAATCCCAGCCAAGATAAACATGTTGTACATCACACAAGCAAAAGGTCCATGACATTGGGCCAAAACCTATATCAACCTCTTTACAGACAGTGCCATAATACTTAACTGGATCTCTAGAAGCACTGTAACAACGGCTTTCAGAATCTGGGGGAGGATTTATTTTATCTTCAGCAGTAGCAGGCAAAAAACTGTGACAAGCTCCAGAGTCTAGAATAATTAGTTGACCTGAAATTTTATCAAGTACTTGTGGAAGACCTGACACTGGAAAAGAATGATTTAAGCGAATAGTATTGAAGGTTGATGCTTGTTGTTTAAATGTACAGCCAGGCATGCATTTAAGAGCATTTTCAAAATAGGTGGCATGGTACCAGCACCATCCTTGCTGATTAAAATTAACAGAATTAGGTGGTTTGTTTGAATAAGGTTGTGATTGTGAGTTTGAAAATGAAGTGTTTTTGTGTTTAAAATGTGAATGTTGAGTATATGGTGAATGTTTGTTGTGAACTTGTCTGTAAGCATGTGATTGATTGTTGTGTGTAGGCTTGGACAAGACACTTTTGTTTTGAAGTTTTAAATTACTGACTTCAGTACACAGTTCCTGTAATTGTGAAGATATTTGCATTTGGAAAATGTTTTCACTAGTAGGCCTATTATCAGTTTTTAAACCATTTTCAGTGTGGTTGATAGCACAGTCAGCTAAACGAGCTATTTCATCTATATTAGTTTTATCAAGCATGTTCAACATTGATACAGTATTTTGAGGCAATTTACTGTAAAAACAAGCAATAATTACTTCTTGTGCAGTTTGATCATTCAAATAAGTGGGTTTTGCTAATGTCAAAAGGCGGCGCATAAATTCACTAGGTTTTTCATTTGGGAGAATGTTAGCATTTTGTAAATCTATGACCCATTGCCAAGGGCACAGTTTATCAGTGTTTCCCAAAATACGCTTTCGTAAGTTTGTATACGGGTTATCTTGAGTGGCACAATGACCAATGTCTGAGCCATATCGGCACTGCTGATCTTCAGACATAGCAGATATAAGAATGTAAAATTTATCAAGTTCAGAATGTATGTTAAAACGTTCAAGCCATGAGTCTAGTAAAATAAAATAATTCTGCACCTGTTCGTTCCACAATTTCGGTGGATTACTGGGTTGTCTTGCAGATGCATTGAAAGGAGATGAATCTTGTTGTGCTGAAGAGGATGAAGAACTTTGCTCAGATGTCATCTCAGATAATTTGTTGTAAACAGCAAGAGAACGTGTTCGCAGAGGAGAGAAATTGTTCAGCATAAGATGATTTCTTCTTTTTTTTTTTAAATTTTTTTTTGTTTTTTGAAAAATTGGAGTAGGCTACTGACTTTGAGTTCACCAAACCGAGTCGTTCGGGGCACCAATGTAGTGTTCTTTATGCACCAATGTAGAGTTTCATATTAAGTTCTCTCGTCGTGAGCTCGTGCTCGCGGTGAATTCTCCTTTTTTTCTTCGTCAGACAGCCCACACACCTGACAGCTCTACAAGGATATAACACAACATTTTACATCAATTACTCTTTTACTACAGATCACCACCATATTCCACGAGGAGTATTAACGAAGAAGAGACAAAAAAATCACGTTGTTTTTTTTTAGAAAAACTAAACATTAGGATGAAATCGATAATTTATTTAATTTTAATTAATTATTTTCAATGATTGATTGGGGACAGAAATGTCGCTACACATCCAAAATAAGCATAATACAAACGCTTGATCTTGTCAGTTAAGTTCCTCTGATATTTTAGCAGAGTCAATTCTCCACAAATGTAGCAAAATGTAACAGGATCATTTTTACAAGATCGTCTCTTTTTTGGCATTTTAGCTTCCTTATGGGCAAAATCAATGTCTAACTGTATAGTACGTGCAATACTATGAGTATACTTGTCTTATAGCTTGCTTACAACATACCTAAATGCAAAAATTATGATTAAAAGAATGTCTGCTGTAGCTAAATCACAAGGACTGTTCATTTCTAACTACCTGTAAGCAGCAACTGTGACAGTCTGTTTCTGTTTAACTGACTGGATCATGGGTGACCAGAATCGCTATTTTTTGTATAGATCTAACAACTGTCAGCAATAGTGCCAATGATGGCTCATAAATCAAGCAGAGAAAATTCAGGCCTGTTTTCAAATTAAAATGTAAAATGCTGAAAAAACCTGACGTGATAGAAAAAAATAAATTTCATATTCGTGTTCAGCACCCCCAAATTTACCAAAATCAACTCGTTTTGTCTTTGAGTTTTTTTTGTGCTGCACAGTGTAATTGGAGAGATGATTGGACCAGCCAGTTTAATAAATTTAATGTCAATGTCCTCTGATAAAGTTGCCATTTTAATTTTTAACGTTTTTATTATTTGCTTCGACTTCTTCTTCGTCTTTTATTATTGCTTCGACTTCTTGAAGTTAAAAAGCAATCAAGTTCAAAAATCCGCCTGAATTGGATTGATGCAACATGCTTTATGGCATATATACAACATTTTGTAAAGTTTGTACAGTCAAGTAAATATAACCCAGTTTTATTCATAATGGATGGCCTCAAAACCATTCCAAAAATTTGGGTTTAATCAATTTTGCTTGAAAAAGTGGGCTTGTTTTGTTGTCTCTCCTCCCACCTACTAGCCACATAGTGCAACTTCTTAACCAAACCTTTTTCAAACGCCTCAAAGCAGCTTTTAATGCTGCTTGCCAATTGTAGACGTGATCACAGTCTGGTCGACGCAAAACTGTTGAAAATCTCGGTGAGCTTTTAAGATAGCTTACTTAAAATCAGCTACGCTTAAGCATGCAGTAAATGGTTTTGAATGAACTAGAATACATTCTGACAATAGGCAGATGTTGACTTCAAGTGATTTTGTAGCTGATCCGAGCTGTGAAGATGACACACCATCTCAGCAACTCTTATGTAAGGCTGCACAATCAACTAATTAACTACTGCAAATAAAGAACCTTCCACATCTTGGCAAATAAATGCGGAAATACCATGCTTTTCTTCGCAAGCTGATTAAGAAAGCTTTGCTCATAGACCCGCATCAAGCACCAGCTCCTTAAGCATTTTTTGTATCATGCCAATGCCAGTTTTACCGTCAAAAATAAAATCTAGAAAAAGAAAACCATTGGGAATGTATTACTAGCATTCCATACAAAAAAACTCCTCGCAACAAAACGAATGCCCAAAAAACAAACCTAAAAAGACACTAAATTACACAAAATAAACGATCTAATCTTACGGAAGAGGAAACAATTTTTGCAACCCAAAGCTTAAAAATCCAGAAAAAATTGGCCAATTTAGATTGTCAATGTATTATATGCAATAAGCGGTGGCACGACTCTAAACCTGACGCGATTCGGATACTATGTTGCAGATGCAAAGAGTGGCTACATGAACTCCGTAGTGGACAAGCTGGTGCATTTACCGTGATTTATGATTTTTGCTCCAAGTAACTTCTATCTTAATTGATTGCTATGTTTTCAAAGGTTTCTTTCTTTTAGAGCAGTGCTTTTCAACAAGGGTTCCGCGGAACCCTAGGGCTTCGCAAAACATGTAATTGTTTCGTGAGTTTTAAGAGTTCGGTGTGGCACCGCGAAGGTTCTTCGTTTTTACTAATATCTATTTCTTTATTTAGTATATTGATTTCTTATATGTAGTGATGTTTCGCGTATATAAATAGTTAGTAATGGAATCTTGTGATAGCAAGTTGCAAATTGTGACGTAATCCTGTTTACAACTATAAGAACGTCTGAATTTGTTGATTCCCTTGATTACGTAATATTGCGTCTGTATTTTCAATTTTGCTTGCTTTCTATACTGTATATACGACCGAAATTTTGCACTTCACTATTCAGATGGATTAAAGTCAATACGTGTTATGGAGACTGCCAGAAGGTCCGAATTGATGATCAGAGTTAAAGTTAACTCAAAGCCAGAGTTAGTTGAGGATAGAGAGAGAAAATCCGCTCTAATCGCTGTAATTTGTTGTTGCCAGAGCAGATTATTGTTCAAAGTTGTAATATGTGGTCATACGCTTTAGATCTGAGAAGCATTAGGTTAACTGTTGTAAAAGTGGTTGTAAGCAGTAAAGGAACTTGAAGTAACTATGTGTTAGTTGAAGTGTGTGATTATTTTTTGAATGTAGCAACGAAATATTTGATTTTCTTACAATCAATTCGTGAATTCTAAATTTTTGTTAGTGACGGTTCCGTGACAAACGCAAAAGTACATTAGGGGTTCCGCCATGACAAAAAGGTTGAAGAGCACTGTTGTAGAGTGCTAGTTTGTTGGACTTGTGTTGATCACACATTTCATTTTTTGCTGCTTTCTGTTTGATGGTTTTGTTTACAAGAAATTCTAACATTTATTTTGATGGAATTAGACCTACCCATTTTACCTCTACTTTGGGGCAAAATAAGTCATTGCACTTTTGCTTGAAAATGTGAGCTCAAGATGAAACTTAATTTTCTGCAGTAAGTTTAGTCAGGGCTGCTTAAACGTTGTTTTTTACGCCAGAAGTTTGTTGTTTTATTTATATTCTTAGAAATATTACCAGTAATTTCAAAATGTGAGGCGGTTGGCATCGAATTACAGTAGATAATGTGTATGCAATCATCAAAGACATTGAGATCGAACCCTTTGATTACTGTTTGAAAACTGCTTTTCCATCTATAAAGTTCACCTATGAATTGGAAAAATCAAGACAATTAACGTTGTTGGACATAAACGTACAACATTTGAAAGATGTACCAATTGCCCGAGATAACAAAGCGGTCGCCCAGTGGACGACGCCAGCAGACGCGGCTAGTCTTTGTTTACATAGGAATTCTAGTTTACTTTTTCCCGAAGGCATGTTGACGAGCTTAACGGGACAATTTTGCAGCATTTTTCTAGTTTGATTTTTGGTATTCGAAGTATAGTGCTCTCAAGTTCACTACTTTCATTTACTGTTACCGTTACCTGCTGCGTGGTCAGTTTCCCATGTTTTTGACCTTTCGTAGATCTTACTTTTACGAGCAGCTGTTCTCAAAGATGTAGTTTCGCAAGAACATGATCCATTCTCAGCGAGATGATGGTCTCCTTGACGACGCTCGGCTACGGAATTCCTCAGAATTAAAACTAAATATTGCATCCATCCGCAAAAACAAGCCTACTTCACCCTTCTTATTGAGTGTTTAGTGAATTTGAATGAAACAAACCTTCATTGTCTTCTTTAATTTTCTGGCCTAAAGTGCAATCTCGACAATCGAAAGAGGCCTAAAATCAAAAAGTTTGGCAATTTCTGCTGTAACCAAACTTGTTTAATGGTGGTAGCGACGGTCAACTATACTTACTGACAATATAGAAACATATAAAAATTTCCTGAAATTTGCTAAATGGCTTCTGTTTTGAAGAAATCGTTGAAGCAAAGTTGAAAATTCAGGTTTCAAAAAAGAAGTGACCTATTCGTAATTCAATTTGTTCCTACATAAACGAAAATAATATATTTAGGTAATTTACGCCGAGAAGGAAAAAACCTTTTACATAAACCTAATCTCTTGCGTGCTATTTAAAAACGTATGGCGTGCCCTGCGTTATAGCCTACTCGATCTAATTTCTTGGTACCAGCTCGAAAACTGAAATCGAGGGCGTAGAGTCATAAGAGAGAAAGAAGCGAATTGCTTTTCCGCTCAAAAAATTATCAAAGATTTTCAGCATCATAAAATTGTTGGTAACGGTACTTTTAAGTTTTTGAACGAAAGAGTTAGGCACCAACAAAAAAGTAGGCTAATCATCTGTGATCGCCACCAAAGAATTTTTATATTTTATACCATTTTTGTTTGTGACCAAATTTTTAAGTAAAATCTAGAATAAACGATATTGTTGTTATCTCCACTACTAGCAGTACATAAATCATTTTACAAAAAATTTACCAATCCAACATTTCGCATAGATAGTTTTGACAAAACACAGCATAATGTCTTTAACAAAAAGGAATCCTACATATTCTATCGATAATGAGGCAAGTTTTTTGTAACCTTAGTTTTTGTAAGTTTTTTTGGATCTTTCGTAGAAAGCCCCCGCCAAAACAAACACCTTCGCCACCGCTCTTTTCCAGTTAGAATTTTTATTTATTGATGGAATTCACCACTGAATTCAGCGATGTCAGCTAATATTTTGTCCTAGCCCTAACCGTAACCCTACAATCTGCAGTGCTTAAAACGTTGCGGGGGATTTTTACAAAAGATCCGTTTTTTTTGATCTTCTCAAGACCTTTGCAGCGGCGTTAAATATGCAACAGGATTCACTGTCCAGATCCGATTCAAAATTTCTTCATGTTTTCCTTGAATTGCTTGTGATTTACTTTCATTAAACTAGTGCTTGTTACAACATGGTAGGTAAAGAAATCAATGTGAAATGCCGAGAGCTCAACATGAGTCTGGAACACACAATCATTCCTCTGCTGTTGTCACAAAATGGTACCCTACTCCAGGGGTGTCAAACTCATGGGCTTCTGGGGGCCACATTGCATGGGCCGCATGATGCTTTCGATTTGGAGATTACCACTTCTACGGACAACCGTCTCTGTAATGTAGCCCGCAGCGAGATCGATCTCCAAAAAAAAGTTCATTACCTCTCCAGCACCTCCACACCATCGCCCTTCTTCAGGCATGATTAATCAGAAATCGAGTTCTGTGGCATACAGTGGGGTTGATCTCCAAATATATAAAAAAGTCTGTACCTCTCAAGTGTCGCCTGTGTTAAGGGGTTCAAACGTTTCTTCGAAGATGAAACGTTGCAATACTGCCGAAATTCATTAAGAATTTTAGAATCGTCTCGCGGGCCGCATTGAAAGGCTCCGAGAGCCGCATGCGGACCGCGAGTTTGTTACCCCTGCTCTACTCCACTAGACCAAGACGTTGATCAACTATTGTACCTCGGCTCTGACAACAAAACTTATCTGTGATACGATGCTTCAGATATGGACTTCTATATGTAATTAAAATTTTGAATTACCTGAAGAATCGTCATCCCTGTGTTTCCACCTGAAGAATCGCTACTCGAGACCAGGGATGGGCAACATACGGCCCGCCAGGCCCTTTTATCCGGCCCGTGTAGGCCTCTAGAAGTGCTCTATGTATGAGGTGCGCAAGGCCGCATTGACTTAACGTAGTTTGTCTTGAATTTACACCTACCGTGTTTCCCCGATAATAAGACCTACCCGCAAAATAAGACCTAGCGTGATTTTTGAGGATGATTTTAATGTAAGCCCTACCCTTAAAATAAGCCCTAGTTGAGAGCGGCAGAAAGACGAAAGGTGAAAACTCCGCTGCAATTTTAGAAACTGATGACTTGCAAGACATTCCGGAGGATGATGATATGATTGTTCTTGAATAAATTGTTGTTAATGAGTTTCTGAATAAAAAACATGTTAATGGCAAGTAAATGTAGATCTTTTTTCGTAATTTCTGTTTATTTAAAATCTCGTAATTTTTACTTTGTAACTTCATTTTTTGATATATCAAAATAATACATCCCCCGAAAATAAGCCCTAGTGCCATATTTTGGAGTAAAAATTAATATAAGCCCTGTCTTATTATCGGGGAAACACGGTAGAAGTGTTTTTTGAATTTACCATTATTACTGTACAGTAGTCTGTAAGTTAGCATTATTACGTACTGCGTTACACAGTTGCGTTGGACAACGCTTGAAAATGGCAGATTTACAGTCAGGATTGTAAAAAATGGCGGCTAAGTGCAGAAAGGTTGACGTAGAATGGAGTTTTCAGGAATCTTGGACTTTAGATTGCTTCTTTAAAGAGCACTTTGGGAAACCTATTTGCCTCATCTGCCATGATTTTACTTCTGCTAACAAAGAATACGATATTAAGCGACACTAAAAAACAAAGCACGCCGAGTTCATGAAACTGAGTGGTCAGGCTAGAAAAGACGAAGCTTTTCGACTGGCAAAGTCTTTGCAGCAACAGTCTTCATTTTTTACAAAGAAGAGGGGAGAAAGTGAAAGAAATACACAAGCGAGTTATGCAGTGTCAAAGTTAATCGCAGAAAAGATGATGCCTTTTGCAGAAAGCGAATTCGTGAAGAAATGTTTAATGGCGGTGGTAGACAGTTTGTCCTGAGAAAAAGTCGTTATTCTCCAACGTCAGTCTTTCTCGAAAAACAGTCACAAGACGAATTGAAGACTTAGCAGCAGATGTGAGAGGGAGCTTAGAAGACACCTGTGTCGGATTTGACTATTTTTCTGTAGCTCTTGACGAAAGTACAGATTTAAAAGATACAGCACAACTGGCTATCTTTATACGAGGAGTGATATCGTATTTAGATATTGTAGAAGAGTTTGTCCAGTTAATGGCAATGAACGATACTACTACAGGAAAAGATATTTTCATTGCCTTGCAGAGAGTACTGACAGACATGAAACTTGATTTGTCAAAACTTATCAGTGTTACTACAGATGGTGCAACAGCAATGGTCGAACAGGAAAAAGGCGTGGTTTCCCTGCTGGAAAGGCGCATGAAAGACCTTGGGATTTTTCACAAAATCAAAAAGCTTCACTGCATCATTTATCAAGAGGCACTGTGCGCAAAATTTTGCAAACTTAAGCAAGTAATGGACGTGGTGGTAAAAACAGTAAATCTAATTATGTCTTGTGGACCTAATTATCGCCAATTCCAGCAATTTCTACTGGAGTAGCAAGCTGAATTTGGAGACCTAACCTACTTCTGCAACGTTCGATGGCTTAGTCGTGGAAATACGTTACAACGATTTCATGCTTTGCGTGAAGAGATAGCAACGTTCCTGATTAGCAAAAACAAGAATGTCTCACATTTTCATGATCCATTTTGGGTTTAAAGCTTGGGATTTTTGGTGGACATTACCACTCATCTAAATGACTTAAATCTGAAACTTCAAGGAAAACCAGTTGTGCAATGGGATGTATTGGCACATTTCAGCTTTCCAACGGAGACTTTGCTTGTGGGAACATCAACTTCAGCAGTGTAACTATGCTCATTTTCCTAATCTTCAAGAAAGTCAGCCAGCTGATCCGTTTACTTTCGCTACGACCCTTGGTGAACTGAAAGTTGAATTCGCATCTCGGTTTGCAGACTTTCTTCTGCATTCAGGCGACCTGAATTTATTTGGCACTCCATTCAATGTGGACGTTGGCAGTGTTCCACAAAGTTTGCCAATGGAACTTATTGAGCTGCCATGCAACCAGATCTTAAAAAAACAAATTTAATTTGGATGATGTATCTTTGATCGACTTCTACAGAAAATATGTCTTTCTATCAGAAAATTTTCCAAACTTAGTGCAGCACGCAAAAAAGATGGCATCGCTATTCGGAAGCACGTACGTATGCGAGCAGTTAAATAAAGCACTGCAAGAATCAGTTGAGAACAAAAGTGACAGACGCACATTTAGATGACGTATTGCTGCTATCATCAACAAATCTATCACCAAATGTTGAGGTGTTGTCCTGCAACAAACAGCATCAAACTTCCCACTGATCGAGCTATTGCTTCTGACTTAATCGCCATAAAAATACTCTACTTTCTTCTGGGTTGTTTTGGCTAGGTTATTATGTCCACTTCACAATAATTATTGAATTGTGTTACCGCTAGTTATGTTTTAGCTGTGTTGTATTATTATCATTGCGTTATATTATTCACTGAGCAGACTCAATTCACTTGTTTATTAGGAACTTTGTCTGTTTTTGATGCTATTACATGAGCTTGTTGCAGCCTGGCCCGCCTCAACAATATCAATATTTTAGTCGGCCCGCACATGCAAAAAGGTTGCCCACCCCTGCTCTAGACTTCAAATGGAAACAGCGAATCATACACAGATATTGGATCACCTGAAGAATTATCATCCCAAGCCAATCTGGAATGACGATTCTTCATGTGATCCAAAATTCCATATATCAGGTTACCTATTTATCTAACACATTACCTAATTGCTGATGAAGTTCCTATTAGGTTTCTTTTCGCTGCGTAGATGTTACCAAGACTTTTTTTGCTTTCAATTAAAAGCGGAACTGTGTTATGATCGAAGCAAAGCACATACGTAAGCGTTTCGCGTTGAGGTCGTCTTAACACAAAAGAAAAAAGTTGGCTTTATATAATCTGAAGCGAAGAATAAACAGCCATTTGCTTTGTGTATTTGATCAAAACAGATAAGAGTTGCGGCAATGGGGAATAAAAACAGCGAGCCATTAAGTGGTAGATTAAGATCATTAGGGTCTACAGGAACTATGGACGAAGATGAAGTACAGAATTTATCATATTTTTATTCAGAGCTGTCAAGAAAGCAGGTAAAATTTACCATGTGATGTTTATTACGTTCAAAACCGCATTTATAAACCGGTTCTTGAGGGGAGATGTTCCGCTTGAAAAGCTTAACTGAAATACACTCCACTCCACTTGAGCTGCAGTTTAATAGGTATATTTAAGCAAGAGCTGTAACAGGTATTTTTGGTTTCAACGCATTTTTGGTTGTGAGACTTTGGTTTGCAAATAGAATAGATTTTGAAACAACTGCTGAGGGAAAGATTATACTACTATAATCATGTAAACAAATAGTGATGCGTATATTGAAACTAATTTTTAAGGATGAAGTTTCCGAAATATTGTGATTTTTCCCAAAAAAACAGCGAGCCATTTTACTGGTGGAGAAAAACGGTGGTTTCAATTCCCATCTCAACTTTTTTAAGGGGTCTTTTTAGGAAAAAAAGTCAAGCCATCAAAACTAAAAAGCCTTTTCGTCAATTTCAACTTACACAAGCGTATATAAAAACATACTCCCACCTTTTTTTTATCTTCGTAGCCATGACTAGTTTTAAAAAGATAAGGCTGGTTTCGATTAACCATAAATTGCAGGCGTAGCGTAAAAAAGTCTTCGTTTTTTATTCAATTTTATGCGCGGAGCGTTTTTGCCCGCAAAATAACTTTAAATAAATAAACAAAGAAGATTTACGGTACGCCGGCAAGTTCCGCTTAAGGGAAACCTGCCTTTAAACACAAGAAGTTTTTCGTGGAGACTGGATGCGTGTCGCTTCAAAGTTTGTTGCATTTTTCGTGGTTTTAATAAACTAAAACTGAACACTGAAATTATTCAGCTTATTAGTGGTTACAGCAAGACTGAAAAACATGGGGACCGACAGTGCCTTCGCCACTGGGTGGCCTCTTTTTCATTTCTTTAGATATGACCCATCACCTCGAGCATTCACGCGGCTGTTTATATCACATTTCGGTGCACCATTGTGCATCGTGTCCGGAAAATTCGCCGTAAACAAGTTTGCTGTAGGAAAACTCGCCTCAGGAAATTTCGCCTAATAGGCGAAAGGCAGTGTACACCGAAGGGGCAGCCCCGGTATGTATATGTACGGGGCAGTGTACAGTGGAAGGGAGTGTACAGGGTGGGGGTACATACTGGGGGTGCAAAATTTGACTGCGGCCAAATTTCCTGAGGCGAGTTTTCCTACGGCAAACTTGTTTACGGCGAATTTTCCTAGAACCCTTGTGCATTGTTCATAGCAACAATTTGTTGATATTGCATGGCAGCTCTACCAACGAAACCTTAGTCATAGAATCGTCTGTATTATTTTCCCCATCAATAATAATAATTACTAACATTGTGGCTGTTATTATGGAGCAAGATTTTTTTTCATCTGAAGCCGATTTTCCCTTTTTTTGATGATCCCCTTTCGAAAAAACTCGTGTTCCAATAGTAAGCTCATGTAAAGTGATGCTGCAGTATGCAAAATCGCACTTAATAGCAAATTTTGTTGCTGTAAAGCGATCAGCAATACTCTGAAATGATCACTATTTCGGTGCCCCCACAATGGATTTGAGATCCACTGCTTTGTTAGTTCCGTCAAAGGCACGGATGGCCGGGCGTGTTAACTTTCTCTCAAAACACTACTTTTTGTGATTTGTGTCTTTTTTAATATCTGATACCCTTGTTTTGTAAAACGTTTTCCTTATAAAACCAGAATCTTCACCTAAATGCAATTTCTAAATATAGCTCTGGTTTGCATTGATTCATTTTTGCAAGCAACGTTAGATCATTATAAAAAGCATGAGCATGTCTAAGTGTTTTCGCCTCGGCTTACGTTTTGATACAAGACATTTGAATTACAATTTTGTTTTGATCTATTTTCAACAGGCTGAAGACGTTATGCGGAGACACGCCAAGGATCCTGGCTCCTTCCTACTCCGTTTCAGCAGCGAGCATGATCGATATGCCATTACAGTTGTGTAAGTCACGGCCAGCAATAGATTGCTGCATTGGGGATGCTTAAAATTTAGAAGTACATTTTTGTGGCATCAAATGCTATTTAAAAAGTTTCTCAGATTAGCTGGATTAAGACGTCGTCACAGAGACAAAGAGCGTTTCATTTTGGGACATTTCCCACCAAAGTTGTCGCTTGTTAATTTTAAATTAATATGAAACAAAAACAGAGGTAGACCGAGCCACCAGTTTCTTTATGGTTTTAAAACTTCACTTTTCTGATACAATGCGATGTTACATAACTAAGTGTTGCGACACATATATAAGGAGCTTGAATATGCGTCACAAGACTCACATGTTGGGCGCAGTGCCAGTTTTTGAGATTTCGTTGATTAAGACTTCTAATGCTTTTAATTCCTAGAAACTATTTAAGCATAATAGCAGTTTACCGTTTTAATATGCCAAGAGTATTCCCCAGCTTCAATATCCGAGATTTGCTTTTCTTTAGGTGTTAAATTACCGTGTAATAATTTTGAATACGGTTTGGAATCAAACACATATTGTTTAAATGAAACAAATATCTGGGAATTTTTGATGCTTTCCTACTGCAACGCCTTTCAGCGCCAGAATTTTCGACCATGACTAAATAACTTATTTTTTGCATAAATTTCATAAATTATTTTTCACATTGCTATCAATGCTGAACAGCAAGCAGCATAGGTGTGAATGCGGTACCATCGTTTATGTCTTTGATATCACATGCAGCCTATAGGTGAAAGGGCCAGAGGGGCATATAGCCCACCAAATTTTTACTCGATTAAGAAATAAAGGTGTTTCAGATACCACTTGATAATCGACCTTAAAAAGCAAGTCTTTCAACAAATTCGAGGTTAAATTTGAATAAAGGGAGTTAGAAAATATCGATCCCCCGAAAATTATCATCTAACAATATTGAAAAACATCACCAACAAAATATGTATATTTGTCGTTCCCCTTAAACAAAGTCTGTTTCTGGCTACACTAATGCTGATTTTACTCGACAACTGAAATGAATTGACGTCGAACGACAGAGCAATCGATCTTCTGATCGCTACACCACCGCTTAGCTTTCACATCAAACATTTAGTTTCAGTTTTGCATTTCGCCATAGTTAAACACAAACGTATTTTGGATTGCACACAGTTTTTGAAATAGTCGTAAATATGCTATGAACTTTGCAACTGGTGCGAGAACTATCATATTTCAAAGGGCGGAGCTCGTTGATTCAAAGCAGAGAATTCAAAGCAAAATCTCCATGATTGAACGGAGTCGTACACTAATTGGATGATATGCAGTTTTTAAAGGAGACCTATAAATGTAAAAACTTTCCAAGTTGCATGAGAACTGTCATATTTGGAAGCGCCGAGCGTGTTGATGACTTTCGGTTCTCACCGCCTCACTATTTATTGGGCGAAAATCATTAAGCCATACGTCGGTCGTAGGAATGTCATCTGTTTGTAGAGATCGTGTTGTTATGCTAGTCTTGAATATAACTCAAAACTACATCGAGTAGAACGGCTATAGTTCAAAAATTAGTGATTGGAAAATCAAGGTTGCCCCTTGGTTTTTATTAGTCTAAAGGTCTGCTCTGATCCGGAGTGGTAGCACCTGACTGGACCTCAGCTGTGGATTGAACAGCATCGCTGAGCGAAACTGGCTTATATATGTTTCTTTGTCTTAAAACTCATGTGCTTTCCAGACGTAGATCTTGCTGCTTTAGACAATAACCCATTCTCAGGTCGTGATTTCAGTTTTTCAATTGAAACCAACTCCGTCTTGTAGCCTTTATATATCTGCCATAGACATAAAACTCCGTTTTGTAAGGAGGTGGGAGGGCAGACAATAGTTTTGTTCCAAACAATGTTGTAGATCTTTTAGTTTGGATATTAAGTTTTCGAAATTGAATATATTCTTCTTATCTGCTCAAACTACAGGTGAAGACCATTATTCTTTTGGAGATCCACTTTTGAATGGTGATAATGTTCACCACATTTTAAATTTCTAAAAGGGTAGAAAATATTCTCGGGAAAGCTAAAACATTCCGCGGGGTTGAAACTTTTGCTGTTTTCTACTTATACGTCCATAGTACTTACTAATTACAGTATTAAAAGTTGGTTTCATTGTTTAGAGCGGCAAGGAACCTCATAGGTCATACGATGATCTTTTCCCAACACAATCGCAATTACTACGTTGTTGAAGATATTCAATTTGAAAGCATGCCAGCGCTGATTGATTACTATACAAGCCATCCTTTACCAAATATAAAAGACGCCACAATTGAAGCAAAGTTAAGGTAGGTTTGGTTTTTGGTTGAATTTTGCAGCAAATATCTGACGTATTGAGTGAACAACGATTTTTTACGACGTCGTGTTTATCTTTGGTTGCTGGCAGCTCCGCAAGGCTGGCTTGAAGTTTCTAAACATGGATTTTTTCTATTTGTTTTCTTAACAAAAATCTTTTTCGAAATAACCCTGACTGTCGCAAAGCAAATCAGCTGAGCAAGCTAATAACCAATTTAGTTCCGCTTTAACCTCAGCTTTGTTTTGTTTGCACTTGAAGCATGAAATCTTTCACTGGGTGTTCATTACCGAGTTCATGCCAACTTAAGTTTTGCAAATAGGCCATACAATGTCACAGACGTCATGCTACGGACATGCAAACAACCTATGTGACATTTCAATTGTTTTAAGGAAAAAGTTGCTAGTCATAAAGTCAGTGATGAAAACTCTGGAATTAAAAAAGTGCAAATGCCGTTGTGCATCTCAAGAAAGTAATGAGAACTGATTTAAAGCTCGACTGAATCAACGGCAGTAAAGGCTTTTTTGAAACAATACTAGGGATAGAACCCAACGCCACGGCCATGTATTAACGCAATCTCCCAAATCAACGCAAGTTGACCGAAATAACTTTACCTGCGTGCCAAGCATGCTTTCAGGGGAGCAATCGTAATTTTGAAAGGGAAAAAACCGAAAATAAAATAGTGATTTGGGGGCAAATTTGTTTGTTGGGAGTCTTCAGACACAAAAAATTGGTTTATCTTTTGTGAGACAAAGTGACATGACTATAGGTGATTGCCCTCTCTTTTACTCCCCTTATGCGCTTGTGTCTTTTTTAAGTACTAGCACTAATATGCTATTTTCGAATTGTTTGAAACATGATTTTATTGTTTAGGACTCCAATTTATAAATTTCGAAAACCCATATCAAATCCTGATGATGAGCCTCCTGTTCCTCAGCAGCAGAATGAATGGAGAGGCAGTGCAGTTTATGAAAGTATTCGAAGCAGACAGCCTGGGTAAGACCGCATTGTGTTCAATGGCAGAGACAGGGAATATTTCGGTCGCTCAACAAATCTTCTTCAAAAATACAAATCAAAATTTTTCCGACAAAGCCTCACTTCTATGCTGGCATTCTATGCTGGCATGACGTACACTTTCTATGCTGGCATTCTTTTTTGTATGTAATTACTAAGTTTGTTTGATATAAAGCCTTTGATTAGACCCATCTGCAATTTGAGCAATTATGCAAAAAAGCGGAAGAAATGAGATTTCATGCCGCCTGTTAACTTTCTCTTTCTCTTTTAAACTACAAGTTTTGTTGAGTAAGATGTCTTGATATAATCTTTTGTAAATTTTTTTGGTAAGTTTTGATTAAAATTGTTATGTGACCCGCTTAATGGCGGCTAAATCGCGTTGGAAGGCAAAGCATTAGAACGTGACCCAATAATAAACTAATTTGTTGAAAGCTGTTGGCGCTTTCCTTTCTCTGATTTAACGTGACGTCGCTACAAATAAATACGTCAAAAAACTTCAGTACAAAAATGAAGAAGGCCCCGCATAAGTCAGGTTAAGCTTGGTCGGGACGTCAGTGGGCCTCCCGTGACTATCATGCAGCCCATCTGTCTAAGATTAGGAGCGAGGGTGCATTGATCTCTGTCCACAGTGCATCTAGAATTTTCTTTCGGATGGATGACTAGGTGAAAGAAAAAGACTATTAAAAGCCCGTGTAAGGAAAACGCAAAGTAGTGAAGATTTCTACGCTTAAATGCAATTACCATACCTCCCTTATATGTGATTTGAAGAACTGAGAACTCCTGTTACTTGCTGTCATAACTGACTGATGGTAGTTTTTTCTCAAACATTCCAAAAAACTTTTATCATAATTTCTCATCTCAACAACAATAAGTAAACTTTTTGTTTAGAAATGTCCATTTTACGGATTTTGGAGAAGTTGTTTCTCTCCCACATCCTCCATTTCCGCCAAGGCTATTGTCGTCACAAACACCCAGGAAACCAATGCTTTTCTCTCGAACTCAGCGCCCTGATATTGGTCAGGGGGAATACCTAACTCCAAATAACTACGATTCCACTTATGTAATGGCTGACGACGCAACACGAGAACGTTATCCAAGCACTGCGTCAGATGACATCACACGAGTAAAGGAATTACTCCGGTCTGAGGTACGTCATTATTCCTTCGGGTGCACTGAACCATTACAGTTGGGGCAAAATGGCGACGAAATAACTTTTACAAAGTTTGGACTAAGATCCGAAGGAATTTTAAGAGATGGCAGCTGCAGCGACCTCTACATGACTATGCGACCTTTCCAGCATTAAAATATGGCCCTAGGCTCTATGCGAAGCAACTTAAGCTTAATTGATCATGATCCTACTCTTTTTCTGACGAAAGAGTAAAGAACCAACATACGGAGAACAGATATCAGTAAATTGCGACAAGGTGACAAAGTGGAAATTGCTAGTCCCCTCAAACAGCAATCATCGACCCCGTAATAAAAGCAAATTTTTAGTCTGGGTGGGATGAATTGTGATGCGATTATAAAGTAAGCGATTGTTTTGTAGTTTTATTGCTATATGTCTTTTATTTCAACAGCCTTCCTCAGTAAGTAAGTTAAAAAGTTTATGAAAAAGGAATGTGATAATCGTAATGCCAATTAATTGTGATTGTTTGTCATTAATTTATTATTAATTGCTACATTATTTGTATTTGCCATTATTTTCCCACGTAATAGAATCATAATTAAACAACAAACATCACACATTCAAGAGTAAATAAATTAGCAATGCCAACGACATTCCTATAAACTTTGGACAAATGTAATTTGCTTGCAAAACTGGAGTGATTCATTTAATTCTTTTGCATTCTGTAATCGTCAAAATTGTTCAAGCGAAGTATTAAGCATGCATTTTGAAAGCAGGAGTGCACGAGTGCCAATGCATAATACAAAATCATACCTGAATGATGATGGAAATCTAGAACAAATACAGTTATAAACATCCCCGACATAAGATAGCTTCAGTATCGAATACAATTCGCACTAATCATTCCGTGGTTTCAATAGCTGAGTTTTGCAGGCGGTATTTTCAAGTAGAATTTTCTATTTCAAAACCCTATGTTTACATCCCATCAGCTTGAATTACTGGAAGTTTTAATGATGCTGCTTGACAGTGATGAGAGATGAAATATGTATCTGCACTTTTTACAGATTTCAGTTCTGCTAGCTGTCGCAATCCCAGGAAGAAGTGGGGAAAGTGAGGGGTGACTTAGTTCCCAAGTTTTGGTTTATAATAGAATTAAGAAATGTGATGTCATCATGACAAGCAACAAATCAAATCTTGCCCTCCCCCCTCCCCGATTCGTTTAGGTTACGCGCTATGTCTGCGTGCATCCAAAAGAACCGAAATGCCTTGTTGCTGTTTCTTGTTATGGCTGCATGTATTTCCATTACATGAGTAGCTGAATTCAAATAAGTTTGTAAACCGTAGTTCACATAAAGCAAATTGAAGAATAGTTAATGATTAAACCCAAGCTAAATAGATTACGTCAATTGAGTAGATTAAACAATTTCGTTCCATTTATTACATGATTTGCTTTGCAAATATGGCCTTTTTTACTTTTTCTTTTCAAAGGATTGGATGGTCTAACTGTGTATATATTTATGCTTTTTTGTATACTCTGCTATGAATCCAAATCAGTTTGGTTGAATTTTTAAATACACTCTGCAGGTTACACTGGGTACCTACAGGCGATATGGCAGATTAAGAAATTTTCTTACATAGAGCTTTACAGTTCGAAAACAGTTAGACCTGTACCAATGTGAATAATAGAGTTCATGTTTACCTTGAGCTTAAATAGTATAAAACGGTTACGCATTGAAATCTGGCCACAAAATGATTGGTACGTGCCCACGTGTTTACTATTTGACAATGTGTTGTATAAGCAGCGTTAACTGCATTTGTTTTAATTCTTTTAGTTTTGTACTTTTACAAAGTATGCAAGGTGTAGCCACATTTTATGATAAGGTTTTTCATATTTTGTTTATTTTTTTGATTATTGTATTTTGCTGGTTGTGTGTTAATACTATACATCTGTTTTTTTTGTTGATGACTTTCGACTTGAATAAACGTATGATCAAAATGCTTTTGTTCTCCAGATTCTTTTTTCACAGAGAAGCGAGGTTTTGTCCCGTCAGGGTCTACATTACTGCACTGCCTGCACTTATGCAGTGATGAAGACCACTAGGTATTTAAAATGCTTAGATAAGTCGTTCCCAATCTTTTGGTGGCAAGGCTCTTATAATTTTAATTGAATTGACAAAATCAGCCAGTATTGCTTGAAAGTGTTTTGCAAAACGCTCGATGACTGTTGTATTTTCCTAAATGGAAAAGGCTTCTTTCAGAAGATTTTTTTGATGCCATATTAAATTCACATCAAAACGTCTTCGCGCCAGCGCTGAAAAATCTTTGGGCAAGTTCGCGTTTTTTTAGATATTGTACCACGAGTGAAAGGGTGTTATAGGAAGAAAAGTTCATCAAAAAATTCATCAGGTAGGCTGTCACCAAACAAGGCGTGTCGAAACAAAAAAGTTTTCAGCATACTTTGAGAAACCGTTTTCCCTTGTTGGTCTAGGGCTTCACTAACTACGTCTAAGACCGCATGTAATTGTGTACTGATGATGCATTTTAATTTTGTGCGGAGATTCCAATTACAAGAGATATAAATTGAATTATGAAAACTACATGAGGCATTGTGAATAATTACAAGAGACATAAAACAAATGAGAAGGCTGTATACAGCAATTGCCTTGTATTTTCAGTGAAAAACTTCTAATGTTCTAATACGATGCCGAAAGCACTGCTTCATCATCATAGAACCCATAATGTTTTCCAAAAAAATTTCTCAAGTTGTCATGACTACCACATGACCCGCTCAATAAGTGACTCGCTATTGGGGAGCTTCCAAATTATCGAATTGGTGACAAGACTAAAAATTGTGAGATCATTGGTGAGAACAAGAAGCCAACATTTGAATACTTTGTGAAGCATTTTCTTAGACTTATTTCAGGGAATCTTGGGCCCAACTCTTCCTCTAAATAGGTAAAAACTACATGTTAAAAGAAATGTCTTTTCTCAGAACCGATAAGCCTACTTGATTATCTTTTTACGGAATTTTCAAATACAGTCGCTAAATACCTTGAGCTTGACAAGAGCTGCTGAGCGATATAAGCGATATAAGGCCGTAAGTGACTTAAAAGTTTATTTGGACAATAGTCCGGATTCTTTTGCCCAGCTATGAAGCATTGTTCTATACAGAAAACTTTCTCCTTACGGCTCCTAACTGTGGTCGGCTAATGACAGGTTATAAAATTACCACCTGAAAAAATAAAATCCCCGTTACTTTTGTTTGCGGAACTTAGGCAAGTAGTTTATACTTTAAACAGACAGTTTTGCTTCACAAGTTTTTCGAAATGCGGTTTTGGATTTCGTGACAATGTGCTTAAAGAATCAGTCTACACTCGAAACAGAAAATTTTGCTTCAATTGTTTTTCAAAATGTATTTTGGATTTCGTGACGATGGCTGCCACTTAGCCTACTAAGCGAAGTTATGTGTAAAGGTGCAAATTTGGATAAACAAAAAAGGAACTCTCGCTGTCGTTCAAACAGAAACAACCGACAAAACATTTTTTAAAGACTTTTAGAGGGAGATTACCACTTACAAATGATCCCTTTAAAACGCAGGTGGCTGCATTTTATTGTACCGTATTTTATTTTATTTTTAATGTAAAACCATTCCGCTATTTACTGCTGCTAGCGATTTTTGAAAAATTTACGCTAGAAGTAGTAATGTGTTTTTGGTAGTGTTTTGAAGCATTGCTGGTGTGATTATGTCACGAGCTAGTAGGCTACTCTCATAATTGCGGTATCGCAACGCAAATGGAGGGGAGGGCTTGGAAGTGACGCTGCAGAATTAACAAAATACACCTTTTATTAAATCAATAATTTGAGACGTATAGCTTTTTTAAAAATAATTCTGGTGGAATGTCATGCCCCCTTCAAAATAACGTTCCCGCTTTCCTTCAACAGCGATCTACTGCTGCAAGAGATGCGCTTTATCCCACTGAGCTAGATTGATGAACTCAAATCTCGCAATTATTTGCAATGAACTGCCAACTTTGACCTCGTTTTATTCGCAAGCAGGGTAAATAAGTTGCAATAATTAAATTGATATATGGAGCAGAGGGATAGTCGCTTCAACAAAATATCGACCCTGTCGCTCCTTTTCATAGAAAAGCCCTTCTTTTATGACCTTGACAGGTCTTTTCAATCAAATATTGGAGGTGTTCACGGACCGGACCACGAACAGGACGGACCGGATTAGGGCCTGATAGGAATCATAAATTTTGAAAATTGAATCAAGATCTGGGCTATTTAAACTAGCATACAAAATGACAACCTGTTAAGCAGTGTAGTGTGAAGTTTATTAAAATTTGAGATGACAATATTATAACTGTTGGCTATAGAAATTTCCTAATAATTGCTTAGTGTAGAGACGAAAGAAATTGCAGAGGTAAACTGTTCTATCATTTCATACTACGCCATACGATCAAGGAATGGAGCTGTTTTGAGATATAACGGCTACAAGTTGTCAACCTCTAAAAATAGTCATTTTACAGTTGTGAGCCACAAATTGACAAGAGTAGGGGTCAAAAAATATCCGTCTTAAAAAAAGACCATCTTACCAAGTTTGAGGAAAACCAAGACCTAAAAATATATTTTTTCCTCTTTTCCCAAAAAATCTTTGCCTCTAACAACAGTAATTCCTCCAACTATTACTTCACAAAACACTCTACATGTTGAGATGACCGGAGCGACACATTCTTGAAAAGTTTGGGTCAAAAATTTTAGTCACAAGATCCCATTACCAAAATCATATTCAAAAAACCTCCACTTTGTACAAACCTTTTTTTTATGGTATTTCATTTCTATTTTTTGATTCATGGAACAGCGAAGGAGGCGCGAAGAAAAAAGAAATGACTCTAAAGATTTCAAGTTTCATCATTTGGCTTCGATCGCTCGTCAATAATTCAGAATATTTTACAATTTGTTTGAATCAGCAAACCAAAAAAAATCAAGGCGTTTTGTGGAAAGGCAACGCCTCTGTAAATAAGGCTGAATGACAGCCATTTGACCATAGTGAGAGCTCTCGAAAACGGATCGTCTAGAATCAACGGGATAGAATCACTTTACGAATTAATTTTTGTCTTCGGCTGCGTACTCACATTGCGGTTTTCGCAACCACGAATAGAACTTCCTGATACTAGAGCGTCGCTCTCTTCTCACTCAGTATCAAGCAGCGAAATTTCGTCTCAAAACCTGCTCTAAATATCGGTAAGATGTTTTTATTTGTGGTCGCGGAATCCGCTATGTGAGAAGGCTGCCTTATTAACGAAAACAAAATCATACAGAGCGTAATATGAAGATGGTGATGGTGAAAACTTAATAAAACTCATTGAACATGAGACAAACGGAAAGTTTGGCTGTCTGCAAAATGGGGTTGCGATCTTTGAGTCAGCAGCCACCCATACATGACGTTGCGGTTGGTGCAAGCCGAAGTTAAACCCTGAAACGTGAGCTTAACAGCAAGCACTTGCTCCACTCGGTCACGCCGCTCGCAAAGCAACGCTATGAGCATTTTTTCTCGAAGTCTTTCGATTGCAAATACGATGATCAGTTTACCGTGCCGCTCTACCGATGTTAATTTACACAAAAGCTCTGCTACATTTCCAACTTCTGTTCCTTATTAAAGCATGAGACCTATTTTTGATATTGTATAGTTGAAACTGGTGTTTCCATAAAAAACTCGTGTAATCCGTAATTTTTTTGCAAAGGAAAACTTTTTATTTGAGTGTAGACAAGGGGCGATTCAGCTGCTACGACATTTTTTCCTTGTAAGCGTCAATTAGAGGTGGACCTTATTAAAACAAAATTGTTTACGAATTGATTTCAGAGCTCTTATTGAGAAAGAGTCTGTAGTAAAGACGGTGCGCAAGTTTTTCAGCATGCTGGCTCAATTTAATCAATTCTACTCAACTGGCTGGGATCGCGAGCCAAAGGGCACGGTACCAAGTCTTTCCGAGATGAAAACCTTTTTTTGGAGATTAGTTTGTGGGCGCGGATCAAAAGCAACATCGTCGACGGGAGACCTCATTGTTTTGAGGATTTTGGATACTTTGTGGCCAAATTGACTTGGCGCGCGTTAACTGACAAAACACTAGATTGCGCTGTTCAGAACCAGTATGTTCTTCTCATGAGATAAAGCTCAGAATGAGCTGTCTTCACAACTTGCCGGTAGGACTCGTGCATTTTAAGCGCTTTGCCGAATCGGATCTAATCCACTGTAATAATGATTCCCCAACATATACTTTATATCTGCGATGCCTGTTTGATTCTTTGCTATGACATATAAATTTTGGTCTGCGGCACTCCGGTAACCCAACATTACACATGCAAAAAATATCCAGCTGTGCCACAAACATTCTCTATCCACTGATCATTTCAATGTCACCGGACTGCTGTACTTTTTCCTTCTCTGGCACACCAACCACCCAGACTTTAACAATAATGTTGTGATTGTCATGCACTTGTTACAAGAAAGTCAATGCGAGGAAAGAATATAATGCACGAGAAACGTTGCTAACGTTGAGAAGAAAGCATCTGCCACACCTCGGTACACCCATCATATTGATATACGTACACATGAAATTCTGATACATTCATGGATATACTGCATGCCCGGTTGACGAACACTTTGTTACGGTATATGATGACGGTTTTCGTTTTGTTACCTATAATGTTGTTGGTACTCTTCGTTTCATCAAGTGCTCCACCAATGCTGCTCTTCGTTTCATCAAGTCTTTACTTATGCTGCCACTGAAATTGATTTATAGTTTGATGTCCTAAACAATAAGATTGTGTTTCAAACAATTTGAAAATATCATATCAAGGCGAATATATAATACGTTCAGGAGCAAATCAAACGGAGGATAGGGGGGCCAAACCTCCTCCTTAGGCATGACACCTTGCCTCTAAAAAGGTAAACCCTTTTTTCTTTTTGAAGATTCGAAACAAATTTGCCCTCGAAACGCTATCATCGCTCCTGTTAACCCCCTTATAAAAATTCTGCTTGCTCGCCTGAAAATGTGTTTGGTATTTGAAAGAAGTCATTCCGGTCAATTTTCGTTCATTTTGGTGATTGCGTTAACGCAAAGCCGTATCATTGGGGCCTATCCTAGTTTTGTTTCACAAAAGCCTTTCGAGCCGCAGGCGCATTCGCCCTTTTAGTCAGATCTCATTGTTTTCTTGAGGTTCACAACGGCATCCGAACTTTTTTAATTCCTGGGTTTTCATTGCCGACTCTACGACCTGCAAGTTTTTACTTGAAACAATTGAAATGTCACATGTGTTGTTTGCATATTCGTTGTATGATGCGAATGGCAAGGTATAACTTATTTTTAAAGCAATCTAAGTAGCCGTAAATTCGATAATGAACAACCAGTAAAGGATTTCGTGCTTCAAGTGCAAACAAAGCAAAGATGCGGTTAAAGCGGAACTAAATCAGTTATTAGCTTGCTCTGCTGAATTGGATTACTACAGTCAGAGTTATTTTGAAGAAGTTTTTCGTAAGAAAACAAATAGAAAAAAAATCATATTTGGAAATTTCCACCAGCTTCGCGGAGCTGCCAGCAATGTTTGCACAATTGTGCAAAAGATGCAGCAATCAAGCAACGGAAATTGCCGTGAAGTGGCTTTCCCAAGACAAACCACGCAATATCTACGCGGGTACTGAACACACAACTTATCAACGCAACAACTGTTTGCGCAAAGTTACGACATTGAACACATTTAGTATTCGCGAAATACGTCATACATCTACTACAGACGAAAGTTCTCGCAAAAAACAAACTTGCGGTGACAACTCTTCTAATCTGACGTCTGGTACACTTGGTAAAGAATGGCTTGCATAGTAATGTTATATCTCTTCTGCAGCGTAATAACAGCTATGTTAGGAAAAGATGACCTTATGATCTACAAAGTATCTTGCGGGTCTGAAAAACAAAAGCAATTATTAATGATGTCGTTTGCAGCTCCGCCAAGGCTGTAAGTGAAATTGCTTTTAAGTAAGAAGCTGAACTATGACGTTAAAATGGATCATTTTCGAAAGCAGCAAGTTTAAAACATACGAGTATAAACGAAAGATTACGGCCTAACTTTGCTTGCGACAGTTGCGACACACCATGCAGTGGGACCGAAACCTTCTTCTAAGCTGTTACAACCCCTTCAAAAAAATTCTTCCTCCTCCCGAAAAATTGCAGCTCTCTACAACCAGCGATACAATTTGTCCTGGGCTTTGCGACACAAGTGGCCGACGAGTTTTTCTCTTCTAGACATTGATGTGGTTCAGAAAGGGCATCGTGGCGTGGCTTCTTCTTAGGTGGGCTGTAGCCAGCTACGCCACAGCTCAGCTTTTTGCCTTCAGTATCTGAACTACGGCATCACTTGGGGAGACGTCCAAAAAATTACCTGGAAGTTGAAGCGAGCTGCTGATACTCCCAGTGTACCAGGAAACGCTTTTTTAGCCTTCTTGTTCAGCATGGCGATACCATTTAACTCATCTCTGGAGACTTGGCAGGTACCATCCCTACGGACCGCAGTGGACCTTAAAACAGTAACAACTAAAAGATGACTTCAATTTCCCCAAGACTCTGGAATTACCCAAGTAAAACTTTTTCTCTTTATGTGATTTCGCATCGTACTCAGAACTAGTATATCAGTTAATATCCACAAAATACGATAATATTTCTGCGGCTTAGAGACCACATAATAAGTTATTTTAGCCGAGCTTGTAACTGAGATGATAATAAAGTTAAAACTTATCATGACATAAAACGCTCGGTGTTTTGAAAGATGATAATTCTCTCACAATTCGCAAAGTTTTAACATATTTTGGCTTCTTTAAAACTACTTGCAACCTTTTTTAACCGTGGCGATATCCAAAACTAAACAGAATGGCAATAGTGTCGACAAAGATACGCGGTGCAGTAGTGGTTAGAAAGTCGACTTCGCAGTCGGAGGAGGTGGCTTCAATTCCCTGGTCGAGCAATGTCAAAGGTATTGAAAGTGGCATTTACAGTTCTTCTGCTTAACAAGGAGAATTTGATAGTAGTAATGTGGAATATGAATTACGTAGGCAAAACAAATTGATTCAGTTATGGTCGAAAATTCTGACGCTAAAAAGCATTGCAGATCAAAACCCCCAAAATTCCCAGATACTCAATTCGTTTAAACAATATACAACATCGTTCCAAATTTTCTTCAAAATTAGCTTTGTTGTTTGCAATGTACGATATGCAAACGCTTTTTCAGGTGCGATAATTTCACACATTTGGATTCTACCACGGGATAAGACCTTTGCTTAATCGATATCAACTTCAAAACGTCAAAGTTTTTTAGTTGAAAATCCTTTTTCTTGGGGAATTTAAAAAGGGAATTCAAAATCAAAAAAAATTGAAAATTTCTTGGGGAATTTTGAATCTAAAAAGAACAAAATTTTCGAAATAAAAATCTTTTTTTGACACGTAACTCAAAAGATTAGTTTTTCGAGTGAAAACCTTTTTTTTGAAGGTCAATATCTTGCAGAACGAGGCTTAATTTTTAATGGGAAGACCATTTTTGTTTTTCGTGTGTTATTATAGCGGAACTTGTTAAAGAGTGAGCCTGCTTCTTCTTTGGAGTGATCAATCTGAAGACGCGGGCCACAAAAACACGTCATTTTTGGGCTGCAGCTTGCATGCTCCCTGTTTAGAATGAAACTTAAAGTTTGAGAAAAGAATTTCCAGAATAAAACAGCGGAATACCTTTAACATTGCAGGGGAAACAAAATTCCTTAATGCGCTTAAATGATTTCTGAGATTTCTAAGTTTAAATTTTCACTTCTTTTAAGTGCGGAAATTATCGAATGACGCAGCGCAATCTCAAGAGCTGGCACTCTGCCAAACATGCGACATGCTGTTACGCATTTTCAAGCCCCTTATAAATATGTGTCGCAACGTTTTATTATCTGATATTATACTGTATTAGACGAGTATTTTTAACACCGAAAAGGAACTGCTGGCTGGACCTACTTTTTGTTTTTTTCTAATTTGAAACTAGCAAGCGACTTTTGTGGGAAATACCCCAAAATGAAACTCTATTTGCATTCCTTATTTTAATTTAGTGGAAACCAAGGCAAAATGAGAAAATTTTTTGAAAATCTTTTACCGCCGTAAAAGTGTGTGACTAAAATCTTGTCGTCGTCATAGTTGTTCGTACCCAGCTTGATATTGGGTATTAGGGGAACCATGTTCAGATGATGTAGCACCACTTTTCTCGATCTCTAGCGGTGCTTCAATAGCCTTGTCTTCGCAGTATCCAGTTTGAGGTAAAACTAAGTAAATTTCAAACACCCGCTGTTACCCAACAGTAATAAAGGATTGGGCTCAGCTTGCTACAGCTGAAAGGCATTCCATTTCTTTTCCTAGCAAACTTCTACCCACATCTTGCGGATTTGATTTCTTTATATCACAATAATCAAAGCAGATCAATCCATTGCAAGTTTACGATTTGATAGGGCGGCAAATATAATGCTGCAGAACACAGGACTCGGGGACGTTGGAAGGTATCTCAAAAAATAGCAAACACACTCACAGGGAGTGCAAGGGGCAATGGCACTTCACATTGACCTTAAACCTCATTGTTAAAGAGATATGAGGATAAAAACAAAATAAAATATACTGACAATACTATCCATGTGTGGTACAAGAAATTCGAGGCTATTGGTTGCCTGTGTTGAAAAATGAATTTGTTGTACCACACATGGATAGTATTGTATGTAGGTGCTTTTCTTTGATATTTCGTACAAAATCTTCGTTGTACGGTCACAATCGGCTCACATTTAGCGAATTGTGAGACGCAAAAACCTTTCTGTTCACCCCTAAACGCCATTTTTTTATATTACCGCAACCTAGCGTCTAAATTTGCAATAAAAATATTATTAAATTGTATGCTAAACTAATTATTAATGATATTTGATTTTAAATCTGTAAAATCATATTTTCCAATTTCGCTTAGTACGAACACAAACTTGGAGAATTTAAAAATCTACTGATTTGCTTCTTTTTGCTGTATCTGCAATAGTTGTGAAATGGTTAACCTTCGAAACCACGGCGATGCATATGAATTATCATGAATTACTTGGGGATAGTGCTGTGCAGAGCAAAGCAATATGCTGTTCATACAACAAACACAAGATGATAACGTAACACTTATTCAAGGCTTTACACTGAAAAACATAAACTAGCAGCTGCTGGCTGACACCTTTTGAGAAAATCACATTCCTATCACACATGCACTGCATAGGCCAACTACAAATCCAGCGCTGGGAATCTGTGATTACAGACAGGTTGCAAATTGAATCAAAACGCTTGTAGCGCAACGGCAGGCACCTGGCTGTGGTCCGGTGTCAAAAGAGTGCACTCCATACGGCGACTAGTCACTTCTATCATGATAGCTACTTTCGTAGATTTCCTTTCGGTTTATATATTAACATTGTTGTTGGTAACTTTCGGTTTGTGGTTTGTAACATCTTCGTGCTCATACGACTCTTAGTAGCTAGATCTCATTGTCGCGATAGCTGCGCATGTATGCATCGAAGTTGCAGTGGCTGCAACATGCCTTCCCCGCCATCGATGAGAGAGAGATGAGCTTGCCGGCCGAAGTGAATGAGATTTCCATCAAGACTTCATTTGGAAGGCGTTCTTGAGGTTTGGGCTCGGCGACTCAACGATGGCTTCTGTTGCTTGATTGAAGGCGCTGCCGTCCAACTACATCGGGGGAGATGTAGCTTCTTTGTCGGGGTCACCATTGTAGCGCAACGGCAGGCACCTGGCTGTAGTTAGATGTCAAAAGAGTGCACTCCATACGGCGACTAGTCACTTCTATCATGATAGCTACTTTCGTAGATTTCGTTCGGTTTATATATTAACATTGTTGTTGGTAACTTTCCGTTTGTGGTTTGTAACATCTTCGTGCTCATACGACTCTTAGTAGCTAGATCTCATTGTCGCGATAGCTGCGCATGTATGCATCGAAGTTGCAGTGGCTGCAACACGCTGATTAGTTTCATCATGTGACAGTGCAATATTACAAACAAGAGCAATTAATGGCGTTGAAATTCACGTTGATGTGGTTGGCGGTAACACAAAATGTGACGTTTCAGGCGCACCAACTGCGTATCAATCTTGAGGTACGGGTTCAAACACAGGAAGAGCGGGCGAAAGAATAGAGCAACACTCCAGACGGGGAATGAAACAATCTGGTACTGGGCTTGACTAACACAACTATAATGACAACGCTGACGATGCACCCTGCTGAAGTTATTTAAGAAGTATCCGAGATCCGTAGAGTGTCTCCGCATAATTTCTTCAGCTTATTGCAAAAGAAATATATAAATTAAATGAATATTCAAATGCCTTGTATCAGAATTTTTGTCAAAGTAAGCATATAGATATATACCTTAAAATAACCTATGCCCTAGGATGGGATCATGAATGCATGTAAAATACGGCAATATCTACAAATTATATTTAAGTGGGGTTCTGACCTAGCAAAAGGAAAAGTTTTTCGAAAAAAATATTATCAGATATCAGAAAAGAATAAATCACAAAAAACAGCCTTTTGGGGAGAGAGTTGACACCCGTAGTACCAATGCCGTTGCCATAACTAACAAAGTAGAGGACACAAAGCCAAACTTGAATAGAAAAATGCACATCTTTTTGATTATAGCTGATCAATCAGTTTATGGTATTACCATAACAAAAGTAGACTATGAAGTGCTATTTTGCGACTTGGTGTTCTGCTGAATCATTTTATATAAACCTGTTAATGAAAATTGCACTTCCGTTTGAAGTAATGATTGTTAAATGCCTTGCTTTGTAGCGAATTACGCACTCAATGTTGAAACAGACAGAAAAGATAGTATGACTAAGGTCTTCCTATCTGGAGGAGCGAGTAGTAGTTATTTTTTTTAGTAGTTATTCAGTTTTTATCCGGTGTTTTCCCTTTAGCAGAGATGGCCGGATTTACCCCATTCCTTCTGCAATTTTACGCACTCCGTCCCTCCATTTGTCTCGTCTCAGGGCATCTTCCTTCTTCAAACCAATCTTCTCTGTCTCCTCTTCCACTTGCTTCTTCCAGGTCTTCTTCGGTCGTCCTCGCTTTCTCTTGCCAGTCACTTCAAGATTCAGAGCAACCCTCAAAACACTATCGTCATCCCTCCTCAGTACATGTCCATACCATCTAACTCCATTCGCTGTTGCTAACCGGTCTATAATTTCCTTCAACCCTAACATATCCATCTGTTCTTCAGTCGTCTTTCTGTCTACCACTTTCTGACCGCACATGGCTCTCACCATAGCTCTCTCTGTTCTTCTCAAAATCGCTTTTTCATTTTCTTTGAGACACCATGTCTCACTTCCATACAGTATTGCTGATCTTACGCAACAACAATAAACTTTACCTTTCATCTTCAGAGGGAACCTATTTCCAAGCAACAACTCTCCACATTTCCTGAATCTTACCCAACCGATTCTTACTCTTGCTGTGACTGCCGCTTCACAACCACCACTAGCATTCAGTCTGTCTCCCAAATAACAAAATCCATTCACTGTCTCCACTTCATCGCACAACTTCTCGATCGAATCCATCGTCCCTTCCATTATTCCTTTACATTTCAAGCAAACAAAATGCATTGCCAACCTAGCGGTAACTCTCTTCATTTTTGCACATTTGCCATGAACCCAGTTTTCACATTTTGTGCACAACACTGAGTTAGCCATGACTCTCCTTCCACAAACTCCACATGGATCTATCTTGCTTTTGTATAGTTCGCCTTCTGACCCGCTTACCATCATTTTTGTTTTTCTGGTGTTGACCTTTAAACCTTTACTTTCCAGTGCATTCTTCCAATTCCAAAACCTTTCCTTCAAGTCTTCCATGTCTTCACTCATGATAACAAGGTCATCTGCATATAGTAATTCGTTAACCACACCCCTTCTTGCATTTTCAGTAACAACGTCCACCACTATTGCAAACAATAGTGGCGACAGCACAGATCCTTGATGTACACCAACTTTTACTTCGAATTCCTCTGAATATGCAGATCCCACCCTCACTCTTGTCTTTGCACCATCATACAGGCTCATAACTGCCCGAACTATTACTTCTGATAGACCCTTCTTTCTCATGGCCCATTCCATCACTTTTCTCGGCACTCTATCAAAAGCTTTTTCCATGTCAACAAAACACATATACAACTTCTTGTCCTTCTTTTGATATTCTTCCTGCATTCGTCTCACAATAAATACCGCATCCACTGTTCCTTTTCCTGGCATGAATCCAAACTGCATTTCATTCAAATCGACTAGTGTTCGTATTCGCCTCTCTAGCACTCTTTCAACAATTTTCATGGCATGTTCTAGCAGTTTCACTCCTCTATATGATCCGCAGCTCATCACATCACCCTTTCCTTTAAAGATAGGTACAATCACACTTGTTTTCCACTCATCAGGCATTCCTCTACCATCCAATACACGCTGGCACAGTTCCATCATCACTTTAACCCCGATTTCACCACTTGCAACTATCATCTCCACACTTACTTCAGATGGTCCGGTTGCCTTTCCTGATTTCATCCTTTGCATTGCCTCCACAATTTCATTACGAGCCACTTTTTCCACTGGTCCTTCTACTACATCAGTTTCCACCATGTGGTCCCATTCGTTTTCTTCATTCATGATCTTTTCCATATGTTCCTTCCAAATTTTTGCCCGGTCTTCTTCAATAAAACCCAATCGTCCGTCTCCTCCTCTCAAGCACCTTCCTCCTTCCACATCCTTCCCTTCCTTTTTTATTCTTCTAAGGAAGTAGAAAACACTATTAGAATTATGATATAAATTATTCAACTCCTGATTAGCTTCCTTTCTCATAGCTCTAGCAACAATTTTCCTTGTTTGATTTCTTATACGTTTGTATTGAGTTTTATTTTCTTCTGATGGGAACCTGCATAGCTCTTTAAATGCCGCCTTCTTTCTTGCAATGGTATCCTTGACCTCTTCATTCCACCACCACATGTCTCCTTGATCTCTCCTAGACTTCTTCTTTCCACACACTTCGTCACAAGCCTTTAGAACACCATCCTTAAAAGTTTTCCACAAATCAGGTGCATCTGCATTCACTAGTTCTTTTACTCTTTTTTCAAATCTCACTCTTGTTCGGTTTTCATTCAACTTCCAAATCTTTCTTCTTATGATTTGTTCCTTTCTCACACCCTGTTTTAGAACCTTTTTATCTAGATCTGCGACCACCAGCCTGTGCTGAAGTTCCCATGGAATCACTTTTACATCCCTGATATACTTTCTATATTTTTCCCCCACAAGCACAAAATCAATTTCTGTTTCACACCCACCGCCACTATAAGTAATTTTCCTTTTGTCTGTCTTTTTAAACCAAGTATTTGCCACGCACAGCTCTCTTTCATCACAGAACTCCAGCAATCTTCTTCCTTCTGCATTTCTTTTCCCAACACCATTCCCCCCGTGAACACCTTCAAAACCTTCAGCACATTTCCCCACATGTCCATTGAAATCCCCCAAAGAAACAATGATTTCACTACAACTTCCCAAGTCCCACTCACTCCCCATTTCATCATAAAAACGAACTTTCTCTGCATCTGGTCTTCCACTTTGTGGCCCATACGCACATATTACGCGCATCACCTCCCTACCTAGAGTTAGCACAATCACGATTACTCTGTCACTTTTTCTTCTAACTTCCACAACGTTTCCGGATATTTCCTCTTTCACCAAAATTCCAACCCCTCCAAATCCTGCATCATTTCCTGACCACCACATTTTATACCTTCGTCCCGAAGCACCCACAAAACGAGCTCCTTGGCCTTTCCATCTTACTTCCTGGATGCAACACACATCAACTTTTCTCTTCCTCAGTTCTTCACACACTTCCGTTTTCCTTCCACAAACACTTCCCACATTTCATGTTCCAAATCTTATCCCATGACATTCAGATTTTAACCCGGAGATTCTTCGCACCCCCTGCCCATTTAAGAGCTGCCGGGGACTGGGGGCCATTTGTATATTTTTTCTGGTCATGGGGATTTACTGGAGCAAAATTCTTCTACAGGGAGCATGCCCTTGCTTACCCCCAACCTCAGTTTTTTGACATGAGTGGTCCAACCAAGCAATTAAGCTGGCAACCCCACCATTAACAGTTAGACTGCAACTGGTAGGTACCCAATAGTCGCCTCTTACGACATGCTGGGTAAACAGCTTCACTATTCTGATAACCGGTGAAGCACGGAAGATAACCGGTGAAGCACGGAAGTGCAAAAACAATTAATTGCTGCATTGAACGATGCAAGATAACGTCTCAGAAAGTGATTAGAATACCCAGCAAAAGAGCACATTCAACAAAATAAAGGGAGGATAAGGGTACCGCAACAATGGCATTGCCAGTCCCAGTTTTTCGGCATTGATACAACGACAAGCAACCCGAATAATCTCAATATGTTAATTTTTACTTTAAAACCACAAAATTTGCTACAAATTTATTTTTGAAACAACACGCATCCAGTCTTCATATTGAATTTTTTGTGCTTGTACTCTTAAAAGTTACTAGGGCTACCGTGATAAAAAGAACGACAGTCATTGGTACCGTTGTCTTAGTTACTTTGAGGGCAAATGTATTTGCGTAGCCGTCTAAGCCTATTGTTCAAGACTTTTTACTTTTAATGATTTGATCTTTTTTTTAACGAACAGGTTGATCGAATGAAAAATATGTTCCCCAAAACAAAAGAGGGCAGGTTAAAAACACCAGTTCTCCACTTCTAATTAAGGCTATGCTACAGCGAAGGCTATTGTTTTTTGGGGCTAGGAAAAGAAAAAACAGTTTAGAAGTTTCATTTGGTGAGCTTCATGCTTTAAAATTAGTTTTTAAGCGCACCACCATCTACAGACCACAGAGCATCCCAAAATTCTATGCAAATTCATACTTTTGATTATGTCATAGGAATTACGTAAAGAAACAATTTTATTTAAATGATTAAGGTCAAGAAGAGTCTTTGAAGTTCTTTTCGCGAGATTTTCCACCAGTTTTTGACTTGCAGTCTAGATGTATTCCCCTCCATGAGCACCTCCACATTTGACAACTTCCACCAACTTTTTGATGCAAGCATCGCCTACGTTTTGTAAAACCATTTCTGCGATCGTGAAGCAGGCTGTGCGAGTTTTTCCTTCCAGTTCTGCAATGATGATGGTGACAAAATATCTAAGTAAATGCTATCAGGTGATGCTGGCCTTCGAGTTTCTGCGATGCCTAAAGTAAAAATCAAAACGAAAGAATGTGCGCTGACTTTCGGGACGTGCTTTCTTTACACTATCATGGCCGTAGCCTATAACTCGAAATGCTAAAAATCTTAAATAAAAAGTCCAGTTAAATTAGGTTTAATTATGATATCAATCAAAAAATTTTTAAATGCATTGAAAGCAGAAATAAGCTACGGTGTTTATTAAACTGCCGCTCTGGCTTGTCAGGACTTATTTTAGAAAACCTTTTCCGATTTAATAACCCCCTTTCAAAATCAATTTGTAAATGGGATTTTGGCCATGATAATACAGCAGTATTTGCCTAGGTCGACTTTGGCTAAATTGACGTTTCGCCTAAATCAATATTTTTTCTGGTCCCGGAAGAAATCCTATCTTTTGTTTCTAGTTCGCCAAGTCGTCACCGTTTAAGTTGACATTTTAGCATAACTCGACACCACTATTGATGACCCCTCGAAGGAAAGACTTGTCCAAGTTGAACCCCAAAGCAATGTGGCCTCCAATTGTTTTTATGTCTGTGTATGCGATCTTTTTGTTCCTGCTCAAAGTTTAGGAAAAAGTGGATGTTGAACCAAATATGCTAACAATAGTTTGACGTTTAATTTTGCATCGCATTTACTGGAAAGTGCAAGCACATCGAGCTAGTGTCAACTTTAAACCGAGCATATGAACAACAGTTTGACGCTTTATTTTGCAACGCATTCATAGGGAAGCGCAAGCAAGTCGGGGAAGCAGCTGTAGTGTTAGTATTGTTATTATAGCACTGGCACTGCAGCGGTTTTATTGCTCACCTTTACATTAAACAAGTTAGTTGCGCGGTTGCATGTAGGCGGATTTATTTTAGTTGTTTCGAAAAGTTTGTGCCGTCGGGTTAAGTTTGCTTTAAAGTCAGCGTGAACAAACTTGCCCTTTTCGCATAGTAACCTACCATGTGGAGGAAAAATCTAAAACTCAAAACATTTAACTTTACACGAAAAGGATGAATTTGTCAGCAAGTACAAGGAAGGAGAAATCAATAATAAGAAAAAGTTTGCAGACGACCACAAAATTCCAAGATCCACGTTGGTTTCAATAATCAAAAACTCCAAAAAAATAATGGAGGATTACGGAGCAGGAAAGAATTGCACACTAGGAGAAAGAGAAAACACAACTTAGAAGAGGTTAATGAACCTCTTCTAAAATGGCGTAGAGCTGCTAGAGACAATATGCTACCAGTGAGCGGAGAAGATTTGTTACTGAAAGCTTAGCAGTTTAACGGTATACGTGGCTACGTTGTTCTAGAAAAACTGGTCGTAAACTAAACAAACAGATGGAAATACCGTAAAGAAATCACATGTAAGAAATTTCACGGAGAGGCTCAATCTGTGAATGATTGGCAGCAAAACAGGCAACCCACTCTTTTAAAAAATTGAGGCCTGAAAACGTCTTTAACACAGATGAAACCCGGATTGTTTTTCACATGTCTCTCTCACGGCATCAAACAAACACATTGTGCCGGTAGAATGATGTCAAAAGAACGAATCCTCTTCTGGTTATAGCAAATACGATGCAAGAAAAACTTCTGCTTCTTTTGATTAATAAATCTGCTAAGCCGTGCTGTTTCAAATGGGTTAAAACCTTCCCATTCGCTGTGACTCCAATGCAAAGACTTGGATGACCTCTTCTATTTTTGAATCTTGCGCGAGAAAACTGGACTCAAAAATGCAAAAACACAACCGAAAAATTGTTTTGATTTTGAATAACTGCACAACACACCCAAATGTAAAATGCTCAAATTAAGTAAAGTTGGTTTTCCTGTCCGCGAATACAACGGCAAGAAATTAGCCAATGGATGGTGCTGCGAATTGTTGCCTTAAATTGCACTGCAGAAAAAAATTGGCAAAAGAAAGATTTTTTGCCTGCGAGGAAAATGTTAAAATTTTAAAGGTGACATCCTGCTCGCCATGAATTCATATCAATAGCCTCAACTGACGAATGGCGGATGTTGCTATCCATCAGCGAAATATCTGGATTGCCTTTTGAGATGTTCATGTGAGATAGAAAATTTTGTAAGACATTTAGAAATAGATCAGAGTTCATGTATTCAGAAGAGCATGCTAACCCAACTTTCATTTGAGACCCCTGGTGGCATTTGGCCCCGTAATGGACATGCGGAAAAATATAAAAGGATGGAATGTCATAACCTACAGAACATTGTGACGTTATCCCTTTTTTCTGCTGAAGATATTGCGCAATCTTGCTCAGATTTATTTGTCACAAATATTCTATTAGACTTTGATGTTGACAAACCAGTTTCGAGAGCAAATTTGCTCTCGAAACTTGAAGTCTTCCAGTTTGACATATTAAGTTGCAAACTTGCAATTTGCTCTTGAAACATAGTTGAAGACTTCGTTTTATGGAGATTGATCTCCCCAAACTAAACTGCGTTCACCAAATTGTTTGTAGAGGGAGAACGCTCTTTGTCTCTCCTTTTAAATACATCACCAGAGGAGTGGCCTTTTCAGTGAAAGCCTATGCCATTGTTATCACACACCACTGCTTTTTGCAAGGCTATGGGCCTGGCTTATCAATTGTCGTATATAATTCAGAACGGTTTCTCAAAATGTTATGACTAAGCTACTAATTGACCCTCTCCACAAGCAAACTACTTCTTTCTGGCCAAACTAAGAATCGCATCAACAAGTTGACATATTGAAATCTAGGTATAAGAGTCCTCAGGCCAACTTTGTGAAGACTTACAGTATGTTAACTTTAAAACAACCAACAATCGAGGAAATTCAAGACTCTACCGTTTTATGATTGCCAATTTTTAGGGTGCGTAAAAATGTTTTTTTCGTCTGGGTGTTTCTCAATTTTGTTAGACGCTTTTTTCCGCTATCGATATTTTTCCAATGCCAATTTAATTGATCTAAATCTAAATTGTGTTATATGACCTTTTTTTGATTGATTGACGGTCGTTTTGTATCCGCTACACCTGAATAAAGTCTCCATTTCTTGATTATTCAGAGCCCAAAGTGCGTTAATGGTTGTTGTGTGCTCAACCACCACATTACATAGTTAACAACTGGTTTCTTCCCATACCTCACTAGACTCCGCATAAACAAGAGCCCACAATTTGCCGATCTCAATTTTCACTTTTTTAGCACTTTGTGCCTAATTAAAATTAGATTTGCTGTACCATCCTCACACAAATGCAGATTCGATTTAGTTAAACTATAGCCATATGTAAATGTTGATTTACGATAGACAAGCAACCCAAATAATACTGACATAGGAAAATATGCAGCAGTAACTCTAGCTTTCTCCACAGATCACTTGAAACAAACCGGACTGCATAATTTTTTACCCTTTACCGCCATTTTTTCAACAAATCTAGCCTACGTCAAAAATAACTGGATGACAATGAATGAACACTCCGACCCTAATTTAAACAGCAGCGAGGTTGCAAAACACGTTTTTGGCTCCACAACGGGTGGCTGACGAACTGAAGACCATCAAGTGATTTTTCTCAAAGTGTTCATCTGGTGTTTATCCTTCCTTCCTCGTAGCGAAGGCACGGCATGAAACATTTGTGTTAAGTCCACATCACCAGCCCAATTAAGATATGGTCCCGGGAAAGCGGAAGTCTATTTAGAACTAGGTATGCATAAACATTGTGTACTGGGCGCCCAACGACAAGGTAGACGATCACTGATGAACGCCCAAAACTTGTCTCTTTCGACAAGTTGGGCGATCAGATTCACTATTCTAGTATTTGCAATATTCAAGCTGACAACTTCAAAGAACTTGATGTATTACAGTTCAACACCACATTTTTCTAAACGAAAGACGCAGATTTGCTAACCAGGTTTGTTAGCAATGATATACTTTTGCCCCACGTCCTTCATGGAAAAACATAAAACAAGTTGTGCTCCGACCCGCTCAAAGTTTGCCCCTTACAATAATAAAAAAAACATGAAAAAGCGACTTTCACATTTCTTCAAAGACACACGAGCGCAAAAACGTCTATGGTGCAGATTAAGAGCCTAAGTTAAAAACACTTCAAAAGAGTATCTTCATAAACAATTTTTACACAAGAATAAATAATATGGCCTAAAACCTAACCTAAAATGCTATAGGTAAACAGGAGTTCTTAAACGCATTAACTATGCTTTCATAGTCAAATTTATGAGCTTGCTTTTGCCTAAAATTGTTAAGCTTTAAACGTGATATATGAATTGAACAAAAACTCGCATATGGCATTACCAAATTTTCTTTAAACTACTAAGAAAAAAAGCATACTCACAGTTCCCCTTAGAAAAGTGTAATTAATATTAGATAACTCTGCTAATGAACTTCACTGCTCGAAAAACGCCTAAAAATTGTTTCACACCTACCTTGACGAGACTGATTTTCCAGAACGGCATCAGAAAAGGCCTTATCAACATTGGATCCGCAAATTTTGAAGGAAGATAAAAAATGAAAGCCTTTCACCCTTTTGATAGTATCTCCACAAAATAGGTCTTTTCCCCATTAAGAGCTTGTCTCAGAAAAAAGGTTACACAAACCTTTTACTCGTACATCTGAAGGTTGGTGTGCTCCCACTGACGCTAGATTAGCAATGCCTGTCAATGTTGAACTTAAACTTTTGAATAATCTAACGAATTTAGAAAGAGCAAAACAAGTTGACGATTGAAGCTGAAGAACTGTGCTAATCGACATAACAAATTCACTACAGGTAGATAAACGGCATTTTTACAACAAGCTTTCTGTAACACACTTATCAGTAAGGAAGTAAATCTGGTCCGATGAGACACTTTGTAGCGAAACCGCCGGTGATGTGAGCGCCATTGAAAATCATTAGCTTAACAGCTTTTTCCTTTGCCAATTGCATGAAGAAAACATGAACAAAACATCTTGCTTTGCTCTATCACGATTGGGATTGATTTTTTGTAAAAATAAAAACAGGTTTATTTCAAAACCCATAGTAATAGTCTAAATGTTTCACGCAATAATGAAGTTTCAAAAAATGTTACTACTTTGAACCGTAGTACCAATAAAGCAAACGCACACAGCAAAATTTAAGCTAATTTTCATATAGACCTTGCAAAACGTTCAATATAGTCTTAGCAAATAAATAAAAATAAATTTATTTCATGCAGTAGGTTTTATAAAACTTGTTCATCTGTTCCAGAAAGATAAAGGTAAGCACAGTGTGAGGGCCAAGTCGAAAGTAGTAAGGAGTGAAACCCTTCCATAAACTGAAAAACCCTTCATTCTTGATAACTTTCCCAAGAACGTCCTAAAATGAAGTGGTTACTTAGTTATCACATTTATTCGATAAAAAGTTGTCGTTCCAATTTTTCTATCAGTTATTTTTGTCATTACTCAAAGGTGACTAACATCATTTCGTTATCATACCGAAATGATATCTGACCTTCTTTACATCCCGCAAGCTAATGCCGAAGCATAGCGCAGTAAAAACAACATATAAAACAGCTCTGTAAATAGTCATGCTTTTTGCTGCCACGATTGCATTCGGGAGTAACGAGCTAACACCAGGACATGAGCCTTGAATCGAGAAAACAAAATACTTTGTTTCTGTTATCTAATCACGAAAAATTTATAGAGTAATCAGTTTAGTTTTATTTAATTGCCCCGCCACCTAATCAATACTCATTAAATAAAATAACCGGTTAACGGTGGCAATAAAGGAAAAAGAAAACGCAGCGCAACAGACGTGTGGCGTGCAAAAAGTAAGCATCATAAAAGTGAATGGCATGGAACACCGTAGCGTCATCACAAACAGTTGATCTCGAAAAGTAAAAACAAAAGGGATATACATGACAACTTGTGTCCAGCTCCGTTTCTTAAATGCAGTAGCCTGCTGTCGGTACAGTGCAATACTACTGTTTACACTGTGTTGGTTTAAAGATCGTTTGAAAAGAGCACCAAAAAGAAAAAACCAGAACTAAAAGTACAGCATCCTCGCTATGAGATTCACTCCTAACACTCGACAAGCTACTTACCAGTGCCCCTTTGTATTCCGGCTTCCCATCAATCATCTTCATATTTTGTATCCTGGAGAAAAATTAGAATTACAGTGGCAAGTAATGGCATTTTAGGGTCAGTGGTTTGCTTTCAAGTATCATACAGAAGTAATGTGGTGTATATCTACCACAACCAATTTGCTCTGGCATTAGGTTTTACAAGAGTTCCAGTCAGGCCAGTCAAATCGGAGGGAGAGGCCAGTACAGAGCTTCACTAAATACGAATGCCACTTCTGTAACAAATAGGCCACCAGCACCCAGCGAAATGCGCTGCTAGCAAAGCTGAGATAATTTAAGCCAAAATTTCGGAATTCTTCAACTGACCAAGACTCGTTTACAGGCATCAGTTAAAATTTCATTGTTCGTTTTATTATGACGTGGTTGAAACCATTTTAACACATGACGTCAAGAAATAAAAAACAAAGAAAGCAACCGGTTCCTATCATTCCTCACCGTTGCCAAACGGCAGTTATTTTACCTTGTCTTTGCAATATCCACTGGCATTGAGGCACAAGTTGTCACGAAGCCACTAATCATACTGGCAACAAAATGACAAAAAATGTTGTCAGAAAAAAAAGCTGAAAAACGAATATATTTAAGCAGTCTAAAAAAGTTTGTCTCAACATTTCAGATGAGTAGCCAAACCCAAGCGTTTACCCATGCTTCACAAGGGAACAGAATAGCGCTAGCCCGGCATGTCGCAATAGCGACTTTTGGCCACCCACCATTAGCAGTCCACTACGCTTTGAAATGGACCGCCGCTTTCCTCCAGGCGGATGTTGATTAAGGGTGCGGTGTGGAAACAAAAACCTTTTTATGCCTGCCTCTAAGGAAAAGGTGGGGTAAACATAACACAATCCAACAAACCTGAGATTTAAAGTACAAATGTTGCCCAGGATCTATGGTAAAGAATATACTGGTGAACGAAATTTCAAGATATCATAATTTTTCAAGTTACCAAACGTTGCATGCTAGTAAAAAATGCTGCATGTCCTTATTTACATGTACAACGTGCTTGTGTGAATTTGCGTTCTTGGAAAAACAACTTTAAGGCAATCTCCATTGCTGGAGGAGTAAACGCACTGTTTGTGTTTCCTGAAATCGGAGGATATTTTAATGCTTACACAATTACCCGTTGAAAGAAGCATCTGTTTTGCTTGTGAATAAGAAGCAAGTTGAGCAGCATTCACCACAACTGCTCTTCCCATGGTAGGAATGCAACCCTAAAAATAAAAAAGAATATTTAGGCAAACATACAGGCTTGTGATACGAAATACCTCTTCTCTCCGTTTCACTCTTTTAGTATTTATAACAGTACAAAAGTCTTACTTACAATCGACAAAGCAAGTTGGTTTCTAAATTTGAATTTGCAAACATTTCAACAGTAATGGGTAGTTGCGGTTAAACTATGGTAATGATAGTAGATAATTCAGTGTGTTAGTGTGGCGGAATTTGAAGTCCAACAGCAAGCATACTTCAGCGCGTACTTTGGTAACCTAGCACTGACCGGGCAGCAAAAAAACAGATCTTTACATATTTACAAAATCAACAAACTTGGTTGCTGAAGTAAAGATTTGACACGCATCGACTGTGCATAGACTCAGAATATTCTGCCAAGCTGGTAGTAGAAGTATTGGTCCTTGTTTTTGTACTATTCATAGGATTTGATTATGCAGTCCGCTTTTCTGATTGAAACCTAGTAGTGAATCCGAGCTCGTCCCTACCAGAGTTATACCAAACACTTAAAAACTAGGAATTACCAATCTCCTGTGTGACGTCGCGTTAACGCGGGTAATGCAAAAATCAGGAAGTACCAATCTACTTTATGGCGTTGAGGAATAAGTGTAATGTAGAAAGCCAAATATAAAGCCGAGCAAGATCTACTACTCAGTTGCGAGGACAAGTTCATGCGCTAGAACACTGATGCTCCTGGAAATCCCTAAAAGATCTGTATGCATTTTATTTCATGTAACGAAGAACAAACCACACTTTGGTCAAACATCAAGATCGCATACCCTCCACAAAGTAAATAGACCCTCTTCTTTTGATATTCTAGCAAGAGCATTGAAAACACTTGAATAGCCTCGTCTTTGTTCAGGAGGAAGTCGACCATCTGCAGTCATCCGAATTAAAGAAACTTCAGCAGGAGTGCCAACAAATGCCCCAGTGGCACCGGCAGTCATACCTGAGGAAATAAAATTTTACGAACTGCTACGAAGACAACAATACACCAAAGTCAAGCACAATGATGTAGTATACTTTGAGTTCCTTAACCTCTGTGAGCTGCCTGCTTCTGTGGCATCATCATCTAAGCACGAAGGTTCGAACATGTTTTGCCAACTCATATTTAAACCGGACTTTTGTAGCTACGCCTACGTACTGGACACCACAACGCAGCCTCCAACTGAACGCATTGCAAGCCAAGCTGCTAAAGAGCAGCTACAGCTTAAAGTGAACAAAAATAATAAAAATTAATAGCAAACTAAGGGAAAAATACTGCAAATAAAAGTAGCGTTATTGAATAATTTATTGAAATGAAAAAGTGAAATTTCGTGAAAGGTTTTACTGATTACTTCAACATATTAAAAACCTTTGCCTGGGATTAGAGTTCGAGATGCCGAAAATTAGGTTTAGTGATTCAAATCTAATCTCGACTTTAGATTTTGACACGGCAGAAATTTAAATTCTGAAATTCAGAAATCAGTGGAATTTCGCAGAATTTTTCCGCGTTTTGGCGCTATTAATAATTATGTTCTTACCCAATAACGCTTTCATTAAGAAGTTTGGCGGCTTTCCATCAGCAGAAGCAAAACTATCAAAGAGAATCGTATAGACTCCGAGCCGAGTGGTGGTGTAAGTCGCTTGTCGCAGAAGGCCAGCCGACAGCCTATGCAAATATCTCAAGCTTTATTATCTGCGATGAAGCCACGACCAGGAAAACAAGTCGTTTTTAAATGCAATGTTTATAGCAAGAATGACTGTCAGATCTCGACATTCACGCTATCGGCCCATTTCAATAGCAAAATAATCGAGCGTAATCGGAATCAGAGCTTTCTATGAGGCCTAAATGTATGTTTCATTCCGAAACATTCTTTGATACTAGCTGCTCAGGCACTATTATCACGATCGTATTTGATATATCCATAATCGCCCAATTTAACACTTAAAACTTTCACTGGTGTAGATATTGTATAAACAGAACGTAACTGTGACAGACTTTGTTTACCGTTTGTACAGTGCTGCTATCAAACAGGATAAAGTTAAAATAGACAAAAACAATAGAATCTCATAAAGATAAAAGCTTTAGTGATCTTATAAACAATTGGCACCGCCTCCTGAATCTTAAATATAACTGCAGCTCCTGCTCTAAAGAAAACGCCCAGCTCTTCGACTCCGCCTCATGGGCTGCCATTAAAAGCATTTTTTGTTTCATTATGTCACAATACGCACTCGCATGCAAAAACGTAAGTGTATTTCTTGAATAACATATAACACGCTTCCAAATTCCGATTACAATAAAACACCTTGATATAGCTTGAAAATACTCGTAGAAACGAAGGTTGTTCAATTGCGTCTCTAAAATCTTACATCACTTTTAACAAACACCATCATCGAAGGTCTAATGAATTTAGCTACTAATAATCGGTATCAGTATCAATATCAGTATCCTTAAGTCATCAGAACCCTTTACAGAGTATATATACCGTAGAAAAGTGGTTGATGATCAGCAAAAAAAACTTTTGACATAGTGGCCCAATTCCAACTTTCAATCAGAAACCTTATTGAAAGCAACTTTTAAAATTGACCACGACCTATCAGTTGAAGACCTTTTTATCAAAGCGAATTTTTTTGATCAAAGATTTTGTTCACATCAAGATTTTTATTGCTTTTTCAAGGTGATGGCCATTTTTCAAACCGACTTAAAAAAATTGTTTTGTTTTTTTAAGTTAATGATCTTTGCTTCTACACATCATGCGGGCCAAAACTGCAAGCTATGTACAGCTCACTGCAAAAGTATCAACCAGCCCACAGTTAGCCTACCACCGCTGTAGAACTACGTACCAACCTGCTTCAGACTTTACAGAAAAAAAAAAGATTTAATAATGAAAAGGTATGTGCAGTCACTGTTGCATAAACACATTGGTTGTATTAGGTTGTTCGGAAAATAATGGCCGATTTTAGACAAAAACTTTTAATAATGAAAGAAGTGACAATTTGATGTTCAAATTAGTCAAAGTATGAACCTTGAACAGCCAAACATCTTTGCCATCTATCAAGAAGATCATTTATGTTCATTGAGCTCATGCGGAATCGATTTTGCGAACTTTTTGATCTTTCCGATTTGCTTCAGATGGTCAGACACGGTTGAAATGCTGACACCAAGTAGCGTTGACATTTCCCCTCACACTCTGTCGTGAGTTTTGCTCGACAATCGCTCTCAAATCTTTGAGGCTCTCTCTCCACGAAACTTGAAACCATCTTCGTACTGCTCTTTCACTTGTTGTGCGTTCTCCCTATGCTTCATTGATGTTTGCAGTAGTTTGAGCAGCATTATTGCCGAGCTTGAACTCATGCAAGAAGAGTAATCGCAAGTCTTCTTTTTTCATATTGAAAATGCATGGTTTTATTGCTTATGAAATGAGCTATTAAAGGATTTATGACTTTACGAACTAATATGCCACATTCTTAGTCTGAAATACACAAGACATTCATAAGAGGACCAATTTAAAAACATATTATCTAAAATCGGCCATTATTTTCCGAACAACCTAATACTTAAAATTGGATAAAAAGCATTACCGTTAGTTATTGATCTTACCCTGTGTAAATCCCAACAATTCCTTCATTTCGAAGAATCTTAGAAAGAGCATCAAAGCTGTTTTTGTACATTTTCTGCTTACCGCCTTCTCCACTCAGCTGCAGTCGATTTTTAACCAAGTCCAACGGTTGCACAAACAGTGTTGCACCCATCCTAAAAAGTTAATATTGGTAGTTACCACGACAAAGTGCAAATTTTCTTGAACTTTAGTACCCATAAGAGTTTAGAATCATCGGTATTTACCAAGTAAGGGTAAGCTTGATGTGAAGGTTAGCCCTACCATATGATAAATGTTTATAACATGACGTACGTGAAGTCTAATACATCACACCCAGATCCATCAGCTACCCACATGAGACTATGTAAAAGTTGTTTAAATAAGGAGGGGGGGGGGTTCAATCAATTGAGATGTGTTTCATCTTTTGGCAACCAAAAAGACCTTTTGTATATTACCGTCATGCTATAACGTTTTTGCGGTCAGATCTGCTTCTGAGTATCAGCAACTGCTGGCAGAGTATATTTCTATCACGTACAGTGCAGCTAAGCAGGAGAAATTGCTGCAACTTTTTAAGTGAAATCACATCAAAGATTTAAAAAAATAATATTCAAATATTTCCGGATCGATGTACAGCCATAGGGTTAAAAAAATCCATGTTGAAAAACAAAAAACCTAATAGCATAATAAATGTTGAGACGCTTTGATTTTTCACTCCAATCATTACCGATTATTAAACTAAATTAAACTAGAGCTTGGGAATCAACCAAAACGACTCTAATTTGGTAAAACATCTAACATCACATCCACTGTGCATAAGAAAGCAACACAACGTTCTTAAAGTTCATTAACATAACAATGCTTACATACCCTGCTGCGCCACCAAAAAGAAACTTGTATCTTTTCGGAATAATCTTCTCAGGTTTAGACATATTTTACAACTTTGGTAAAAACTATACTAACAATCACTACATGAAATACAACCGTGAAAATAATTTGCCAAAAAAAGAAAAACAAATCGTTTTTAGTATTAAAAAATAAATTACAACAGCATAAAGGATGCAGAGTAAATGTTAACGATAGTGTTTTAATGCCATGCATGAGCTGAGAAATACATATAAAACGGTTAAAACCATAGTGATTAGTTTGAAATGAAATTGGAATGATCTTTTTGTATATAAGCCTTTAAATATTTCAAGTGAAAAATGATTTTCCGGTACATATTTGTTTGGCTGGAAGTATGTGTCAAATAATAGTACTGGCATGCAGATGAAAACGGTTCTACACCACCACAAACACAGAAATAACAACCCTCAATGCAGACATAAAAAACCAAATAATCTAAGTCTATATATCACTACTAGGTTACTATCAAAACACGTTCAGAGCACAGTAGATTTTCTTCTATTCTTTACTAGCGAAGAGGTTCCTCACTTTTTCGATGCCACAGACCCTATTACTTTTGGACCCCTAGCTCAATTACCAACCTTTTCATTTGAAGATAAACTTCAAAGAAATTGGTATTTTTGTCCCATGTAAAGTTGAAAACCCTCTTTTAGAGATCAACTTTTAAAAGTATGGTTTTACCTACAAATCCTTTGAAGATCAACTACATGTTACTGAATTTTATCCGTGGATGTTTTTCGTGTTACCCACCTCTATAAATTCTAAGTTGCCACGACTGCAAAGCCCACTAGCAATGTGCCTTTCCAACACTTTTGTAGACCCCTCCAAAAAGGTCTTCTGTGAACTACTCTCAATTGGGAACCACTGCATCAGCCTTCAAGTTAGCATTAAATTTTAAGCACCATGCTTATTTTAATCAGAATATAAGTTCTCAAACAAATATTTGCAAAAGCAAACATGAAAACATGCGCAGTAAATGTACACTGAGACAAAGACTTCAATATGATTAGTTAAGGTTGTTGGGTCAATCACCAACCTCCAGAGAAATGTGCGAGTTTAATTTTTTTATTGCAAGAAATAACCAGACTACAGGTACTCTGTTTATTCTAATCTCTATTTATTGCATAACTTGTATTGACAATGACACATCAATAAAAATCGAGCTGCCCAGTGCTTTTCAACTTGGGAGATGACTCAGTCTGGTGAATAAATAAACTGAAGTACAGATAAACATCCCATTATGTTCTCTTCAAAAGTTTTGACATTTCTTTCTGCTTGTTTATGCTTTATAAATTTTTTTGTTTTTTAAAAAACTAACAATATGTTGGTGGAGCATAACTTTAATCCGAATAGCAAATAACACAAACACTTTCGGCATTGCTGAGTTATTGTAATTTTTGGAAAGTGATTGCATGTATTTCAAGAAAAGAATGAACGCAAGCCATCTTCCTAAAACTTAGAAAGCACTGCTGCAGTCATGTTATAACACATTAACAGTATCACACTTCTACAATCATTACCTTCACGCTTAGCTCTTCTTTAAACTACTTGCAGCTTAAGTGTTCTACATAAAGACACTCAAACCTTACAAAGCTGATAACAAAGATGAACTCGCGTTTACTTTACAAAAAGAACCACGACCTTAAACATCTATAGCTTACAACAGCAAATTTTAAAAATCCACATGTCAAATTAAGTTGCTACAATAGTTAAAAATGTCCTTTAAGTTTAAAGGTCCAATTTCAGCTTTCCAATATGCTTGATGTGTATTCCCTCAACCAGATGCCCCCAAAAATCTATTACAAAAAAATATCTTGAACAATATCATTGATCAAAAAAATTTAAAATTCCAAGCAAAACCTGTCAATTTTCAGTACTACAAAAATATTACCTTGAGCGTGCAAACTCTTATTTGATAACATGTTTGAAGGAGAAAAGCCCAGAATACGAAAATTTTAAAACCTTTTTGTGGAGAGATTTAAAACCCCTGCAACAAATAGATCGCCCAGGCCAAATAAAAAACCAGGCACAAGTAGCTGCAAATATTCAAACAAAAATGCAGTTGTTGTTTTCTTCTGCAACAACAACTGTACTTGCTCAATGAAAAATGTGAAGACTACAGGGAAAATTTTCTCAATCATCAACTTGTTTAAACAGGTAATGGCGAAGAAAATCAAATGTAGTAGCACACTTCCAGAGGTAAGTATAGTGACAGTTCAAAACATTTGGAAACCTTACAACCAATACCAATTATCACCCCCTGAAGCCAGATTCTAGCCTCTTTTTGACAAAGCACAGAGAAGATCAGGTGCCTGAAGACCAGGACCTTTTAGTGGTCCACACAGGTCACATAGCTACATGGAAAAATTAAGTAATGGCATCGATAACATTATGCTAATGTTTCTTAGAAAGAAGGATCCAACCCCAGCGTTTTTTTTCAAATGCTTAACTTTACCTAAACCTGTCTGTGGCAATTAGCTTATAGTATTCAGGTCAACTTCTTGATCCAGTCTCACTGAGCTGGACTGGCACATACCTATCTAGGTGAGTTTATCCTCGGAGTTCAGATTTAAAGAGCCAGGCTGTCTGGTTTTCGTATATGATGAAGTCTTTTATGTGTTATTCATAACTGTTGCTATTTCTAAAGCAGCGAAAATCATGGTGATTCCAAACAATGTTCGCCTCAACTGTGCCACTAAGCTTTCATTTATGTAATACATGAAGCAATCATCCAGACGTTTGCTTTAATGCCCAAATGCATTTGACAGAACTAGGCTATATAGCCAATATGCCTTAGGTAAATGAGATTAAATAGATATGATCAAAGCAAATTTACAATATATCTGTAGGTCGCGTTGAGCCTTGAGGCTGAGGCCAATCAGAAGGTTATTCCCACAAATTTTTTAGGAAATATTTATCAGACCACAAACTAATGAAATCACAAACAGTATCATTGCACAATATTAAAAATTAACACAGAAACATTCAAGACGATAAATTGAAATTTAGCATAAGTCGATTTCGTCTACTATGATTGGTGTAGGCGACTTTGAAGGGGAAGAAGAAGGCGCAGCAGTAGAAGCAGGAGCGGGACTACTTGTTTCTGATTTGGATGGATCAGGCTTATCTGCTGCTTCAGTGGAAAACTGTATGTTTGCAAGGGCATCACTGATTTCTTCTGCTTTTTGACCAACTTTTTCTGTATCAACTGGGATCACTGGTGAAATATTGCGTTGTTCTTTAGTTTCAAATATAGGTATTCGCAGTGACCGAGCCAATTTGGCATAAGCTGTATCCATGTATTTAAAAAGAGGAGTATTGGTAATTTCTGAAACTTTATCTTGATTGCAGTTGTTGAATGCTTCAAGCAAATTGGAGAGTGCCAAGTATTCTTCACTTTCCTCAAAACCAGATACACTTTCACACGAAGCATACAGGCTTTGTTCAGCTTTAACAGGGTCTCCTCTGGTTAGATGAACCAAAATCAGAGCACAAGATAGTCTGGCACCAGCTCCATGATCGCTTCCTGCTACTCGACCCAGTAAAGATTGCTGGTGCATAATATTTTCCACTGCTTCATCATATTGTTGTAACCCAACGTGTAATCGAGCAGCTTTATCTAAGAGTTCAGAAGCCGATCGCAACCTGTCGTTATCTTCATTTTCATAGATTTCTGCTGCTTTTTTAAACATTTTGATTGCCCATTCAGGATGTGACATTTGAACAATTTTTCCTGCCCTATCAAGACAAAGAGCAGCCGTGTCTGGAGTACCATCTTCCAAAAACATTTTTGAAGCACGATCAAACTGAGCCATTGCTTTTCCAAAGTCTTTTATATCACGGCAAATGAGTCCCGCATCCTCATAAGCTTTTCCGGCATGATAACGAGAGTTGTTTTTATAATGGCATTCACCTAATTTATTGTAAGCTTCCAGTGCTTTATCTAATGCTCTGCCATTTTTGTATGCCATGGCTGCTTTTTGGTAGCATGATGCAGCACTATCGAAATCGGGACTCCATTTAAAAAATCCCGTTTTTAAGTGGCTCTCTGCTTCACGTACAAGAGCATTACCTTCTGATACTTTTGAATTACTCATTTATATTAACACAGTTAAACAAAGCATGAATAACATTATTGATCATTTCATAGCATAAAGTGACTTCATTCACACAAACTCTAAAAAAACTTTAACAGTTTAATGCATAGTTTTTAATAACTATAACAAGCCTTTTCCAAAAAACAACCCCATTATCATAAGTTAGAAGGCACGATCATTACTGCCATGCCATAAAAGCAATATTCTAAGCAATTCCGTCCTATTAATAAGCTAAATAAAAAAATTACAACCAAAACATTTAAGTTTCAATAACAGCAAAAATGATTAACAGCAGATGTATTGTGAGGATACTATGGTAAACACTAATTAATACATAACCAGTCTTTCTTTTGAAGAAAAACGTAAGTTTTAAACGAATTATTTATGAGTAGTAGGGGTAGTAAATCTCTTACGACAAGTGATGGCATCAAGCATGTTACTGATACTAGCCAAGCTCAAAAGCTTAGAGCAGGGGTCTCAAACACGCGGCCCGCGGGCCGCATGCGGCCCGTGATAGCATATTGTGCGGCCCGCGATGCACCTTGGATTTTCACATAAATAATTAATCTCTTTCAGGGCCTCATACTTTTATCAGGATTCATAGCCAAGAGTATCATTTCTTAGTGCTCACCCTGCAACATAGCTTTATGACGTTAAAATTGTTCGATTTTTTTCTTTTTTATCCAATCTAGAAGTTACAGCGTTTCTTACCCTCTTGCTCGTTTTTCATACTTTTTATGTTTCTGTATTAGGCTGCGTTCAACATTGATGGCGCAATTTTGTGTTTTGTTATCGCTTTGAAAGGACCCTTTCGATTTTTCATTTTTTGAGTAAAGATGGTCAGTCAGTTAGTTCTACTAGGACTAAGTTTTTAGTCTAGCCTCTAGTTGAGGTGGTTAAGTTAATTGCTGTAGTTGAAGAGTAAATATTTGTTCTTTTCAGAACCAAAGCGAAAGAGGCAATTTGAGTTGCAAAGCAAAAGTAATTACTGTAGCTACATTTTACAAAAACTAAAATTTAGCTTTATATAATGTCTTCCAGTTCCAAAAGAAAAATTGCAGACGAAAGGAGGGTTTTTCAAGAAAAGTGGGAAGAGTTGTATTTGTCACTGCGGTCGGTGATATAAATCATTGCCTTATTTGCCAGAAAAATATGGCTGTTATGAAGGAGTATAACATGCGTCGGCACAACGAAACAATGCACAAAGATGAATATGATGGATATAAGGGCAAAGTTAGGAAAAAAAAACTAAAGCGCATGAAATCATCACTGTGCAAACAAAGAAGTATGCTCGCCAACATTAATCTGTTTAACAAAAATGCTGTAAGAGCAAGTTTTGCTTTAGGTGAAATGATAGCCAAGTCATCACGGCCTTTCGCAGAAGGTTTGTTCATAAAAAAATGTCTTTTAAAAGCAAGTGACATCTTATGCCCTAATCAAAAGAAACTGTTTGAAGGCATAAGCTTGTCGCCTAATACAGTTGCAACCAGGGTTACAGAATTAGCTGCCGATGTTGAGAAACAATTACTTGCGATGGCAAAAAACTTTGAAGCATTTTCAATCGCTCTCGACGAAAGCACAGATGTGTCAGGCACAGCACAATGTGCTGTGTTCATCAGGGTGTAGACTGCAGTTTAAACATAACAGAAGAATTTCTGGAATTAATACCACTGAAGAGTATTACAACTGGACGTGATATTTATTTAGCCTTAGAAAACTGCATGAAAAAACATGGCTTGCCATGGGATAAGCTTGTATGTTTGGCTACTGATGGTGTACCAACAATGTGTTCCAGTAATGTAGGCGTTGTTGGATTAGTGAAAAAGAAACTAAACAGTCTTGAAGCAAATGAAATTAACTTCATTAGTGTTCACTGCATTTTACATCAAGAAGCTCTTTGCAGTAAAAGTCTAGAAATGAAGGAAGTGATGGATTTAGTAGTTAAAACAGTCAACTTTATAAGATCTCATGGGCTGAATCATCGGCAATTCAAATCTTTTCTGGTAGATATGGACTCCAAATATGGTGAGCTTCTTTATCATACTGAAGTAAGATGGCTGAGTCGTGGAAAAGTTTTGAAACGTTTCTTTGCACTTAAAAAAGAAATATCTTTATACATGAAAATAAATAATAAAGCAATTCCTTTGTTGGATGATCCTACTTTCCAATGCAGCCTTGCTTTTCTAACAGATATTACACATCATGTGAATGAATTGAAAGTGAAACTTCAAGGTAGAAACCAGATTATCACGCAGATGTACGATGATGTAAAATCGTTCAAAGTTAAACTCGGCTTATAAATAAAGCAGTTACACGAGGGAAATATGATTCATTTCTCAACTCTGAAGTCATTAGGAAAAGTTGAACCCAAATGCTTGAAAGAATATGCTGATTTGTTGTCAACTTTAATTCAACAGTTTGATATACGCTTTGCAGAATTTAAAGCACTACAGCCCCAATTTCAACTTTTTTCAATGCCATTTGCGGTTCAAATTGACGATGTTGCAGAGGAATTACAAATGGAATTGGCAGAACTTCAGAGCGATACTATTTTGAAACAAAAACATGCAGATGTAGGGATTCCAAAATTCCACTCATTTCTTTCTCAAGAAAGGTTTCTGAGATTACTCTCTGCTACTGCAAGAATTATTGCAATGTTTGGAAGCACATATGTATGTGAACAATTTTTCTCATCCATGAAGGCTAACAAGTCTCGTAAGATCACGGCTCACTGATGAACATTTACAGGCAACGTTGAGAGTGGCTACCTCTAATGAATTCAAACCTAATATTGGGCTCCTTGCTGGTGCGAAACGCTGCCAGCTAAGTAGCCAGAACAAAATATAACTGTAATGCCAAGTAAATTTAAGTTACTCACGACTTATTTTTGTTTATTGGGTTTTTAATGAGTGTTTTGTTTATTTGCCTTTAATTGTGTATTGCGGCCTGCGGGTTAACTTGCAAGTTTTCATTTGGCCCTCAGAACAATTTGAGTTTGAGACCCCTGGCTTAGAACCACTTGACTAAAATTGGATGCTAACAATTTGAAAAAATTGTTGCAAATGATGTATTACAGTGCCTCTGATATCGTGATTTGACTATTATGCATGAGATACTTCCATGACAACCTTGAAGAATGAGATGTACTACTTGGAAACAGAAAAATACTTTTACTAATGTTTGCTGCTGAAACAGTAGAAAAAACTGAGGGTTACCAACTGTCGAAAAGTTGCAGAAGAGTAGAAGTCAAAAAGAATATAGAGCTAACCAAAATTTAGCTAAACAGTAATTCATCAAGCAGTTCCCAGGATTCAAAAAATTTATAAATTTGTAATTATTAAAAGCTGATATCACTATTTTTTGCTCAATTATTCAGCAGCAATCTTAGCAAAACCTGTATCTTTTTTGTTTCCGGAGATTCATTCTTAAGGTGTGTACACTCATTTTTAATTTGTGTAATAAAAGCTTTTGTTACTTATCAATACGACATGAAAAGGCACATTGATATAACATTTACAACAAACTTTTTGGTGCAAATGTAATTCTGGTTTTGATTTTGTTACAGAGCAGTCTTGAATCAAAGAACATGCAGTACACAGCATTTTTTTTCCAGGACATCAATGTACTTAAGGCCATTATTACTTTAGAGACTACAGCATTTAGCAGTATTACTTGCAGTCATGCAGCCCCACATTATAATAGACTGAGGATACTTGATAGTTGGTGAGATGCAGTATCACTTGTACTTTTCTATGTGTCTACTTCCGATACACTTATTGTCAGCATGGTTGCTAACATTAAATACCAACTCATTGCTGAACAAAACTCTTCCATTTTTTCTGCATTTCTGATGTTGTAGAAGTTTCTGATGTTGTAGAAGTACAAATGATGTTGTAGAAGGACCAGTGGAAAAAGTGGCTCGTAATGAAATTGTGGAAGCAATTCAAAGTATGAAATCAGGAAAGGCAACTGGAACATCTGGAGTAAGTGTGGAGATGATAGTTGCAAGTGGTAAAATTGGGGTTAAAGTGATGATGGAACTATGCCAGCATGTATTGGATGGTAGAGGAATGCCTGATGAGTGGAAAACAAGTGTGATTGTACCTATCTTTAAAGAAAGGGTGATGTGATGAGCTGTGGATCATACAGAGGAGTGAAACTGCTAGAACATGCCACGAAAATTGTTGAAAGGGTACTAGAGGGCGAATATAAACACTAGTCAATTCGAATGAAATACAGTTTGGATTTATGCCAGGAAAAGGAACAGTAGATGTGATATTCATTGTGAGAAGAATGCAGGAGGAATATCAAAAGAAGGACAAGAAGTTGTATATGTGTTTTGTTGACATGGAAAAAGCTTTTGATAGAGTGCCAAGAAAAGTGATGGAGTGGGCCATGAGAAAGAAGGGTTTATCAGAAGTAATAGTTCGGGCAGTTATGAGCCTGTATGATGGTGCAAAGACAAGAGTGAGGGTGGGATCTGCATATTCAGAGGAATTTGAAGTAAAAGTTGGTGTACATCAGGGATCTGTGCTGTCGCCACTATTGTTTGCAATAGTGGTGGACGTAATTACAGAAAATGCAAGAAGGGGTGTGGTTAATGAATTGCTATATGCAGATGACCTTGTTATCATGAGCAAACACATGGAGGACTTGAAGAAAAGGTTTTGAAATTGGAAGGATGCACTGGAAAGTAAAGGTTTGAAGGTCAACACCAGAAAAACAAAAGTGATGGTAAGCGGGTCGGAAGGAGAATTATTCAAAAGCAAGATAGATCCATGTGGAGTTTGTGGGAGAAGAGCCATGGCCAATTCAGTGTTGTGCACAAAATATGGAAACTGAGTTCATGGCAAATGTGCAAAAATAAAAAGAGTTACCGCTAGGTTGGCAATGCATTTTGTTTGCCCAAAATGTAAAGGAATAATGGAAGGGACGATGGATTTGATCGAGAAGTTGTGCGATGAAGTGGAGACAGTGAACGGATTTTTGTTTTTTGGGAGACAGACTAAATGCTAGTGGTGGTTGTGAAGCGGCAGTCACAGCAAGAGTAAGAATTGGTTGGGTAAGATTCAGGGAATGTGGAGAGTTGTTGCTTGGAAATAGGTTTCCTCTGAAGATGAAAGGTAAAGTCTATCATTGTTGTGTAAGATCAGCAATACTGTATCGAAGTGAGACATGGTGTCTGAAAGAAAATGAAAAAGCAATTTTGAGAAGAATGAAGAGAGCTATGATGAGAGCCATGTGTGATCAGAAAGTGGTAGACAGGAAGACGACTGAAGAACAGAGGGATATGTTGGGGTTGAAGGAAATTATAGACCGGTTAGCAACAGCAAATGGAGTTAGATGGTATGGACATGTGCTGAGGAGGGATGACGATAGTGTTTTGAGGGTTGCTCTGAATCTTGAAGTGAGTGGCAAGAGAAAGCGAGGACGACCGAGGAAGACCTGGAAGAAGCAGGTGGAAGAGGAGACAGATAAGATTGGTTTGAAGAAAGAGGATGCCCTGAGACGAGACAAGTGGAGGGACAGAGTGCGAGAAATTGCAAAAGGAATGGGGTAAATCTGGCCATCTCTGCTAAAGGGACAACACTGGATAAAAACTGAATCACTACTACTACTTCTGTCAGCAATGACTTTTGCCAGGCCTAGTATTCTTTATGTTCAATTTCAAACAGCCTTTTCTCATCGTAGGAGCATATTACTTAGTACCAGTGCTCTCTCATTGTTCTCCAGTGAGTTCTTTGGAAATCATCCACCACTTTGCCAAGGCAAATGTGACCAGAGTTTGGTCTTCTCTTTTTGTAGACTTTCACTTCGTTCCTTATCTTAGCTTGTAGGTAGTGGGTATTTTGCCATCCATAGCATATTACCCTTTAAAGCTATTTTACCATCACAATTTATGTATCTTTTAACAAGCATATTTGCATCAATTTGTGATACTGTGGTGTAATGTATAGGACTGCTGCTTTCAAATGCAATGATTTCAGGATTGAATCTATGCAGGCAGGGCACTGAGAGAAAAGTAGTGCACACTGAGGGGGTGGCAGTATGTGAATGGAATGAAAAGTGTACACTGGGAGATGAGCTTGTGTGTTACACATGATAAAAATTGACCAATGAGAAAAAAACTATGTCATATTTTTAATACAACATTAAAATTGACCAATCACAAATGTTTGATGACAACACAGCTTCCAAGGGTTAAATGCTATTGATGGTAAAAGAGCCATTGCCACACTTATACTTTCCTGTTTTGTCTCCATGATTTAGGCACTTTTTGTATAACTATTTGAAAGCATCCAGTTTTCTTTGCAAAAAATCTCTTAAGATTTTCTTTGTTTAATGATCACCTTTCTATTGGCAACAAAGCCTCATGAGGTGAGACAACTACATTAAAAAGGTAAGTTTCAAGCTCAAAGATGTTGGAAGCAGAAGTGGCTGAGAGAAGCTGGCATTTAAATTACAGCTTGTCATTTGGATTCAAACTGTAAGTTTTTCTAATTGCAATGACACAGATGGATAACTGATAACTTGAAAGTAAGTTGTAAAGTCTCATTGCAGTCTTACGAACTCTTATTTTCTTCTTGCTTTTAATAAGTTGTATAAGTTATCAGTTTGGTGACCAGCATGGTGCAATGAAATAAGCGGATGACTTTTTATTGAAAGACTGCAAGTGGAGAGCTCTAATTGTTGCATTGCATGTGCAGAGCAGAGCATAACTGGTGTTCGATGTTAAGTTTACACTATGACTAGTACTAAGTGCAACCAAGAATGTAATTGACTGCTGACTCAAGCATCAATAAGGTCATTTTGCATTTTTCCAATGCTAAATATTTCTTTGGTGTTATTAAGTAGAATACTGTTTCGACCTATCAGGTCTCTTCAGTGGAGTTACTATACATGTAAGACCTTGTGACCACTCGGCTGTGACAGCACTATTGTTCTAGCAGTTGTTAGACTTAGTGCACCTACGACAACCACCACTCGTGACGAGTGATACGGCTTCACAGAGGTTGACAGACCAACCACTACAGTGGACCCAGTATTAGGTCGCACAAGTGTGACGGTCTAAGCTATGCTTTATTAAAAGCCTCTAGCTTCTCATTGGTCACCAACTGCACTGAAGAAACCTGATAAGTCGAAACAGTGTCACTGTCTGCAGTTTGCTAAGTGTATCGCTAGCCTCTTGCATTACTATACATGTAAGTAGAATAATTTATCATCATTATTTGTTTATGAAAGCTGTTTTACTATTGATCGTGTTTTACTTCTGCAGTTTACTTTTCAATTGAATACACCACATTGGTATATGGACTAGTAGGTGGCTCAACAGATCAAATGACTAGTTTTGTGAGAAAGGTTAAAAAGTATATCAGTAGTAGCTTTTTGTATACATGTACCACTTACTGCTATGACCTCATTATTAAAAAAAAAGAAAAGATAAAATAATTTAAAGTTGCAACGAGAGATTTTTCTTTAAATAAAAATGAAACCAATCAAACTCTTGTAAGTAGTTTGTTAATATCAACTTGTTAAAAATAATAAAAGTTTTATTAAGTGCTGGTATCACTATTATTTGCAATGTTTCAGGGTAGAATCTGCTTGCTTCTTGCTTCACCCAACATATTGCCTATTTTTGGCAACCACACTAGTCTCTGCATTAAGGAAATCACAACAAAACTGTGATTTGCAAAAAACAAATGCTTAATCTTCAGAATAATTTGGCAATATAATATTGTAATGCATACTTTAACTTGTTTAATTATGTTATTTTACCCAATCTGGTAGATATATTTTTAGTATTATACAGATTTTCTTATATTTTTGCCTTTCTGAAATAAGGTAAATAACAATTGTGCTGATAGCTAAGCAGATAAGAAACGTTTTATATTGATAAATCAAATAGGTAAGTAATACGCAACATAGGTAAGTGACATGACAAGTGGAAAAGTGATTTAAAGCTTTGTGCCATATAGGTATGTTCATCATAGCAAGGATAATTTACAAACAAGGAAGTTGATGTTAATATTACAGTAGTTCTAATTAGTACATGATCACATTATTCAAGGGTGGGGTCAGGGTTATGTTTTGCTTTAGAGTTAGTTGACAGTGCAAGGCACCAGATATTTGACATTACAAGATATTATGCACATCAAAGACATATACTAATTGGTAAGACCTGCAAGGTTACATGCAATATAAGAAAGTGTATCTACTTTCAAAGAACTTTCAAATGTTCTTTTCTAGTTTTAACTTTTAACTGACTTTTTTCAATGAAATCTGACATCATATGCCAATGTCACAAAACCAAGACAGCTACTCTTAGCAGGGATCAAGCTTTCGTTTGTTGTCAAGTGCAGGTTTAATAATAGGCAGTGGCTATTTTGCCGTCGACAGCAATTTACCCTCAGAGACTATTTTGCCGTGAGTTATTTGTGATTGGACAATCTTAATGACGTACTAAACATGTGACTTTTGGTCGCCTCTGATTGGTCAATTTTAAAAACAAAAAAAAATTTTGCACCCCCAGGTCTCTATCCCCCACCCTGTACACTCCCTTCCAGTGTACACTGCCCCGTACATTTACATACCGGGCCTGCCCCTTCAGTGTACACTGCCTTTCTTTTAAAGCCCTGGGCAGCTGAGATTCGAACCCACAACCATGGTATCTCAAGACCAGCGCTCTATCCACTACACCACAGAGTCACTGGTGCGATTATAGCAAATTTAGCTATATAAACACATGTGAATGTTCACGGCAAAATACATTCCAAGGGCAAATTGCCGTCAACGGCGAAATAGCCACTGTCTTAATAATACATATTTAACAACTTACAGTCCCGTGAAACATCTCATTATAGTCACTTGTCCATGGATTTAACACCTTACCTTCCTATAAAAGATAGCACACAAAACTAGAAGAGCCTCTTTTTTGTATGGCACATAACCCTGCCATAATTATCTTCCCTATATCTATTACAACCTTATTCTAATTGAGTTACTTGTATGGTACATAACTTAGCACTTTTCTGAAAGTTACAAACACCTCTTTATTTGAGTGATTTCCTTACTTCTTTAGTAAAGAGATTTTTAAATTTTTGATATTTTAAGTAATTTCACATTCTAGTTGGAATTTTCATGATTCGATTTAGTTTGAATTTCAGTATTTCAGTGTGGCCTAAAAATATCACTACTCATGTTTAATGTTAATTTCTGGAATAATAATTCAAGTGAAAATTATAACTTTGTAGCCTAATACTTTTTTAAACATATTTTAGCAATACCAAAGCCATAAAAAAGCTGCTGCACTGAGCAAAGGAGATTTATGGTATACAGGGATTCCTTGACTTGCATGAGTTCAACTTGTGCTAAATTTGACTTGCCTGAGCCAATCATTGATACTAAGTGTACAGGTTGCATGAGCCTTGTTCTCAACTTGCACCGTTCTTTTTTGGTTTCAAACAGAAAGAACATTTTTTAAATGCTTTCTTCAAGTGTTTCATAATATAACAATATTTAGTAGTTATTCCAAATAATATTTAAAGAAAACAACATCTGGTATTCAACTTGCACATCCCCCAATTACTTGTGCAAGGCAAAGAATCTCTGTATAACACAAATCATTTGCAATTAAAATTAATTCAAAAGTTACAATATTGCTCAGATGATTTTTGCTACTTTCTCTTAAATTTTGGATACGATTGATTTAGGCACTACTGTAGCCAAAGATAATACCAATAGTATCATTGGCTACATACCGTAATAGAATTTATGGTATGTAGCCAATGCATCAAACAATATAAAGTCGTTATTGAGGCCATTTCATTTAAATCAGAACAAGAAATGATAATATTGGTAACATACTTTTAGCCAAACATTTTTATTTACATTCAAAAAAATTATCCTCCCTTATTCTTTTTCTATTCTCAAGATTTCCCTTGCTTGAGACAAAGCATTTCAAAACTCTATTAACTTGCAAATTACTGAAATTGCACAGCCTACATGACACATTTTTAAGTTTGTTTAAGGAAGTGGCTATATTGCCATCAACAGCATTTTACCCTTGAAAGCTATTTTGCTCTCACTATCCATTTATGTATGTTTGAATAGCCAGAATTGCTAGAATTCTGGCAGTGATGCTGTGGCATGTGGAAACTGCAGCTGCCTTGAAATGCAATAATCACAGGTTGGAATCCTTGGTGGCAGGGCACTTACAAAAATTAAACTTGAGGGCACCAAATATGTGACTGTATGGGGTAGTGTAGACTAGGGCTGTTTGTTTTAATTTTTTTTGATCACTAAAATTGACAGTACAAAAATGACCAAAAGTCACACATTTAATGCATGATTAAAATTGACAAGTTACAACTGCCTCACAGCAAAAAACTGTACCGGTAGCTGCTGCTTTTGTATAAACTCAAGTTATTTTTCTTTAAGCCTAGTTTTCCCACTCACACCAGCATTAGGTCAAAACATCAGGACAAAGTACAAAGCATGGAGTACCATAATACACAAGCTCTAAGCTCAGAAGCTATTTGCTGATACGTTTTCTGCAAACTGCCAAAGTAAGGGAGCATCTTTACAAAACCATAAATAATTTTTCTATGCTTTTGCCCATGTAAAAAACTAATTCATGCTTTTTCCCATTGCAGAGTTATCTATAAATGTTAAAGACTCACAAGACCTAATAAATCTCTCCCACTAGAGGCCACTTTTACCCCTAAAAAATGTAGACTACCGTATTGACATACATCTACCTATTGGTTCTCAGATACTAACAAAACTAATGTGACATCACAAAAATGTAAACCAGAACTCAAATAGACTCGTCTTTAAAATTTTGCTATCAAAACTTTTAGGCAGTGGCTATTTTCCCGTCGACGGCAATTTACCCTCAGAGACTATTTTGCCGTGAGTTATTTGTGATTGGACAATCTTAATGACGTACTAAACATGTGACTTTTGGTCGTCTCTGATTGGTCAATTTTAAAAACAAAAAAAAAATTTTGCACCCCCAGGTCTCTATCCCCCACCCTGTACACTCCCTTCCAGTGTACACTGCCCCGTACATTTACATACCGGGCCTGCCTCTCCAGTGTACACTGCCTTTCTTTTAAAGCCCTGGCCAGCTGAGATTTGAACCCAAAACCATGGTATCTCAAGACCAGCGCTCTATCCACTACACCACAGTGTCACTAGTGTTATCATAGCAAATTTGGCTATATAAACACACGTGAATGATCACGGCAAAATAGATTCAAAGGGCAAATTGCCGTCGACGGTGAAATAACCACTGCCAAACTTTTATCTATAGTCAGTTACTAAAAAAGACCAGTGCCAAGTGCATAACTAAATTTACAGTTTCTACCAGTTTCTCTGCAAAAAAATTTCTGAAATCCATTATGGACCGTAGAATACCAGCTGGTAAAACCATTCCACAATGGCACAATCAAAAAGTTGTAAAGAATAACATTGAACATTGGGAAAAAACCGATACCGGTATTTTCAAAAAAAAATACATCAACGAATTATTCACCGAGTAGATAAAAAGTATCCTAGTTAGTCCTTTTTTATTTTTGGTGCTTATCGCAAATTTTTAGTGCAAGCGCTTGTGAAAAGTAGTCCAGGCACTCTAGTAACCCTGCAGATTACCCTTCAACAACATTAGGAGTTATTTAACCAGTGTTGCCAGGTTTTCTTCAAGTTTCCAGCGCAAGTGGTATATCAAACTGGTCCAAAAGTAGCCTAAAACTTGCCTGTTAAAAAGTAGCCCAAAATTCGCAAAGTTAGTCCAGACAGGGCCGTTGAGAGAACAGTCCAGACCCAGCATCAACACCAAGTTAGCCAGTGCTTCAGTTTGATTTCCAAAGAGAAAAGATCATCGCTGCTACCGTGGTTGTATTGCCCCACGGTTTAGGTAACTTCGCCATTTGTTTCACGTTGAACACCAAAAAAAGGTCATCACCTTCCAATCGCTGTCGATTTCACCTGGCGGTTCAGATAAAATCGACTATTTTGTAAGGATTTCATGTCAACTAAGGAAAATTTTGGACTGTGTTGCGAAAGTGCGCCAGCGACAATAAGAACCTCCATATGAGACACTTTTAACTATTTATACCGTTATTATTATTACGCGTATGAGCTCATGCTCTGTTTGCATGTCTTTCGTCAGACTGGGCCACCACGACGGGTAGACTGCCCGGCCCCACCATCTGTCTGCCACATAAAGACGGAGGCGTCCCGTTAAGTGCCTTGCCCAATGACACAACAACCAAGCTTGCCGGCTTGTTCTCCACACTATCCCTTATGTGCTGAGCGCCAAGCAGGGAAGCTGTGAATACCATTTTTTAAAGTCTTTTGGCATGACTCGACAAGGGAAATGAACCCCAGGTCTACCGACTGCGAAGCGGACGCTCTAACCACTACACCATCGCGCCGGTTTATTTATACCGTACTTCTACACTTTTGTCACTCCATAAACTAGCCCAGGGGTGGGCAAGCTTTTAAGTCGGAGGGCCGCATTGACCATACAAGAGTTGGCCGAGGGCCGCATTGACCATTTAAAAGTCGCCGAGGGCCAGTGCTTAAAATCTTCCAATAGCTGTATACAATGCAAGAGCTTGCATTAGCTTAAAATCTTGCGATAACTTCTTGCAATGTCGTATTACATGGCTTTGAAAATGATGGTGGAAATTGCCTTTATTTGGACGAAAAATGCGTCAATTTAAACTAAGAATTGAGTAGCGGCTCTCTCAATGATGGCTTTTAAAGTTTCTGGCTCTTTAATACGGCAAGTGTTCCTCCTGTCGCGCAACGGCAGGCATCCGACTGTTATCCGGGTTAAAACGAGTGCACTCCATGTGTCAACTAGTCACTTCTATCATGATAGCTACTCAACGTAGATGGCGATCCATATATAAAGCCAGGTGTTGTTGGTGATTTTTTGCTTGTGGTTTGCAGTTGAAGTTGCTGAGGTTGCTACACTCCCCTTATCATATTAAATTAGATATGTGGAAGTTTCTACAAGTGTTGGCGGGCCGCACAAAATGCTCTGGCGGGCCGCATGCGGCCCGCGGGCCCACCCCTGAACTGCCCATCCCTGAACTAGCCCAAAATAGTGCAACTGCTTGGCAAAAACCAGCCCAAAAAACTACAACCCGCGACTGCTAAATTTTTCCCGCAACGCCCAATCAAAACCAATTCCGCGGGTGAATTCCACGGGAAAACCGCCGAAACGGCAACGCTGTATTTAACCTTGTCTCCAACTTCCAAATACCTCTTTTATAAGTTATTCAGGAAAATGGATCCAATCAATTTTAGATTCTATATTTCTGGATTCAAAAATTATTACAGTAATCCTGACAGAATAATCCCTTGATTAAAAAAAGACAAAAAAACGGCTAAAAAACGAAAATCACGTAACCGACGAACACACGCAAAAATGACATTAATCAAAATCCTCACGAGAAAGATTTTGCTGCAGCAGATGCGCATTTTTGGAATTAAACTATTAAGTATTAGGACCTAAACTTACCGCTTTTTTGCAACTATTGCGATTTATGTGTGAGCTGACGCATCTGGCTGGGACCTGTTGCTGGTCTCTGGTATAAACGCAGCCTGGCAAAATAAAACTAACCCGATATCAAACATTGGCAAATTAGTTATTATAAAAGCAGCGCCCCCATCAGTAATGTCGAGTTTGAAAATATCGGTTCAGCCGGCTTCATCGAATTGATATTTGGGAGAACATTAATACAAACTTAATGTGTTGTCGACACAGCCAATTGTTCCACAATCAAAAGTACAGATCGATTTTTTTAAAGGAAATTGATTAAACCTTATAAAATATGACAGGGGTTGCTCGTAGCCGCCATTTTTTTCCAACAGTTTCTGGAGTTTATTGCTACATCTTGCTTGCCTTGTTTTGTAAATAGAAACTGAACTTGTTCGCAATCGAAACAACCAGTGATTTCAAAAAGTTTTATTTGTTTATTTTATAAAGTGCATGAAAGTAAAATTTCAAAGTTATGGAAAGGAGAGACACCAGATAGTTTCTGGAGTTCCTGGCTACATTTTATTTACCCTGTTTGGTACGTAGGAACTGAACTTGTTCGCAATTAAAGCAGCCAACGATTTCAAAAAGTTTATTTGTTCATTTTATCAAGTGTCAGAAAGTAAAAATTAAAAATTATGGGAAGAAGAGACGCCAAAGTAATTTATATATGCATTTTCAAGAATAGCCAACTAAATATAATATTAGAACCACTATATATATATACGAATTTTTCGTAGCTGAATGTCTATTTGTACGATTTAAAGCCTCTGACTGCGCGCATGTTGCTTGATCCTGGTGTAACATTCGGTCGAAGACCTGTATTATGATGTCACTATACGTATTATGTACAATTAAGTTTTTGTAATAGCAGCCTTTAGCAATGTTATGGTCAAGAACATGAAATTAGCCGGCTGCGTTAACCTCACCCAATTGCAAAGCAAATGGCCGCAACATTTAAATGATATGTAGCTCGATACTAATATTTTGTTGCAAAAGGTTAAACAGGACCATCTTTATCTCCTTATACTTCTAAGGGGGCCATCAATTTCTTTGCTTGGAGTAGGCTGCTGTTTAAAATGCTCAGAGATTTTATTTTTGCATAAATCTTTTTGAAAGTTTCGATAGATAATGCCAAAGAACCATGCTTTTGAGAAAGAATAGTGAAAAAGTATCAAAGAACTTGATTTTTCTAGAAATTAAAATTTTGTGAAGTCCGGCCACCAAAATTTTGAGAGTTTTTAACCGGCAGGCTACATTTCAAAATTTGCAAAATCTTCACTTTTTGATAAATTTTTTTGAAAATTTAGATGGATAATGCCAAAAAACCATTCTTAGTAGGAAAAATAGTCAAAATGTAGACCTACCAATAAACTAAGATTTTTTAAAAATGCAACTTTTTAGGTATAGTGGGAAAATAGTTTAACTAAAAATGGAACTAGATGTATGGTAACCCATTGTTGATTTGCCATTATAAACTAATCCTTGCCTTAAGTATTCCTTAACTAGTTAAAGTAACATATTGCTGGAAAGCAAATTTCTACAGCTTTGAAACGACACTGATCATTGTAGTACCTTATCATAACCATTATACATTAAACTAATCTGTTTTTGATCAGCTTACCTCTTTTAGGGGAAAAAAGGTTACTCTACAGATCCTAAAGTTCAATTGTTTCAGTATAAAATTTAATAATAAATGTGCATGTCATATATTATCAGAATCGCCTTGAAATACCATTAAATTTTTCAAAAAATTTCGAAAATCGTTAAAAAACGTGGCCACAAATCAGCTTTCAAGTAAACTGATTTTGTAAAAATGCACTTTTTGAAAAAATCAAATGATGATCTCTGGTAGCGAAAGTCTGTGTTATTCTTACCAGGTATCATTAAGACATCATAAGGTAAGTAAAAGCGTATAGGAAAAAAGCAAGACTTAAAATGCTTCAATATAGAATCTATTGTTGCATTGCCAATTGAGCTGTTATTGTTGTAGAGCTGCTTTAATCGAAAGCACCTTGTCAAGATCATCCAAAAAAGCTTTTTATCGCGTTTCTACGATGAGCAATTTTTGAATAAATTAAGAAATCAAAATTTACAATTAATCATTAATTATGACGTGATGTGAAACCGCAAATAGATGAAATTTGGTGAAAATGACATACCGGTGTATTCGCTTTCGTTGAAACCAAAAACAGCTTTCCTTGGTGCAAAAATGCGATTTTAAAAAAATTACGTTTGATTATAACGTCATCGTGATGTCACAAACCCCCCTACGACACTTACCCTAAGGAGGTGATCAATCGAGCCAAGTTTGATGTTTGTATGCTTGGAAGTTCCGGACGATTTTCGACAAACAGTCTCACAGACGGGATCGTGCTTTATATACAGTAATCCCTCGCTATATCGCGCTTCACCTATCGCGGCTTCGCGGAATTTTTCACAGTTCTTTTTTTACAGTGAATCCTGATTGGCTCAGGGGCTTTACTGTTGTCTAGAAGTAAAAAAAGTTGAAAAAAGTGAAAAAAGTTGATGTATACGCTAATATTTCTATTTCTTAAACACATTTTGGGCCTGAAAAGAGGTTTTGTTTTTTGTTTCATTCTGCAGTACAGTATTGCATTGTAAGTAGTAGTTATTCAGTTTTTATCCGGTGTTTTCCCTTTAGCAGAGATGGCCGGATTTACCCCATTCCTTCTGCAATTTCTCGCACTCCGTCCCTCCACTTGTCTCGTCTCAGAGCATCCTCCTTCTTCAAACCAACCTTCTCTGTCTCCTCTTCCACTTGCTTCTTCCAGGTCTTCTTCGGTCGTCCTCGCTTTCTCTTGCCAGTCACTTCAAGATTCAGAGCAACCCTCAAAACACTATCGTCATCCCTCCTCAGTACATGTCCATACCATCTAACTCCATTTGCTGTTGCTAACCAGTCTATCGTTTCCTTCAACCCTAACATATCCATCTGTTCTTCAGTCGTCTTTCTGTCTACAATTTTCTGACCGCACATGGCTCTCACCATAGCTCTCTCCATTCTTCTCAAAATTGCTTTATCATTTTCTTTCAGACACCATGTCTCACTTCGATACAGTATTGCTGATCTTACACAACAATGATAGACTTTACCTTTCATCTTCAGAGGAAACCTATTTCCAAGCAACAACTCTCCACATTTCCTGAATCTTACCCAACCGATTCTTACTCTTGCTGTAACTGCCGCTTCACAACCACCACTAGCATTTAGTCTGTCTCCCAAATAACAAAATCCATTCACTGTCTCCACTTCATCGCACAACTTCTCGATTGAGTCCATCGTCCCTTCCATTATTCCTTTACATTTCACTAAAATAAAGCTGTAAATATAAGTAAATATATTGAATATAAATATATAAGTAATACAAAATACAATACATACAATATAATATAAATATAATATATAATATACTATAATATAATATAAATACAATGTAAATATAATACAAAAATATAAGTAAAATAATTCAGTAAAATCACAGTAAAAAATAAAGCTGACTACTTCGCGGATTTCACCTATCGCGGGTTATTTTTGGAACGTATCCCCCCGCGATAAACGAGGGTTCACTGTATTAGATTTTCGTGTGAGCTCTCCGTAGAAAAATAAGAACATAACATTTCTATCTATTGTGAAAGGCGCAAGATACCATTGTGACGTCAGAATCGGTAGTAAACATCAGTCACTGAAACACCATTTCTATGTTCGAGGATTACCTGAAATAATTCTAAGGGTGTAAATAAACGTTTAAATTTGCCTACTTCGGTTTGCAAACTATTACAATTATTTTCTTGCATGGAAACTAACTTTACTGTTTAATCCTAAGTCTTTGCACTGCAGACAATCTTTAAGTTACGATATTTCCGCTTCATTGTCAGTTTCTTTAAAATGCTTTTTGTCTTTGTATTGTGAAATTCTACTTTTTTTATGAAGTAACGGCCTCATAGTCATCTGTTATAAAGTTGTTAGTGGCTAAAATAATTTATTTACTGGTCGAAATCAGTTGTAAAAAAGTGAAAGTTGTTTGAGGGATGCTGCCATAAGTTTTTTATTTTTGTGATCTTTTCTGCTCCTGCCGTATTTAAATCTTGCTGATCTCGGCATACCCCCGCGTGCTTTTGAATAACACTCGCTTGGTTGACGATTTATTGACGAAACCCTAAAACCTAAAATAACTGACAATGAAATCACGCGAATGAATCTGAACACTAATTAATACAAAAACTAGCTACTTAAAAAAGTGACGAGCCGAAATAAAGCCGGAAACACAATAGCTGTAGATAGGATATCCGAGGTTCAAATCTATAGCTTAACACTCGGCCAAAGTTACAAATACAATAGTTATCAAAGTCTGAATTCAAATAAATCATTAGCTTAGATATAAACTGTAGTTACCATTGCTGCAAATGCTTCGACTACACTAAAACCAATTTAAAGCAAGTGTCTAGCCTCTTTGACATGAAATTACAAGTGATAATGTGCGTTAGGTAACTATGCAAAACAAGATTGATCGCGTAAATAAATGAATTGCAGCGTGCAGCCAAGCATGCAAAATCGGTGAAAGAATGTAAGAGCTCAAGTAAACCAAATCATTTGCCTTTCTTGATGGTACTGTGATAAGAGATATAGTTAGTAATCGAGACTCATTTTGGCGGCATCAACCCTCAACACTTTACCTAAACTGTATTTGAGTGGATTTTCAAATACTTTTTCATCGTAATTTTTCTGGTAATTAATGCTGCATGTGGTGAAAAGAGAAGACTGGAGAAGGGTTAGCAGAGCGTCTCGACAAGAATTGAGGCGTGGCACTCGTGGTGGTCACGAGACGTTATTTGTGTGAAGTGTGAAAAAGTAAGAATTTACAAAGCCTTGGTGAAGGTAACACACTGGTCGCTTTCAAACAACAAAATGCCAGTGAGCTTGACCAAAATATATGTGCCTCCCTCCGAAACTTGAAAAATCAATCAACTAATTACGATTTCATGTAGTGCAAAATGAAACATCCTATGTGATAGGCGGGTTCTATTCCCATTACCGTAACGTGAGTGATACGTTATTCGCAGCTCACTTGAAAACTTTTTACAAAAGCCTTAGAAATTTATCCAAACACTGTGTGACAATGCTTAACCAAAACTTTTCCCTCATTCAAAAATCATAATCGCGAAGAGTTGCAGTGGACGAGGACGGATTTCATATCAAATGGTGTTGGTTTAAAGAAATAATGCTTTCTTTAACCAAGGTGACCCCACAGGAGAGTCAAGTTACATTTTCTTAATCAAATTTTACATACGGTAATCCTGTAGCGGTTTCGAACCCGCTTTTTATGTCAACAATGTTTTTGATCTAAGTTGTCTTGTATCACATCTTTTCAGCGCTTTTGGTCAGTCCCGTAGCACTCCAACTTCGGGCCCCCCCCAAAGTAAGCGCAAGAGCCCCTGCGCACAGGTCATATCACTTTAGAGGTGTAAAATTGAAAAGCTGCATTAAGAAAATACACCACAATTTGTACATAAGTAAACAGGCTAATGTCAGAATAAAGCATGCCGATACCGAAGGTGCAAGTCATAAAAAATTCGGCACCGATGCCAGAGTTCAGTAGGACATTTATGCAGACACTGCGAAACGAAAGCAATGACACTGAAAAACATGAAAAAGTTATAAAAACACAGTATCATTTAAATAGTCTGGAGCGAACCTTTTTGTTCGCAAATGCTGTTATGACATTGTCATAATCAAGAGATCGGGCGCAGTCATTTTCGATTGACAACATGGCTAATGAAGATAGTCTACTGTCTGTCATAGACGTTCTATTAAAAGTTTTGATCAGTTTCAATTTGCTGAAGCTTCTTTCAGCGCTGGCAACAGTCACGGGGCAAGTTAGTAAGATTCGAAGTGCGATGTACACATTCGGATACAATTCAAATAAATGAGTCTTTAGAAGATAGTTCAGAAAGTCTTGAGCCGTTTTGAGATTGCGTTTTTTTGTAAAATTAAAACAAACCGCTGTAGCTCAGCTCTCATTTCATCAGAATCAATGTCACCGAACTTTTTTTGGAACTCTTTACAGCAAGTAAGAAGAGCATTTTCTTGTTGCACAAGCAAAAGTTTGTCTCGTGTGTACAAAAACGAAAAGGCGGAAGAAACCTCACGTAACAAATTAAAGCGCTCCTTTATTGACATAATAGCCTGGTCTACTAATGGATAGAAAAAGTTGCTTTTAAATTTCAGTTCAGGAGTAGCTCGTTGTTCCTCTTCACCTTGGTAATCAAACAATCTTCTTTTCTTTCCACTTCTTGACGGAGGAAAAGAAGGATCAATATCCAATTCCTGTGCTATTTCAACAGCAGATGTTGCGGCACTGTCGTAACCCGTTGTGCGATAGTTTTGCAAAAACTTTTCAGTTGCCTGGATTTCCGTTTCCATTGTATGAAGGGAGACTCCATACGATTGAAGAATCTTGCTTGCTTTATTGACTTGGAATAGGATATCATACCAAATAAACACCGACAAAAGAAAACTCCATTTTGATAAATGAGCTATCAACGATTTTGTTTCTGAGGCAGCTCTTCCATCTTTTCTTTCTATGGAAATGGCTTCCAAGTCTTTCAGTGCCAGCAACACCTCTTTTAAATTGTATCGAAGAGGTTTGATGCATTTAATTCTGCTTTCCCAACGAGTATCAGATTGTGACTTTATGGACAGCTCCACATGTTTCTTCAAAATTTCCCAACGCTGAGCAGAGGAAAAAAACAGCAAATACAACCTTGTAAGTACTCCAAAAAATGTCAATGCTTCCGTCGATGAATTAGCACTGTCAACAACAACTAAGTTAAGGGTATGGTTTGCACAGGGCACGTAAACAGCTTGGACCCCAGAATGTTTTCCTTTCATGTTAGCACCATTATCATATGACTGACCTCGACAATCAGACAATTCGAGTTGCAGTTCGGTCGCTTTTTCTAAGAAAGCGTCCAACAAGCCTTTCCCAGTACTGTCACTTATTCTCAAGTAGCCAAAAAATGTTTCTTTAACAACAGCAGCTTCTTCATTACATAGTACATAACGGAGAATGACAGACATTTGTTCATGATGTCACATATCTGGAGTGCAGTCCAAAATTATAGAAAAATATTTTGCCAATTTCAATTGCTGTAAATTTTCTTTTTCGACTTCTGTCGCTAGCAATTCAATTAGTTCATTTTGTATGGTAGGACTCAAATAGTGATCTTTAGTGTTTTTATTCTTGATTCTGTCTTGAAGCTCTTTTAGGATCGGATCTCTTCTTGCCAAAAGCTCAAATATACCCAGAAAATTCCCATTGTGAGGAGATCCTAAGACTTCTTCAGATCCTCTAAAAGCAAGATTCCTTTCCGATAGAAACAAGGCAATGTCGATAAGTCTCTCTAAAACATTTCTCCAAAAACGTCTTTCATTGAAAAAAATATTCATCTCGCGTTTGTCGATAGTGGATGAATTTCTTATCCCTTCAGCTAGCAACATCCATTGACTGCAGCATTCTTGGTGGGAAATGCCGTTTTCATGGTCTTTCAGTTTTTTCGAAAAACCCTCCATGTATTTATACCACTACAAAAGGGGCTTAGTGCTTTTCCAAATAGCTTACAACAAAAGCAAAAAACTTGATCTGATTCCCCAGAATAAACTAGCCACGACCGTGAAACACTTTCACCATTAGGTAACACACGTTTATAATGGTTGGAGGAAAAACGTCGCCTTCGAGTTGTGTTATTATATGAAAAATTCATTATTAGTTGATGTGGTCCACGCTTTACTATATCACATCGTTGAGCATCAGAAATACTTTCAGGCCATTTACATGGGTCATCAGGGATAGGGGTAAATTGAGATTCAGTTATTTTTGATATTGAAGGTTGCGTATTGGCAGGTAAATCACAACTTACATTTTCTGGAAATTCACAATCACTTTGATGCTGATCGTCATAGTCTTCTTTTTCTTGTACACTATAGTTTTCTTCATCCCTCTCGGTACTAGTGCCAGGTCTACTCTGCTCAGTAATCTTGAAAAAATCTGTCATCTTGGGCAATTTCGCTACAGCATCTCGAGCAGTGGCTGCTTCTTTTCTCTTTTGAGCACCACTTTTTGAACGTTTCATTCTATACAATGTCAATAAAATACTTTATCTGCACTCTGCAGTGTATATATATATATTGTCCCGGTATTTCTAGCCAAACAGAATTCCAGACCATTCTATGATTGTTGCGTAACAACGGCATTGTTACGTCAATCGAATATTCAAGATTCTACCAGAAAATCAATCGAAATATTCTAGATTCTGCGAGACAAAATGACGTTGCATTCACTTATGATGTCACAAGCCAATTTCTTCCTACAGTTTAAATCGGTTGTAAACAAGTCTGCTGAACTGAAAATAGTCACGTAGCCAAAAAGCAATTTCAGACTAACTTGGGCCCCCAAAGTTGGCCTGGGCCCCCCCCCAATTGGGGGGTTTGGGGGGCGGCTGCTACGTCTCTGCTTTTGGTTGATTTCTTTGTTTGCGCAGTTTAGTTAATCAGGGCACATTCAAGTTTCTGTTTTGCTTTAAGCATGCTTTGGAATTGTTTAAATCATTTGACTTTGCTTTTACGTTATTCAATGCAATTCAGTTCAGTTCAGTTGGTTCCGTTTTGTTTAGTTTCATTCAGTTCGGTATGTTCTTTTCAATTTGTTAATAAATGGATCCATTCTTTTGTTTAACAATTTGATCAAGGAGAAGCTGCAACAAAGATCGACAGTTTTACGTACGATCGCCAGTTAACCAAACTGGTGGTCGCTACACTCCCCTAATATTTTACAGGCCTCTGGTATTTAAAGTAATGTGTTGTTGTTAGCTTTACCCGAATCCTATTGGGGGATAGGGAATTGGCGGAAGAACATGGAGCCCAAGAAGCCGTGCTACTCCCAAAACCTGGGCTAGAGGTCGTATAGAGCAAAGGAATTGCCGAAAAGAATCGCAGCAAAAAAGTGCAGAATGAGATGAGAAGTAAGCGGGGTCGGATGATCACCGCGGCTGCATAAAGCACTTTCATTTTTGCTTATTCTAGAGTAGATAGAGTTTAACAGAAAGCTGTGTTCGTTGCAACGAAGATGAGAGAGGACACAACGAGCATGATGAGGAAGCACAAATTCTCCGTGGACACTGAGGAAATTTGTGCATCAAAGAATTTTGATGAGACGGTACGCTTACGGTCCTAGAGAAGAGAAGAATGGATACGAGAGGTAAGAGGAAAAATATTACATGAAACCGTAGATGCTTGGAGCAGCACATCTCGTCTGGCCAACTCACCGGCTGTGTCATTCTCGGAAGAAATGATTGACTAGTGAACCATTGCAGACTGACAGATAAAGAAAGAAAAATGGATAGTTTCTACCAGATGTACCAGAGATTGCGAGATTAAAGGAAGGATGGAGGAGCGAAAAGTGTAGCAAGAACACAGCGAGAGTCAGAGAGAAGGAAATGAGAAGAGAAGTAGTAGATTGTTGGTGTTTCCGGGACCAGTGGAGAGATTGCAGAATGTCCCAGGCTTCAGAAAAAAAGCTAAAACACATTGGACCTGCAGAAAACAAAAGGGTGGCCTCAGCGTCACAAAATGAGCTCATGGCAAGAACACCTGAGCATCCTTCGCCAAAACAAAAAATGGCAGAGCCATCCATCCAAATCACGAAATCGTGAGATGGTAGAAAGTCAAGTTAGGTACGATCCGCACCTCTCACGAGCAGGAAAGGGCAAGGGAACAACGAGCGAAGGAGATCTCGAGAGAGTAGCGACTGCCGGAGAAACGATGAGGGATGTCAGGGTCATTGAGCTGAAAAAGGGTAGAGAGGATAACCAGTCAAACATTCCCTACCCACAAGGTTCTGTAGTAAGTCTTGAGTCCCAAGAGATTGACAACAGTTGAAATCCTCTAAAATAAAGAGCTATTTGGAGGAAGGAAAAACAGAGAAAGAAAAGGAGTCGGTCCTACGTCCGCCGAAAAAGAGCGAATAGGAGCATAGACATTTAAGAAATAGAGAAGAGTTCTTCAGAGAAATGCTGACTCCCACGTAGTTATAGTAGAGGTTAAGAGAAGAGAAAGAAAGCTAAAAGTTAAAAAAACAATAGGGCCTACCTGAAATAGATGACACACCACCGCCAGCGCGCGAGTAATCAAGTAAAGAGAGCCAAACCGGGAGTTAGTGCAATCACATCGCAGAGCAGAGTAACTAGGGATCCTGAGAGATGAAGAGCAGTTGAAGTTGAATTCCTGGACACAGAAAATGACGGCATGGAAGGACGAAGAGAGTGAAGAAGTTCAATTCTTCTGTCACAAAGACCTCGTGCGTTCCATTAAAAAATCCTAAGTTAAACCCCGAGGAAAAAAATAAGGTTCTACTTAAATGTACCCATTTGGAGCAGGAGCAGCATTGCACTGGCTAACCATTCCACGTTATATCGCCAGAATACACAAAAACATGAAAACACAGCATGCAAGGTCTTTGAGCATAGCATCCTACCAACAGCCAGGATTTGGATTAACGCTGCCGCTCGTCAGAAGTAGAAAAAGAATGAGAAGGTATGTGTGTGTGAGAAAAAGAGTGAAAGAAAGAGAGAGAGTGAGAGAAAAAAGATTAAAGCAAACAAATTTTCATGTTTTGGGAGGGGTTGCGTGCAACATATAATTGTATTTGACCAAATTTATCGCGCAAGCCCCAATTTTAGTATGATCCTGATTTTCTAACCAAAAATTTTACCAGTAATTTTAAAAGTAAATTTTACCAATTGGTGTAACCAAACACAATGTGGCTAATCCTGGTACTTTTAGAGTTATAAATTGAAGTGTTGGGCGTAGTCCACCTAGCTGCCTAGTATTACCTTTCTATAATCAAATTGGAAGTTACTAATACAATCTTAAATCATACTAAAATCTTGCTTTGCAAGTGCTTCATTTGAAGATAATACCTTCTAAAACATTTATTCTATTGTTTACCATAGTCTGTATTCAGGCAGGCACACATTTCTGCCTTGAATACATAAGTAAAAAGTCATCCCAATTTTTTCACGTACTTAATCAGTGTCTTTTCATACCCAACTTAGTCATAAGACGCCAGGTAAAAAACCGGTGAATTTTATCTGGTATTCATACATCACACCTATTTATTCATGCAATCTCTCGACTAATACTAGCTTGATTGCTGTCATCTCGACTTCCTTTGCTGTTTGTCAACAAGATCAGACTAAAAATAGATTAGTTGTTTCCACAATGATATGGTAGCAGGCTTGAACAATCAACATACTGGCTCATTTATTCATCCCAAAAGCCATGATTGTCGAATTTTCAACAAGCTGTAATAGTTTTGTTTAAAACTAAAAATCCAACTTGAAGATTAAAGAGGTGTGAAGAGATCCTTCCCAATTTCTTTGGAGAAATTATTCGACACAATTCTTTGCATTTGCAGCTTCACTAAAAATCAACGGACCCGTTGCTGCTGGAAAGCCAGGTACAGGCATTGCTACACGTCTGGATTCTTCTATTAAGAAAACCGCACTATATCTCTCCATGTCTCCGGTCAACAAAAGTCGACGACACAGCAGTCAACGTGAAATATCTGGATTTCAAAATGGTCTGTATATTACATTAAAAAAGAGAATCGCTTTGAAAAAGAGAAGTTCTAGTTTCACCAAAAAATGAAGTGCAGCCAAAGAGTAAAATGCAGCCAAAAAGTGAAACAGACGCTTAAAAATTTTACCGGTTTTTTACCAGGCACTCTGTAGTTCATAAAAGTCATTTGGTATATAAGGTGATTGTGCTATAATTTAGAAATTGAAACTGACGTAGAAGTTTGGGTCGGTCGATTTACCGAAACCGAACTAAATCCACCAAAACCAAGTAAAAATGTAAACAATAGAGATATAATATTTACTTCACTTAATGAATATTCATGAAAGAATGCAAACTGAACGATTTATATCATTGCAGATGTTTTTGTTTCGTACAGTACTTTAGAAAGGGTTTTGGTGAACTGTCTGATGCCAAAAGAAGATTTACGGGAGCTCTCCCATTGCTTCATAATTGTTTGGCTTGTTTTGAACCAATTTTACATCTGTTAATTTGTTTGAATGCTAACAGTAATCCGAATACTTTGTCATGGATATTTAATTTTGAAATTAAATTAACAATCACATATTAAAATGTCTAAAAATATATAGAGAAGTCAGTATTTTATTCTTACCTGAAATACCAACACGGAGTCAAACTATTCTGGTTTTTAAGTTTTTCAAAGTATTGATTTTTTATATTCGCATAACTTTAACACAAATAATTGTTTCCAAAGGTTTGACATTGTTTTTGATAAACAAAAACAGCGCATTACGTTGAGTTTTCAGGGGGAGTTAAACCGGTTACAAAAGAGGGACGATTTACCGAAACCCTTCCTTTGCTCTATAATTGCTCGACTTTTTTAACCACTTGTGCATCAATTGGTTTATTTAAATTAAAAGAAATTAAGTAAACTTAGAGCAAAAATTTAAATAAATCTTTACTGTTTAAATTTCAAATGTTCAAAAATATAAGAGAGTTTTTGTATTTTATTATTCCTCGAAATTGCCCTTTTAGGCTTGCTTTACCCACCTTATGCTGAAGCATATCCCCCGCTCAGGCATTAATCTTTTTTTCATGTTGGCCTATTTGCCTCGTTAATTTTTATTGTGGTACTTCAAAATCATGGGCATTGATTCCAATGAGGGCACGGGGGTCTAGAACCTCTCAAGATTTGCTTGTAGGAAACAAAAGTTAAATATCTTCCCTCTCAATAGTTGTGCTACATAATAGTTTGATTGAGTGTAAAAAAGTGTTTTTCTAAGTAATTTTTTTCTGATCACATTTCCCTCATCTTAACCTTTAAATCTATAGATTTTTGGAGGAATAAATACTTGGCCTTAAGGTGGTAAAATGCATTTACTCACTGACTATGTACAGTACAGCATTGTATATTCTAATTTTCTTGCAAAGTGTGTAATATTTGCTTTATTTCCTAACAAATTGTAATTTTGCAACACCAGGGGTTAGATTTTCTACGCTAGCGATGATTATGATGTAACGACTCGTTCAAAGTAAGTGTTGTGATCTTGGCTATTGTTAAGTGTTTAGAGGGCTGAAACTTAAGTGGCAGATAGTAGAAATTATTTGAGGGTCTAAGACGTAGCAAAGTGCTGAGGCGTATATAAGGCAATAGTTAAGTAAGCTTGCTGTTTGTGAGATGACGCTCTACAAACCCGTATGCAATGCATAGTTTATGTAGATATGCAAAGATGGCTGGATAGATCGAAAGTAGCTGAATACTTAAAAGCTTAATTATATATGAACGTGACATTGAAGGCCGACTTAAGACCAAACTGAAGCTCGAGTTTGACTCGAAGTGAAATTGGTGAAGCGAGGCGTTAATCATTTTGTTTGTGACTGCAGAGTGCAGAGTTTGCTCCGGCTAACTTTACGCACTTTCAAAGAAAACTAGGCTATAAATTTTTAAATCATTTAAAACTTCTGCATATATTGATGCTGTCAAATAATTGCCAACAGTTAAATATTTACCAAGAAAGTTTCTTGCCATCAGCCAGTAGCGTATTTTGGGTGGAGAGGCATTGTGCCATCTCTCCACCTTCCTTCGACCTTGACACAAAAATTCAAAAACTAAGAAAAATTAGTTGCGTTTATTCCAACTTTCGATACATATGTCTTCAGGCTACACGCCAACAGCATTGTGAATTGATGGCGTTAACTGTTGCTCACAAATTTTGTTCTCGCTGACCCTTACACTCATTAATTATTTTCTAAGTTGATGAAACGGATCTTGCCGTAAACTTTTAACCATTTAGAGATCAATTTTTTTACCACTCCTTTTATACAAGTCCTTTAAATCAAATAAAGTCTGTTTTCTAACTTAAACGCTGAAATTTTAAAAATAGTTTCATTAGAAAGCAGTTTCACTTAAAAAATTTAAGTGTAATTATTATCAAAAATTTAATAAATAGTTTCACTTAAAAAAATTTTTGTAGGTTTATCTCACCCTTATAATGCTTTTATGGCTCGTTCAAAATATTTTGCTTGATGCTGAAAAAGTAGACTCACTAAATTTACAAGAACATTTGTGGGTTTTATTCTAGATTAACACTTTGGTGAAACTGATAGATATTAGAAAAGATGATTGAAGTTTAGAGGATACGTGTGCGTAGTTTCTACCGGTGTTTGTTTTTTTCTGGTATAGAAGTCCCCGCTTACTAAGCCCATCCGCTTAATAATCCCAAATATGCCCGGTCCGGAATTGTTCCATTGAATTATGTAATAAAAAAAAACGCTTTATTAGCCCAAAACCCCGTTTAATAAGCCCAAATTTCGTACGCGTTTCCTTGAAATTTGTTTAAAAAGCTTCATTACTAACAAATTTTAATCAAGCTTTTGACTGATTTACTACTCGTTACACTGTTGTACTAGTTTTTAATTAACCTCTTTCGTCCCAGTTTGAACAAATGGACGAGTTTGAAAACTTGAGCAGTCATGTGCGACATTTTTTATCTCATCCACTTTCAATGAGGCAACTTACTCTTGATGCTTTTGCATGGAAATGAATGTTGTTTTGATCTCTAATAATTAATAATATTTGATCCATACGTGTTATTTCTGTGAACAATGTTATTGGATTTGGAAGCTTTTGCTATAATGTAGTTAAGCCATACACATTTTTGCGCGCGAGAGTAACAAAAAGTCGCCCACCAGTTAATAAACCTTACACAGTGCCTACCCGCTTAATAAGCCCAAAACCGTACCGTCCCGAGATGGGCTTATAAAGCGTGGACTACTGTATTATCTTTCAATTAAAGTTTCATCAGAGGGAAGACTTACACAAAATGATAATCGTTCTGTAATCAGTTTGGTCGAAAAAATTTGAAAAATTTAGCCTACTTAGTACTAGTTTTTCCTAAGGTTGATTTTCAAAAATTGACCCTAGAGTTGACATTGACGCCATCAATTTTTGCTAGAGCTAACGCTTTAGCTTACACCTTCAAAAGTTTAGGGCTGTAAACGCTGTCGCTAGCGTGGCCAAATTTTTGTTGGGACCAAAGATTTGTTGCCCAATACTGTTAGGGCCAAATTTTTGGAGCAGAATACTGTACTACATGTCAATACAAATTCAGTTGGGCCGTACAGCAAATCTGAGGCTAGTTTGATTTGTCTTTATGACACTGCTATTTGTTACAAGTGTTGATAGTTTTTTAACGACACTTAAACTTTTTGAGCGTTTTCGTTTGTTATCACGACGTCATCAAATCTTGATATAGCAGTTTATGTTTTAACACGTGAATAATTTCCTTCGTGTGAATGAGACGACTGGAGAGCAGGGTTGCCAGGTTTCTTACCTTTTGCTTGCAAATTTGAAATGTGTTACTTTTGTTACGACGCGACTAAAAGTTGTTATTACTTCACTTGATAAAAAATTAAACTGGATTTCTTCCTCGTCACCAAATATTCAGAAAATATGTTGATCTCCGAAAAATGAGATCAAAATGATCTGCGCGAGTGGTGGTCTCCGAAAAAAATGGTCATCAAATCATATCTTAAACAAATCAACTGTTACTTTCAAACGAAAAGTTCGATAAGAAAGTTATCTGAAGACGAAATATATGCTTTTTATTAATCATATCAACATAGTGACTTTTTTTCTAAATTTTTTACTTTTCGGCCATGGTATTTGTTACTTTTTGAAACATTCTGTTGGCAACCCTACTGGAGAGCAACGAAATGTTTTTTAAGCGATAAACGTCCTGGCTCTTGTGATCTTGTATTTTTAGTTATATTTTGATTTTTTTGGTGTTGTTGTTTTGCGTTGTACTGACTGTAATAAGCTGACGTTATACTCAAATGCTATCCCTGCATGTTGATTCTAGCGCAATGCGGTTGAAACATGTGAAATGCCTATGTGATATAGGTCAAAACCGTTGCCTTTGGAGAAGGTCTATGCAGTAATGCAGCAATGGATCGATGGCATGATCCGAAATTGCCCAGAAGGGCATATCTGAATTTTATGCCGGAAACATTGTGAATGGACTAGCCTACAATAGGCTAGTACAGATTTAATTTGTGTGAAAGATCTTGAATCGCTGGCATATGAGATGCCGGTATGGATTGAGGGAAGTTGAGAATGCTGGTGAGGTATCATCATATTTAGAAACTAAAAGTTTTGGCATTTTATAAAATTGCACAATTTTGATTTTTTGTTTGAGAAAAACGATAGTTTAACTGGGTAAGAAAGCAAGTTAGAGCATGGTGAAGCAAAAAACTACTGATTTCTTGGTTTGCACTGCAACTGCCTAGAATGCTGGGAGTACATAAAAAGCAAGGGTTGATGAAAATTTTTACGCGATATCTAGAGATTCGGAGATCTTGTATGAGTCACGAGAAGGAAGACCTGTCGAGACTCCGATATTGACCTACCCCAGAACCAGAGACGCAGCCTGGAGGACAGGTCCGGCAGTCAGAGCTGGCTGGAACATTGAACTTGGAGGAGAAAAGTAGTGAGCACCTTAGATGAACCCATTTAGAGCAGGTGCAGCATTGCACTAAACTACCCCTCCAGGTCACATTTCCAGCGCGCACCATGCAAGGAAGGACGGCGCCAGAGTTAGGATGAACGTTGCCGCTTATCAAAAGATGAAGCAGAATAAGGGGAAGAGAAGCAACAGAGGAGACATGCAAACAATTTTAAAGAAACTGCGTGCTGCCCTTTTGAGGCTGTTCAGAGGGCAGCTCAACAAAAAAATGATTGCATGAGGAGTGCTCAGGGTAATGAGGACCCTCGGCAAGGCCAACAGCCATTTTGACTCTCTTCAACGGTGTTTGGACTACACCACTACGTTGTAGTGGTTGTTGATCGGTGCAGCAATTTTAGTGTCATTCGCAGAAGCGCTTTTTCCAGGATTACAAATTGCAAGGTTTGGAGCCAGGATCTTTTCGAAGATTGCCGCTTTGAACTGCTTTCCAAACTATCTCGTTTGCGTTGACAATAAAGGGCGACAACTACTGACCGCCCACTAATGCCAGTCTGTTTTGTAATAGTGGTAAACCTAACAATATAGTTGAATGAATAATGTGTCAAGGCTTAATTATAGACCAAAAAATATGAACAAATTGTTTGTTGAAAATAATTTTTTCAAGCTGTCATCAAAACATTTATAAAACAACTATTTACTGCCTTACTAAACTCCTAGCTTTGATGGATATTTATTTAATTCACCATTGTCAGGTCTTGATACTTGTTCAAATACATCAAATCTTTTTCAAACAGGGTCGCATTGATGATTATTGCAAAATTAACTGGCACTTGCCCCAAGGGTAACAAACTTGATTATGATTGCTTGCGATGCTGACTTAAATAACAATATCAAGTCGCACCGCAGAAGTTTCAAAGAAGGGGAAACCAGCTCTGCCTGACGTCGACGACCTGATTGCCGTGCACAAAACTTTACAGCCAATCCCGATTACAAGCTTTATTTACAGGGACCAAACACGGATAACAGGTAAAAAATGACAAATAGCTCCGTAGTTAGGAGCCCAATAGAGTGCAAAGACAAATTCAGTTGAAACAAGACAGCAATTTTTTCTCCATTTGTCATTCTTTCCTGAATTTGCACTGCACTGAAGATTTAAAAACGCTAACACACTTTAACAGAGTAACACAAAGAGTTCAAAAATTGTGCAAACCATTTTGCATGCATACGCCGCTGATACGTTCCACGGAAATACAACCAACGAAATGAAATTAGCCTAATTAGTAACTGATTGCTACATGCTTATTTACTAAAGGTCAGCTGTAGACCAGTTTTCAAACAAAAAAGTTTTCAAATAGCTCAGCAGAGTTCCAAGCCAACGAGCTAAGAGTAAACACTTTAAGTGCATATGAAAATGGACTAAACGAGTTGAAAAAAGGCCTAGCATTAATGTTTAGAGCTAAACTGAAATAAAAACTTTTCAACACAAAAATGAAAGGCTGATGCTATTCCTTAACAAGGCAAACTTCGTTGCCATTAGCCTGTTTTGCACGTGGGTTTCATGTTCTGGTGCTGGTAGAGGTGAAACCAGAGAGAACCTAAAACCTCAATTATTATGACATTTGTCCACCGATAAACGAAAAATCGTCTTTTGGAAGCACTAAAAACTTTGCGGCAAAAAGCTCATTAGTATTGATCAGCCTTCTTCTACAATCACCTCCTAATTAATTCAGCGAAATTGGCGTTGTTTGAAAACACACCTCAAGGTCAACATGATTTAGCTAGCACAATTCCATGCCTGCAGTAGAAGTTGAAGTGGAAATCAAACAGACTGAATCAATTTTCACTCATATCGCACTTTATTTATCAAAGCAGTAAAACCGGACAACACTAAAGTACGGAAATTCATATTGAATTATGGAATTACTGACGAAAATTCATATCAAACATGAAATTACGTAAAAAATAATCACGCGCTTACGGAAATATGGATAAAAAGTGCGGAAATCGCAGAAGTACGGAAATTTACGGAAATTGATGAAAGTTAAAAGTACTACTACCCAATCGGGTAAAAGTAAATCATTGAGTTAAGTTAAACTAAGCGTTTCTATATTTTTGCGATTTCCCTAATTAACATGGGGGTTTTTCGATATTTTCGTAAGAATGTCTGCATTTTTACAATTTTGTGAATTTGCATATTTTACTGTTATTCGTAAAACCTTCGTAAAAAGTAAGCTTTGATGTACCGGCTACCATACAATTTCATTAAAACGTGATTTGACGGGGCATTTTTCAAACCGTGTTTTAGAATAAACCGCTAACCAAATGATGAAAACGCATTTTGGTTAAAGTTTCCTTTTGTTCGTTCTTCACCAGGTTAAGATAGCGAAACTGCTCACCCAGTATGTCATGTGAAACCACGTTCCAACGGTCGATAAGTAAGGCCGTCTTGTTGGTTGCCGGTCTAATAACCGGTTTGAAATGGCTGCCGCTTTCCTCTCACTGATCATCGAAATTCTACTTGCTTCCTTGAGTTTGCGGTGTGAAGCAAGGTTGCACCTTATAAAGGGAAACAGGGGGACTAACATCGTTACCAAAGTTTGTACAGCAAATAAAATGTTCCAAAGATTCGTTGTTGCAGTGAGGAACAGCTACATTGGCCGTTTTACCGCCGCTTCGATTTGGGAGATCCTGCCTCTAAATATCTTGCTTGCCAGAAGTTTTCAACGCACCAGCACACACCAACTTGCAGAACATGAAGACTGTATTAAAAAGGAGACAAAAGTTTGGTTCACAAATTAGCTGTATCGCATGCATCAATCACGACGCTGGGCGCATCTGGCTCTAATTATTACAAGACATTAAAGACTGACAAAAAAATCTCCTAAAATACAATCCATGTAAACAAAGAAATAATCACACAGCGAAGCAAGCGTATATTATCGAATTACATACAATCAAAGCTAGCATTAGGTGATAATATGAAGGGAACAAGCTGTTCATTTTTTCCCGGTTGAACTAAGACACAGGCAAGCGATGTTAGAAATACATTAACTACTTGCCACTCGCTTTACGTTGGTGATAAAACATTTGATTTTCTCTTCGCTATCATCCCACACCAAACACTGCCAAAAGCAGAGTAAGCTCATAAACGGCCACCACGTCTATTTCAGACAACAAATAGATATGAGATCAATCAGCGAAATTGTCACATTGCGGTTGGCAAGAAACGTGAGTGGCATACAGGGTGAGTCAGAAGTAACCGGGCAGTCAGAACTACACAAGTTACGAAAATCCAATTTATTATCACATTATTATTATTATATGTACATAATCTAACGCAGTAAATGTTCAAAACGTTGGCCGTCTTCTTCAATGCATTTTGCAGTCCTTCGAACGACATAATAGCAAACACTTCGGCATAAGTCTTCACTAATTTCTGTGCAAGAATTCACTATCATTGCCACTACTTGATCTTTCGTTCTCGGCTTTTTGGCATACATTGAATTCCTTAACACACCCCAAAGAAAGAAATCAGGAGGAGTAAGGTCTGGAGAGCGAGGAGGATACTCGATGGAACCGCGGTGACCAATCCATCTGTTTGAAAGGTTGTCGTTGAACTTCTGGCATTCAGATCAATTAAATTGACAATTGTAAGATGTGTTCACATGATCTTCTTCTTAAATTGACAATTTGTAAGATGTGTTCACATAACCCTCCTCACTGTTAGTGAGTTTACCCCGAGAAATCAACCGACTGATCGTTGTAAACGCATTTCAGTACACTTAGATCACGAATATCATGACTGCCCGGTTATTTCTAACTCACCCTGCACAAATCGATCAAAGTAAAGGATTTGAGTAAAAGGAAAACGATTCGCATCATTAATTTGTCAATGATTCGATAAACCAAATTTACGTTTTCTTTCCATCAAGGATTGAATGTAATTGAAAACAATTTGCGAAAAATAAAAACAATTTCATCAGTCATTAGTCACATCCTACAAAACATTCCGATTCCTGACTTACTAACTAATGACGATGTAGTAAATGATGCGGCAAACGCAACAGCTTAAAAGGCGAGGGAGCTTCCGAAAACTTATGACAACAAGAACACCAACAGTTACTTTACTAAAGAACAAAAGCAACCAAACCAATGACAGGGCACATAAATCACGTTAACGCTCGTTCTAATTTTTAAAAATACAACATTACCAACAGATTTTGTAGAAAAGATCGTTTCCGGTAAACGCCGCTGCATTTACACGGCTGATAATATAAAGCAGACGCCATAGATATGGAGGGTATTACTGGTAGGAAAAAATATAGGCACTGTAAGTTTCGACACTTCACTCGTCATGATGATTACGGCCATATTAGTGCAGCTTCAAGCCCCGAATTATCGAAGGGGAAGAGATCAACCTACTCCTTGGTGTCGGTGTCACTATCCTCCATCAAAAAAGCAAGACTTATTATTACTGCTGAAACACAAGAAAGGTGATTTGATGTTACAGAGATGATCAGAGAGACTACCGGCGGAAGTCATTTTCTAACATATTTTTCGGTGCATTATATTTTCTTCACAGTGGAATTACACTGCCATTCAGTTATCCCCTAATTTCTTTTCCATATCCACGCAGTCGCCAGTGTCAAGCCGTTTAATTTGAATTCCGAAATGACGTTCAATTTCTTGCAGAACTCTCATGTCTCGTTCGTTGGATACGAAGTTTATAGCAACGCCGGACTTTCCAAAACGGCCAGTGCGGTCAATTTGATGAAGGTAAGTCTCACAGTCGGCTTTACCGCTTAGATCAACCGGCAGATCAAAATTTACGACCAGAATCACTTGTTCAAAATGAATGCCACGCAAGCATCCATCAGTCGTGACCAAAACCCGCTCAGTTGTATTTTTGAACCTGAAAATAAATTTGATTGAAGGCTACTAACGCTAGAAATCTCAACCACAACTGATAGAATGCATTTAAATTAAACATAATCAAAGCTGAATTTGAATACCAATTAGAGAATCAAGTTAAGCGTAGAAAAAATGCCCTGGGTCAGTTGATAGCGACTGCACAAGTAAATTTTTTCTATTCTTACCTTTGCAAAATTGATGCTCTTTGGGAGACATCTAATTTACCAGCAAGTAAGGCAACAATGAATTTTTCGTCACACATTTTCTTTGCCAACCAAGATGCAATTTTATGTGTGTGACAAAAAATAACAGCCTGATCAACAGATTGGTTTCCATACAGATTAGTAAGCGCTTCATATTTTTTATCCATGTTTAGACATTTGACATAGTATTGCTTTATGTTGGTCAATGTCTCTTCATCGCGACGTAGCTAAAAAGAATCTCTTTTAAAAACAATGTTCTTAAATTGAAAAACGTGGGGCAGTTAGATCTGCTCAACATCAACGACTTTTTATATTTTCATAAATCAAAAAATCTCTTAATTTGAACAGAACAATGAAAAACAATTATCCAGTCCAACAACCTCTTCCTAAACTTTGTGACAAAATCAGTAATTTTTTATAATTCCAACGTGGAACACTCGTATGATGTATCAGAAGCACTTACAATTTAAACCTAAAGAAAGCGGAGTTTAAGCAGAATAGTATCTAACTCACTCTAACTATTTCTACTTGCACTCTCAACAATGCAACCTCCTTTCAACAGAATAAAGAGAAACAACAATTACTTGGACGAGGCTCTTAGAGTGTGCAAGTGAAAACGAGATCGCCAACACACGTATAATACGAGAGTTGCCAACATATAGTAAGGCCAGCAATTCACTTTAGAGCACAACCGCCAGCGCACTCGGGTTCGGCCTCGCAACTCATCAGTGTAATCGGTTGCCCAACAATACCGGATAGATCAAAACAATGTGCCCTGCCGGCAATGTCGCTTTAGAGCAGTGGTTCCCGAACTTTTTCAAGTCGCGACTTACTTTTCAAAACATGAATATTCGAGACCCACATAATGTGCGTGTGATTTTCCAAGCTGATTCTGTCACATTCGTTGACACACGTCTACCTCAGCACTCAAGCGAACGGCAAATTATTTGAGAAAATGCATGCATTAATTTAAATTTTGAATGACTTTCGCGACCCACTGAAATTTCGTGCACGACCCACCAGTGGGTCGTAACCAGTGATGGGATTCAGGGGGTTCGCACGGGTTCGTGCGAACCCGTTCTTGGAGTGTCGTGATAATCAGCGAACCCGTTCTTGTTTTTTATTATAGACCTTAGACGACCGCAGCAAATGGGTTTTCTAAAATGGGGGAACCTGTTGTTAGTGAGTTTGATACAAAAGAGAACCTGTTTTTAAGATTTTGAATCTCATCACTGGTCGTAACCCATAGATTTGAAACCGCTGCTTTAGAGTAAGCTGTACACAGCAAGTTAGCGATTGGCGAAATCTTCGATTACGCGATCGCTCGTAATCTTTCTTTTAAAAAGCAATGTGCTTTGGTTAAATAAAACTACGGTTTTACTGCTGTGGTTGGTTGAATGTGTACTGCAGCAAAAAACCTGAAAAAGAGTAAAATACAAATCAGCTCAAGACACTAAAAAGAAATTTGATCGTTAACACTTCGATCATTCATTATATTTACCTTGAGTATGTTTGGATGGTGTACAATTTGTAGCGCGGATTTCATTGCAGGCTCATTGTAGGTGCTACTAAACAAAAGAAACTGACAATGTCTTGGACATTGTCGATGAATTCGAATTGATTGGTCTCGAAATCCTTTCGTAGCAATCATAACATCTGCTTCATCAAGGACAAAAACAACAATGTTGTTCATGTCAAAAGTCTAAGAAAAGTACCGTTAATTATCACTCGGATAAGCCATAGGGTGGTCCTTAATTAGAGCTGAAATTAATAATATTTATTTTTATACGTCTATTTTACTAAAAACCAACTCGTTCAACATTTTATTGCTAAATTTTGTCGTTTTAAGGTTGCGTAGAGGTCTCAAAATCGCCACAGCATAGACCATTCTGTGTGCAAACGAAATCTGTTTAGTAATACGAAAGCCTTGCGTGCAAAAAGTTATTGCTGCGTCAGAGTCGATTTCTTTATATTTGGAACATTTGCCCGGCTCTGCTCTATAATTTGCAAACCATACTGCAGTTGTTGTTCATTCTTGAAACAATTGGGTTGGCTCATTTGCTACATCAAGGCCACGACTCTTTCGGCGTGGTAGTAAGTGGTTGCCAGAGAGCAAACAACATCACGAGCAATTTAAAAATCTTCACTTTCTATCCAAGTTTCTGGGTCCATTTCAAAAAGATGTCAGGCCCGCACAGGATACGAAGCAATCTCCTACTGCAGCGCTTTTAGTGAAAAAATCATGTAGTGTTTTGCATACAGTGCAAGTCGTATCCACACGCGGCCGAGGCAGTGGTTCTTCCTCTCTTTAATGTTCTCCGAAGCTTTCAACACAGCTCGTTTTGTAGCCTGATTTCTGTTGGGAGCAAGCAAGCCACAAAGAATTGAGTCCCTACCATGAATGACCAATCATCTTACGTAAAGCAACTACTAACTGAAATTGTTGTTAGTTTTTTAATTATTGCCGTTGACGTTAGATGGCAGACCTATTTAGTGGAAGCTCTTGTGGACTAATTCCCTAGGACTCTGGATGCCTCAAAAAGGATCATCGTTGCAGCGTCGCCACTTACTTATGTGCAATCAAGCGCGCCCTCTAATTGAGGCGACGTAACGGTTCGACCTCCGTTCTTTGAAGGAATAGGATTACTTGCACTTGTGCATGGTTGTTCCTCACTTTACGACTGGTGAGAGCCAACACAGTCATTACTTCTTTCCATCACTGCACTTTGTAACAGAAATGACTTTTCCAGCTGTGAACGTCGTCTTCTTTTTTCCAACAGTTGCTTGTTACTCGCCTACTTTACCTCTTTTTGTAAAAAGACTGTGACAAGACCTACTACTGTGCAGCGCTGATGTCTGGTTTTTTTTTTATTTTCAAGAAAGAGTTTGTTTTTATCATTTTCGATGAGATCCAAGCCGTTTGCATGAGCATTATCAAATAGTTGCTGAACTTTATCTAAAAACTGCCTTTATTAAATAGATGCTTGATAGTCGGTCAATTCCTACTTTTTTATGCTCTTTCTATTCAAAGAAGAAATTCTCCCGCTTTTTGATAGAGCCCGGGCTGTACTTGGTCGGGATTAATCTATTTGCTCAACAACGTAGGTAGATAATGTTCGAACATTTTCCTAGCACATTTGACAACTTAAAATTCTCAACGTAGAGATGGCTGAAAAGATTTCAAATTGAAAGACTTCGAGAGTGTATCGATATGATGTGCTAATGCTCATTCTGTCCTATCATCCCAGCATCCACTGTTCCAGATATCCAGCCTTCATGCCCACAACAACATTTTTCTTCCAGAGGAAAAAACGGAAATTTTTTTCTGACATACCGTAGAAGCGTAAAAGTAAATGTATGAGCAGGGCATGGCATGGAATGGAATAGAATGCAACCCATACAATAAAAAATTCATCATACTATTTATTTCCATGTTTAAGATGTTCCTTTCCATACGTGCAATCTTTTACACCATTATTCCGTACTGATTTCATATTAAATATTATAAAATAAGTAGTAACAAGGGAAAAACCGTGCGAGGTAACGAGGCTGAAGCCTTCTCCTTAGCCATAAAAAACAGTTTTACTATGCGAATGTGATAAACTGGCTAATTCAATGGTAGCGATGTGTAATTTTTGAGGAGTCAAAGTAATTTACGCTTGCCACTTGGTGACTCAAAAGTTTACAACCATTTCAACTTACCCATTAATCTTGCAAAAGAACTATTCGACCTTTGTGCATCCTAATTGATACAAAAAAATACCCGTCTGACATTTAACCAATGATATTCAATCGCAAAATTATGTCTGTTCAGTTTCACCAGTTAGATGTATGACATTAAATGCGATGTTAAAATCTCAAATTTTTGGATCACCTTAGCAAAATCCTTCTCTATTCAAAGCGTTTCGACAATGCGCAAAGCAGTTATCAGCAGTGCATTTCAGTCAAAATTGCTGCAACCAAGAACGAAATAATTGAAGTAAAATGCATTTTTTCTTCAGACTTGAACTATGAAGACGCGCAGAGTCGGAAGCAGACCCAGCCAACCCTTTATTGAACTTCAACCTAATCGTTTGAGACAAACGCTTAATCCTAATGTGCTGACTTTATATTGACTCCTACATTTATAAAAGCAAAATCAAACAATCTGTATCGCCCAGAGCACTTAAAATGGTACAAATCTTATAATGCAAAAATAAACCAGCCGACCAAAAGCATTCAAAACACAATTAGTTTCAGCGCGGTGACAAAGATTGCTGAGCTCATTTGCATCACTAATCAAAAATTGAATTAAACGTACTTGGAAATTTTGATTGTTGGAAAATTTAAGCTTTGCTAATGAAGTAACAAACAACTCTTAACAAGATTTAGCACAAGAACTAATTACTCGTATCACTTACATGTTTGCGTATCCAATCTATAACAGTTCCAGGAGTACCAACAACTATTTGTGCATCAATTTTGGTGGATGGAGAAACTAACAAGTAAAAAAAAACTTTAGGTTAAACGGTTTTTTTATACAAATACAGGTTTCTTTCATTACGATCTGAAACATTTGCCGAAGAGTGTACCAGACAAACCACTTCATACACACAGTTTTTTTCAAAAAGTATATAACCGCCGGAGAAAATTGCTAGTAAACCACAAAGATTTATTTGGGCAATCTAGATCGCGTTGGCTAAGCCCCACAGCTGAAGGTCTTCTAGGGATGTCAATTTCAGAATCACTACTAATTCTAGAACAATATAGAATATCTCCAATCTTCTTTTGATTGTAGAAAAATATCTGTGAATATGCGCAACAAATTCGAATTTTTAATTATTTCTATGTATTTGCACTTGTATGGACACACACACACCGCTGATAAAACGATGCCGAAAAAATAGTTCATTAACCGGTATATTAAAACTACTTTTGCAATCATTGTTTGTTGCTATGTACAGTACCATGTTTATTGCTTTCAAATGAGACCCTCTGCCTCGCATGTGTATGTGCGCGCGTCATTTGTCAAGGCAAACTTGCGAAGATACTACGGTACCTTTAGTTTCACATCAATCGCTTGCACGTCTTTATGTGCATTGCCATCTCGCATGCGCATGTGCGTACGTCATTTTACAAGACAAATAGATCGCTGTTACTAAGTTAATAAACTTTAAATCGAATATGTTGTTGATGCTGGGGTAGGTAATTTAGCCTTGGATATCTAAGTAGACAGATCACCCGATACTTTGCTGTAAATGGCGTACTGTGCTGCAAACGGCGTTGTTGAGCTCTAAGCTTAATGTTAAATCGGTTTCAAAATTCGATTCGGTTTAAAATCGAAGCCGGTTCTTGAAAGATTTGAAATTCTGAAGTGGACGTCCCTACCTTTTACCACCACAAAACTCTGGCATATCGTCCAAGCTATATGTCAGGACAGGTGTCCGCAGCCATTTCCAAGTGTTGCCAACGATAATACGCAGATATTGTCCTCCGTGAGGAGCTTGATACATGGGGCATTGCAAGATAATATGTTCAACGGCTGGATCCTCATCAACACTATCTCAGCTAAAAAAAGTGCCACTCCCTGTTGACATATGTTTGATTCCATATTTATGATGCTAGCATTTAGGTGTGTACCTCATTGGCTTCATTGCATCGACAGAACACAAAACTATGCTGGAAATTGCCACTCTGATGTAATTACAGATTTTTCCATTTTTTTAAAGCAATTTGGTAAAGGTATGCAGCAACAATACAGTTCAATAACTGAGACACAAGGTCATTTTGGGGATTTTTAACTTTCGTGAAATGCTTTAAACTGATATTGCCATTTTACTGTTAAAAGTACATTTTAATAGCGTGTTCAACAATTATAAGCCAGAATTTTGATATACGTTGATAACACACTTGCACAACACATACCTCTATTTCCTTTAACAGCATATGCTACTTTCAAATTTGGTAAAAATTTTCCCATTTCTTCTACCACTTTTCCTGTTTGTAAGGCCAATTCGTAAGTTGGGGAAAGACAAAGACACTGAGGAAACAACAAATCAGATCTAATACGAGTTAGCATCGTTAGCACAAAAGTAGCAGTCTTGCCAGTACCAGATTGTGACTGGGCAATCATATTTTTGGGGGGGTTTCGAAGCAACAATGGCAGAGCAGTCTCTTGAATTTTGGATGGCCGATTAAAACCCATTGCATAGATACCTTGGAGCAGTTCTGGTCGTAAAGAAAGCTCTTCAAATGTTTTGACTGAATATAATGGTGAAGTAGGATCTCTTTGCTGTACTTGTAATTCCTGATTGCTTTGGACCAATTTATCTCTTAGCATTTTTTTCAAAAGTGATCTTTCAACTTGAGTTAATGGATTTTCATAATTTTCATCATTCTTATCTAGATTTTCAGGCTTTTGACTCCTTGTATCTTCTCTTTCTAGCTCTTTTTTGATGCTAAGAGCTTCAACTTCTTCGGAGAGAACCTCTTGTTTGTCTGGCTGTTCAGCCCAGTTTTCATCAGCCATTTTTAAGTATTACTGGAAAACTTTTGTGAATTTTCAGTTAAATAATCTAAAACCACAAAAATCATCTAATATACAAAGCTCAGTTCTGTCTGTACGTGTGTACCTACGTACTTGCGCTTCAACTCCTGCGAAACTACCGGACGAACTAGCATCAAACTTGGCACGATTGATCACCATCTCGAAGTGAGTATCATAAGGGTGTTTGTGACGTCATGATGACGTCACAGTTAAAGATCATTTTTTGATTTTGCATTACTTGACAGCGAGCATTTTTCCTCAAATGAAAGCCAGCCCCCGACTTATTCTCTAACAAAAATTTCATTTTTTTGGGGTGTAAGATAACGACACAATCTACGCTTGATCACACAATTTGATAGCTGTATTTTCTCAAAAGCTTCTGATTGTGGAAACGCAATTAAACGCTTTTTCAATAGATATTAACACACTGGTTTCAATAAAAACTCCACTATTTAGGCTCATTTGACGATGCAACGAGCAATTCTTTATTTGAGCATTTTAAGCCTTCTAAGCATGTTTCTTTTCTTTTTTCCTTGCACGCTTACAACTCGTTCTATGATGTCATAATGCTTTCTGGTACGATTACCACAGTCTTTCGTCAACACAGATCAAGATGTGATGATTTTTCAAAAATTGCAACATATTTACAAAATCAACTTAATTAAAAACTGATTTGTAACTTCATTTTTCAACCAATTTTCAAACTTTTTTCACAAATCGAAGTTAATTTTAAGGCAATTTCAATGATGTATAACATGTATCATACTTGTATAGTAATGCAAGAGGCCAGCGATACACTTAGCAAACTGCAGACAGTGACACTGTTTCGATCTATCAGGTCTCTTCAGTGCAGTTTCTTTTTATACAAGAAATTGAACTTCAAGACCTGTAGCGTAACTTTTTATTTTCCCGAAAAGCAGTAAGCTGAGTACAACCAAGTACTGTAAGTTAAATATAAAAAGGTTATAGCAAAGTGCTAACAATTAATGTCATTTGAAAACTAAGGAAATTTGATTTCCAGCAATATGTAGCTCTGATTAGTTTGGCCTATGAATTAATTTATGATGGCTAATCAAACATTGGTTGCCATACATCATGTTCCATTTTTAGTTGAGCAATTATTCTATGTGACCAAACAAACTTGCAATTGTTAGACAAAGTTAATTCTTTGGTACATTTTGACTGCTTTTGATCACAAGCATGGTTCTTAGGCAGTATCTGTTTACGTTTTCAAAAAGATTTATGGATTAATAAAGCCTCTAAGCATTTTTGAAATGTAGCCCATTGGTTAAAAACTTTCAAAATTTTGGAGCCTGCATTTTACAAAAGTGCAATTTCTAGAAAAACTATCTACTTTAGTACATTTTGACAGTTCTTTCTTGATAGCATGGATCTTTGGCATTATCTATCAGCATTTTCAAAAACATTTATCAAAAAATCAAGTCTCTAACGATTTTAATATGTAGACTAGCCAACTCTAAGCAAAACACTTGATGATCACCCAAGAACAGAAGAAGGAGATAACGATGATCCTGTTTAATATTTTTCAACAAAATATATGTGTCTAGCTACATATAATCTAAATGTTGACGCATTTTCTTTGGAATTCGATGAGGCTGGTGCAGCCAGCTGATTTGATATTCTTAACCTCGACATTACTGATGGGGGCCCTACTATTGCTATAACTTAACTGTGAGTGCTTCACTTCGGGTTAGTTTGCTCTTTGCATGGTTACGTTTATGCCAGGGCCAAGGAACATGCGCGCAGCCAGAGACATTAGCTCATGTAAACAAGCCTACAGTTATGTAAAAGTCGTAAGTAGTAGTCCTAATAGCTGATTTCTTAATCCTGAAAATACTGATTAATCACCTTAGCGCTCTCCCACAACTTTGGTATGCTTTCAAGCACTTGCTAAAGTTAGCGGATAAACGTCTGTTTGCTTTAAGAATACAAATAAGACAAAACAGAGCAAATAAGACTTTGCTAGGGAGTCGATAAACTTGGGAAACATTTGGTGGCTATGCGCAACTGTCCCTAACGTCTTTTTTCGTCGACTGCGTTTGAAGAAACGTTAATTTTTGCTAAAAGTAATTCTACATGCATAGCATCTTGCGCTGTATCAAGTTGTAACAAGCGATGATTGATTTAAGTGTTTTTTAAAGCATTTTTTCTGTCTTGAATTCTTCTAAAAACACATCTATGTCATAGTTTTAAATAACGTCACAGCTCTTCTTCTTATGGGCAAGATCTTTTATTATTTTTTTTGGAGAAGCTTTTCAGGTATTTAATTTCTCGTTTGGCCTTTTTGCTAGTCTTCAGTATGACTGGGTTACCACAACAGGTAGAGTGATTGGCCCAGCCATCTGTCTGCCACATAAAGATGGAGGCAACCCGTAAAGTATCTTGTCCAAGGACACAACAAGAAAGCTTGCCGGTTTTGTCTTCACACTGCCTTTTCGTGCTGAGCGCCTAACAGGAAAACCGTGAATACCATTTTTTTAAAGTCTTTTGGTTAAACTCGACTAGGGAAATGAATCCGAGATCTACCGATTGCGAAGCGGACGTTCCAACTACTACGCTATGTTTTAACTGTTTTTACCTAATTTGAGGGCGCTGATTCCAGAAATGCTCTCACTTTTTCTCTATCAGGTCTAGTTTTTCTGCTATGGTATACCCCTCTCTGTAGGAAAGCGATAGCTACAATAAAGACAGGCAAATCGAAGAAGCAATATTTTTGTGTAACTTAATTTATGGCACATATCATGGAGTCACACCAAAATATTCACAATCAAAGCTTGAAGTTGTAAAAAATGCTAAGCATCATCATCAGCCATAAATTGACGTTTTACTGATTTTCTAGAATTGGAGGCTCCAGTATTATTGCGCTTGATGGACCAACAGTAGCCTGCAAGCATGGCGGCATTCCAACGACCTTGATAGCGGACTTCCATGTCGCTGATGTCTTCATGGAAGTGTTCCCCTTGCTGGTCGCTCACATCACCTAGATTTTCTGGAAAACAGGCAAGATGGCTGTGCAAAAAAAGTAACTTGATGCTCATATTTGAATCCAGTTGATGGAGAATTTTGAGTAATATTTCAACAAGTTTTTTGTAGTTAGGCGCCTTTGTTTTTCTCAAGAAGAATTTTACTGCATTTGTAAACGCCGTACTGACACTCAATTCTGCAGGATTCATAAAATTACAGAAATTTGCGTGATTTATTAACTTTTGAATCTAGGGTCCATCAAAAATTCCAGCTTTTATTTTCTCTATGGTTAGGCCAGGAAATTTCATGCAAATAAATTTGAAACAGTCGCCATCTTTCTCAAAAGCCTTCACAATCTGTTTCATGATGCCAAGCTTTATGTGAAGAGGAGGAAACACAAATTTGGAACGCTCCACCAAAGGAGGAGCCAGAAAATTGAGAGAGCCAGGAATCAGCTCACTGCGCGCAGGCCAATATTTTTTTATCCATTGCTCTGTTCTTGCCTTGCTATCCCACAAACACAAGAAGCAAGGAAATTTTGTTTAACCACCTCGTAGCCCGAGGAGAAACCCAACCATTTTCAAATCGACACTTAAGATCCATTGGTGCTGTTTGTATGAAATTTTTTCCAGACCAAATTTGATTTCATCATATTTTTCTTTGAGGGTCGTTGAATGGCCTAAAGGAACTGATTCGTGTAAGTTGTCACTGTGAAGAAGAACACATTTTAAACTTCTTTTGGAACTGTCTATGAAAAGGTGCCAATCTTGAGGATCATACTGTTGGGCACCAAGCTGCCGCAGCAGGCCGGCAACGTCGTTGCAATATACTATGACGCTTTCCTGAGTGAAATATGGCATTTTCTAAAGAAGGTTATGAGAGTTCCAAGCTGAAGTAAACTTTTTCTTTGAGTCTTGAAGCTAGAAGTTCAGAAGATTCTTTGGAAAGTTTGAGATCTCAAGTCAGATCATTAAGTCCTCCTTGAGAAAAGAGCTGTGGTAGTGAAGAAGGAGGAAAACCGACATCTGAAACAGTGTTTTCACTGCTGTCGGTGGACAGAACGGAAGCTTGGTCTTCTTCAAAACCAGGCAATTCCAATTCGGGCAAGCCTTTAAACACCGGAACAGGAATTTCATTGCAGTGTGAAATTGGCCTAATTGCGACTCGAGGTTTGGATAAACCAATGAATTTTTCTTCTTCTTGTTGATTCCCTTCGTGTTGACTGCACAATAGGTAACAGTCATCGAAATGGTTTTCAGTTTTTTTGCCATATTTATCCCCCATTCACGAGAAAGTGAATTGTGTCGCTATGTTTTTGGACGGTATGTCCGCACTCGCTTGGGAGTTGCTTTTTCCGAGGTGTCTGGGGCGCCTGTCTTCCACATAAAGGTGGGCCGTCCCGTTAAGTGCCTTGCCCAATGACACAACAAACGAATTTGCTGGCTTTCTCTCCACAACATCCCATAAATGCCGAGCGCCAAACAGGGAAGCTGTGGATACCATTTTTTAAAGTCTGTTGGTATGACTCGACAAGGGGAATGAACTCCAAGTCCACCGACTGTGAAGCGGACGCTCTAACCACTACGCTATCGCGTTGGTTCACGCCAGACCATTGGAATACCAAAGCAGAGTGACTTTCTATCCTTTTTTGTCCTCTGTCGAGAATGCTCAACACATTGCTTGCATACAATATGGGGTGCCCATGCCTTATCTTCATCACCCAGCATTACTTTGAAGTAAGCAAGATAAGCACACTTCACAAATTCACTGACCCCTTTCCTGTTAGATTGCAACGTATACTCTCCGCAAATATAGCAAAACACATTTAGATTGTTTAAACAACGTCGCCTAGGAGAGGATGTAGCCATGCTTAATTTTTGCTCCAAAAACCTGCAACGCAAGTAAAATAATGCAGCTTATTTATTTCCTGTTTGACTTATAAATGAATTCTTAACATTAAAAAAATAAATTTTACTCTGACCCAGAAATCAACAAAAATATGCGACAATCGGTAGGCCTACCTGCTGTTCAGTGTCCACCTCTTACCAACTACATACCTCCTTGTATAGCAAATTTGACTTTTACTTTAAGGTTTGTGATGCCATAATCATTTACATATATCACAATAACAACCTACAATTGTAATTATGACGGTACAATGTATATAGAAATACACCTAATTTTAAGGTAAAACAGGTATAAAATAGTAAATATCTTAAAAAATTGACCTGATGAGAGAAAATTAGTATGATTTTCGGAATCGGCACCCCCAAATTAGTCTAAATCAGCTTAGAAACCTCGGGCACCAAAAAATGTGTTGGCCAGTGTTATTGATATTTGTTTTTGATAGGCTTTTTGTATCGGTACCAAACGCTAATCTTCACCTAACAGTAGGGAGGTACCGGCGCGATGGCGTAGTGGTTAGAGCGTTCGCTTCACAGTGGGTAGACCTGAGGTTCATTTCCCAAGTCGAGTCATACCAAAATACTTTTAAAAATGGTATTCATAGCTTCCCTGCCTGGCGCTCAGCACAATAGGGATAGTATGGAAAACAAGCCGGCAAGCTTGCTTGTTGTGTCCTTGGGCAAGGCACTTAACGGGATGCCTCCGTCTTCATGTGGCAGACAGGTGGTGGGGGCCAAGCAGTCTAGCCGTCGAGGTGGCCAAGTCTAACTAAAGATTCGCAAACAAAGCATGAGCGCACGCGCAGTGTATGCAGAGACGTAGCAGCCGCCCCCCAAACCCCCCAATTGGGGGGGCCCACGCCAACTTTGGGGGCCCAAGTTAGTCTGAAATTGCTTTTTGGCTACGTGACTATTTTCAGTTCAGCAGACTTGTTTACAACCGATTCAAACTGTAGGAAGAAATTGGCTTGTGACATCATAAGTGAATGCAACGTCATTTTATCTCGCAGAATCTAGAATATTTCGATTGATTTTCTGGTGGAATCTTGAATATTCGATTGACGTAACAATGCCGTTGTTACGCAACAATCATAGAATGGTCTGGAATTCTGTTTGGCTAGAAATACCGGGACAATATATATACACTGCAGAGTGCAGATAAAGTATTTTATTGACATTGTATAGAATGAAACGTTCAAAAAGTGGTGCTCAAAAGAGAAAAGAAGCAGCCACTGCTCGAGATGCTGTAGCGAAATTGCCCAAGATGACAGATTTTTTCAAGATTACTGAGCAGAGTAGACCTGGCACTAGTACCGAGAGGGATGAAGAAAACTATAGTGTACAAGAAAAAGAAGACTATGACGATCAGCATCAAAGTGATTGTGAATTTCCAGAAAATGTAAGTTGTGATTTACCTGCCAATACGCAACCTTCAATATCAAAAATAACTGAATCTCAATTTACCCCTATCCTTGATGACCCATGTAAATGGCCTGAAAGTATTTCTGATGCTCAACGATGTGATATAGTAAAGCGTGGACCACATCAACTAATAATGAATTTTCCAAATAATAACACAACTCCAAGGCGACGTTTTTCCTCCAACCATTGTAAACGTGTGTTACCTAATGGTGAAAGTGTTTCACGGTCGTGGCTAGTTTATTCTGGGGAATCAGATCAAGTTTTTTGCTTTTGTTGTAAGCTATTTGGAAAAACACTAAGCCCCTTTTGTAGTGGTATAAATACATGGGAGGGTTTTTCGAAAAAACTGAAAGACCATGAAAACGGCATTTCCCACCAAGAATGCTGCAGTCAATGGACGTTGCTAGCTGAAGGGATAAGAAATTCATCCACTATCGACAAACGCGAGATGAATATTTTTTTCAATGAAAGACGTTTTTGGAGAAATGTTTTAGAGAGACTTATCGACATTGCCTTGTTTCTATCGGAAAGGAATCTTGCTTTTAGAGGATCTGAAGAAGTCTTAGGATCTCCTCACAATGGAAATTTTCTGGGTATATTTGAGCTTTTGGCAAGAAGAGATCCGATCCTAAAGAGCTTCAAGACAGAATCAAGAATAAAAACACTAAAGATCACTATTTGAGTCCTACCATACAAAATGAACTAATTGAATTGCTAGCGACAGAAGTTGAAAAAGAAAATTTACAGCAATTGAAATTGGCAAAATATTTTTCTATAATTTTGGACTGCACTCCAGATATGTGACATCATGAACAAATGTCTGTCATTCTCCGTTATGTACTATGTAATGAAGAAGCTGCTGTTGTTAAAGAAACATTTTTTGGCTACTTGAGAATAAGTGACAGTACTGGGAAAGGCTTGTTGGACGCTTTCTTAGAAAAAGCGACCGAACTGCAACTCGAATTGTCTGATTGTCGAGGTCAGTCATATGATAATGGTGCTAACATGAAAGGAAAACATTCTGGGGTCCAAGCAAGAATGCTAGACATCAATTCCAAAGCTGTTTACGTGCCCTGTGCAAACCATACCCTTAACTTAGTTGTTGTTGACAGTGCTAATTCATCGACGGAAGCATTGACATTTTTTGGAGTACTTACAAGGTTGTATGTGCTGTTTTTTTCCTCTGCTCAGCGTTGGGAAATTTTGAAGAAACATGTGGAGCTGTTCATAAAGTCACAATCTGATACTCGTTGGGAAAGCAGAATTAAATGCATCAAACCTCTTCGATACAATTTAAAAGAGGTGTTGCTGGCACTGAAAGACTTGGAAGCCATTTCCATAGAAAGAAAAGATGGAAGAGCTGCCTCAGAAACAAAATCGTTGATAGCTCATTTATCAAAATGGAGTTTTCTTTTGTCGGTGTTTATTTGGTATGATATCCTATTCCAAGTCAATAAAGCAAGCAAGATTCTTCAACCGTATGGAGTCTCCCTTCATACAACGGAAACGGAAATCCAGGCAACTGAAAAGTTTTTGCAAAACTATCGCACAACGGGTTATGACAGTGCCGCAACATCTGCTGTTGAAATAGCACAGGAATTGGATATTGATCCTTCTTTTCCTCCGTCAAGAAGTGGAAAGAAAAGAAGATTGTTTGATTACCAAGGTGAAGAGGAACAACGAGCTACTCCTGAACTGAAATTTAAAAGCAACTTTTTTCTATCCATTAGTAGACCAAGCTATTATATATGTCAATAAAGGAGCGCTTTAATTTGTTACGTGAGGTTTCTTCCGCCTTTTCGTTTTTGTACACACGAGACAAACTTTTGCTTGTGCAACAAGAAAATGCTCTTCTTACTTGCTGTAAAGAGTTCCAAAAAAAGTTCGGTGACATTGATTCTGATGAAATGAGCGCTGAGCTACAGCGGTTTGTTTTAATTTTACAAAAAAACGCAATCTCAATACGGCTCAAGACTTTCTGAACTATCTTCTAAAGACTCATTTATTTGAATTGTATCCGAATGTGTACATCGCACTTCGAATCTTACTAACTTGCCCCGTGACTGTTGCCAGCGCTGAAAGAAGCTTCAGCAAATTGAAACTGATCAAAACTTTTAATAGAACGTCTATGACAGACAGTAGACTATCTTCATTAGCCATGTTGTCAATCGAAAATGACTGCGCCCGATCTCTTGATTATGACAATGTCATAACAGCATTTGCGAACAAAAAGGTTCGCTCCAGACTATTTAAATGATACTGTGTTTTTATAACTTTTTCATGTTTTCAGTGTCATTGCTTTCGTTTCGCAGTGTCTGCATAAATGTCCTACTGAACTCTGGCATCGGTGCCGAATTTTTTATGATTTGCACCTTCGGTATCGGCATGCTTTATTCTGACATTAGCCTGTTTACTTATGTACAAATTGTGGTGTATTTTCTTAATGCAGCTTTTCAATTTTACACCTCTAAAGTGATATGACCTGTGCGCAGGGGCTCTTGCGCTTACTTTGGGGGGGCCCGAAGTTGGAGTGCTACGGGACTGAGTGTATGTACATCTTCCTGCATAAAGCTCAGAACGAATGGCTCAAACGACGAAGAAGAAGTAGAGAGGTATGGATTAAAGAAAGAGTTAAATGCAATAAAATGCCGAGTTTAAGAAAAGATCAAAATAAAACAATAATAGCAACAATTTGTAAAACTGAGGCAAGAGGAAACCTTTTTTCTTAAAAATAGTTCAATAAGCGCCTATTAAAATAGGTTATGTGACTTGGGTGAAAGGCTTGGCTCTTTTCACCCAATGTTCATATTAAAGCAAACATCACAGATAAAGTACTTCATATCACAAATATAAATACGAAAGCGGGTTCATGAACTCGTCAAATAGGCCTAACACTAAATAGGTCATTCCTTTAATTATTATCAGAACAACCACCATTTGGACGCCGTTATCATGACTGACTGTTTTTCACAACCCTCACTCGTAGATTTTTTAAGAAGTACGAATGATAGTTTGTGACATCATTCTTTCTTTGTGAGTGTTACCAGTCTTAATTCATAGACCAAAATGATTAGCATTACGTGTACAAGAACCATGGCTATATTTTCTACAACGTTTTGTCGCTGGTCTTCCAAATACAGTACTTGTACGGTAAAGCCGGCGCAACTGCCTTAATTGATACGTCTCAACTCTGCACAGGTGATGTCATGACCTGCCGGGGTAAAATCTCACCATACTTAAAGAGAAACGTTTATATTTTTTGGTTGGTAATAACTTTATAGAGCTATCGGGATCAAGTCTAAAAATTATGAAAAAAGCTAGAACTCTTTTAACTTCTATGAGCACACCTTAGCAAGGAAAAATGAACATGCAACATCATGCGTAGCCAACAGGAACTTGAGAAAGTTTGAGGGAAAATCAAAAGAAAACAACGCCACAATGACATCATAACACATGAAAGATATTATTGTTATTTTGCTTCATAATGGCTTTAAAGAGCTACGGGAATCAAACAAAAAAATTTGAGAAAAGCAAGAACTCTTTTAACTCCCCAGGGCACGCCAAGCAGGGAGAAAAGAACACGCAGCTTAATGCGTAGCCAACAGGGTCTTGAGAAAGTTTAAGGAACAATCAAAAGAAACAACATTCCAGTAAAAAACCGGACCACATGAAAGACGTTTTTGCTATTTTGCTTCAAAAAAACTTAATACTAGAAATGTGTTTCCTAATTCCAAGCTAAGGTAAATGTAAGGTCCCCTTGGCTTCGCGTAACTAGTAAACAGAGCGCAGATACCTAAGTCTCAGCCAGGACCTTGAAATCAGAAATTTTACTGGAAAAGGAGAGCATTAAGCCGTGGAAATCTTATGTACAGAAAAAATATAAATCTTTCGTTGCTGTTCACACAAGTACCTGATGGATGAAGTCGGATTGGCGGCTAAACCGACATTCTCAATCCCGACGTTACTGATGGGGGCCCTGCGGGCGACGCTGGTTTACATAAAAAGCAAGAATTTTTCTTTTGCTGATATGTAGCCTATTAAGATATCTGTGTATCCACACTACAAAGCAATGTAATAAAAAATTCCAAGTTTGAAAAAAAATCAAAACCATAAAACCATAAACCTCACAATTTGCAAAAGTAAATTTAGAGAGAATATTTTGTTTGAAAATAACTTGGCCTGATGGGCGTCTACTAGAATATGGTGAATAACATTAGGAAAACCATAGCCTCTTTTGTCGCTACGCCGGAAATAAGACAAACAGCGCACCCAAGAACTTAATACTCCAAATACAAATACAAAAGGGGCCAAGCCAAATCGCAAAACACATTTAACAGTTAATAGTTTACTCTTGTAATTGTGAAAACAACCACCACTTCGCTGCCACCATCATTTTTGACTATGTTTCAATCCCCCACCCCTCTCTTACACTTTTTGAGAAGTATTGATGACAGTATGTGACAACATTCTTTTTTTATAAGCATTACCAGTCTTGATCAAGAGAATAAAATGATCACCATTACATGTACAGGACTTTAAAAAAGTGCATAAAACACATTAACCTTTCGTGACTATTCACACAAAAGCCCGATGGGGGCAACCGGCATACCCGGATGAACCAAAGTGCTTACCTCAGCGTTACTGATGGGGGCGCTGCGGGCCACGCCGGATAGTTTACAACAAAACTTGATTGGAGAAGGTTATACCAGTCATTCCCAAATTGTGAGTCACCACCTCAAAAAAATAATTCGTTGTTTTAAAGTAGCAAATAGATCTCAAAAAGTCCAAATTTCCTTCAGAATAAAATTCATTTATCTTTATTGTAATATTTTTCATCATCAAGTAAAAATTTTTCGTTTTTAAAAACCACCTTGGGCGCTGAGCTTTCAACTGACCCATCGGTGGTTTTGGGCAGTTGTGTCTAAACCGCGCACACAGCACCTTGTGGACACAAGATTTTCCCAGAGGCGCTGCATAAATCAGATAAATGTAGTAGAATTTACTCTTATTTGCCTTATTTGTTTGTGTATAGTCAGTGGCACTGCCAGGATTTCTTCATGGGAGAGTCCAAAGTTTTTTGAGCAAAGCAGCCCAGGTGCAGTGGTAAAACCCTCAGAATCTAGTCGCAGTAGGGATATCGAGGCTTCTTCTCCCCAGGAGAGGAGGGGTGTGTGCGGTTTTTAAACAGAACGTAAAGAACTTTATCGCAATTGCACACAAAAAAATTTTCACTTCCTTAACTGCACGCAACGCAGTTGCGGAATTGTATCATTTACCTAAATCATTTACTGATACAAACTTATTGGTAGTTTTAGGAATTTGTACCATTTACTGTTACAAACTCATTGGTATTGGTGAAAGGCGAACCAAAAAATTTTACTGATGCTGTGTGTCAAAATTTGACTTATTGGAAATTCAGCCTACAATTTTTACGTGAAAATTCATCAATCACATGTTCGAAATGAATGTTGAGGTCACGGTGAACATATAGCAATGCAAACCCATTAAAACAAGCTTCTTTCATTGTGGACCGCAAATAGGTTTTAAATATTTCAGACCACTAAACGAACGCTCATTTGCTGCTGTAGTAACCGGACGAGTTGTCAATATTTAAAGAATAACTTTCAGAGATGAACACGTTTTCATTTCTTTAGCTGATAGCAACTGGCCTAAAGCGTTGTAGGTAAAGAATCACTTTTGTGGCGCAGCCAATATAAACGGCATCGCATAAATTCAACCTCCACGGCGTCAATGCTATCATCCAAAAAGGGAAGATAAAAGTTCACAGCATTTCTGATGGAGTCGAAGCAACTATTTTACACAAACAGATGTTATCAAAAATTTGAGTTTTATGCAGTCAACCAGATCAGAGCAAAATCTTTCACTGAGTTGCTCAAGCACCGTGTCAATAAAAGGCAAAATGACAGAACACCTGTAAAACTGCAATGGTGAAACAGCTAGTGGATTGGCTGTATTGGCTTGGCGATTCACAATTCGAGGCATGGGTATGGATTCCCCGTAAAGATCTTCGGTATGTCTGAATAGTCCAACAAATAGTTTTTTTGTCCCTAAAAGCCTGTATCACATCTTTGTAATTGGTAATACTCGTAACATCTAATGTACTTAAAATAGTTTCTTGATGCCCTGTAACTTCTTTGCAATGGTTTGGTACGATTCAGTGTAGCATTGATAACTTCTAGGCTAACTAAAAACCCAGGTGTTGTGGTTGCTTTCACATAAAAATAGCCCTTCCAAGAACTTCTCCATCTCTTGATTCTGACAGTTGATCAAGATAACCAACAGCCGCCGGATAAAACTCCTTGAAAACAAAGACAGCATCAAGGTCCTCAACCCACTTTGTGGAACAATGACGCTTCAAACGCGAATGCGAAGAATCAAGACATTTGCCATTAACTCAATTATGCAGTAGCGAAAAACGTTTGTCATAATTAGAAAAAATACCAATATATCTCTTAATGGTGCTTACGCATGCTTGAATTTCGCGTACGTTGCAGGCCAGAGAATATTTCGTAACTTGTGCTATCTCTGATTGTAGCATCTCTGCTGCTTTTGTCCACTCATCAAACTTTTTATTGCGGTCTTCATTGTCTTCTAAAAAGCATTCCAGAAAGAATGTCGAATTTCTACTGACCAAATCAACGTTTTTGTTTCGTTCACAGACTACAGTCCAAAGTATTTTGACTAAAATTAGAAAATTTATATCATCAACTATGAATCTAGACTCGTCAAGATAGTTTGGTAAATAACTTTTTGGGAAAATAGAGACCTGCTCTATTCTAGACAACATTTCTGAAACTCTTCCAGAAAGCACCACACTCGGTTTCATTTGTAGCCAGCTACTTGTTATTGAGTAATATTGCTGTCAATGTTGCATAAGAATTCTTGCACACCTCGTCTGACACCGATAGGGTGTTGCTGCAAGATTCTTGCACAAAAAACTTGCTTTTGTGATTTCTGCTTTGTATCAAGAAAACTGTATAAAATTTAAAGCTCTTGTGTTAATCTCAGGCATGAAGCTCAACGCTGCCAGCCAATTTGGAGGCAATTGTTTGTTTTGTGCATAATTTTATCTGAGACCAAAAGGGGGGCCATGGCGCAGTGATCCCCCTGGCTGCACGCCTGTGTATGGTCTCACACATTAAGAACAAAAATTTATTTAATTGGTCATAAAATTAAATTTTTATCAAAAATTCTACACATCGCATTGCACACCAAACAAATGATGATTTGTAATTGAAATACACGTTACTACATTATGAAGTAAAATACAGTTATTGTAGATGTTATCAATTAGATGTTACTTTGCTTATTTCACAAAACAATTACGTTGTTATATGCATTCACAAAAATCATTTCATCACAGTCGGTTTGCATAAACTACTGTCCAGTGAAGCAAAATGCTCTAATAGCGTACGTGGGGCTTGTGTTCATTAACATAAATATAATACTAGAAAACAAAATCCTAACTCGAACCAAAACAATGCATTTATTGCTCTTCTTTTGCAAATAACTCTCATACTCGTGGTCATAACTACAAAATTTACAAAAAACATTCACGTTTGAATTTCAGAAGTAATTTTTTTCTCAAAGTTGCATTAATGCCTGGAACAAATTACCTTGGGAAGTAGTCAACAGTGTGTCTACAGCTCAGTTCAAACGCCTCATTTCTAAATACTGTTAATTTTCTTTGTTTAACCTTTTGGGTTTATCTGCTAACAATTTGTTGTGATATTCAGCGCTATGAAATTCTTGTTGGTGAGATTTGCTTAAACGCTACTGGTAGTTTTTCAAGTTGATTGATTTTTCAAAATTGTAGGAAGTCGTTTATTTACATCCACTTTGTTTCTACGTAGAGAAGTTTAATAATCTTGATACTCAAATTCATGATAATTCATATTCTGCTGAATACCCTCTGTGTGTGTGTGTGTGTGTGTGTGTGTGTGTGTGTGTGTGTGTGTGTGTGTGTGTGTGTTAACTATTTTTATCCGGTTGTTTGGTATTATTTAGTCTGTGGTGCCTGGTGTACTGGATCAGAAATACATCACATGCTTACTGCTCACACAAGAATGAACTAAAACGCATTTCCAAATCAAGTCCACACGATGAGCGCAAGCAAAATTTGTGCAATGAAGCGTGCTGCTGCAGACCTCGACGCGGCGATGTCTCAACATGTTCACGCCGTATCACTCTGGCCCATCTGCGAGCACAAGGGAAGCCGATGATCTGCAGAACCGCATTATGTTCGCGAGGTTGCCACATCAGCCACTCCCAAGATAATTCATGAATGAAACACAAATGAAGAATCGTTAGAAGTTGACAGGGATATTTCTACTAAAAGTTTCTTCTTTCTTTGCCCCATTCTTTGTTTGGTGACGTTCTGGGAATATGTAGAGCAATTATTGACTAAGCGGTGACTTGCGCGCTTAAAGCCAGGTTTGGAGAGCGAGACGACCATGGTCGAGTAAAAACTGCTGTTAGTAGCGCTTGCAAAAATGCACTAGCTTTTGAACTTTTGAATCAGCAATCGCTTCCCTAGATTTTCCGACAAGAATATCCCTAGATCCCCTTTGCCCACGTAATGTTCCGGCATCCTTATGTGCAATATACCTACCGGTACACTAAACATCACAGCATGGACACAATTTATAAGAAAAAATGTGTCAGTGCTTTTAATTCCTCAGCATTTTCGGCCATTTTAAAAGGCTTGCGCCACAAAACAAACCGCACCTTCTCACAACGCATGTACATTCCTTTACAATCTCCAATAAGTTTAATTGTGGCACAAATCGTTGCTACGGTAAGTAAACGGTAACTAACTTTACGCGACTCAAAAGTAATGCCCAGAAAAATCGGCGGTGCCTGCGAGTTCGTGGGCATAATGGCTACGTCATACGTTTTGTGCAGCAAATCTAATCCCATTCCAACCCGATCAACGCATTCCAACACAAACTCTACACAGCACAAAAACATTGCACAAAAAATCTAGGGCATTCATGCAGTTGCGTGATCATTTTGGCCATGCCATGCGATTTATCTCTCAAATCCGAATTCACTCCAAAACAAGACAATCTTTTATAGGCTCCATCGATTTTGATTGAGGCACAAATTGTCGCTATGGCAACAAAACGACGACAAACTTTTCTTAAAACACAAATTTTACGTTAAAAAACTAATGAATGTAGGGCGATCGATGACAGTTTTAACCATCTCAGACGGCTTGGGTCACAAATGCGAATTCACAACACAACAGCCCTTGCATTCCCTATAAACCTCATCAATTTCGATTGTAGCACAAGGCATCGCTGTTGCTACTAAACGACGACGGTTTACTTACTCAGGTTATCAATGTTCGCCCAGAAATAAATTTTCTGGTTTTCAGGGTACACCACGTGGAGGTTATTGACATGTACCCCTGTGGAAACTGTGGGTTACCCTAAATCGCCTTAGAGCTGGAGTGGGGCGGTTTGGTGCAGAAATGCACAAATGAGGACTCAGAACATCAGCCTCATGTGCGTGCGGAGCTGCTACCCAAAATGCGGAGCACATCTTGTTCGATTGCAATCTCCTTCGTCCACCTAACACCGTAAAGAACCTCACTAACGTGACTGGTGATACAAAGAACTGGCTTCAACATCTAGCCGAAAACCTGCGATGAGCCTTCAAACGAAAGAAGAAGACTAAACGACAAAAATAATTATGCAACACTAAACTTTAACCATATACTCAAAGGAAATGGCAGTTCAATGGACATTTGGACCATCTTAGCCTGTTAGTGCCAGCAAGAATTCAAATTCATCTCGAAACACTCAATGCTTTTCCCCACGCGCCCCACAAATTTTGATTATGGCATAAACGGCGTTAATTTTTAGAAAATTAACCAGAATACTGGGCACAAGAAAAACGATTAGGCGTAGTATAAATTTTGCAGTTGAATTTTTAAACCATTACAGCACAATCGCAAACTACGCAACCGATGTTTTAAACATGCGAAGCGCAACTGCAAATTTCCACAACCAAATAATTTTAAATCAGCAGAAAGTCACTAAAAATTTCGCAACCGTTATTTTCAAAGTGCAACTCGCAACCGCCAATGTCACAATTGTTTTTAAACCAGCAAAGTACAACCACTTATAAATTGATAAAGCGTAACCGCAAATGCCGTTACCCAATTTTTAAGCTTACCAAACAACTGATTTATGCACAATCGTAAAAAATTGTTTTAGCACTAGAACGGCGAAGGTGTCGAAATCGACACGATCCCTACTTTTCAGTTGTAACCGCTCTCTTTGTTTTTGAAGGTACGCTCTAAAATTACCTGATAATTATCAAAAGTGACCATAGATGATAAATTGATTAAATTTTTCAAATAAGATTTTCTCTCTAAAATATAAATTGAGAATATACCTCTAACGGCGAAGCTGTCGAATTCGACACAACATGCAGTTTATCATGCCGACATGTTTTCTGACGCGTAAGCACTCTCTCGCTGTATTTCATTTCCTACTGTTAGCGTCATAATGATTGTTTTCTCTTTTCTCGTTCCGACTCGTAATAATCAATAGAGCAGTTGTAGTTTTGTAAGCAGTAGTGTTTTTGCGATACAGTAGGTTAGTAACTATGTCTTTTGACAAATTTCAGTGCTTCTACACAGTTGAACAAGAGAATGACTTGCTTGAGTATTCAGATATTTCTGATGACGATGTTGATGTCCCTGAAGCATTTGTACAAAGCCAAGCTAGTGATAACGTTAGCGATAGAAAAGCTCTCCCTCCACAGCCTAACTGCTCTGATGACGAAGACAACTGCAGTTCCTCTTCTGAAGATGAGAAGGAAGATTTGACAGTGAATCCAAGTGGTCAACAACAAGCTAAAAATGGTGTAACTTGGAATCTTTTACTTAGAGCTAGACCGGGACAAGCAAATGCTCCTAACATTTTTCGTATAAAAACAGGAGTTTATCCAGCAATACGAAATAGGGCTGCTGCTGGTGCTTACGACTGCTGGAAATTGTTCGTGGATAATAACATGTTGAAATCTATTCAAGCGCACACTTGTAGAGAAGCAACCAAAATTAATCTTGATTTTACTCTGTCACTGGACAAGTTAGAAGCATTTATTGGATTGCAATACGCTCGGGGAATATACGATAAACATCATTCTATTGACTTTCTGTGGAACAAAACATACGGCCCTAGATTGTTTGGCGATACTATGCCTAGAGATTGTTTTCGAGAAGTGAAATGTTATATCAGATTTGACAACAAAGATTGTCGAAGCCAGAGGCTAGCTGATGACAAGTTTGTTCATGTTCGAGAACCACTGGAAAAGTTTGTTGCTAATTGCATGTTCAATTAGCAACAACATGCTAATTGTTGTTGCTAACAATTAGCATGTTGTTGCTAATTGAACATGCTAATTGTTAGCAATATCCCCACAATGGAGTCTTACAATAGATGAGCAATTATTTCTAATGAAAAATAGATGTCCTTTCATTGTCTTCATGCCCAATAAACCGGACAAATTTGGTATGAAATTTTGGGTGATGACGGAAGTACAATCCAAGTATGTATACAATCTTTTACCTTATCTAGGTGCTTTTGAAAAAGAACAGCGCAACGGTAAGCCCTTAGCTGAAGATGTTGTAATGAGACTTACTGAGAGCATTTATAACAAAGCTGGTTACAACGTAACTACTGACAATTTTTTTACTAGTGTTCATGTGGCAAGCTTATTACAACAAAAAAAGATTACAATCGTTGGGACGGTACGAAACAACAACAAGGGCCTGACAAAAGAAATGACAAAATGTGGAAATGACATGTATGGCAGCAAATTTTACTACAATAAACAGAATGAGTGCTTATTTGTCAACTACCAATGCAAGAAGAAAAAAAATGTGAATTTGTTATCCACCATGCACAATGCACCTAGTACAGACAATACTGAAAAAAAGAAGCCCCTTGTAATTCACTTTTACAATAAAAACAAAGTCGGGTTTGATGTTTTCGATCAAATGGCCAGACAATATACGACGCATTCTGCAAGCAGAAGATGGCCATTAGCTGTATGGACCAACGTACTAGACATAGCTGCCTTGAACGCCTGGATCATTTTCCGGAAAACAACTGGAAGTAAAGTTAGTCGCCGTGATTTCATTTTGGATCTCATAGAAGGCCTAAAACAGAATTATGTGGCACAGCGAAAAAACACATCTTTTCGAGTTGATATTCCATTGGAGAGCCGTTTAGGCAAACGCCAAAAATGCTTTTCAAAAAATTGCAATAATGCAACGGTTACAACTTGCCGGCTTTGTCTACAACCCACATGCGGAAAATGTGGAAGTGCATCGTACAAGGTTACCGAATGCCATGCTTGTTCATCAAAATAAGTGGCATAAACAAAACAAAAACAATTTTTCCTTTACGGCTCTATGCTATTCTGGATAAGTCGATTTCCGTTGCGGTTGCTAATGCTAATTGTAATTAGTAATTATACTAACTTTTTTGAAATTTTTGTTGTTTATGTTGTCATATCGTGCTCTCCTAGCTTTTTTTCTTAATATGTATCAAAGTACAAGCATATGCTTTACATATCAGGCTTATAAAGCAACTGGTGTCGATTTCGACACCACCGCCATTCTAGGTGCAGTTTTTTTCTCGCCGTTCTAGTGTTAAACAAAGTATTTGATAATAGGAACGATGAAGGTTGCTTAATTTTCTTACCGCAAATGTAGCCTGATATATCCTATCAACAATTCAAATCAAAGCTCCCGAATTATGCCTACGGCCAGCCAATCGGACGTAGCTTACGTACATACATAACATAGTTTGAAATTAAACAAGAATGAAAACAAGTTATTAAAAGACTTTTCACATATGTTTAACGTAATTATCCTCTTTCGAGTTATGGCAAGCCATGGCCCTAATTGAGTTCGCTCCTTTTCTTTTTTTCCCAGTCGTGTTTTCAACCGTGGTGTGGATCCATTTTTTCACGCAGAGTCCATGCAGTGTTGTTATAGATCAGATTGGCGGCATCTTTTATAGTTATTATATTTTCGTAATCAATTGTGATATTGTCAGGACATAAAGACGCTGACTCAAGCACGAAAACAAAGTTTGGAGACTGTTATTGTTTGCTTTTTGCAACTTTTCATTCATTTGGAGTAAACTTCTAAAAATCGATAGTTTGCTCCTCATTCAGGAATGGAACCAGTTGAAGTTGTGCTACCCGATGTGTTCGGCAAAAATTGAATTTGCCCGCCTGTTTGACCGTTTTATGTGATGATATTTGGCAATTTTTCAATCAATCACTTCGTTCTTTCGACAAATTTTCTATTCAAATTTAACGTTTCGCTCCCCTTAGTTACCGGGGAGCTTCTTCAGAACACGGTAGATGTTAATAATGTGACATACAAACTGTACAACATAAAATTACAAAGACTACCTGTATTACTAAACACTAAAAATTATTTATCAACAGGGCAGGCAATTACGTAATAACAAAAACATTGTATTACACTCCTGTATCTGTGATGTAACAATGTTTTTGTTATTACGTAATTGCCTGCCCTGTTGATAAATAATTTTTAGTGTTTAGTAATACAGGTAGTCTTTGTAATTTTATGTTGTACAGTTTGTATGTCACATTATTAACATCTACCGTGTTCTGAAGAAGCTCCCCGGTAACTAAGGGGAGCGAAACGTTAAATTTGAATAGAAAATTTGTCGAAAGAACGAAGTGATTGATTGAAAAATCGTTACACTCGACATACGAGGAATGCCTGCTATATTTGATATTTGGCAATAGCGTACATCTTTTGATCAGGGGTGGGCAAACTGGGCAACTGCCCAGGCTCCCCGAAACGTTTAGGGCCCCCGTACTTAACATTCGTACATCATCATAATGGAACTAGTTTGGCTCCTACAAGTTTAAATACTATTATCACTCTGTGACTTGATCTGTTTTACAAAACTTTAAAAGCATGCATATTGCCTATCTAACATGGGTTGTTGAAATTTGTTGAAATCGATATTGATAGGTTACATCAATACTTTTAATATTTTTGTTTCTGCACATTTCCAAAGTTTACTTTTTTTTCGCAAGTTTTTGTAAGTTTTTTAAATTTAAGCCAAAAATATTGCTTTTGTTTATCGCAGCTGATGTAATGATTCTACTTGTATTTGTTCAACATTTATATATTGTTGCTTCATGCAGTTTTGCAATACAAATACGCATGGCCGCATCAACATGTGTTTTCCAAGGGCCCCTTTACTACTTGTGACCAGGCCCCCCAAAACCTAGGGCCATTACTGCTTTTAATACTGTACCTTAATAGAATGCTCTGATACATCTTTGCCAGTACTGCGTACCACAAAACCTACGATTGCTTTATCTAGAAACTGTGTTAACGCAGTTGCAGGCTATTACAACAAAAAACTATTTTCTTAAAGTTAGTTGCACAACTAAAACTTTTTACGATTTCGAGATAAACCTTATAAAATCAAATTTTGTGCCGTTTCTTTGGTTGGGGGGTAAAACAGCAGATCGTTTTGGCTCCTAGAATGATTTCGAATCCTTTAAAAAATAACGGATCTGAGTTCATGGGTAGGCACCCCTTGTCAACAATACTGGGTGCAGTTGCTTACTCGGCGGTTACAGTCAATAGCAGTTGGGTGAAAGTTGGATAGAAAGTTTAGAGAAAAGCAAGCAAAGTAAGGGAAAGAGTTAAATGTCGCAGAAGCATCGTAATCGTCAGGCAATTAAATGAGCATTGGCATATGATCTATCAGTAGGCTATCTTCTGCTTTTTTGTTTCAAAAACTTTCAAAAATTTAATTTCTTTGATGTTAAAAATGACGTCATAATTGACGATTGATTGTAATAGTTATTTTCGTCATTTCTTAAAAAAATAGTGATCGTACAAATGCAGTTGAAACCTCTGTTGGGAGATTAAATAATAGGCTGTTTGTAAATGACACCAGCTTGCATCAAAAATTATGGATTATTTTAAGAAAAACAATTGATTTATTCTTAGTAAAAAGAATAAAGCCAAAATGCTGGTAAACATTTTATTAAAACGTTTCGCTTTTATACCAAAAGCATCATCAGTTAAATAAATGGTCACCTAAGGCTAGGTTAAACAGATACTGCATTGATAGCTAACCGCTGTACAACTAAATTTAGTAAGGTTAAGAATTATGACATCACAAAACTGATAAAACGAACAACTGCTATCAATTAAGCAAGGCAAGGCTAACTTAAAAAGCGCACTGCAGATATACTTTCTATAACTATTACGTATTAAACAAATAAATTGGTTGTGATGCTCCTAATTGATTTATTGTTTTACTCCTTGCTTATTGTAAAATACAATGTATTGTTATTTTGTGTGCTGCATTCCTTCGGTGCAGTTAGTTACCGAGTTGAACCCGGGCCGACGGCGCATGATCGAGTTTTCGTTGTTCAACGCTGTAATTCAACCGAGTTTTTCTTTATTGGACTGTGTCGCACTTGCGCAAAATTGCCCCAAACGTGCTTGTGTTGTCGAAGGTTGTTAGTTGGTTCTGATGTACATTGCATAGCAATTAGAATTGTCACTTTGACGTTAGTATTTTGCTCACTAGAATCTCTGCTGCAGTTTTGATACCATTGAACAGTTTGTTTTTTTACAGAGCTAAATTGCTGCTTATTAGTGAATCGTTAGTAGGAAAATTAGTAAGGAAGTGTTAATAAATCTGGGTAACTGCGCAGCCCAAAATATTGGTAACCGCTTGCGCTGTCGTTCGCATTGAGTCTATTAATTGGTCGTTACATCGTTCAAATTTCCGCAATATACGAATCATCCACAATATATGTCAAACCCTCCCTGATCGTCTGTTTGGCAAATCTACAGTAGCAGAAACGCAGGAAGAATCCCGGAACAAATCGATAGATGCTAGCGCGTTGCTGATAGGGCTAAGAGATTGTGAGAGCTGGTTTGAACATCGACCTGGACCGCCGGTAAACCAGCAAGTATATCTTACAAAAGTTTCCAATATTTGTCAGAAGTCACTAATATTGTCAGAAGCTACCAAATTGTTATTGGAAGTTACTAAATATTTGTTGGAAAAGTAACTAAATTTTAGTTGGAAAGGTTTCTGAACACCGAGTGGCTAAGTTTTGAGTGCATTGGCAAAGTTTCTGGAATTTCGACGAAGTCTCTAGAAATTTGACGAAGTTTGTGGTAAAGATAAAGTCCTGACTTATCAGCGAAGAGTGATCCTGCGGATTAAACTGTCCAATTTGATTACATCTCGCTTCGCTTTGAAGTTATTGCGGATTATTTTATCTTCTCTGAGTTTCGATAGCGTCCGTGAAACTGCAGTGTACAAATTTGAATTTGCTATCGTACGGATTTATTAAGGACTCTTCATTTCAAAGGCCTTTGGTTAACAAGGTAAAACTTTTGTTCATTTGCTTAGTTAAGTTGTTGGTGTCTTATTGCGTCTGTTCTTTGTGTTTGTGCTTGGCAGTCCCGTAGCACTCCAACTTCGGCCCCCCCCCAAAGTAAGCGCAAGAGCCCCTGCGCACAGGTCATATCACTTTAGAGGTGTAAAATTGAAAAGCTGCATTAAGAAAATACACCACAATTTGTACATAAGTAAACAGGCTAATGTCAGAATAAAGCATGCCGATACCGAAGGTGCAAGTCATAAAAAATTCGGCACCGATGCCAGAGTTCAGTAGGACATTTATGCAGACACTGCGAAACGAAAGCAATGACACTGAAAACATGAAAAAGTTATAAAAACACAGTATCATTTAAATAGTCTGGAGCGAACCTTTTTGTTCGCAAATGCTGTTATGACATTGTCATAATCAAGAGATCGGGCGCAGTCATTTTCGATTGACAACATGGCTAATGAAGATAGTCTACTGTCTGTCATAAACGTTCTATTAAAAGTTTTGATCAGTTTCAATTTGCTGAAGCTTCTTTCAGCGCTGGCAACAGTCACGGGGTAAGTTAGTAAGATTCGAAGTGCGATGTACACATTCGGATACAATTCAAATAAATGAGTCTTTAGAAGATAGTTCAGAAAGTCTTGAGCCGTATTGAGATTGCGTTTTTTTTGTAAAATTAAAACAAACCGCTGTAGCTCAGCGCTCATTTCATCAGAATCAATGTCACCGAACTTTTTTGGAACTCTTTACAGCAAGTAAGAAGAGCATTTTCTTGTTGCACAAGCAAAAGTTTGTCTCGTGTGTACAAAAACGAAAAGGCGGAAGAAACCTCACGTAACAAATTAAAGCGCTCCTTTATTGACATAATGCCTGGTCTACTAATGGATAGAAAAAGTTGCTTTTAAATTTCAGTTCAGGAGTAGCTCGTTGTTCCTCTTCACCTTGGTAATCAAACAATCTTCTTTTCTTTCCGCTTCTTGACGGAGGAAAAGAAGGATCAATATCCAATTCCTGTGCTATTTCAACAGCAGATGTTGCGGCACTGTCATAACCCGTTGTGCGATAGTTTTGCAAAAACTTTTCAGTTGCCTGGATTTCCGTTTCCATTGTATGAAGGGAGACTCCATACGATTGAAGAATCTTGCTTGCTTTATTGACTTGGAATAGGATATCATACCAAATAAACACCGACAAAAGAAAACTCCATTTTGATAAATGAGCTATCAACGATTTTGTTTCTGAGGCAGCTCTTCCATCTTTTCTTTCTATGGAAATGGCTTCCAAGTCTTTCAGTGCCAGCAACACCTCTTTTAAATTGTATCGAAGAGGTTTGATGCATTTAATTCTGCTTTCCCAACGAGTATCAGATTGTGACTTTATGGACAGCTCCACATGTTTCTTCAAAATTTCCCAACGCTGAGCAGAGGAAGAAAACAGCACATACAACCTTGTAAGTACTCCAAAAAATGTCAATGCTTCCGTCGATAAATTAGCACTGTCAACAACAACTAAGTTAAGGGTATGGTTTGCACAGGGCACGTAAACAGCTTTGGGATTGATGTCTAGCATTCTTGCTTGGACCCCAGAATGTTTTCCTTTCATGTTAGCACCATTATCATATGACTGACCTCGACAATCAGACAATTCGAGTTGCAGTTCGGTCGCTTTTTCTAAGAAAGCGTCTAACAAGCCTTTCCCAGTACTGTCACTTATTTTCAAGTAGCCAAAAAATGTTTCTTTAACAACAGCAGCTTCTTCATTACATAGTACATAACGGAGAATGACAGACATTTGTTCATGATGTCACATATCTGGAGTGCAGTCCAAAATTATAGAAAAATATTTTGCCAATTTCAATTGCTGTAAATTTTCTTTTTCAACTTTTGTCGCTAGCAATTCAATTAGTTCATTTTGTATGGTAGGACTCAAATAGTGATCTTTAGTGTTTTTATTCTTGATTCTGTCTTGAAGCTCTTTTAGGATCGGATCTCTTCTTGCCAAAAGCTCAAATATACCCAGAAAATTTCCATTGTGAGGAGATCCTAAGACTTCTTCAGATCCTCTAAAAGCAAGATTCCTTTCCGATAGAAACAAGGCAATGTCGATAAGTCTCTCTAAAACATTTCTCCAAAAACGTCTTTCATTGAAAAAAATATTCATCTCGCGTTTGTCGATAGTGGATGAATTTCTTATCCCTTCAGCTAGCAACATCCATTGACTGCAGCATTCTTGGTGGGAAATGCCGTTTTCATGGTCTTTCAGTTTTTTCGAAAAACCCTCCCATGTATTTATACCACTACAAAAGGGGCTTAGTGTTTTTCCAAATAGCTTACAACAAAAGCAAAAAACTTGATCTGATTCCCCAGAATAAACTAGCCACGACCGTGAAACACTTTCACCATTAGGTAACACACGTTTATAATGGTTGGAGGAAAAACGTCGCCTTGGAGTTGTGTTATTATATGGAAAATTCATTATTAGTTGATGTGGTCCACGCTTTACTATATCACATCGTTGAGCATCAGAAATACTTTCAGGCCATTTACATGGGTCATCAGGGATAGGGGTAAATTGAGATTCAGTTATTTTTGATATTGAAGGTTGCGTATTGGCAGGTAAATCACAACTTACATTTTCTGGAAATTCACAATCACTTTGATGCTGATCGTCATAGTCTTCTTTTTCTTGTACACTATAGTTTTCTTCATCCCTCTCGGTACTAGTGCCAGGTCTACTCTGCTCAGTAATCTTGAAAAAATCTGTCATCTTGGGCAATTTCGCTACAGCATCTCGAGCAGTGGCTGCTTCTTTTCTCTTTTGAGCACCACTTTTTGAACGTTTCATTCTATACAATGTCAATAAAATACTTTATCTGCACTCTGCAGTGTATATATATTGTCCCGGTATTTCTAGCCAAACAGAATTCCAGACCATTCTATGATTGTTGCGTAACAACGGCATTGTTACGTCAATCGAATATTCAAGATTCCACCAGAAAATCAATCGAAATATTCTAGATTCTGCGAGATAAAATGACGTTGCATTCACTTATGATGTCACAAGCCAATTTCTTCCTACAGTTTAAATCGGTTGTAAACAAGTCTGCTGAACTGAAAATAGTCACGTAGCCAAAAAGCAATTTCAGACTAACTTGGGCCCCCAAAGTTGGCGTGGGCCCCCCCAATTGGGGGGTTTGGGGGGCGGCTGCTACGTCTCTGGTGCTTGGGCAATATGAGCGTCCTAGAGTCTGACGTAGCCTTGAAGGCACTACAACGCAAATATGACTTGGCTAAACATTTAATGTCGAGAGCAGAGAATAGAGCCGCTCTTGAAATTTTAATGATTGACATAAACTTAGATTTTGAAGTTCACTGGAAAACCTCGCCAACTTCAATTTAGCGTGCCCTTCCTTGCGTCTCAAACTAGAACGCGACCCTGTCGAAGAGGAGGTTTTGGCCGAACACCCTGACAAATTATCAAGTTCAACGGCAAAAGGGTCATTAGGCACCTGCAAGGGCGGGTTCGAGTCCACAATTGCGTTAGAATCGAGCTTACTAAGCCAATCACACGCGTGCGCATCAAACTCATGTTTTGCCTGATCGACTTCAAACTTTGTCACATTAATGCCAGGCAATGGATCACTTCCAGAAAGTGCAACACATTTTACCATAAGAGCATCAAAATCTGATGAATCAAGAGACTAAGCAGCGGACGGCGCGGTGTGCGGAGCGACATCATTCGAAAGCCCTACGGGAAGACCCTTCTTAATGACGGTTCCAATAATAGCATGCAATGGAAATAAAGAGGTACGGACGTACGCTCTGTTGGATAGCGGTTCTCAGCGTACATTTTGCGCAAAAAAATTAGCGCGAGAACTCGGCGTAAAGGGAATGAAGACGTCGGTCCCAATATGTACGTTGACGTCTGATTCGCAGTTTGTTGATACTGCAAGTGAACTGGTAACCTTTAAAATACGTGGAATAGATTTGGAATCTGAGGTCTTTGTGAACCTTTGCAACATCCTGATTATCGAGATATAATTTAGTTGATTAGCAGCAGCAGACAAGTTTCCAAGAGCCGCGTGGCAGTATTTGGGTGTCGAACCACACACTCTTGAACTGGAAAAGAGAAGCATGAGAGCAGTTTCCTCAGTATCAAGGAAGCCAGAATCCAATAGTTGGTCCGAGTAACCAAATGACTCAAGCTTCCGTGGTCACTTCAGTTCAAGATTATCCCCTTCCGCGACCACAAATTGAATGTTTTGAAGCAGACCCATTTACGTATTAGACCTTTGTTCGTAGCTTCGACGAGCACATAGCACGTAAGATGCCATCGGAATCTGCAAAGCTCGTATATCTTTTGCAGCACTGCAGCCCCAATATTAGACGAAATTTGAAGCATCTTTCAAGGAACTTAAATGATGGTTACCGTCTTGCACGTGAAAGTTTGCACAATGAATTTGGCCAACCTCACATAATCGCTTATCGTTGCGAACAAAGACTTTTAGATATGCCACGTCTAAAGGTAAAGAATCCGTCCGCATTAAAGAACTTTGGCGTTGTGCTTGATGCTACTCTACGAAATACAGAAATTCGCGATTCTCAATTCACTTGGAACCCTCGAGAGATTATTGGAAAAATTGCCGGGAGAATTGAGGACAGAATGGGTTAAGTATTCCTATCGCTATCAGAAACACACTGGTCGGCACGCCAAGTTTCCCGAGTTCTTAAACTTTGTACGCGAGGAGGCGGAAGAAGCTAACTCTTTGTACGGGAGATCTGTGTACAAGATGAATAAAGCCTCATCGAGTCAATCTTCAGTTTCCAGAAGGAATGTAGTATTTGGCGCTGCAATTGATTCCGAACAGTCTCGTGACGACGGTGACATCAAGAATATTTGATGAAAAGAGTTAAATAATTGTACTGGTACTTAATAATCTTGTATTATTTCTGTTGGGTATCTTACCTTTAATCAATCCTCTGATATCCCTGTTTCATGCTGAACAGCCCACTGATATCTTGCCTGCTTCATCTTTTTTGTTAATTGCAACTTTTTTCTTGGTCTTTAGGCTTTTAGCCCTTGTTCCATAACACTGTTATTGATTTTTTTCAGAAAAGTGTATTTTGGATGTGTAAATCATTAGATTCAACGTACGGCAATAGCAAGTGATTACTTGCTTTTGTATCACACATTTTTACACCCAAAAACCAGCCATAATGGCAACCGAAAACTGAAGTAATTAAGTATAAAATAATTTACTATCTTAGATCTAAAACCTGGCAACAATACTTTATGCGTCATTTGAGCTTAATAATTTATGCACCTAAAATGCACTTTTACCATGTTTTGCTGTACACAACAACATCCAACTTAGCCAACTCCATGAAAAGCGTCTTACAAGAAGCTCTTCTGTTAGTTAATGCCATTGCTTTGATTTTGTAATCAAGGCAAGGTGTTGTTTTTCTCTAACCACATTTTCCCATTCTTCAACCATCAATCTTTTTTCCCAATTCCAATTTCTTTTTTGCAGCATGAACAATTTGATGTGATACATTTAACTTTTTGGATATGTCTTTCTGCTTGTTGTGTAACTATGATGTCATAATGTGTCACTTTCACACAACATAAAATCTCAGTTGTATGGAATTACAGTTTGTCTGCTTTGAACCATCGTTGCATTTGTTCAGATGCTTTCAGAAAACTCCATAAATAGCTGAAAAATAAAAATTCCATAATAATTTTTCAAGAACTGTATAAATCTGTAAGCGTTTTTTTTGAAATATTAAATTGAATTCGGCCATCTCTGCTAAGGGGACAACACTACATAAAAACTCAACTACTACTACTAATACTATGAGTTGAAATGTTTTACCAAAACTTATTTGGAGAGCCCCCCACTCTGTAGCTGTAATAATACGTGGGAATTCACAACCTGGTCTTACGCTTGTATCTTTTCATCTTTGGAAGTTATTCTTGCTGTGTCTTTACTTGTGAATAAAAAATTAGTAGTTCTTTACTTGTGAATAGATTTCCACCAATGTCAAAATTTGAAAATCTGGCAGTTCACTTGGTAAATACAAATAAATCCTGTTAATTGCATATTGGATAATTGCATAATTCATTTTATCGCATAAGGATTTGAAATATATCGTAGCCCATCATTTTCTTCGAAAATATTTTGGTTTATTGCATAATCTGGTCAATTGCTTAGAACTAAAAGCTGTATTGTTCAATTAACCAAACCTGATTTGATCAAACATGCAATGTGAGTGCATAGACAAAGTGCAAATATTGAATTGCATGATTTTGAAAGACAAATGCTAATAGAACTTGCCATGTGATGCTCACTCAAAGCACCAAAGTTGGATTGCACATTCTTTAACGACATACACTGATAAAAACCATTTGCAGTGCGAGCACATGCACTATCCTCAAACGTTGGACTGCACATTCTATTATGTACTTAAAACATTGCTGCCAACCTTTGATCTTCAGTTCGCTTGATTTTACAAATTTTTGATATATGCATAATCTGTTTAATCGCATTAAAAAGCTTGACAAATTGTCTAGACAATTAAATGGATTTGTCTATAGTTTAACCTGTGCAATCTTTGAGAGTGGCATTTACTCTTGGAATCTATTTTGGCTCTGAAACTTTGTGATTGATCAATTTCTATGACAAACTTAAAACATATCTTGAAAAGGGTTAGTCCTCAGGGTTTTCCCCCTTACATTTTATATTTCTGCCCCCCCCCCTTAGTGTACACCACTGTTATGTAATTCAAAAAATAAAGCAAAAAATGTCACAGCCATGCATCCTTAAGAGCATCAAACCCCTATTCTAAAAAGAGAGTTGCCAAGAATCGAACTCCTGACCATGGCATTCGCTCAAAGCTATGCTTATCATTACACCACTGCAACACTGATAGTAAACTGTTAATACGCTTATTGAAGTGGTAGTAGTTAATCAGTCTTTATCTGGTTTTGTCCACTTCATGGAGTTGGCCTGATTTACCCCATACCTCGATATAGAGCATCTTTCTTCAAACTGATCTTCTCTGTCTCTTCCACTTGCTTCTTCCAAGTCTTCTTTAGTCGTTTTTGCCTTCTCTTACCACTCACTTCAAGATCTAATGCAACTCTCAAAACTCTATCATTATCTCTTAGCATATGTTCATGCGTCTAACTCCATTTGCCTTGGCTAGCTCATGTATAGTTTCTTTTAACCCCTTCATGTTTAGTTGTTACTGAGTAGTCTTTTTGTCTACATACTCTTGTTCATATTTGGTGCTGTTATTTTTCATAAATTAGGTAAATATACGATTAGCTTCTAGAAAAATAACTAAATCATAGGCCTCATGCCCCTTGGCTATGATTATGTGACTCACAAGTTGCATTAGTAACACAAAACATCTTTTCAAAAAGCAATAAGAAATAGTTGATGCTGTTTCACTGTAGTAGCATGCTGATACTTGCAGAAGCAAGAGTTACTGGTATGAATGTTCTTGATGCAACAATATACTTTTATCTCAAAAAGGGAATTCAATACTGACTTGAATTGGCTCTTGCTCCAAATGTTTGCCAACAATTTTTAAGAGGAACTGTTGCCAATATTTTTGTTTGTTTTTGTTTTATTTGCCATATTTATCCTCCATTCACGAGAAAGCGAATTGTATCGCTATACTTTGGACGGTAAGTCCGCACTCGCTTGGGAGTTGCCTTTTTCAAGGTTTTTGTGGGCCACCTGTCTTCCACAGAAAGGTGGGGCGTCCCGTTAAGTGCCTTGCCCAAGGACACAACAAGCGAACTTGCCGGCTTGTTCTCCACAACCTTCCCGAAATGCCAAGCGCCAAGCAGGGAATCTGCGGATACCATTTTTTAAAGTCTTTTGGTATGACTCGACAAGGGGAATGAACCCCAGGTCTACCGACTACAAAGCGGACGCTCTAACCACTACGCCATTGCATCCAAAATTTGTTTGGAAACCAAGTGATCCCTATTAAGATAGTAATCCACACTTTGGGTATCACTGTTATAGTCGACTAAAGTCAAGTTTTATCTGGAAAAAATTTTGTATTTCAGAATATTTAACTTTCAATTACATAAAATTTTCCAGTAATACTTAAAAATGGCTGATGAAAACTGGGCTGAAGAGGCAGACAAGCAAGAGGTTCTTTCCAAAGAAGTTGAAGCTCTTAGCATCAAAAAAGAGCTTGAAAAGGAAGATACAAGGAGTCAAAAGCCTGAAAATCTAGACAAAAACGATGAAAATTATGAAAAACCATTAACTCAAGTTGAAAGCTCGCTTTTGAAAAAAATGCTAAGAGATAAATTGGTTCAAAACAATCAGGAATTACAAGTACAGCAAAGAGATCCTACTTCACCATTATATTCAGTCAAAACATTTGAAGAGCTTTCTTTACGACCAGAACTGCTCCAAGGTATCTATGCAATGGGTTTTAATCGGCCATCCAAAATTCAAGAGACTGCTCTGCCATTGTTGCTTCGAAACCCCCCTGAAAATATGATTGCTCAGTCACAATCTGGTACTGGCAAGACTGCTGCATTTGTGCTAACGATGCTAACTCGTATTAGATCTGATTTGTTGTTTCCTCAGTGTCTTTGTCTTTCCCCAACTTACGAATTGGCCTTACAAACAGGAAAAGTGGTGGAAGAAATGGGAAAATTTTTACCAAATTTAAAAGTAGCATATGCTGTAAGAGGAAATAGAGGTATGTGTTGTGCAAGTGTGTTATCAACGTATATCAAAATTCTGGCTTATAATTGTTGAACATGCTATTAAAATGTACTTTTAACAGTAAAATGGCAATATCAGTTTAAAGCATTTCACAAAAGTTAAAAATTCCCAAAATGAGTTTGTGCCTCAATTTTTAGACTGCTTTGAAGCTTAGATTGATTTCAAATATTATAATTGGTGGTACAGATCTTTACTAAATTGATTTAAAAAAGCAAATGGAAATTCTCAATAAAAGTCTTTATTTGCTTCCAAGTGTCAATATCTATCACAATTTTATGATCTGGCAGACTGGCAATGCAATAAAGTTGCTGCAATATATCAAAATACAAATTAAGTACCATCGTCATAAATATCCTCTGAAACTGAAATAGGCATCAATAGGGAGTAACACTTTTTTTGGTCATTGAGTGATTTGCAGAGGATTAAACTGCTGACCGTATTATCTCGTAATGTCGCATGAATCGATCTCCAAATAAAGCACAAGGTTTGCACATTATTGATGGCAACACTTGGAAATGGTTGCTGCAAACCTGTCCGTACACATAGCTAGCAGGATTTGTCATGTCTGAAGTGGTAAAACGCTAGACCCTCCAGCTCTGGAGCTTATCAAACGCCGCCAGTTCACACGAAAAAATTATTGCTCTAGTTGCAATCGGCTCTGACTGTTTTATTTTTTGAAAAACACAGTTGTATTAAAAAGTGCTTGGGCCACGGTCGTCAGTACCATTTTTACGTCATACAGCATTTGAAAAACCTTTATGCACAGTCATGTATATTTGTCCAGAAGAAATTCTTAACACGTACGATTTTGTGTGCAATCCATCTAACTTTTTTTAATTGTTAGTTTCTCCATCCACCAAAATTGATGCGCAAATAGTTATTGGTACTCCTGGAACTGTTATGGATTGGATACGTAAACATGTAAGTAATGAAAGCAGCATGTAAGTAACATGTGTTGGCGCTTATTTTTGTTAAGAGTCGTCAGTAACTTCATCAGCAAAGCTTAAACTTTCCAACAACCAAAATTTCCAAGATGTTTAATTTAATTTTGGATTCATGACCTATACAAAGTTTGAAAACTTTTGTCACTCTGCTGAAACTAATTGTGTTTTGAAGGCTTTTGGCGAATTGGCAGGTCTGTTTGTTTCTGCATCAAAAGATTTATATTATTTGAAGTGCTATGGGAGATACAAGTTGTTTAATTTTGATTTTCATGGACTTGGTAGTCAATAAAGTTTGCTTATTAAAATAATGTCTCAAAAAGTCCGTCTCTAGGTTGAAGTTCAATTAAGGTTTGGTCCAAGCTCTGTGTGTTTTTCACAGTTCGAGTCTCAACAAAATGCATTTTACTGCATTTTTTTCTTGCTTGGTTGAGGTGATTTTGGTTAAAATGCGGTACTGATGGTTGCGACATAGACCAGAAAATGAATTGTTTTGTGCATTGTCGAAACGATTTGAATCGAGAATGGCGTTGCATGGTGATAAAAAATTTGCGATTTTAAGCTTACATGTATATTAAATATACACATACCTAATGAAACTAAACGTTAGTTAGATTTAAAATTGGCATTTTGATGTGTCAATTACTATGCACACATGTTTTTTTAGCGGTCAAATAGTTTTTTCGCAAAGTATATGAAAATTAAAAATGGTTGCAAATTTTTTGAGTCACCAAACGTGAATTAACTAGAAACACAACAAAGTCCACTCTCTTTGCCTTGACCTAGCTTATATATTGTTTGTGCTTGGTCGTCCACTCTCTTTGCATTGACCTAACTTATATATTGTCTGTGCTTGGTCGTGCACTCTCTTTGCATTTACCTAGCTTATATATTGTCGGTGCTTGGCCGGGTTAGGACAGTGATGCTGTTTGCTCAGAATGTTCCAAAAGATTTGTATGCCCGCCTACCAATGGCACTCAGCCGTGGTCACAAAAATACCGGTCTGCAATTTGTATTCTTGGTTTACAAGTTGAATTTATAAACTGCCTCTTCTACCAGTCTCTGTCTTGATTGTGTTGGCGGTATGAACTTGAGGTTGCATTTTATGTGGTAGCTACGTTCTTAGAAAGAAGGGTAAAAACCGACAGCTTTATGGCTACAAAACAACTTACATATCCAAATAATGATTGACGATACTTTTTTAGACATTCGATATGAACAACATAGCTGTTTTTGTCCTGGATGAAGCGGATGTTATGATTGATACGCAAGGATTTCGAGACCAATCTATTCGAATTCATCGACAATGTCCAAGAAGATGTCAATTTCCATTGTTCAGTGCAACTTATGATGAGGCTGTGATGAAATTTGCTCAACAAATTGTGCAGGATCCAAACTTAATCAGGGTGCATATAATAAGCGATCAGATCGTTAGCGATGATCTTACTATTCAGTGTTTTGTATCATACTCATTTTTAAGTTTTTCCTTCAGCTTACAGTGGTTTTCCGTTACGGCAACCAATCAATTACAGCTTTAAAACGGTCGTCGTATTAAACTCGAGCTCATTGCTTTTCAAAAGAAAGGGAAATATTAACAATAATCCCGTGATTAAGGAGGCCGCTGTAAATCGAGGAATTCGCTGTATCTGCTTGAAGTTTATCTGTGTACAGGGCACATTGTTTTGATCTATCTGATCTTGTCAGTCAAATGTAGTACACTGATGAGATTCGATAGACTGAATTGGAGTCCAGCGTGCAGTTGATGCTGTAGATCAGTGGTTCCCAACCTTTGTAATGGCCCGCACCCCTAAATTATTTTAATATGTTCTCGCACTTCTAAAACATCGAGATATGTTCTCGCACCCCTAAAATGTTTTAACGTGTGAAGAATTTATAACCTGTCCAGAACCAAGATGTGGGCCAATTTTGAAGTCACGGCTGAAATTGCATGTGTTGACCTTTTTTATTATCTCGGGCTGAGTTGAAGACCGTGCGCTAGGCATGTAATTAATCTGTAATTAGACAGAGAGAGATAGTGCAGAACAATTAGCACAGGATGAACTGAGCATGACAGTACCGTAATGCAACGAAAATCTGAATGACCATCTCGCACCCCCAAGGAGTGTGAGCACCCCTGGTTGAGAACCCCTGCTCTAGAGCATGGGTCGCCAAACTATGGTCCGCTGGCCAAATCTGGCCTGCAAAGGCTTTTTATCCAGCCCACGGAGCATTTTTATAATTGCAAAACAAATGCTTAGCCCTGTGTTTCCTTGAACGAGTCACTTCAATTTAGTCAAATTTTTGTCGAGAAGCATAATTGGTGGCCTTTGTTTTTTGGAAATCACCTCTTTTTTGGGCAACATAATACGATCTTTGACCTTACTTCATACCTTCTTTGACTTAATTTTGGTCCACGGGGCTTTAAAATATCGGCAATGTGGCCTTCCTTGGAAAAAGTTGGGAGACCCCTGCTCTAGAGTGAATTACTGACCTCGTGGTATATCAGTTACTTTTGTGTCAAGTCTGTGTTAGTGATCCCATTTCTACTTGCACAGTCTTCCAGAAGCTGGGCAACTACCCATGGCTTCCATCAAAGATGTATAGAGGATGAGGCGCAAAGAGTCTGTTGCTGGACAGGAAAGAATGAGACAAGAAATGTGATGAAATCCAGTCAAGGTGCTGTATGAAGGATTCTCAATTCTACCAATTCTAGATGATGAGTTCAACAGAAAGCTGTATCCGTTGCAGCAAAGACGAGAGAGAATGCAGCCAGCGTGACAATAAAGCACACGTTCCTCAGTGGATACTAAAGGGATTTGTTTGTCCAAGAATTTTGATGAGACAGTACGCGGTTGCGAAAGGTAAGAAGAAAGAAATTACTGGGGACTGCAAATGGCTGTAACGGCGCAGCTCATCGGCCGTGTCCTTGTTTGAAAGAATGGGTGACTGGTGACCCATTGCAGCTGGATAAAAAAAAGGAATAGAGAGTGAATAGTTCCTACCAGACGTCCCATAGAGTATGAAAGCGAATAGTTCCTGTTAGATGTGCCATAGAGTATGAGAGTGAAGGAATGACGGGAGGACAGGAACGTGTAGCCAGGTCAGAGCGAGAATCTCAGTGGAGGAGAAGAGAAAAGAAGTAGCAAGCTTTGGTTTGCTGAGACTATCATAGAGGTTGCAGAGTGGCGCAGGCTTCAGCCGAAAAACTCGAACACACTGGGCTTTCCAAATAGAAAAGGGTGACCTCAGCACTACCAAGTAAGCAGTTGGCTAGGACATCAAAGGCTCCTTTGTCAAACAGAGCGAACAGTTCTCACGAGATCGTAAAATGGAGAAAGGATCAAAATGTGCTAGAGTCACATCTTGACGAGAAAGTGGTTGTTAGTGCAGGAGCAGAGAGTAGTAAGAGTGAGCTCCATACTAAAGGAAGGTGGATTTCACGGAGGAGAGGCAAGGCAGGCAAGAAAAACCTCCGTGGAAGTAGAAGAAGAAAGCATGAGCGGTTGAGGAGTCTCGAAAATCTCTCCAGAAAAACTTGTACTTGGTTTCACTTCATGTCTGGCCAAACCTGAAATTGGGAAGAAGATTGGAAGACAATGGGCCCGCTTATAAGAAGATATGGAAAAATAAGTCCGGGTGACCCGTAGAGGAGGCAGGGACGCCTTGGTCAGAAGTGGGATTAAGCATGACTAGTGGCAGCCAGTGATGGCACAACTGCCCCCTCGGGTAAAGCGTTTAAACTTGGTAACGCTAAGAACTGGATGCCATCCGGGTGGACAACAGTTGGCAACCAGCCAAGGAAAAGCTTTGTATAGAAGAGAAAGGGACATTTTGGAGGGGATCCGGAAGGAAGCAGAAATACATCATAAGGCCTTGAGACCAGGAAAAACTTGGCCTTCAGTGAAGATATATCTTTGGAAAAGGGAAGAGTACGGTCAATGGTGACACCAAAAAAGTCGGAATAGGATTAAAGCGCAGAGGGCAGTTGAACAGGGAGAGGTGGGCATGAAGATTAGCCTGGGGCAGATCCAACGAAAAGAAGAAGGCTTTAACATTGCTCTGATTGAGAGAAAAACTCCCGCGCTCCATTGTTGCCTCTACAACAGCATGTACGGAGGGAAGGAGGACCAGATGCCCAGGCCGTCAGCATAAAGAGAACCGCTCACGGAAGAAGGTGGAGATGCCAGGCGTACATTGACAAAAAGGGAAAATAGTACAGGGCCCGGAACAGATCCATGTAAAACACCCTGACGGACTCAAAGGAAGCGAATTTTGTGATTTTGCAACTTAACGCAAACGCGCCTGTCAAAACGGAAAGACTGAGTTCATCGAACAAAGCAAGCAGGAAGCTAGTGGAAAAAAACCGTGGAAAAATTGATTGTGGCAAGGACCGTTTGAGAGCCCGGCTTGGGTTTGTTAAACCCATGGGAAACGGATTGAGAAAATAACAAGTTTGATTGAGAGCCCCACCAAGACGGAAGCCTGTCTGGCGGAAGAAGAGAATGAAGCTGGACTCCAAAAAGAAGAGTAAGTGGATAGAATGATGCGCTTAATTGTTTTGAGACGCTGAAAATGAGAAGTGAACGGAAAGCAGCAGGTAAGAATAGTAAGTGAAGACTTTTAGATGAAAAGAAAGGAATGCAAAGGCCCAGAAAAATTGAAGATATGAAGAAAATCCGTACCGGAACAAGGGAGGTGTTTGGGCGTGAGGTAGGTAACTCTGTCTGGGCAAATGGCAGTGGAATAGAAGAGGTGGTCGGCACCTGCAGGAAATTCACTGGCGGTAAGATGAGAGTGGAAAGAAGATTGAGACTCTTCTGGGCAAGAGGTTTGGCCGAGCTCAGACAATTAGCCTCTGGCTATGCTACGCCGAGCGATTCGCGATGACACAAAAAAGTGTGACCTCAGGTAGATGACATAAAATTTCGCCCATTGAGTCGGCATCGATTTAAAAGTTGCTTATCGTGAGTGCTGCTTATGTATATATTATATATTCATGTTGTACGTTTGATTTATAATAAACTACCGATTTTGTCAAAAACTTTAAGAGGAGGTAGTTACACTGAATAGTGGTCGTTTACTGTTCTGTTTAAATTCAGTTTTTTTCTTCGCCTTCTATTTATTTCTTCTATTTATGTACCTATAAAAAGCCGCCGTGGTGTAATGTAGGTGTTGTGGGATTTAGAGCGAAAGGTCTGGAGGTCAAAACTCTATAGAAGCATCATCGGTATTCGTCAGTAAGGGCATCCGGAATTTGAAGTGATACGTTGCTACTGTACACAGTCTGGTTCGAAAGCGAGTGTGTAGTGGTAGAAATACATTGAATCAGCCCGTCTGAGCCTCTCAAACGCGGGAAAAATGACGTAAAATTGACTTTCTATAAAATGTTGTGACAGTTGAGCAAATGTGATCGTCCTAAGTTTTCCAATTTAAGTACATTGTTTGTTTTCAGCTACGTCGCGATGAAGAGATATTGACCAACATAAAGCAATACTATGTCAAGTGTCTAAACATGGATAAAAAGTATGAAGCGCTTACTAATCTGTGTGGAACCCTATCTGTTGGCCAGGCTGTTATTTTTTGTCACACACGCAAAAATGCATCTTGGTTGGCAAAAAAAATGTGTGACGAAAAATTCATTGTTGCCTTACTTACTGGTGAATTAGATGTCTCCCAACGAGCATCAATTTTAAAAAGGTAAGAATTGGTAAAACTTAACATTTGCAGTCACCCTCAGCGCATTTTTCCCGTCTAACTTTTTACTGCCTGCATTTTTTTAAATACAGATTCGATTAGGTTTAATATAATTTCTTTAATTGCGTTGCAATGAAATGTCCAGTGTCTGTAGCTTTTAGGTGAATTTATTTTTCAGATTCAAAAACGCAACTGAGCGGGTCTTAGTCACGACTAATGTCTGCTCGCGCGGTATTGATGTTGAACAAGTGACTTTGGTAGTTAATTTCGATCTACCTGTTGATTTAAGCGGTAGGGCCGACTGTGAGACTTATCTTCATCGAATTGGGCGCACTGGCCGTTTTGGAAAGTCCGGCGTTGCTATAAACTTCGTATCCAACGAACGAGACATGAGAGTTCTGCAAGAAATTGAACGTCATTTCGGAATTCAAATTAAACGGCTTGACACGGACGACTACGAGGATATGGAAAAGAAATTAGGGGATAACTGAATGTCAGTGTAATTCCACTGAAGAAAATATAATGCACCGAAAAATGATGTTTGAAAATGACTTCCGCCGGTAGCCTCTCTGATCATCTCTTTAACATCAAATCATCTTCCTTGTGTTTCAGCAGTAATAACGATATGTCTGACTTACTTGATGGAGGATAGTGACATCGACGTCCGGGTGTAGGATGACCTCTTCCCCTTCCGTAAATTTTGGGCTTGCATCTGTACAAATATGGCTGTCATCATCTTGCCGAGTAAATTCTCGAATCTAATACTGCCTTCGATTTTTATTCTACCAGTAGTGCGCCCCAAATTTATGGCTCTGCCTTGTATCATCAGCCGTGTAAATGCAGCGGCGTTTACCGGAAACGATCTTTTTCTTACAAAATCTATTTGTAATGATTTGTTTTTGAAAATTAAAACAAGTCTTCCAAACATTTTATTTGCTGCATGAACTTTGGTAATGATGTTAGTCCCCCTGTGTTCCAATGTAAGATGCTACTTTGCTTCACGTCGCAAACACAAGTAAGCAAGTAGGATCATGACGATCGATGAGAGGAAAGCGGCAGCCATTGCGAACAAGTCGTAATTATTAGATTGGCGGCCCCACCACCAACAAGAGGGCCTTACTTATCGACCGTTGGAACGTGGTTTCACATGACATACTGGGTGAGCAGTTTTGCTATCTTAACCTGGTGAAGAACGAACAAAAGGAAACTTAACTAGAAAATGCGTTTTCATCATGTAATCAGCGGTTTATTTTAAAACACAGTTTGAAATTGCCTCGTGTAATCACGTTTAAATAAAATTGTATGTTACCGGTACATCGAAGCTTACTTTTTACAAAGTTTTACGAATAACACTAAATTATGTGAATATACGGAATTGCGAAAATGCAGACATTCTGACAGAAGTATCGAAAAAGCTCCAAATAAACTCAGGGAAATCGCAGAAATACGAAAATTTACGTGAATGTCCAGTTTAACTTTAATGTATTTTCGTAAGTTTGTGATTATTTTGTTACGTAATTTCATGTTTGATGTGAATTGTCGTTCAGAATTCCATAATTCAATATGAATTTGCATATTTTGGTGTTGTCCAGTTTTACTGTTTTGACAAATAAAGTGCGATATGTGTAAAAATTGATTCAGTCTATTTGATTTCCACTTTAAATGTCAACTCCAGGCATGGAATTGTGCTAGCTAAATCATCGACCTTGAGGTGTGTTTTCAAACAATGTCAATTTCGCTGGCTTGATCAGGAGGTGATTGTAGAGAAAGGCTCATCAATACCAATGAGCTTTTTGCCGCAAAGTTTTTAGTGCCTCCAAAAGACAACGATTTTCCTTTATTGATGGGCAAATGCCATATTAATTGAGGTTTTGGTTACTTCCTATATGCACCTCCGAACATGAAACCCACATACAGAACAGACTAATGGCAACGTTAGTTTGCCTTGTTAAGGAATAGCATCAGCCTTTTTTTATGTTGAAAAGTTTTTATTACAGTTTAGCTCTAAACATTAATGCTAGGCCTTTTTTCAACTCGTTTAGTCCACTTTCATATGCACTTAAAAGTGTTTACTCTTAGCTCGTTGGCTTGGAGCTCTACTGAGCTATTTGAAAACTTTTTTGTTTGAAAACTGGTCTACAGCTGACCTTCAGTAAATAAGCATGTAGCAATCAGTTACTAATTAGGCTAATTTCATTTCGTTGGTTGTATTTCCGTGGAACGTATCAGCGGCGTATGCATGCAAAATGGTTTGCACAATTTTTGAACTCTTTGTGTTACTCTGTTAAAGTGTGTTAGCGTTTTTAAATCTTCAGTGCAGTCTAAATTCAGCTAAGCATGACATGGAGAAAGAGTTTCTGTCTTGTTTCAACTGAATTTGTCTTGCACTCTATTGGGCTCCTAACTACGGAGCTATTTGTCATTTTTTACTTGTTATCCGTGTTTGGTCCCTGTAAATAAAGCTTGTAATCGGGATTGGCTGTAAAGTTTTGTGCACGGCAATCAGGTCGTCGACGTCAGGCAGAGCTGGTTTCCCCTTCTTTGAAACTTCTGCGGTGCGACTTGATATTGTTATTTAAGTCAGCATCGCAAGCAATCATAATCAAGTTTGTTACCCTTGGGAGATGTGCCAGTTAATTTTCCAATAATCATCACTGCGATCCTGTTTGAAAAAGATTTGATGTATTTGAAAAAGTGTCAAGACCTGGCAATGGCAAATTATATAAATATCCAACAATGCTCGGAGTTTAGTAAGACAGTAAATAGTTGCTTTTTTAGACACGCGTATTCGCTGAAGGCCAAAGTCTTCCGCTGTATCTCTGCTCCTGAGAGCCCCTCTAAAAAGTTCTTCTCTCTCTTGTACAAAGCTTTCCATCGGTCCCTTCTCACTTATGCTTCACCCGGATGATTTCCTTTTCCTTGGTAACACTAAGGCCTTCACCGAGCGGCCTGTCGTGCCATCACCAACTTCCTATCGTCCTCCCTTATCCCACTTCTCACTGAGGTGTCTCTATCTATTCTAGAAGTCATCCTGACCTATTTTGCTCTGTCTTCTTATGAGCGGGCCCTTCGTCTTCCAACCAGCTTTCCTATTTCAGGTTTGGCCAGACTTTGAGTGGAACCAAAGCTAGGTTTTCTTTGGTTGCCATCCCTCCCTTTCTTGAAACCCGCTTTCCTTCACTGTGAAGTTTATTTTTTCCACTCCACGCACCAGGTCTGATATTCTTCTCTCTCGCCAAGGTACGGCTTTCGCGTACCTTGACTCTCTCTCTAGTCTCAGGACTGGACTGATGGCTCTATTTCTTTTCCATTATGCAACGGCCAACGGCAGCTCTGGCGTCCTTGCCAACTGCTCACTTTGTGGCACTGAGGCAACTCTTTCTTTTTCGGCAGGTGCACTTGGTTCAAGTTTTTCCGTGACGCCTGCACTATTATGCAAGCTCACCGCTGGTCTGGGCAGCACCAACAAATCTGCCATTTCTCTTTTCCACTCAGGCTCACGCGCTGTCCTCGCCACACTATCCTCTCTTCTGTCTTACCTTTTACCTCAAACTCTCCAGTGAAACTGTGTTCTCTCTTTTCCATTGCTATCAGGCTACAAAGGATTCCCAGACACTCACTTCCGGGCAACAACATGGCTGATGAGTCGGCCAGACGGGGCGCTATTTCTGCCCTCTGCAATTCTTTGTAGTCTTTCTCTTTTGACCTCTCGTATCCACTCCTCTCTTTTTTCGGACTGGTTTCATCTAAATTCTTTGACATGCAAATCCCCTCAACATCCACTGATAAACTTGTATTCTCTGGTCTTGCTGTGTCCTCTCTCATTTTCGCTGAAACAGACACAGTCTTCTGTTAAACCCTTATCTCTCTAAAGTTGGCAGAATCAAGAATCCATCATGCAGCGAATGCGGTTTTCCGACCCAGGATATTTCTCATCTCATTCTGCACTGCCCAACTATGGACTCTGCGTCGCTCGCTCCTTGATCTCTCTTTCTCTCTCTACGACCTCTGGTCCAGGTCTGGGGAAGTTGCCCAGCTTCTGAGGCTCCATGGTCTTCCACCATGCCTCCATCCCTCGAAAGGGGTCGCGTAATACAGCAACAAAAACACAACGCGCTAAAATAGAGAAATGAGGATATATGGAAGTTTACGTTTAACTACAAGAAACTACCTATCTACTAAATTGCGGCAATCTAAAAAATACAAAAATTGGCTGATAATTATAAAAAATGTACAAATCAAAAATATGACCACTCAAACGAATAAAAATTGCATAATTAAATCGAGGTAAATTGTGCATCTCTTTATCTTGTAAATGAGTTGGTGCAAAGATTAATCATTCAGGAATAATATTAAAAGTTTGTCGAGCATAATCCATCGATACGCGGGGAAAGTGTGTGGAATTCATTCAAAACTGGAAATGTTTTTGTAGTCAAATGAACGGGAGTAAAGGTCCAAGATCGATCAAAAAGAGGGCATGGGCGTACACTCTGGCCAAAGGGTATTTGGCTATTGGTCGCAAAAGCAGTTGAGGGCTTGATCAAATGATTAAGAAAAAGAGAGAAATTGTACTAACGATTGCCTAATTAAAATAATTAAATTGATCAAAAAATATTGATTACTTTTCCGATTACCTAAAACTAAAGTATCGACCTTTGTATTTCCTAATACAAATTTATATGCACATTCCTCTTCTAACTGATATTTATATGCACCTCCATATTTTCAACATGTATATGCCAATGGGCGTTTCCTAAATGAGATTAGGCAAACTTTTTCCCGCGTATCAATTGACCCATGCTCATTTTGCTCCTGGACAATGACTAGTGCTCCATGCCTATAATTTCATGACCATTGCCTTACAATTATTGCCCTTGTCAATAATGCTTAATAGTCACATTGTCCCATTAACATATAGCCATGTGGTCATATGTACCCTGCCCATTGCCTTTGTTGGTCGATTCTACATTGGCCCATACCCTTATTGCTCGATAACTCATGCCCTGTGCCTATATTGTCTCATGCCAATTGCCTCGTTAGATTACGCCATGCCAAATTGCCCTTATTTCCCAAAGCCTATTGCCTAATGACCATTGCCTTTTGACAATTGAGCACTAATTATTGCCCTAGACCATTGCATCATGGTATAACAGTTGCTTCATGACCATTGCTTGATGACACTTGCCGCTCCATCATTGTTCTATATACAAAGCTCCTCGTCATATAATATCCAACTTGTGACATATATCATGGGACACTGCCGCATAAGAGTCGACAACTGCATGTCCGAATTTCCTAAATCAAACTATCCATACATACCCATACTTGTTATCTGAAACTTTCATGCATCTCCGTAATTCCTACGAGATATTCACATGGATCTTGAGAATTCATGTATCTCAAAATTTCCAAAATTTGATATGGATTGCATCTCTATTAATCATGAATTAAAGCTAACTTGAATCTAGGCATTTTCTAAATGAAATTTGGCTTGTACCTCCTTGGTCTACTTTGCAAATAAAGTGTTTGCTTGGATCTCCCCATTTCTGACGGAAATTTGAATTAAACTTGGCTTAAATTTGCTTGCATTGCATCATGCCCATTGGCCCACACCAAATGCCCATGACCATTGTTCAATGTCTATTGCCATATGACCAGTGCCTCATGACAATGAGCGTAATGACTATTGCCCCATGCCCACGTTGTCCATAGACTGTTGCCCGGTGATTATTTTCCCAATGCAATGGATATGGTAACCATTGTCCCATGGCCAAAGCTCCATGCCACAAAAACTCCAACCTGCCCAATACATCGTGCGACCAACCCGAACAAGAATCCACAACTGCATCTCCATATTTCCTAAATGCAATTTTCAAGCATCCCAGTCTTTCCTGCATGGAATTCCTTCAAAATTTATGCATCTGAAAACATCTTGAATTGAACGTCAATTGCATGTCTGTTTATTCTAAATGAGATTTGGCTTGCCTGAAGCTATTTTCTGAATTAAATTTGGCGCGCTACTAATGGGGTCGTCACCCCTATACTCCAAATCCCGATTGTGGTACATTTCCTTTCAATTGAGAGTGGTCTTACAAACTCTCTATCATGTCACTAATTCTGCCCGTTCCTTTAAATAAGTGTAGAACAAACACAAAGCTGGGAATGACCGCCGTAATGGCTTTTGTTTTACGATGACACAAATCAGTGATTTGGTGATATGCATATTTTACGACTAAGTGAAACCCCTCTCCTGAAAATATAATAAACAATAAAGAAGCAAAGAAATTGTTAGCATAAATGATATTCCTAGTCCTGATCTTCCTGTTGTTTTTATGTAGCACGCTTTCGAGGGAATTGCTGGTGGTAACTGTATTGAGTTATCCCACACACAGTACAAAATAAAGGTGACGCCGATAGAGAATTCATTTTCAGTCAAGTAGCAATCCAGGTAAGCCATTAAAAAGCAATCGAACTAACAATACCTGATAACCTTTTTGTGTGAAAGTGTATCTGTCCTACTGAATCAAAAACGCATTTAAAGTTGAAACACTTACAGTTGATTATCCTAACAAAAGCGAACACTAAACGGAGAGAAAGAAATAACTTACTTGTAATAATAAGTGTAAGATATACTTGCTGGTTTACCGGCGGGCCAGGTCGATGTTCGAACGTTGATGTTCGAGGTCGATGTTCGAACCAGCTCTCACAATCTCTTAGCCCTATTAGCAACGCGCTAGCATCTATCAATTTGTTCCGAGATTTTTCCTGCGTTTCTGCTACTGTAGATTTGCCAAACAGACGATCAGGGGGAGTTTGACATATATTGTGGATGATTCGTATATTGCGGAAATTTGAACGATGTAACGACCAATTAACAGACTCAATGCGAACGACAGTGCAAGCGGTTACCAATATTTTGGGCTGCGCAGTTACCCAGATTTATTAATACTTCCTTACTCGTTGTCGTTCGTATGAAGATTTAAAACGAAGGGAGTTCTTTCAGCCATCTTCGGGTTGGTTCATCTAATTGCATGAGGCCCCTTTTGCCACTTGGAGCTGGGTTTAAGGGACAGACTATGACGTGGTCCGCAGTTTGGTCAATTGGACCACAACTGCAACTAGATGATGATCTTAAACCCCACTTAGATAAGCAGTAGTTGAAACGTCCGACTCCTGTTCGAAGACGATTCAGGGTAGACTACTCCTTGCGGGAGAGATCTGACCCTGGGGGGAGTTTGTTTGCAGGTGACAAACCAAATTCGACAAGGCGGGAACGCGCAGAGCTCCAGATGCTCATTCAGGATTCCATGATGTTGAACTGTGGTATACCATGTAATAGCGCTGCATGACGGGTGAAAGACTGTCGGGATAGGAGCCGTTGCCACTTCCTTACTAATTTTCCTACTAACGATTCACTAATAAGCAGCAATTTAGCTCTGTAAAAAAACAAACTGTTCAATGGTATCAAAACTGCAGCAGAGATTCTAGTGAGCAAAATACTAACGTCAAAGTGACAATTCCAATTGCTATGCAATGTACATCAGAACCAACTAACAACCTTCGACAACACAAGCACGTTTGGGGCAATTTTGCGCAAGTGCGACACAGTCCAATAAAGAAAAACTCGGTTGAATTACAGCGTTGAACAACGAAAACTCGATCATGTGCCGTCGGCCCGGGTTCAACTCCAAATCGGGACGACGGAATGTAGCACACAAAATAACAATATTTCACACTCCCCCCAAATATACGACTAACAAAGAGGATATTTAACGAGCTAATATTGTTATACACAAAGACGAAATGATACATTTAAACGAGCGTGAATAAAGGCAAATACACAGAGCAACTAAGCGAACGAAAACAATTTAAGTTGCAAGCTCTGAATTAGAAGGAACAACAACGCATAATTTGGAAATAGGTCGAGTAAACGTGCCTTTTGAGGTCTTAACCTGGACGCTGCAAACTGAGTTTTCTTTATCAGGAAAGGTTTTTACGACACGTCCAAGTGGCCACTGGGAACGAGGGGTAGCCTGATCTACTAATATGACAATGTCGTTAACACAAATATTTCGGCGTGGTTTTAACCATTTCTGACGACGATAGTTTAATGTGGGCAGGTATTCCTTAGACCAACGTTTCCACAAAACATCAGCAAAATGCTGCACATGACGCCAACGGTTTACAGAATAGGCATCAGTACTCGAGGAATCAACCGGAGGAAGACCTGAATCAGGACAAATCATCAACAGGTCCTTGGGAGTTAATGGCTTGTCTAAACCATCTACAAATGAAAGTGGAGTGAGAGGTCGAGAATTAACAATGCCTTCAACCTCCACAAATAGGGTAGCAAGACCTTCTTCACTAAAGGTCGTTTCCGTGGATATCGAACCCAAAACTTTACGAACAGAGCGGATTAATCGCTCCCAGGAACCTCCAAAATGGCTTGCAAGTGATGCATTAAAATGCCACTCTATCTCCTTCTGCAACAAGAAACTGCATACATGGCGCTGATTTCATTGCCGAATGGCCTCATTTATGACTTTATTTCCGCCTACGAAATTAGTACCATTATCGGAATGTAGATGGCCAATTGACCCTCTTCTTGCTATGAATCGTCGCAAAGCAGAAATAAAGGAGTCACAGCAGAGAGAATGCAAGACCTCGAGATGAACTGCTCTGATCGTCATGCAAGAAAAGATGCAATCATATCTTTTTACACGGCTTCTGCCTTGCTTAACAAACAAGGGACCAAAACAATCAACCCCAGTGTGGAAAAATGGAGGCTTGTCAATTTGCATTTGAGCATCCGGTCTATCCGCCATGATCTGTTGACAGGCATGCGCGGACTGGCGTTTACATACAGCGCATTTCTCAAGTACTCGTCTAATAGCAGAACTCCTCCCTTGAAGCCAATAGCGCTGCTTCAGAAGGAAAAACGTGTGCAACAATCCTCCATGTCCTGCTCGTTCGTGGAAGAATCCGATTACTAATCGGGTAAAGGCTGAATTGGCTGGAAGAAGAGCCGGGTGACGGGATTCATACTCTATTGGGGCATGCATGAGTCGCCCTCCAACACGTAATACGTCATCCACTATGCACGGATTCAGTCTTTTAATCGACTTGGGGAAAATTGAAGATGTCATGGTGCGTCCGTGCTGTATTCTGTCAAGCAATTGCGTAAAATGTTTGCGCTGAGTGTACTTCAACACGGCTAACTCGGCTCGCTTCAGTTTCGGAACGGTGATTGTTTTCTTAATTTCTTCCTTGGCGCAATTATCTTCTCTTTTGCGCTGACGACTCTTCAAAAACTCGCTAAACTTACGTAACCACGCTACGGCTCGCTTCAATCTATACAGAGATGAAAAACCCGACACAAACTTATCGGTGGGAGTATATTCTAAAGGGTCTTCGTGGGTAGAGAGTAATGCGGATATCTGTTTCCGCTCCTTCTCAAACAAAGGGAATTCATCAGCTAAATCAGTTAACCCTTCCAATCGAATAGGCCAGCACTCCATGGGTTCCTTTAAAAATTGTGGTCCTGTAAGCCATTTTGACGAAGTCAAAAATTTCTCAGCTTGCACTCCTCTAGAGGCTTCATCTGCCGGATTCAACTCAGTGGGAACATATCTCCAACTACTAATGTTGCTATTTCTTTCAATCTCCGCTAAACGATTGGCAACAAAGACTGGAAACCGACGATGGCTGTTGTATATACTCTGTAACACACCTATGGAATCCAACCAAAAGAATTTCCTAGTAATTTTCAACGAAAGTTCCCTTTTCAGCAAAAGGTCTAGGCGCAAAGCTGCAATGGCAGCAAGAAGCTCCATTCGCGGAATAGTTGTCGATGGAAATGGGGCCAAGTAAGACTTCCCCATTACGAACGCACAATGTATCTTCGACTTTCCATGAACTATACCAAGATAAGACACGGCACCGTATGCTCGACTCGAGGCGTCTCCAAAGTGATGCAGCTGATACTCAAGGCTAGCATCTTTTGTGTCAGGAGGCTTGAAGCACCGCGGTATCTTTAATTCAGACAAATGCCGCAGAGAGAAGAGCCAGCGTTTCCATCGCTCAACCTCAGTGTCCGAAAGATTGTCGTCCCAATCGTAATTTTTTAACTCCCGTAGCAATATTTTCACTTCAATTAGAACCGGTGCTACAAATCCCAGAAGATCAAACAATGAGTGCGACATAGATGAGATTCCTCTCTTGGTACATGGTTTCTCAGGAATGTTTATCTTTATCTGAAACTGATCTACACTAACATTCCAACATACTCCTAATACTCGTTCTTCGGCATTACCCTTTAACCTTAAAGAACTCTGAGCAGATGAACGATCTTCTTCTGGAACAGAATGTAACACTTCTTCCTTATTGGAGAGCCACTTGGTCAAATGAAAGCCACAAGACGATAGTACACGACGCATTTCTTCCACCATGACTGCACCTTCCTCCACCGAATCGACAGAAAGGAGACAGTCGTCGACGTAAAATGCCTTATCAGTGGCAGTCTTTGTCGCCTCTGAGTAGCTACCGTCAAACAAACTAGCTGATTGTTTGAGACAGAAGGAAGCGCAACTGGGGGAGGAAGTCGCCCCAAACAAATGCACCGTCATTCTAAACGTTTTGGGGTCTCTAGACAAATCTCCATTAGGCCACCAAAGAAATTGCAAAAAACTTCGATCAACGGGGTCTACTCTAACTTGGTGAAACATTTTTTCAATATCCGAGACCACGGCAATTAGTCCAATCCGAAACCTTGTCAAAACTCCAACTAGACTGTTGAGCAAATCGGGTCCCTGCATCAGTGCTTCGTTCAAGGATACCCCTAAGTGTTTTGCTGCACAGTCGAATACAATACGTAACTTGTTGGGTTTGTTACTGTGAATCACAGGGTGGTGTGGCAAGAAACAGAAATGTCCAGGCTTGGCATTCTTCTCCTCAACTCTTTCAGCAAAACCTCGCTTGATATAATCTTGCATTACTGCTGTGTATGCCGCTTGCAATTCAGCATCCTTTTTCAGTCGCTTTTTCAACGAACCTAGTCTGTTATGAACCATGAAACGGTTATCAGGTAGGCGTGTATTCTCGTGCCTCCACAGCAACGGTAGTTGGAAATGCCCGTCGACTACTTTCAGAGACTGCCTCATGATTTCCAAACCTTTCCTGTCCTCTCTTGAACTACTGTTTGGAAGACCACGAGGAACAGCATATTCGTGTGGAGCCAGATCTAGATCTAAAGGATTTTCTACGTTTTCTAATACTACAACGTTCATACAAGCGGAACTGTCTGTATCTTGTTTTGTTTTGGATCGAGCTAAAGAAGGACCAAACAAAACCCAACCCGAAGGTGTTTTGATAACATCTGGCGAGCCTGCAGGGCCAAATCTTGCATCCAGTGGGCGGAATAAGTAATATGCATCCAATCCAATAAGCAAACCCACTGTTTTGTCCGGTAAGTTAGTGGAACTAATATCACTGGATGAACATCTGGAGCTGGATGAACATGGAATCCTGGATGAGCATCTGGAGCTCTGCGCGTTCCCGCCTTGTCGAATTTGGTTTGTCACCTGCTAACAAACTCCCCCCAGGGTCAGATCTCTCCCGCAAGGAGTAGTCTACCCTGAATCGTCTTCGAACAGGAGTCGGACGTTTCAACTACTGCTTATCTAAGTGGGGTTTAAGATCATCATCTAGTTGCAGTTGTGGTCCAATTGACCAAACTGCGGACCACGTCATAGTCTGTCCCTTAAACCCAGCTCCAAGTGGCAAAAGGGGCCTCATGCAATTAGATGAACCAACCCGAAGATGGCTGAAAGAACTCCCTTCGTTTTAAATCTTCATACGAACGACAACGAGTAAGGAAGTATTAATAAATCTGGGTAACTGCGCAGCCCAAAATATTGGTAACCGCTTGCACTGTCGTTCGCATTGAGTCTGTTAATTGGTCGTTACATCGTTCAAATTTCCGCAATATACGAATCATCCACAATATATGTCAAACTCCCCCTGATCGTCTGTTTGGCAAATCTACAGTAGCAGAAACGCAGGAAAAATCTCGGAACAAATTGATAGATGCTAGCGCGTTGCTAATAGGGCTAAGAGATTGTGAGAGCTGGTTCGAACATCGACCTCGAACATCAACGTTCGAACATCGACCTGGCCCGCCGGTAAACCAGCAAGTATATCTTACACTTATTATTACAAGTAAGTTATTTCTTTCTCTCCGTTTAGTGTTCGCTTTTGTTAGGATAATCAACTGTAAGTGTTTCAACTTTAAATGCGTTTTTGATTCAGTAGGACAGATATACTTTCACACAAAAAGGTTATCAGGTATTGTTAGTTCGATTGCTTTTTAATGGCTTACCTGGATTGCTACTTGACTGAAAATGAATTCTCTATCGGCGTCACCTTTATTTTGTACTGTGTGTGGGATAACTCAATACAGTTACCACCAGCAATTCCCTCGGAAGCGTGCTACATAAAAACAACAGGAAGATCAGGACTAGGAATATCATTTATGCTAACAATTTCTTTGCTTCTTTATTGTTTATTATATTTTCAGGAGAGGAGTTTCACTTAGTCGTAAAATATGCATATCACCAAATCACTGATTTGTGTCATCGTAAAACAAAAGCCATTACGGCGGTCATTCCCAGCTTTGTGTTTGTTCTACACTTATTTAAAGGAACGGGCAGAATTAGTGACATGATAGAGAGTTTGTAAGACCACTCTCAATTGAAAGGAAATGTACCACAATCGGGATTTGGAGTATAGGGGTGACGACCCCATTAGTAGCGCGCCAAATTTAATTCAGAAAATAGCTTCAGGCAAGCCAAATCTCATTTAGAATAAACAGACATGCAATTGACGTTCAATTCAAGATGTTTTCAGATGCATAAATTTTGAAGGAATTCCATGCAGGAAAGACTGGGATGCTTGAAAATTGCATTTAGGAAATATGGAGATGCAGTTGTGGATTCTTGTTCGGGTTGGTCGCACGATGTATTGGGCAGGTTGGAGTTTTTGTGGCATGGAGCTTTGGCCATGGGACAATGGTTACCATATCCATTGCATTGGGAAAATAATCACCGGGCAACAGTCTATGGACAACGTGGGCATGGGGCAATAGTCATTACGCTCATTGTCATGAGGCACTGGTCATATGGCAATAGACATTGAACAATGGTCATGGGCATTTGGTGTGGGCCAATGGGCATGATGCAATGCAAGCAAATTTAAGCCAAGTTTAATTCAAATTTCCGTCAGAAATGGGGAGATCCAAGCAAACACTTTATTTGCAAAGTAGACCAAGGAGGTACAAGCCAAATTTCATTTAGAAAATGCCTAGATTCAAGTTAGCTTTAATTCATGATTAATAGAGATGTAATCCATATCAAATTTTGGAAATTTTGAGATACATGAATTCTCAAGATCCATGTGAATATCTCGTAGGAATTACGGAGATGCATGAAAGTTTCAGATAACAAGTATGGGTATGTATGGATAGTTTGATTTAGGAAATTCGGACATGCAGTTGTCGACTCTTATGCGGCAGTGTCCCATGATATATGTCACAAGTTGGATATTATATGACGAGGAGCTTTGTATATAGAGCAATGATGGAGCGGCAAGTGTCATCAAGCAATGGTCATGAAGCAACTGTTATACTATGATGCAATGGTCTAGGGTAGGGGTGGCCAACCTTTTAATTCCATACACCAATATTTTTCGCCATTAATTCAGATGCGCCACACAAACATTTAGTTCTTTTCAGTCCTTTAAAACGTGTGGTAATATATACATATTTTGAAGTTATAATTCTTACGTAAGGATTGTCAAAACGTCACAATGTTAGTTACTGTACTACATTCTCGCGAGGAAAATCATATACTGCAGGAGTGTCAAACTCGTAGGCTTCTGGGGGCCAATTTGCATATTGGAGCAATGATGCTGAGAGCCACATTGCATATGTGAGTAATCGTGCCGAGGGCTGCATGTGGTTTTGGATTCGGGGATCACCATCTCTCTGGGCAACGATCTCTGGAATATAGCCCAAAGTTGGATCGATCTCCAAAGAAAAAAAGGTCATCATCTTTCCAACATCAGAAAGGTTGCCTCTGAATGACAAAGATTTGTACCTCTCCAGTGTGGCCTGTGATCAGAACTTCAAGCGTTTCTTCGACAATTATCCGTTGCAATACTGCCGAAGTTTATTGGTAATTTCAGAATCGTCTCGGGGGCCGCGAGTTTGACACCCTTGATATGCTGTATACATTTTTAACTACTGAAAGCCAGATTGATCGAAAAAAAAACTGAGCAATTCCACAAAGGACGCGAAGAAATATAAAATCACCAAAATTAGTGAGTAAAAGTGGCTTGCTTTCTTGTCATCAAAAAGATGCAATGCGCCACTTATGGCGCATGCGCCACAGGTTGGCCACCCTTGGTCTAGGGCAATAATCCGTGCTCAATTGTCAAAAGGCAATGGTCATTAGGCAATAGGCTTTGGGAAATAAGGGCAATTTGGCATGGCGTAATCTAACGAGGCAATTGGCATGAGACAATATAGGCACAGGGCATGAGTTATCGAGCAATAAGGGTATGGGCCAATGTAGAATCGACCAACAAAGGCAATGGGCAGGGTACATATGACCACATGGCTATATGTTAATGGGACAATGTGACTATTAAGCATTATTGACAAGGGCAATAATTGTAAGGCAATGGTCATGAAATTATAGGCATGGAGCACTAGTCATTGTCCAGGAGCAAAATGAGCATGGGTCAATTGATACGCGGGAAAAAGTTTGCCTAATCTCATTTAGGAAACGCCCATTGGCATATACATGTTGAAAATATGGAGGTGCATATAAATATCAGTTAGAAGAGGAATGTGCATATAAATTTGTATTAGGAAATACAAAGGTCGATACTTTAGTTTTAGGTAATCGGAAAAGTAATCAATATTTTTTGATCAATTTAATTATTTTAATTAGGCAATCGTTAGTACAATTTCTCTCTTTTTCTTAATCATTTGATCAAGCCCTCAACTGCTTTTGCGACCAATAGCCAAATACCCTTTGGCCAGAGTGTACGCCCATGCCCTCTTTTTGATCGATCTTGGACCTTTACTCCCGTTCATTTGACTACAAAAACATTTCCAGTTTTGAATGAATTCCACACACTTTCCCCGCGTATCGATGGATTATGCTCGACAAACTTTTAATATTATTCCTGAATGATTAATCTTTGCACCAACTCATTTACAAGATAAAGAGATGCACAATTTACCTCGATTTAATTATGCAATTTTTATTCGTTTGAGTGGTCATATTTTTGATTTGTACATTTTTTATAATTATCAGCCAATTTTTGTATTTTTTAGATTGCCGCAATTTAGTAGATAGGTAGTTTCTTGTAGTTAAACGTAAACTTCCATATATCCTCATTTCTCTATTTTAGCGCGTTGTGTTTTTGTTGCTGTATTACGCGACCCCTTTCGAGGGATGGAGGCATGGTGGAAGACCATGGAGCCTCAGAAGCTGGGCAACTTCCCCAGACCTGGACCAGAGGTCGTAGAGAGAGAAAGAGAGATCAAGGAGCGAGCGACGCAGAGTCCATAGTTGGGCAGTGCAGAATGAGATGAGAAATATCCTGGGTCGGAAAACCGCATTCGCTGCATGATGGATTCTTGATTCTGCCAACTTTAGAGAGATAAGGGTTTAACAGAAGACTGTGTCTGTTTCAGCGAAAATGAGAGAGGACACAGCAAGACCAGAGAATACAAGTTTATCAGTGGATGTTGAGGGGATTTGCATGTCAAAGAATTTAGATGAAACCAGTCCGAAAAAAGAGAGGAGTGGATACGAGAGGTCAAAAGAGAAAGACTACAAAGAATTGCAGAGGGCAGAAATAGCGCCCCGTCTGGCCGACTCATCAGCCATGTTGTTGCCCGGAAGTGAGTGTCTGGGAATCCTTTGTAGCCTGATAGCAATGGAAAAGAGAGAACACAGTTTCACTGGAGAGTTTGAGGTAAAAGGTAAGACAGAAGAGAGGATAGTGTGGCGAGGACAGCGCGTGAGCCTGAGTGGAAAAGAGAAATGGCAGATTTGTTGGTGCTGCCCAGACCAGCGGTGAGCTTGCATAATAGTGCAGGCGTCACGGAAAAACTTGAACCAAGTGCACCTGCCGAAAAAGAAAGAGTTGCCTCAGTGCCACAAAGTGAGCAGTTGGCAAGGACGCCAGAGCTGCCGTTGGCCGTTGCATAATGGAAAAGAAATAGAGCCATCAGTCCAGTCCTGAGACTAGAGAGAGAGTCAAGGTACGCGAAAGCCGTACCTTGGCGAGAGAGAAGAATATCAGACCTGGTGCGTGGAGTGGAAAAAATAAACTTCACAGTGAAGGAAAGCGGGTTTCAAGAAAGGGAGGGATGGCAACCAAAGAAAACCTAGCTTTGGTTCCACTCAAAGTCTGGCCAAACCTGAAATAGGAAAGCTGGTTGGAAGACGAAGGGCCCGCTCATAAGAAGACAGAGCAAAATAGGTCAGGATGACTTCTAGAATAGATAGAGACACCTCAGTGAGAAGTGGGATAAGGGAGGACGATAGGAAGTTGGTGATGGCACGACAGGCCGCTCGGTGAAGGCCTTAGTGTTACCAAGGAAAAGGAAATCATCCGGGTGAAGCATAAGTGAGAAGGGACCGATGGAAAGCTTTGTACAAGAGAGAGAAGAACTTTTTAGAGGGGCTCTCAGGAGCAGAGATACAGCGGAAGACTTTGGCCTTCAGCGAATACGCGTGTCTAAAAAAGCAACTATTTACTGTCTTACTAAACTCCGAGCATTGTTGGATATTTATATAATTTGCCATTGCCAGGTCTTGACACTTTTTCAAATACATCAAATCTTTTTCAAACAGGATCGCAGTGATGATTATTGGAAAATTAACTGGCACATCTCCCAAGGGTAACAAACTTGATTATGATTGCTTGCGATGCTGACTTAAATAACAATATCAAGTCGCACCGCAGAAGTTTCAAAGAAGGGGAAACCAGCTCTGCCTGACGTCGACGACCTGATTGCCGTGCACAAAACTTTACAGCCAATCCCGATTACAAGCTTTATTTACAGGGACCAAACACGGATAACAAGTAAAAAATGACAAATAGCTCCGTAGTTAGGAGCCCAATAGAGTGCAAAGACAAATTCAGTTGAAACAAGACAGAAACTCTTTCTCCATGCCATGCTTAGCTGAATTTAGACTGCACTGAAGATTTAAAAACGCTAACACACTTTAACAGAGTAACACAAAGAGTTCAAAAATTGTGCAAACCATTTTGCATGCATACGCCGCTGACATGTTCCATTGAAATACAATCAACGAAATGAAATTAGCCTAATTAGTAACTGATTGCTACATGCTTATTTACTGAAGGTCAGCTGTAGACCAGTTTTCAAACAAAAAAGTTTTCAAATAGCTCAGTAGAGTTCCAAGCCAACGAGCTAAGAGTAAACACTTTAAGTGCATATGAAAGTGGACTAAACGAGTTGAAAAAAGGCCTAGCATTAATGTTTAGAGCTAAACTGTAATAAAAACTTTTCAACATAAAAAAAAGGCTGATGCTATTCCTTAACAAGGCAAACTAACGTTGCCATTAGTCTGTTCTGTATGTGGGTTTCATGTTCGGAGGTGCATATAGGAAGTAACCAAAACCTCAATTAATATGGCATTTGTCCATCAATTAAGGAAAATCGTTGTCTTTTGGAAGTACTTAAAAACGTTGTCACAAATAAACTGTTAGTATTGATGAGCCTTTCTCTACAATCACCTCCTGATCAAGTCAGCGAAATTGACATTGTTTGAAAACACACCTCAAGGTCTGGATGATTTAGCTAGCACAATTCCATGCCTGGAGTTGATATTTAGTGTATTCACACAATTTAGTGTTATTCGTAAAACTTTGTAAAAAGTAAGCTTCGATGTACCGGTAACATACAATTTTATTTAAACGTGATTACACGAGGCAATTTCAAACTGTGTTTTAAAATAAACCGCTGATTACATGATGAAAACGCATTTTCTAGTTAAGTTTCCTTTTGTTCGTTCTTCACCAGGTTAAGATAGCAAAACTGCTCACCCAGTATGTCATGTGAAACCACGTTCCAACGGTCGATAAGTAAGGCCGTCTTGTTGGTGGTGGGGCCGCCAATCTAATAATTACGACTTGTTCGCAATGGCTGCCGCTTTCCTCTCATCGATCGTCATGATCCTACTTGCTTACTTGAGTTTGCGACGTGAAGCAAAGTAGCATCTTACATTGGAACACAGGGGGACTAACATCATTACCAAAGTTCATGCAGCAAATAAAATGTTTGGAAGACTTGTTTTAATTTTCAAAAACAAATCATTACAAATAGATTTTGTAAGAAAAAGATCGTTTCCGGTAAACGCCGCTGCATTTACACGGCTGATGATACACGGCAGAGCCATAAATTTGGGGCGCACTACTGGTAGAATAAAAATCGAAGGCAGTATTAGATTCGAGAATTTACTCGGCAAGATGATGACAGCCATATTTGTACAGATGCAAGCCCAAAATTTACGGAAGGGGAAGAGCTCATCCTACGCCCTGACGTCGATGTCACTATCCTCCATCAAGTAAGTCAGACATATCGTTATTACTGCTGAAACACAAGGAAGATGATTTGATGTTAAAGAGATGATCAGAGAGACTACCGGCGGAAGTCATTTTCAAACATTATTTTTCGGTGCATTATATTTTCTTCAGTGGAATTACACTGACATTCAGTTATCCCCTAATTTCTTTTCCATATCCTCATAGTCGTCCGTGTCAAGCCGTTTAATTTGAATTCCGAAATGACGTTCAATTTCTTGCAGAACTCTCATGTCTCGTTCGTTGGATACGAAGTTTATAGCAACGCCGGACTTTCCAAAACGGCCAGTGCGCCCAATTCGATGAAGATAAGTCTCACAGTCGGCCCTACCGCTTAAATCAACGGGTAGATCGAAATTAACTACCAAAGTCACTTGTTCAACATCAATACCGCGCGAGCAGACATTAGTCGTGACTAAGACCCGCTCAGTTGCATTTTTGAATCTGAAAAATAAATTCACCTAAAAGCTACAGACACCGGAAATTTCATTGCAACGTAATAAAGGAAATTATATTAAACCTAATCGAAGCTGTATTTAAAAAAATGCAGGCAGTAAAAAGTTAGGCAGGAAAAATGCGCTGAGGGTGACTGCAAGAGTTAAGTTTTACCAATTCTTACCTTTTTAAAATTGATGCTCGTTGGGAGACATCTAATTCACCAGTAAGTAAGGCAACAATGAATTTTTCGTCACACATTTTTTTTGCCAACCAAGATGCATTTTTGCGTGTGTGACAAAAAATAACAGCCTGGCCAACAGATAGGGTTCCATACAGATTAGTAAGCGCTTCATACTTTTTATCCATGTTTAGACACTTTACATAGTATTGCTTTATGTTGGACAATGTCTCTTCATCGCGACGTAGCTGAAAACAATCTCTTTTAAAAACAATGTTCTTAAATTGGAAAACTTAGGACGATCACATTTGCTCAACTGTCACAACATTTTATAGAAAGTCAATTTTACGTCATTTTTCCCGCGTTTCGCAGGCTCAGACGGGCTGATTCAATGTATTTCTACCACTACACACTCGCTTTCGAACCAGACTTTGTACAGTAGCAACGTATCACTTCAAATTCCGGATGCCCTTCCTGACAAATACCGATGATGCTTCTATAGAGTTTTGACCTCTAGACCTTTCGCTCTAAATCCCACAACACCAACATTACACCACGGCGGCATTCTATAGATATATAAAAGAAATAAATAGAAGGCGAAGAAAAAAAGCTGAATTTAAACAGAACAGTAAACGACCACTATTCAGTGTAACTACCTCCTCTTAAAGTTTTTGACAAAATCGGTAGTGTATTATAAATCAAACGTACAACATGAATATATAATATATACATAAGCAGCACTCACGATAAGCAACTTTTAAATCGATGCCGACTCAATGGGCGTGTAATGGCCAAACCTCTTGCCCAGAAGAGTCTCAATCTTCTTTCCACTCTCATTGGCCCAGACAGAGTCGCCTACCCCGCGCCCAAACACCTCCCTTGTTCCGGTACAGATTTTCTTCATATCTTCAATTTTTCTGGGTCTTTGCATTCCTTTCCTTCCATCTAAAAGTCTTCACTTACTATTCTTACCTGCTGCTTTCCGTTCACTTCTCATTTTCAGCGTCTCAAAACAATTAAGCGCATCATTCTATCCACTTACTCTTCTTTTTGGAGTCTAGCTCTATTCTCTTCTTCCGCCAGACAGGCTTCCGTCTTGGTGGGGCTCTCAATCAAACTTGTTATTTTCTCAATCCGTTTCCCATGGGTTTAACAAACCCAAGCCGGGCTCTCAAACGGTCCTTGCCACTATCAATTTTTCCACTAGCTTCCTGCTTGCTTTGTTCGATGAACTCAGTCTTTCCGTTTTGACAGGCACGTTTGCGTTAAGTTGCAAAATCACAAAATTCGCTTCCTTTGAGTCCGTCAGGGTGTTTTACATGGATCTGTTCCGGGCCCTGTACTATTTTCCTTTTTTGTCAATGTACGCCTGGCATCTCCACCTTCTTCCGTGAGCGGTTCTCTTTATGCTGACGGCCTGGGCATCTGGTCCTTCTTCCCTCCGTACATGCTGTTGTAGAGGCAACAATGGAGCGCGGGAGTTTTTCTCTCAATCAGAGCAATGTTAAAGCCTTCTTCTTTTCGTTGGATCTGCCCCAGGCTAATCTTCATGCCCACCTCTCCCTGTTCAACTGCCCTCTGCGCTTTAATCCTATTCCGACTTTTTTGGTGTCACCATTGACCGTACTCTTCCCTTTTCCAAAGATATATCTTCACTGAAGGCCAAGTTTTTCCTGGTCTCAAGGCCTTATGATGTATTTCTGCTTCCTTCCGGATCCCCTCCAAAATGTCCCTTTCTCTTCTATACAAAGCTTTTCCTTGGCTGGTTGCAAACTGTTGTCCACCCGGATGGCATCCAGTTCTTAGCGTTACCAAGTTTAAACGCTTTACCCGAGGGGGCAGCTGTGCCATCACTGGCTGCCACTCGTCCTGCTTAATCCCACTTGTCCGAGGCGTCCCTGCCTCCTCTACGACTCACCCTGACTTATTTCTCCATATCTTCTTATAAGCGGGCCCATTGTCTTCCAATCTTCTTCCCAATTTCAGGTTTGGCCAGACATGAAGTGAAACCAAGGCCTTAAAAGTTTTTCTGGAGAGATTTTCGACTCCTCAACCGCCCATGCTTTCTTCTACTTCCTCGGAAGTTTTTCTTGCCTGCCTTGCATCTCCTCCATGAAATCCACCTTCCTTTAGTATGGAGCTCACTCTTACTACTCTCTGCTCCTGCACTAACAACCACTTTCTCGTCAAGATGTGACTCTAGCACATTTTGATCCTTTCTCCATTTTACGATCTCGTGAGAACTGTTCGCTCTGTTTGACAAAGGAGCCTTTGATGTCCTAGCCAACTGCTTACTTGGTAGTGCTGAGGTCACCCTTTTCTATTTGGAAAGCCCAGTGTGTTCGAGTTTTTCGGCTGAAGCCTGCGCCACTCTGCAACCTCTATGAAAGTCTCAGCAAACCCAAGTTTGCTACTTCTTTTCTCTTCTCCTCCACTGAGATTCTCGCTCTGACCTGGCTACACGTTCCTGTCCTCCCGTCATTCCTTCACTCTCATACTCTATGGCACATCTAACAGGAACTATTCGCTTTCATACTCTATGGGACGTCTGGTAGGAACTATTCACTCTCTATTCCTTTTTTTTATCCAGCTGCAATGGATCACCAGTCACCCATTCTTCCAAACAAGGACACGGCCGATGAGCTGCGCCGTTACAGCCATTTGCAGTCCCCAGTAATTTCTTTCTTCTTACCTTTCGCAACCGCGTACTGTCTCATCAAAATTCTTGGACAAACAAATCCCTTTAGTATCCACTGAGGAACGTGTGCCTTATTGTCACGCTGGCTGCATTCTCTCTCGTCTTTGCTGCAACGGATACAGCTTTCTGTTGAACTCATCATCTAGAATTGGTAGAATTGAGAATCCTTCATACAGCACCTTGAATCGATTTCATCACATTTCTTGTCTCATTCTTTCCTGTCCAGCAACAGACTCTTTGCGCCTCATCCTCTATACATCTTTGATGGAAGCCATGGGTAGTTGCCCAGCTTCTGGAAGAGTGTGCAAGTAGAAATGGGATCACTAACACAGACTTGACACAAAAGTAACTGATATACCACGAGGTCAGTAATTCACTCTAGAGCAGGGGTCTCCCAACTTTTTCCAAGGAAGGCCACATTGCCGATACTTTAAAGCCCCGTGGACCAAAATTAAGTCAAAGAAGGTATGAAGTAAGGTCAAAGATCGTATTATGTTGCCCAAAAAAGAGGTGATTTCCAAAAAACAAAGGCTGCCAATTATGCTTCTCGACAAAAATTTGACTAAATTGAAGTGACTCGTTCAAGGAAACACAGGGCTAAGCATTTGTTTTGCAATTATAAAAAATGCTCCGTGGGCTGGATAAAAAGCCTTTGCAGGCCAGACTTGGCCAGCGGACCATAGTTTGGCGACCCATGCTCTAGAGCAGGGGTTCCCAACCAGGGGTGCTCACACTCCTTGGGGGTGCGAGATGGTCATTCAGATTTTCGTTGCATTACGGTACTGTCATGCTCAGTTCATCCTGTGCTAATTGTTCTGCACTATCTCTCTCTGTCTAATTACAGATTAATTACATGCCTAGCGCACGGCCTTCAACTCAGCCCGAGATAATAAAAAAGGTCAACACATGCAATTTCAGCCGTGACTTCAAAATTGGCCCACATCTTGGTTCTGGACAGGTTATAAATTCTTCACACGTTAAAACATTTTAGGGGTGCGAGAACATATTAAGATATTTTAGGGGTGCAAAAACATATCTCGATGTTTTAGAAGTGCGAGAACATATTAAAATAATTTAGGGGTGCGGGCCATTACAAAGGTTGGGAACCACTGATCTACAGCATCAACTGCACGCTGGACTCCAATTCAGTCTATCGAATCTCATCAGTGTACTACATTTGACTGACAAGATCAGATAGATCAAAACAATGTGCCCTGTACACAGATAAACTTCAAGCAGATACAGCGAATTCCTCGATTTACAGCAGCCTCCTTAATCACGGGATTATTGTTAATATTTCCCTTTCTTTTGAAAAGCAATGAACTCGAGTTTAATACAACGACCGTTTTAAAGCTGTAATTGATTGGTTGCCGTAACGGAAAACCACTATAAGGCTGCAGGAAAAACTTAAAAATGAGTATGATACAAAACACTGAATAGTAAGATCATCGCTAACGATCTGATCGCCTATTATATGCACCCTGATTAAGTTTGGATCCTGCACAATTTGTTGAGCAAATTTCATCACAGCCTCATCATAAGTTGCACTGAACAAAAGAAATTGACATCTTCTTGGACATTGTCGATGAATTCGAATAGATTGGTCTCGAAATCCTTGCGTATCAATCATAACATCTGCTTCATCAAGGACAAAAACAGCTATGTTGTTCATATCGAATGTCTAAAAAGGTATTGTCAATCATTATTTGGATATGTAAGTTGTTTTGTAGCCATAAAGCTGTCGGTTTCTACCCTTCTTTCTAAGAACGTAGCTACCACATAAAATGCAACCTCATGTTCATACCGCCAACACAATCAAGACAGAGACTGGTAGAAGAGGCAGTTTATAAATTCAACTTGTAAACCAAGAATACAAATTGCAGACCGGCATTTTTGTGACCACGGCTGAGTGCCATTGGTAGGCGGGCATACAAATCTTTTGGAACATTCTGGGTAAACAGCATCACTGTCCTAACCCGGCCAAGCACCAACAATATATAAGCTAGGTAAATGCAAAGAGAGTGCACGACCAAGCACCGACAATATATAAGTTAGGTCAATGCAAAGAGAGTGGACGACCAAGCACAAACAATATATAAGCTAGGTCAAGGCAAAGAGAGTGGACTTTGTTGGGTTTCTAGTTAATTCACGTTTGGTGACTTAAAAAATTTGCAACCATTTTTAATTTTCATATACTTTGCGAAAAAACTATTTGACCACTAAAAAAACATGTGTGCATAGTAATTGACACATCAAAATGCCAATTTGAAATCTAACTAACGTTTAGTTTCATTAGGTAAGTGTATATTTAATATACATGTAAGCTTAAAATCGCAAATTTTTTATCACCATGCAACGTCATTCTCGATTCAAATCGTTTCGACAATGCACAAACAATTCATTTTCCGGTCTATGTCGCAACCATCAGTACCGCATTTTAACCAAAATCACCTCAACCAAGCAAGAAAAATATGCAGTAAAATGCATTTTGTTGAGACTCGAACTGTGAAAAACACACAGAGCTTGGACCAAACTTTAATTGAACTTCAACCTAGAGACGGACTTTTTGAGACATTATTTTAATAAGCAAACTTTATTGACTACCAAGTCCATGAAAATCAAAATTAAACAACTTGTATCTCCCATAGCACTTCAAATAATATAAACCTTTTGATGCAGAAACAAACAGACCTGCCAATTTGCCAAAAGCCTTCAAAACACAATTAGTTTCAGCAGAGTGACAAAAGTTTTCAAACTTTGTATAGGTCATGAATCCAAAATTAAATTAAACATCTTGGAAATTTTGGTTGTTGGAAAGTTTAAGCTTTGCTGATGAAGTTACTGACGACTCTTAACAAAAATAAGCGCCAACACATGTTACTTACATGCTGCTTTCATTACTTACATGTTTACGTATCCAATCCATAACAGTTCCAGGAGTACCAATAACTATTTGCGCATCAATTTTGGTGGATGGAGAAACTAACAATTAAAAAAAGTTAGATGGATTGCACACACAAAATCGTACGTGTTAAGAATTTCTTCTGGACAAATATACATGACTGTGCATAAAGGTTTTTCAAATATGACGTAAAAATGGTACTGATGACCGTGGCCCAAGCACTTTTTAATACAACTGTTTTTTTCAAAAAATAAAACAGTCAGAGCCGATTGCAACTATAGCAATAATTTTTTTCGTGTGAACTGGCGGCGTTTGATAAGCTCCAGAGCTGGAGGGTCTAGCGTTTTACCACTTCAGACATGACAAATCCTGCTAGCTATGTGTACGGACAGGTTTGCAGCAACCATTTCCAAGTGTTGCCATCAATAATGTGCAAACCTTGTGCTTTATTTGGAGATCGATTCATGCGACATTACGAGATAATACGGTCAGCAGTTTAATCCTCTGCAAATCACTCAATGACCAAAGAAAGTGTTACTCCCTATTGATGCCTATTTCAGTTTCAGAGGATATTTATGATGATGGTACTTAATTTGTATTTTGATATATTGCAGCAACTTTATTGCATTGCCAGTCTGCCAGATCTTAAATTATGATAGATATTGACACTTGGAAGCAAATAAAGACTTTTATTGAGAATTTCCATTTGCTTTTTTAAATCAATTTAGTAAAGATCTGTACCACCAATTATAATATTTGAAATCAATCTAAGCTTCAAAGCAGTCTAAAAATTGAGGCACAAACTCATTTTGGGGATTTTTAACTTTTGTGAAATGCTTTAAACTGATATTGCCATTTTACTGTTAAAAGTACATTTTAATAGCGTGTTCAACAATTATAAGCCAGAATTTTGATATACGTTGATAACACACTTGCACAACACATACCTCTATTTCCTCTTACAGCATATGCTACTTTTAAATTTGGTAAAAATTTTCCCATTTCTTCCACCACTTTTCCTGTTTGTAAGGCCAACTCGTAAGTTGGGGAAAGACAAAGACACTGAGGAAACAACAAATCAGATCTAATACGAGTTAGCATCGTTAGCACAAATGCAGCAGTCTTGCCAGTACCAGATTGTGACTGAGCAATCATATTTTCAGGGGGGTTTCGAAGCAACAATGGCAGAGCAGTCTCTTGAATTTTGGATGGTCGATTAAAACCCATTGCATAGATACCTTGAAGCAGTTCTGGTCGTAAAGAAAGCTCTTCAAATGTTTTGGCTGAATATAATGGTGAAGTAGGATCTCTTTGCTGTACTTGTAATTCCTGATTATTTTGAACCAATTTATCTCTTAGCATTTTTTTCAAAAGCGAGCTTTCAACTTGAGTTAATGGTTTTTCATAATTTTCATCGTTTTTGTCTAGATTTTCAGGCTTTTGACTCCTTGTATCTTCCTTTTCTAGCTCTTTTTTGATGCTAAGAGCTTCAACTTCTTTGGAAAGAACCTCTTGTTTGTCTGCCTCTTCAGCCCAGTTTTCATCAGCCATTTTTAAGTATTACTGGAAAATTTTATGAAATTGAAAGTTAAATATTCTGAAATACAAAATTTTTTCTAAATAAAAAGTCGACTATAACAGTGATACCCAAAGGGTGGATTACTATCTTAATAGGGATCACTTGGTTTCCAAAAAAATATTGGCAACAGTTCCTCTTAAAAATTGTTGGCAAACATTTGGAGCAAGAGCCAATTCAAGTAAGTATTGAATTCCCTTTTTGAAATAAAAGTATATTGTTGCATCAAGAACATTTATACAAGTAACTCTTGCTTCTGCAAGTATCAGTATGCTACTACAGTGAACCAGCATCAACTATTTCCTATTGCTTTTTGAAAAGATGTTTTGTGTTACTAATGCAACTTGTGAGTCACATAATCATAGCCAAGGGGCATGAGGCCTATGATTTAGTTATTTTTTTAGAAGCTAATCATATATTTACCTAATTTATGAAAAATAACAGCACCAAATATGAACAAGAGTATGTAGACAAAAAGACTACTCAGTAACAGCTGAACATGAAGGGGTTGAAAGAAACTGTAAATGGGTTAGCAAAAGCAAATGGAGTTAGACGCATGAACATATGCCAAGAGATAATGATAGAGTTTTGACAGTTGCATTAGATCTTGAAGTGAGTGGCGAGAGAAGGCAAAAACGGCTAAAGAAGACCTGGAAGAAGCAAGTGGAAGAGACAGAGAAGATCAGTTTGAAGAAAGATGCTCTATATCGAGGAATGGGGTAAATCAGGCCAACTCCATGAAGGGGACAAAACCAGATAAAGACTGATTAACTACTACCACTTCAATAAGCATATTAACAGTTTACTATCAGTGTTGCAGTGGTGTAATGATAAGCATAGCTTTGAGCGAATGCCATGGTCAGGAGTTTGATTCTTGGCAACTCTCTTTATAGAATAGGGGTTTGATGCTCTTAAGGATGCATGGCTGTGACATTTTTTGCTTTATTTTTTGAATTACATAACAGTCGTGTACACTAAGGGAGGGGGGCAGAAATATAAAATGTAACGGGGGAAAACCCTGAGGACTAACCCTTTTCAAGATATGTTTTAAATTTGTGATAGAAATTGATCAATCACAAAGTTTCAGAGCCAAAATAGATTCCAAGAGTAAATGCCACTCTCAAAGATTGCACAGGTTAAACTATAGACAAATCCATTTAATTGTCTAGACAATTTGTCAAGCTTTTTAATGCAATTAAACAGATTATGCATGTATCTAAAATTTGCAAAATCAAGCAAACTGAAGATCAAAGGTTGGCAGCAGTGTTTTAAGTACATAATAGAATGTGCAGTCCAACGTTTGAGGATAGTGCATGTGCTCGCACTGCAAATGGTTTTTATCAGTGTATGTCGCTAAAGAATGTGCAATCCAACTTTGGTGCTTTGTGTGAGCATCACATGGCAAGTTCTATTAGCATTTGTCTTCCAAAATCATGCAATTCAATATTTGCACTTTGTCTATGAACTCACATTGCATGTTTGATCGAATCAGGTTTTGGTTAATTGAACAATACAGCTTTTAGGTCTAAGCAATTGACCAGATTATGCAATAAACCAAAATATTTTCGAAGAAAATGATGGGCTACGATATATTTCAAATCCTTATGCGATAAAATGAATTATGCAATTATCCAATATGCAATTAACAGGATTTATTTGTATTTACCAAGTGAACTGCCAGATTTTCAAATTTTGACATTGGTGGAAATCTATTCACAAGTAAAGAACTACTAATTTTCTCATTTGACACAGCAAAAATAACTTCCAAAAATGAAAAGATACAAGCATAACACCAGGTTGTAAATTCCCACGTATTATTACAGCTACAGAGTGGCAAGGCTCTCCGAATAAGTTTTGGTAAAACATTTCAACTCATAGTAGTAGTATTACAGGATGGTCACTAGAAAAGCGGGAAATTTGTCATCAACGATTTATTTTTACAAAGAATAATTTTTTCAAAGTTTTTCAAAGACAAATGTTATATTATACTCAAAGATATTCAAAATGTCGTCCGTGCACTTCATTGCAACGTCTTAATCTAGAAATCCAAGCTCGTTTGGCATTTTGAAGGGTAACTTGTGAGATATCACTCCAAGCTCTGGCCAAGCATGTTTTCAGATCATCAATGGAGTCTATGTCACGTTGACAGTTCTGAGTCTCTGCTAACAACAAGCTCCAAACACAGTAATCCATAACATTTAAGTCTGGACTTTTTAAGGGCCAGTCTTCCGGTGCAATGAAATCAGGAGTAGATTGCCGAAGAAACTGAATTGAAGCCCTTCCTGTGTGAGCCTTGGCACCATCCTGCTGCCATGTCCATGTTTGGTTGTCCATTACATTTCGTATATCGCTAAACATCTGTGGACACATCTCCTCACAATAAACTTGTATCAAAATAGAAATTGAAGAAATCATTAAGCCAGAACTAACGAAATGAATAATACACACCCCTTCGATAACAAAAGAACCAATCACAAAACGTCAATCACGCATTTTATTCATGATCTAATCTGATTTTCAAATTTCCCGCTTTTCTAGCGACCACCCTGTAGTAAGTAGTAAGTAGTAGCAAGTAGTAGTAGTAGCAAGTAGTAGTAGCAAGTAGCAAGTACTAAGTACTAAGTACTAAGCACTAAGCACTAAGTACTAAGTAGCTAAGTAGCAAGTAGCTAAGTACCAAGTAGCAAGTAGCAAGTAGCAAGTTACCAAGTACCAAGTAGCAAGTAGCAAGTAGCAAGTTACCAAGTAGCAAGTTACCAAGTAGCAAGTTACCAAGTAGCAAGTTACCAAGTAGCAAGTTACCAAGTAGCAAGTTACCAAGTAGCAAGTTACCAAGTACCAAGTTACCAAGTACCAAGTTACCAAGTACCAAGTTACCAAGTACCAAGTTACCAAGTAGCAAGTTACCAAGTAGCAAGTTACCAAGTACCAAGTTACCAAGTAGCAAGTTACCAAGTACCAAGTTACCAAGTAACAAGTTACCAAGTACCAAGTTACCAAGTACCAAGTTACCAAGTACCAAGTTACCAAGTAGCAAGTTACCAAGTTACCAAGTAGCAAGTTACCAAGTACCAAGTAGCAAGTTACCAAGTACCAAGTTACCAAGTACCAAGTTACCAAGTACCAAGTTAAGTAGCAAGTACCAAGTACCAAGTTACCAAGTACCAAGTACCAAGTAGCAAGTTACCAAGTACCAAGTTACCAAGTACCAAGTTACCAAGTAGCAAGTTACCAAGTACCAAGTTACCAAGTACCAAGTAGCAAGTTACCAAGTATCAAGTTACCAAGTACCAAGTTACCAAGTACCAAGTTACCAAGTACCAAGTTACCAAGCACCAAGTAGCAAGTTACCAAGTACCAAGTAGCAAGTTACCAAGTACCAAGTTACCAAGTACCAAGTACCAAGTTACCAAGTACCAAGTTACCAAGTTACCAAGTACCAAGTACCAAGTTACCAAGTAGCAAGTAGCAAGTTAAGTAGCAAGTACCAAGTAGCAAGTTACCAAGTAGCAAGTTGCCAAGTAGCAAGTTGCCAAGTAGCAAGTTGCCAAGTTGCCAAGTTGCCAAGTTGCCAAGTTGCCAAGTAGCCAAGTAGCCAAGTAGCCAAATAGCCAAGTAGCCAAGTATCCAAGTAGCCAAGTTGCCAAGTTGCCAAGCAGCAAGCAGCAAGTTACCAAGTTACCTACCAAGCACCAAGTACCAAGTACCAAGTAGCAGTAGCAGTAGCAGTAGCAGTAGCAGTAGCAGTAGCAGTAGTAGTAGTAGTAGTAGTAGTAGTAGTAAATTTAAATATCACTATGTTTTAGGATACTTCCTTAGACAAATTGACCACTGCAATACTTTATTAAAAGGTTCAGACAGTTCATTGAAGGTTTGATGAAAAGTTTTTGACAATATGTTTAAAGAAAACAATCACATTTTCAGCAAAGATCATGTATTGGGGGGCAATGATTGTCTATGAAACAAGCAGAATGCACATAGTAATATCAAACAGTTTTTTTAGACCAGGAATTTCAACTGGCAGTAAATTGGATGATTTGTCAAATTAGTGAGATAATTATGTTAAAATGAATCACTTTCAAAAAAGTGATCACAAGTAAAGTGTCACTCACCAAGATTTACTAGAAAAATGCGTCGCACCATGAAAAATATTTGATACAGGGCATAAAATTCTGGTCAAACCCAAGAATAAAGATTTGCTCCATATGCTTATTTCCCCATAAGCCTATTGCACCATTCAACGTCTGTGATACCCAACATATGTGACACACTATCTCTGTGCCACCCAATGTTTGTAACACCCTGCATCTGTAATACCCTTCTCTAAGATACCCTTCCTGTGACAGGTGTCACACATAAATCACAACCCCTGTTGATGCTTACTATGCCTATTTATAACAACCCTTTTTAAGCTAGCATGTTTTTGTTATTAACAGTGTAAATAAAAAACAAATTTTTAATAACAAATAAAAAATCAGCAACAATTTTTGTCTTTTAAATATTCTGAAAAACTTTCAAAAACTTTATAAAGTTTTGACTGAAAATAGAGTTAAGAAGCTTATTGTATGCTAAAATTCTCCACTAGGCAGTTCAAGCTATCCCTGTCCAGGACTGGGGAGCCAGAGCTGGGAGCCAGGGAGCTGGGATTTTTTCAAGGAGCCAGAGCTGGAGCTGGAGCCATCAAAATTTTTGGCAGCTCCATCTCCTATCCAGTTATAGAAGAGATGTAGTCATACCAAAAAACTTTAATTAATAGTATCTATAGCTTCCCTACTTGGCGCTTGGCATTTATGGGAGGTTGAGGAGAACAAGCCGGTAAGTTCGCTTGTTGTGTCCTTGGGCAAGGCACTTAACAGGGATGCCCCACCTTTATGTGGAAGACAGGTAGCCCAAAGTCCCAAACACCTTGGAAGTAACAACTCCCAAGCGAGTGCGGACATACCATCCAAAATATAACGATACAATTTGCTTTCTCGTGAATGGAGGATAAATATGGTAGATAAAAAAAAAATAATAACTTACCGTATTTATTACAACTAACAAAATCAGGGACTGAAATAGTCCGCGAACTGTCCGCTTACTATTCTAATCCGCAGACAGGACCTTTACCAAAATGGCATTGCGGAAAAAAGGCACAATAAAATTAATCCCATCAAACAAAGTTAAAGAAAATCAGCCAGTTGTTTTAATGAAACGACCAGCAGCTACGAAGACAAGCACAAACTGTCGCTGTGACAACAAAACACGCTAAATCAATACTGCATCAAATAATATTCATCTGGATGAAAAAACTTTTGAATTGGATCAATGTGACGGCTTGCACACGCATAATCAACATCTCATCTCATTGTATGGTCAATAGACTACCGGATAACAGCAATCAAGATTGTGTACAAGCCGTTTTTATGGCAACTAAACATAATACATCAAGATTAGTTTGATAAAGAAACCCCTATCTGGATGCAAACTCCTCTTGATTTCGATCCATGTGACGGATTGTGCACGCATAATCAAAATCTCATCTCATAGCACAGTCGATAAACTAGTGGAATACAGCGTTCAAGATTGTGTTTGAGTTGTTGCTATGGCCACTAAACATGATACATCAAAATTAGTTTAATGAAGAAATCCCTATGGTTGCAAACTACCCTTGATTTCGATCCATGTGACGATTTGTGCACACATAATCAACATCATATCTCATGGTATAGTCCAGGGGTGGGCAAACTACGGCCTGCGGGCCGCATGCAGCCCTCGAGAGCATTCTGTGCAGCCCGCGAACACTTTTTGAAACTTTGCCATTTTGAAATAAATACGACAAGGGGATTGATAAGGCGCAAAAGCGACGATATCCTTAAAAAATAGTAAACGCTACTTCCTTAGACGGAAAATCCGTCAGAGCCTACAATTGCCACCAATCACGCATTTACCGTCTACGAAAAGGTGATGACTTTTTTTTTTCTTTTTAGAGGCACCACCGTTTTTGCGCCCTGAGATACCACATTGCTAGAACATTTCGCAAAATTTTGAGCTAATGCAATTTCTTTTATAGCATGCAGCTGTACGAGACAACAAGCCCTGGGCCTCGACCACCCTTAAATGGTCAATGCGCCCCTCTGGCTAAAACGCTTGCCCACCCCTGGTATAGTCGATTGATTAGCAAAGAACAATGTTCAAAATCTTGCACAAACCATTGAGAAAGAACAAAAAATTGGGAAATCGAGTTTAGTGGCTTTTATAAATCAAATGCATGTGACGTCATCACCCACTTGCGGCGCCCTTCAAAGTTTTGTTGGAAGACCAAAAGCCATTGTTTCCATAGAATTTCAATGGAGGCTTTTGTTATCAGTTCATTTTTTAAACATTTTATCGCTTGAAGTTGCAGTTTTTTCGGAAATTGCAAAGATTGATAAGACAGCTAAATATCAGGACACCAACTGTAAGCGAATGAGCTAAAAAAAAGAAATTTTTAGGCTATATTCGGTAAGCTAGCCTAGAAAAATAAGGTTAGCAATTATCTAATTTGAACTTTGCAATAATCGCACTTAGACAGTTGGTTTGAGAAGGGTCCAGGCAATACCGACAAACTGGGAATTGTGTAAAGAACTCAGAGTAGTTGAAGTAGCTGCAACTTAACTATTTTTTAAAAAATTATTTTCGCACCTTTGAGAAATAGATTTAATTTAATGTCCTCCAGAACTCTATTTTCAGCTAAACTTTCAAGTGTTTTTTACTAAAAAGGAGTTGATTTGCCCATTGTGGAACAAATTGGTTCATCAGTTCTCTCAAAAATTAAATCGCGAATCAGGATCAACCTTGCAACATACACCCCTAAAAACTGACTTATTTCCTGGCCGCATCACTTATTGCATGTGGCAAAGAGGAAAAGCACTTTTGTCTCAAAACAAGGTTGAGGACTTTTTTGGAGATTAAGTTTTTCTGCGTGACTTTTTGTTTATATTCAGCTCCAAATAAGCGTGATCACTTTTTACGTATAATTTCAAAAATTCTGCGGTGTGGGTGGAGGGGAGGCTGAAGGCATTTTTGTTTTGCAACAAAGTTGAAAATCTTTTTTATGTTAGATATCATACTACTATTTTATGTTAGATTGACCTCCTTGTTATTTTCAGATCCAAACAAAAATGAAGATCTTTTTATGTATACTGCCCATTTTTGATAATTCCGGGGGGCTAAAGGTATTTATATCTCAAAACAAAGTTGAGAGCTTTTTTAAACATCATCTTTCTTTTAAGCGATTCTTTTGCTTCATACAATCAAAAATGAAGACCTTTTTTTCGAGATTAACCTTGCACAGATAAGTTCTTTTTTTGATTCTATAAAAAATTCAATAAAAATTTTTTGATTCTATTTCAACTTTAATTTACTTCTTAAAATTGAGGTGACTTGTAGTATCGCTCGATTAATTAAGTCTGGTTGCAATTTAATCGCTAGGAAAAGATTGGCTTACACTAAGATACTTGAACCCACGCACTTCTCGATTAAGAACAGAACAAATATATTCACAACCAGTGGTGGCTCGTGTCTATGGGCTGCAGAGCTGCAGCCCCCCATGCGTTTTTGTGATCTTCTTTTTTTCGATTTTTTATAATGTAAATATTTTTTACAATGTCATAGTTCATACCTAATTTACCAATGCACCAGTTCATGTCGGTGGAAAGACTAATTTTCCTATATTGCTAGCACTAAACTAAGTGAACTTGCAACGTAGGGATTCCATGTGACATCATAATGGTGCGTACGACGGGATGCAGCAGCAGCGCCCGAGACTGTAATTTTGTTAAGCAATTTAGTTGCTTCATAAATGGTTTAAAGTTTTAGTTTCAGTGTGACATAGCAAAACTTTTTGTCCCTGCAAGTATTGTCAACATAACTAAGCCAAATTTTTATGTATAACTGAATATCTCTAACTTTTGAACACCGTTCGTTAAGCTGCAAAAGATAGCAGCAGGAAGGACAAAATCAGTAGCGCCCAGACGCATGACGTATATGCGTTGCTTTCACGGTCGCTCGATTCTTGTCACTTTTTTGCGACGTAACAATTCCCGCTAGACTGGCTGATGTTGTGGCTCTAAAACAGCGCTAGTTCCGAAATTGGTTAGATTGTTTGTAGGTAATCAAGGTTAAATGTTGCTATTCAGTTGTATCATTTAATGAATTAGGCAAATAAATTGGCAGTAGGAAAACCAACCATGTAAAGGCGAGAAAGTTGTTTTAACTTTTTTTCTCTTCTACCGGTCAAAAAAGTCGTAAAATTTTCGCTTTGTCATTTAAATATCAGACAACCGCAACTGCGTAGGGGAATATTGCTGCTGCACGCGACTAACCAAGAGTGGATGAACTCTTACGACTCCCCCTAGATTGAACCCGCATAACCGGTAAAAACGAGAGATAGGGGAGCGAGGCATCCGACCCTCGTTTTCGAGTGGGGCAAAAGCATTGGTTTCGTCCAGCCACCAAAATTTATTTCGCTTATACTACCCAAATTTCATTTAAACACCACACGCCCGACTGCCCGCTTTATGACAGTCCCGGGCTACGTAGATTCTGACGACTTGGTTTGGAGGCGTCGATGGTTTGATTCCACCAGGGCCGCAGCTCGCACTTATAACGTTGGTTAATGCATTGTTGTGGTTCGTGATACCTCATCGCTCAACTCCGAAACCGCAACTATTCATTGTTTAGTCACACTTCGAGTCCACCTGCAGTGCAGGGGGCAACATTAATCTCTAATTCAAGGCGCACAACGCCCCCTCCGGGGGCGCTGCATTGGGTGGGACGAGTCCTTTTTATGAGGCCAAAAGGCCGAAACTTGAGTCCAGAGATGGTCCCGCCTATTTCGTTATACTAACTTTGTTCGGATCGTGACTCTTCGTAAAACTAATATTTGCCCGGAGATATGCTGCGTCATGGCTGGTTCCTGTGGGCTTCGAACCCGGGTCTTTCCAGCTGCTTTTCCGTGCATGTCGAGACATGCTATCGTGTAATCACCTACTGCTATGAATGCCTTAAAAACCACATTTAGTATATAACACTGGTCAACACACAAATTTTTGCCACAGATATTATATCGATTTTAGGGTATATCAGGTGCGTAGATTTCGAAAATGACATTCATTTTTGCTAGTTGGCTCTAGTTTTTGAGATAATTGCATTTTTTTGTAAAAATATTACTTAGACTGTGTTATATGGCATTGTTGTTCATTTAATGCTATTTAATCAATACTGTACGCTTCGATCTTCTTTTGTAAACGCAGTAAAACAAAAATGCAAAGCATCCATGCAAACTACAATGCTAAAAAAGGATGCAACAGCAATATTTACCGTTAGTTTGCAAGAAACGTATTGGAACTAAAACCCAGTATTACAGCGTATAAATGTATGTTGCCGTTATTTATTTAAACAAACGAAACTTGAAAATACTGAGCTTTAACAACTACCATTCTGTCAAATCTACGAAGCAAATCGCCTCTTGTAGGACTTTCTAGCGTGAGGAGCAAATGGCTTATGTCGTTGAAGATTCCAACAATAGTCCGCCATCATGTGGGTGTCCAATCGTCCTTGATACCTTTCTTCCATTACTTTAATGTCCTGATGGAATCTTTCTCCTTGCTCTTCACTTAATTCCCCAAGATTTTCTGGAAATCTATCTAAATGACTAAAGAGGCAATGAATCTTGATGCTCATCTTTGCTCCCAAACTTTGAAATTTTGAAAGCCTATCTTCAACTATCTGAATGTAATTGTTTGCTTTATTGTTTCCCAAAAAATTTTTTACAACCACAGTAAAAGAAAATTCCTTCTCAGTCATAGATGCAGTGAAGTTTGGATCGTTCATCAGCTTTCGAATTTGAGGACCATCAAATATTCCTGCTTTTAGTTTTTCAATGCTCATCCCTGGAAATACTCTGCAAATGTAATTAAAACAATTTCCGTCTACTGGCAAAGCTTTCACAAACTGCTTCATTATACCCAATTTGATCTGTAGAGGTGGCAAAATGATTTTTTCTCTTGGGACAAGGGGTTCATTGATGACATTACATTCATTAGCTGTTAGTGTAATTCTTTCAGGCCATTCCTTCTTCACCCAGTGGTCACTGCGAGCACGGCTGTCCCACAAACAAATAAAGCACGGATATTTAGTATAACCACTCTGCTGACCAAGCAAAAAGTTGACCATTTTCAAATCAACACATATTAACCATTGGTGGTCACAGTAGTTCAATTTTTCTAGCACTCGTTTAATATTGTTGTATTCTTCTTTGAGCAATGTAGAGTGGCCAATGGGAATCGAGGCATACTTGTTTCCATTGTGCAGCAATACACACTTCAAACTTCTTTTTGAACTGTCTATAAATAAACGCCAATCTTGAGGTTTATATTCAGGTATTCCCATTTTTAAAAGAAGTCCTTCAACATCTGAGCAGAAAACAAGCCCTTCTTCTGAACGATAGTACGGAAGTAAGTCGCTCTCCCTTGTGCGGTAAAAGGTTACTTTTGTACCAACACTAAGGCATTTCTTGTCTTTAAGCCTGGATGCCAATACTTCAGAAGCTTCTTTAGATAGATTAAGATCTCTTATGAGATCGCTCAGTTCCTCCTGATTAAACTGCTTCGGACTGGTTGAGCTTTCTTCAAAAATGCTTGAAACATCACTTTCACTAGAGCTTTCTGAAGCTTGGTGGACAAAGTCCCATTCTGATGGTTTTTCTGGAAGATGACTAAATTGTGGCACGGGTATATCTTCACAGTGGGGTACAGGACGCCTAGCAGATTCTAAGTCCGGGTTAATCCATGATTTTTTCTTGTGACGATTAAAACCCTTCAAATCTACCATACAAAAATAACAATCATCAAAGTGGTTTTTCTGTTCTCGCCACACCATTGGCACACCAAATCTAAAGCTTTTAGTTTTTCCTTTTGTCCACATTCGTAAGTGCTCAACACATGATTTGCAGACAACATAAAGCAACTAAAACTGAAAACATGAAAACCTAAATATAGTGAAAGTTACTGCATTTCAACTTTTCATTAGAATTTTTTTAGACTCCAAGATTGCTAATGGTTAGTTATTGACTTTTCTGCGTTGTTAACTTTTCTAAAAATGAGACAACTGGTCCTTTATTGCAAAACAAAATCTCCTTGTCAGCACAATTGCCTCTTACGTGTATAGTTTATATGGCCGTTATCTGAGCTTTTATAGCCAGTTACTGTGTCTGCATTATCTCAAAAACTAGAGCCAATTCAGCAAAAGTAAAGTCATTTTTGGAATCAGCGCATCTGATATACTATAAAATCGTTGAAAGATCTATCGCAAAAAGAAAAAAATATTTTTTTGTTGAGCTGTGTAATCATTGGAAGGTTTTTCTATGCCTAATTAGCTTTTGTGTGATCAATTTCATGTAAGAATATCAGTTTTAGTTCATACTTGCACGGTTAGCAGTAACGTCAAAGGGAATCCTGGTTCAAAAGTAAACGGTACGTAAGTCATGTGCTTTGTGTTGGATTGTTTGGGTTTGTTGCGCATACAGTCCAATGTTGGATATCGGGCTAGCCAGGAGCCACGCAAAGTACCTTACACTTGGTAAGAACCCTAGTGATGATAATGCATCTTCATTACCCGTATTTTAGGGATGGTTCCGCCTGATTTGCTCTACTAATGTTGTTTTAATCGTGACTCTGTATAAAAGCTAAAAAAATACATACATATATTGCTGATGTCCAAGGATGCTGAAAGAAATTATGCAAGTCATCGAATTAACTGGTTATAAGTTCAAATGCGATAAATTCGTACGACTTGCACTTGTTTATATGCTTCACTCTTTAGGCTAGCCCCTTAGCTTGATGATATGTGCGAGACTTTGTATTTGTTCTATTTTCTTTGTATATTATAAAATATTAAAACAAATTAGAATTACTACACTGCACACTAAATTAGCCTACCGCAATGGTAATATTCACCCAAAGCAATGCCTGATTGAATGCAATTATGCAACTAGTACAGCGCAGAGTTTTGGAAAATTTGCACATTTATAGTTAAACAACGGCAAATAAACTGCCTACAAAGAGAGCAAAAAAATCAAAAAATGACTTGCACCCCCACCAGCAAATTCAACCACAAGCCGCCACTATTCACAACCCACTTTATAACTTCGAATTCCTGCGCTTGTCAAACATAAAACTAAAGAACTTTAATAACGTATATAAATATCAGAGATTAACCAACAGTAAAACCATTAAAATAATCGCTTGATTCCTGTCACAAGAATCACCACAAAACAATGCTTTTTTACTACACTCTACTCTGCGACTCTCTAAATCGTAAAACAAATCTTGACGCCTTGTATATACCGAGACGAGTCTTCCAGAAAATACTAGAACATCACATGATACAGAAAAAAACACCGTTAACCGGTGCGATGGCGTAGTGATAAAAACGTCTGCTTCGCATTCGGTAGACCTGGGGTTCAATCCCCTTGTTAAGTCATACCAAAAGACTTTAAATAATGGCATCCACAGCTTCCCTGCTTGACGCTCGGCATTTATGGGAGGTTGTGGAGAACAAGTCAGCAAGTTCGCTTGTTGTGTTCCTGGGCAAGGCACTCAACAGGACGCCAACGCCTTCATATGGAAGACAAGGGGCCCAGACACCTCGGAAATGGCAACTTCCAAGTAAGCGTGAACGTCCAGTCCAAAATATAGCAAAAAATTTGCTTTCTCGTGAATGAAGCATAAATATGGCAAAGAAAAGGAAAAATTTACGTGATCGGCAGCATAAAAAAATCTTCGAGAAGAACCAAGGTTCACTAGAATACTCTAAAACTTAATGACGTATTCAACCATTGTGATGTAAGAAAAGGCGTGTGAGTTACAAATCTAAATGCGAAAGAAAAAAAGGTTTTTTTAAAAAACCGCCGAGATATAAAAGCAAGTTTGGGCTTACAAATTCAGATTTATAATTAAAATAATCACGGCAGAACAGAACGACAAACTACAAAAACTGTATATAAAAACAATTCTTATAACGCAAATTTACTTATTCATGACACCTCCCCAATCAAATTTTCTGGTAACGAGTCTGAGAACCTAGCTTCTTATATTATCTGTAAATTTATGCCAGTAATTCGATGCGAAGCTTCTACATGTGATCTGATGTATTCTGCTATGTCTTCAGTATTGGAACAGTTAGCGATCAAATTCTGCAGTTTCTATGCTCTAAATCTCACAAAAAACATTGTACTAATAAATATGAAGTTATCGTCGGCTACATGAATACAAACCACAATTGAAGAAAAGAAAAAGGATAAATTGTAAAACATAATCGAAGTAAAAATTTTAAAATGAGACCATTATAACAGCAAGTTTACCACTCCTTCAATTTAAATTCAGGGATCACCCAAGATTATTGAGAGTACAGAGCCTACGTTTAAAACTAGCATAAATCTTGTCACTGTAAGCTACACATCTTTGCTCTTTGCATTGAAACTGGTCTGGGTTCAATTTGTAAATCTACCTTAGTGACATAGCATGCAAAAATTAAGATAGTAAGAACAATTTAGGAGGGAAGGCGGGGAAGAAGAAACCGAGTTCCTCGCATAGCATTGATGTAGGCAACACGAAACAAAAAATGTTGATCACACGCAAGCTCTTTCAGGTTCTGGTTATCGGTCGTTGCACAGCAAGAATTTATGCTCAACATAACTGAATTGCAACAAGCAAAAGTACTGGTAGAATATAATCAAGCTGAAGCCACGATATGCTCAAAACAAAAACAAACCCATACACCATTCAATAAAGCAAGTATTCAACAAACAATACGAATATAGAGCTATTCTATTTAATTTGACAATATTTGCATTTTTAACCCTTTCAGGATTACAAGAATTTAATTTATAAAATTTGAAACAATGCCGCAATTGTTTGGTAACAACGGAAATATAATGGATTTCAGGTAATTGGTTATCACGTCACAATGATATAGCAATCAACAATCATGGCACATATGTGTGCCAAAGGTCCTCAAAGGGTTAAGTGTAGCAGCAGAAAAGAAGCATAAAATGTATGCAAATGTGGTGGTCCAGATTTAGATTTTTTATGCACAATTTCGACAATAAATGACGAAAATTAGTCCATAAGAACGAAAATCGAAGCAGTCCTCTTTCTTTTTCTGTAGTCTTGGGCAAACCAATCTTACTCCATCACAGCTGTATGGTTTATCATCTGGGATCAGATAAAGCCATTGATTGAATGCATTCATTTCTGAAAATCATGGAATCATGACGGCACCAGTTTTGGTAGACCCTGCAAAGTCATATCTATCAGCTTTGCTTTTCATCAATATTTACACCACACAAATGACAATGCTTTATAAAAATCTGCAGTTTTTGAAAGTTAACTACTGAGTGACTCCGCATTTACACAAAAAGCTCACGATTAATCGGTTATATGGATACAAAAATGATCGCTGATCAGGGTAACTGCTGCATAGGCATAATAAACAAGCAAAAAAACAAAAACAACTTGTACAAACCAGTACTTGTTTAAACAAAAATAGCCTTTTTGAGGCCATTGTAAATAACACAGCAATCACACCTTTATGACAGTATAGTTTTGGTATTGCACTTCAGAGCAGCATGGGCCTAGTCGGATTTTACATTCAATCAAAACGATAACATGCTACAAGATAGCAACAATAATTTATACTTCACAGCATCAAACTCACACAGTGAAGTTGCTCTAGAGGGGTACAAATGTTTATTTAATTCTTTCGCAGTTCCTATCAGTGCATATAATCTATTCCAATTGGTTTTAATTCCAAGTAAAATTGTATTTCAGAATTTCTTTATGGAAACTGCATAAAACAAATAAGAGGAAAACTAATAAATATCATTTTACACAGCTGTCCTCAGAAACTGAGATTAAGTTGCAAACAAAAGGGAGTAATGCCAAACGAAGGTTAAGAGCTGGTAATTTGTTAAGCATTATCAAAAAATGGGTTGTCTACACTAGCTAATTGCATATACATCTAAATTAAACTTTCAGATTGCAAATATAATGGCAAAAAATATACTTAAGTAACACAACACCACAGAATATTAGCTCTGTTGCAAAAATCTTTGTAAAAAATATAAAATATGAGGTATAGGCTGTATCTGTGGGGACCAGTTGATATATGTTGATCAAAAAACAATGAGGTAAGAGAGAAAATTTTACTCAAAAATGATCACTAACATCTTATGATACCATACAGAAATCTATTGCATCATATTAATAACTCATGGCCAGTTTCGACATTATTGGGTCTCATTAGGTGGGTGTAAAAAACACTTAGTAATAAAATCTTGATAATTGCTATCTAGCAACTAGCAACCTCCATATTTTGTTAAAAAAACAATAAACTTTATAATCGAGATTGCACTTTTTCTTGCATTTTAAGAACCTGTCTTTAGGTATTGCATTCATTTGAATAAAAATGATTATACAGTTTAAAAAATAGATTGCATATTTTAATTTAATTGCTTTCAGATAGCAGAACCATTACTCAATTTTCTTCTATGGCTTGTTGATGTTTTTTTGTTTTATTTGCCATATTTATGCTTCATTCACGAGAAAGTGAATTGTATTGCTATATTTTTGACTGGACGTCCACACTCACTTGGGGGTTGTTTTTTCCGAGGTGTCTGGGACACCTGTCTTCGACATAAAGGCGGGGGTGTCCTGTTAAGTCCCTTGCCCAAGGACACAACAAGCGAACTTGCTGGCTTGTCCTCCACAACCTCCCATAAATGCCGAGCGTCAAGCAGGGAAGCTGTGGATGCCATTATTTAAAGTCTTTTGGTATGACTTAACAAAAGCAATGAACCCCAGGTCTACCGAATGCGAAGCGGATGCTCCTATATTTGGTATACGACACAGGATCCAAAAGAAGGCATTTTGTGCAGCAGGTCAAAAAAGTGTTATAGTTTCTTAACACAAACAGCATTAATAATTCGTTCACAAAATCTGTAATAAAAAGTTATGTGTAACTAGCTAGAAATATATTTTTAACTATGTATTCGGTAGTGGATCAAGTTTGATTTTTAGTCACAGTTGAGTGGCAAGTTTAAAAGCATCACTGGTTTCTCTACACCGTGTCATAAACACTTTGAGGTGCTGAGATTAAAGCTTGAGTTTGTTGGGGCATAGCCACAAATTAGGTCATTGGGGCTTTACATATTCTGCTGACAAATGTAGACTTCAGACCTAACCTTTCTTATTGCCCAGATTGGAAAGGCAATTACGCTGATTCTTGATTGTTTTTAAACTTCAGGTTGATGGCTTGCAACAAATTTGCTGCTAAACGAAGCTTATGTTTTGAATATCAATTAAATTTGGATGATGATTAAAGCAAAGAAAGGATGGTCAAAAACAACTGATCAGAATCTTGAATTTGACCCATACAACAAGTTTATAACTTACTAGCAGATTTACCCGCCGTTGATCGGGTAAAATGTAAAGACTGATTAAATTTTTAAATTGAATAACCATATTTTAATGTGTTTTCATGATTTTTATTTCATCGTACAACAGTACAAAAAGGCCTATAGTAAAGCCCCATAGGCTTGTAGCCCCCCATAGACGAATCTGATCAAAATGAAAATACCGTACTTGGCAGATTTACCCGTCGTTGATCGGGTAAAATGTAAAGACTGATTAAATTTTTAAATTGAATAACCATATTCTAATGTGTTTTCATGATTTTTATTTCATCGTACAACAGTACAAATAGGCCTATAGTAGAGCCCCATAGGCTCGTATCCCCCCATAGACGAATCTGATCGAAATGAAAATACCGTAAAATAAAAATCATGACAACACATTAAATAATGGTAATTCAATGTAAAAATTTAATCAGTCTTTACATTTTACCCGATCAACGACGGGTAAATCTGCTAGTGATCCCTAAAAGTACAGTCTTGCTCATAACCATCAAATTTGGATTTTTATTTGTCACAAATTTTTTTCTGTTTGTGGTATCTAACAAAAACTTTAGATTTTCAAGGGGGCTTTCTGTCCCTAATATAGTCGAAAAAGGCTGAAATTTTGGAAAGCTTTCTAATTTAGTGTCTTATACATATGGTTTAAATTTCATCTAAATTGAATATATTTGAATTTTCAAAGGGGGGTTCTGCCCCCCATAGCTCCCTTAGGGGGGCACTTAGAGGTTCGGAACTACTTCCGTTGTCTTCCTCGGAGAATTTTACATAAGAATACACTTTTAGTTTTTATGTAAACTTTTTAACCTTTCTTCCTATAGGGAACACACACACACACACACACACACACAGACATTGACTTTTATATATATAGATGAAGACAACATCAGTATATGACAAATAGCTAATAGTCTACTGGTTAAAAGACATCTCAACCATTCAGGCAGCCCACAGGCTTATTAGTATGGCAGTGGCTATTTTTACGTGACCGTAAGAAAATTTCTGTTGGTTATTTTTGCGTGACCATAAAAAGTTTGTGTTGGATATTGTCACGTGACCGCAAGAAAAGTTCTCTGCGGTTTTTAGGTGATTGTAATTTGCGAATGACCATTGCCTAACGAAAGCTGTTTAAAGTGCTTGGTTGTGTTTTTCGGTCGATTGCGAGATCTTTTAGGAAATCGATAGCAATAGGTTTACGTGCGATTAGCGAGAACTACCTAGGAGCAAGCTATGTGAAATATGTCAATTTTGTTTTGCACAATTGACTGCACACTTGCACGTACTTTTGAGGTGGTTTATTAGCAGATTTAACAGGAAAGTGAAAAGATGAGAAGTGGTACAAAATTTCAATAAAGCTTTAGTTATCGACCATTTCATTGTACTCTTTTGCAAAGAATACGTGAAAACTCTAACGTTTTCGTCTAGCTCTCATCAGGAGTTATCGCTAGAATGAAGCGATAAATTTTAAAACAATTTCTTATCAAGCAACAGATTTCTTTACCATCACATAAAAAAGTCTTGAGAAATTTTCTTGCGGTTACATAAAAACAGCCAACACAAATTTTTTTACGGTCATGTGAAAATAGCCACAGCTAACTAGTAGTGCAGTGTACAGTAGCAAACTCTACCTGTTGAGCTTTATGCACCTTCTAAAAAATGGTCACTGCAAAGTCAAAGATTTGTGTAATCAATCTTTTACATTTCTTTACATGTTTGAAAGCCACTTGACTTAGCTTTTGATCACCTGAAAGATAAACCTTCAAGCTGCTTTCCCAGTTTCCTTTGCACCTTTATGTATGATTTTAGGCGACAAAAACACCTGATTCCTTTGCTAACACATCCATCAACGGCACAATAAAAAAAATTATCATATTCTACCCCTATCAACGTATAAAACATGAGCCGTTAAGTTTACGCAATTCATGTGAATTAAACCGCATGAAGCAATTCATGTGATCGTCGGTTCAATACCTGAGTCCACCTGACGAGTTCTGATAGGAACGAAACCGGTCGTGGAAGTGGTATTTTATCCAACTGAGTTAGCCTATATGCCTTAATATCAATTAATTAAAAGTAATATCTTAAACAGGCTAACACCAGCTCCTATAATTCGTATTATAACGTAATAAAGGCACTGGCTTGGCTGGGAATTAAAAGCATATATCGCATCAAGCTCACTATAGTGAGCGTGCACCATATATAAGCTTAAAATTAACAGCATTAGTTGAAAGGACCGATGGCGGAGTGGCATAAACCGCATGAAGCAATTCATGTGATCGTCGGTTCAATACCTGAGTCCACCTGACGAGTTCTAATAAGAACGAAACCGGTCGTGGAAGTGGTATTTTATCCAACTGAGTTAGCCTATATGCCTTAATATCAATTAATTAAAAGTAATTGTGAAGTAAGTGCAAACATGTATGTTTTCATGTACAGTTTTATTGTGTGTATCAGTTGCTTCTTTGATTGCAACGATTTAAAATCAAAATCAGTAATAAATTAGATTGCAAATAATTTACTATTCGAACCGGACGAAAAATTAAAACTTGATTCCAATCAACGGGATTGAAGTTTCCCGACAAGGAAATGGAGCGAGAATTTTGTGGTAAATTGCAAAAGTCTGAATGAGTGTACATCACGTAAGAATATTTTTGAAACTGTCTTCTCCTCTTTATTTAACGAAAAATATTTCTTATACATAAACACGTTAAAGCAGCTTAGAGAAAAAAAAAACGAAAAAATTATTTTTTGCAATGGAAACTGCAGAGACTGGTACCACAAAAAATGTTTGTCAATATCATCAAATAAAACATCCAATTCATGTACTTAATGCACTTGTCCACGTTGCAGTTAATCTAATGAATTTAGGATATTTTCTGGTTTTGTGATAAGTAGCCAACTGCTGCAGATAGCTTGGAACGTCCTGGAGGCTAAAGCAAGTTATTTAAAAAGTGCCGTTCAGTTTTTTTGTAAGCTGCCGAAATTGTAATCCTATAACTTTCAAGAAACATTCGTAAACATAGGCCACTAAACACCTCAATATAGGAAATATGATCAAGTGTTTGAGCGATAGTAATCAATTGCCTAAGAAAAATAGTTTAAAGCAGCTTTTATGTGCGTTATATCTGTCCCCCTGCCTATCTCATTTGTGAAAAAAAACCTTGTTGCTTCTCCACATTGCGATGTTCCTATTTCACATTGATTTTGGCCAATTCTATTATTCATTTAACTCTTTTGCTCCCGCGTGAAAAGCGAAAAAAAATGTCTGTAAGGTGGCAGGGCGAAAAACTGTCATAATCAATCATAATTAATCATCATAAAATACCCTAAGTTTGTTTGTAGATCATTACTCATCTGTTTACTTCTACATTAAGAGTTATATATTGTTGAAATCTACATTTCTTGAGGATTTCAAATAGAAAAAAAAACATTTTTTTTGAATATGCAAATTTTATGCAAATTAGCCCCCCAACTGGGGGGTACTTGTCTTCAAAATTAAAGTAGTGCCCTCACCTCAAAGATCACTACAGATTTAATTTTCTACCAATTTTTTTAGAAATGGTCACAAAATAATGCTAAGGAAATAAGCTTTCAAGGTACATCAATCAAAACTTACCTAAAAGTCTAGGTTTTCTACAATTTGCAATTTTCTGAGGCACATGACCTTTTTTTGACCGGTACCAACCGGTACCAAATTTTGGTAGTTAAATTCAGTACCTAAAATATGATCAGTCATTATCTGCTACAGGTTAGCCTAAACCATGTAACATCATGTATTTTTGAACAGGAAATTTCTTCAAGATTCAGAAAATATCAAGTTTAAATAGAATATGCTGTCACTGACAATGAAGCAGAAGCTTGTTTACACCCTTCCCATTTCTTGAGAAACAAGGGGGATACAACAAACTTTGATTTAGAGAAGCCAAACTTCTGCTAGCTTTTAAACTTGTATTTCACTTCTTGTCTCCTTGGAAACTTGATGCGAAATGACGACTTTAGTGGTGAAACATTTGCAATTTATTTTATCGTTTTATAGGGTGTAGTTTTTGTAAAAATCATAATTTAGTGAAGGTAAGTCAAAAAATTGTGTGGGTTTTGAACTGACATGATTTACAGTACTCATTTTTGATCAGTAAATATCATATAACACTTAGTCTAAACTATTTAAAGTTATATATTGCTGGAAAGCAAATTTCCTAAGCTTTCAAATGAGACCAATATTTAGCAACATATCATATTTTTTATGCACTAAATTTACTTTTATCTACTTATCGCTCAAATTTGTTTGGGGGGTTTTGAGACCCCTAAAACATTTGGAAATTTAAAAAGGTAAAATTTATCATTATCGCTTGAAATTTTGTCAAATGATGCCCCAAAAGAGTAGTTTTGAGACTGTGTTAATGATAAAGGGTTTGGTATCGTGGTAAAGATGTAATCTCAATTTGATTTTAGCGTAGTTGGCACGTGCTGAGAATTTGGCCGATTTTGTCGTCTGCAACTGGGCTGTTGGTGTTTTTAACCCTTTTTGGGTATAAAAATACACAAGTTAGGAAACAAATTATACATCTTCTGATGCGTGAGGAAATAAGCGTGATCTTTTGAAAATTTTATGAAAATTGGATGAAATATAAAGTCACAAATCGATTTTTTATTAAACTAATTTGTAACTCAATTTAACAAAATTTGAGATAAACACTGAAAACACGAGATCATCAATCGATGATCGCGGGAGCGAAAGAGTTAAATCTGTTGAAATTTTTAGGAATTTGTGAAGATAGAGTGGTCCAAACATTTGCCCCAAAATGCACTGAAAGTGACCTAATATTTACAGAGACGTGAATTTTTGAGGGTCCTGCATCAGTATTTTTGCTGAAACTTCTCATTGTAATTGTAAAGGTCTAATTTGAAGCAATAATTTACTTAAACTCCTAACCATACAACACGAGATTACTTGATTTCTTTATCACAAGTTCAATTCATTTTGCTGGTAGATGCATATGAATTCTTTGCGTCACATTCTCAAGCGACTAAGCTTTAGGAAGCCAAATTTTGAAAGCCACATGGCGATTGGCGGAACAGCAAATTGCTTGGTCATTTCATTATTTTATACTTTTCTTTTTATAAACAGGAGTCTAACGGGGTAGTAACGCCTTTCCACATATTTTTCTGGCCTGGAAAAATGCTTCTATATTATGAGGCATCGGAGTAACAAGAGGGAGGTAGTCCTCGAATGGCTCTAATTTGGGGGCGGTATTTCATAGTACCTGCATTTTTCCATTGTTGTTGTTTTGAAGTATCCCTCCTGGCAGCACTTTTACAAGTTACGCTACTGATTAAAGATCTTTTAAAAATGCTTTGTAATATGGCTACACCATCTTATTAAAGCTGAAGCTTGTCTAGATTTACACCGCAGGTAATAGCCGAACGTAAGCAATTGACATATTGCCGTGTGTGACTGACATATGAAAATGGCACCTATTAGAAATCGACTGAAGATGGACACTGTAGTCTTGGTTTTTGCTTTTGAAAGTTATGAGAGAGTATTGGAATTTGGTGCCATTTCAATTCGCTCAACTGAAGCAGGTTAAATGATAACACAATATCAACGGCTATACCTGTAAATAACAATAAATGGATTTAGAAACTCAATTCAAAATACATGGAAAAACTTGTTGCCAACAACGTTTCCACACAAAATGATTTATCACTATAACCCTGCCTGTAAGTGTTTGGAGCGAGAAATATTTTGAATGTCTTTTAGATAATTAAACATAGGCAATCGTTCAGCTTTAACTTTTATTTACGAAAGATTTTATTTGAATAAGGAACTGATTCTATTTGATAAGGAAGATTCAAAATTCAATTTTGATGATTCAGTAAGGAAGATTGAAGATTCCAAGATTTTATTTGAATAAGAAACTGATGATGACAATTACATGACCGAAATATATTTTCCGTAAATAAAAGTTGCCTATATTTAATTATCTAAATGATGTAGATACAGCCAGTGGTGATCTTCAGCTAAAATTCCTCAGTTTTCGGTGAGTCAAAGCTTTTGACTTGATCCCTTTAAACTTTTACCAGCTTGGTAATTAATAATGACCATATTTTGAACGTTTACTGGTAGTGAAATCAAGCTTTGTGTGCTTTCAGACTAAGAAATTTTTGGATAGCTTAGCCTTGGCAAAATTATAATATTTTGTGATTCTTTTAGGTGTACGAATATTAGAGACTTTTGACTCTGACTTTTCGTAAGCTTCAGAAATAAATCGCCTGAGGCTTAAGGCTTGACTTGGAATAGAAGCTGAATTTTTTCTTGGCATAACTCTGCAATCTGCTCCCACTATGGTGATATCTGGCATCCTGGTGGCAGCAGGCAATTCATACGAACGGCACCGCAATAATTTGACGCAGCGAAGAAATATTTTGTTTATTTAATTGAAGTTTGTTATGGACTTGGTACGTCTTTTGGATGTGGTTGTAAAAATGTAAAGTGAAAACAAAACACCGAGCCTAGCATTCCTATATCCATTTTCCTTGCGCATTGGCATCGATGATTTGTTGTCTATTATCATGCATTTTCGCAGACATGGCATGTCACTGTGTTTACAGAGTGAGGCCAAATGCATCAAAACTTAGAAAAGCAGGCTAAACCAATACTGCGAAAGAAACCTTTGCCAGAAACGTCTGGATACCATACCGACAGTTTGAAAAAACGCATATTTAAAAACCGCAGGTGTTTGCTGTCCATGAATTTAGGATGGTATAAAAGTCGGTAGATTTCTGTGTGTGTTGCATGGTACTAGTAACCTATACTCTGATAATTTTGGTAATATGCTGGCAAAGTTTATCAATATCAAGTTAAAAATTGCTTATTTTTATACTCTGTGCCATTGTTTATAGGTCAAAACTCATTTATAGTAAATTTATCAATAATTTAGGCAAAACTCATTTAGTAAATTTATCATTAGTTTTATCCCATCTAGGGTCAAAAACCCTTAACTTTAGACTTAAAATATGAAATTGTGTCAGAAAAATTACCTGAATTCGGAGGCCAAGCGCTCAGCAATTGTCAAATGCTGACATTCAAACCTGAAAATAACTGCATTGTTATGCCCTTGGGAAAGGCGCTTTTGCAATCATTGTTTTCCGTTAATTTTTGACAACTGCGCTTGGCTTCAAAAACTTGGTTATGCTTGTATCGGTATAAAGTCAAGTTAATGTGCCCAACATGTAAATCTAGAGGATTCACTGAGAAAAAAATATTCCTTTTTTTCCCAGGTGCAAAATTAAGTTGGCTACTTTTAAAGAACAAATGCATCAGAAAACGTTCACCTAAACTTGCTTTTGTTTCTAAAACATATGCCTTAGTGTAAAGTTAGTCTGTGCTTAAATGTATTGCCATTTTGCCAAAAAGAACCTAAAAAGAGCGCTTAACAATTATTTTGTTACAGGTGGTCTTGTCACACAAAAACTTATTTTTGGCTGGAAAAGGTCATTTAAGCACATGAGAAGCAATAACTTTGCTGTAATTGATTGGGTAAGAATTTGGTTAAACCTGACCCAGGCAGGTGTTTTGTCACTTTTTCCTTTGTTACCCCAGGCTGACACAGCATCACACCCCCAGTACATGTTTACATACTGGGCCTCCCCCTCCAGTGTGCACTGTTTTTGTCCAAGTACCCAGCCTGTGAAGATTTAAACCCATAATCATAATATATTAAGTCACATTCAAACCAAGATGGTGGCTTGGTGTAGCAAATGAAAAAGTGCTGATTTTTCTAAGGCAGTGTCTGTGCATTAAAGTTTGGCGTTCGGCACAAAAGAACAAAGCCATGTGAAAATTATGGGCCAACATTCTGTCTACATCTTTGTATTTAAAAGTCAAACAAATCTAGGGATGAGTATTTCAGAATACCAAATCCAGAATATTCATGAGAATCCAGAATTTATGTATTCAAATCCAGAATTTATGTCATATTATGGTTTAATTACAAAGCCCAGTCTAAAGCTTGTACATATTGCATTGATTTAATGTCTCTCATACGTTTTTAATTACTGGTACATAAAAGTGGCAGATTTTGCTATTTGAGTTTAATGAATTAGAGCATGTTGCTTTACTTGCAATTTTGAAATGTTTACCATGCTTTGGTGTGCTTGGACAATTGCACCTCACATTACACCAGTTGTGCTCCTAATCAGAGCGAGAGATTATATGAAATCTAAGAAAAAGAGGCAAGAGTTTTCAGAGTTGCTTTTTTTTGCTGAAAGCTGAAAAATTCAGAATATGGTTTGTTTTTTCTATATGTCACGTTTATCCTCCATTCACAAGAAAGTGAATTTCATTGCTATATTTTGGACAGGACGTCTGCACTTGCGTGAGAGTTGTCTATTTCCGAGTTGTCTGGGCCACCTGTCTTCCACATACAGGTGGGGCATTCCATCAAGTGCCTTGACCAGGGACGCAAGTGAACTTGTCGGCTTGTTCTCCACAACATCCCCTAAATGCTGAGCATCAAGCAGGGAAGCTGTGGATGCCATTTTTTAAAGTCTTTTGGTATGACTCAAGGGGAATGAACCCCAAGTCTACCAACTGCAAAGCAGATGCTCTGGCCACTATGCCGTCGCAGTGGTGGTTTAACTATTCCTGATTAATTCAAAACACCAAATTATTCTGAATTGCCCACCACTTAGTAAATCATGCAAAATTTTTTTAATTATTTGCAGCATATCTGTTTCCCCAGACTCTCATAACAGTGACAGAAGTGCTGGGTATGAGACAATATATTTCAGACAAAGTTTAACCATTTTTCTTGAGACAAGTTACTACATGTTGGATTCTGCCGAGTCAATTGAGTGATAGCAAAATGATTTTACCAAAGTCACAATAACAGTCTTTTGTGAGATTTCAATGAATTACCAGTTAATCATGTTGCCATAAAATAGCTTTTTGCCCATTTCACTACACTGCAGACTGTATTTCAATAAACATAATGTAACTGCTCTTCAACTTACAAAAATATCTTTTGGAATGTATAAAAAACAATACCTAAACTTTTATCATCCAATATTTGTTTTAAATTTTGATGTTTAGTTAGCATGGCAAGCTGGAGTAGTAAATTTCTCAAACGTATTCGAGAGTTAGCAACATTCTTGAAAGTTTGAATGCAAGTGGGATAGCATAACGAACAATTTTTTTCAGAGGGTTGTTTGTTTTAGGGATTGCTTTGAAAGCATTGTTGTGTCTTTGATCGAAACTAAGCTCATGACGGCACAATGCCACTATTGCAAACCAGTAAAGCAATGGCAAATCAGTTTGAAGTCATCTTTACATTGTAGCCTCAATATTCTATGTCCATTGTGCTTTCTATTTTTTTGTATTGCTTAAGCATGAAACTTTGTGGTCTAATGCAAATAAATAAATAGTTGTAGCCAGGAGGGGAAAACAGCTATGCCTTCATTCCCTAATGTCCTAGATCTGATCTAGGTATTTTAACTGCATTAGTAAATAGCAAAGTTTGCTAGAAGATATTGTTTCTCTATATTTTTTTCAAAAATTTTGGATTCCACTTTCAAAAGTTTTCCATAATTTTTTGTTGTCAAAAAGAACAGAGTTAGGCCTCTGTTAAATTATTTCCATGCAATTAATGCAAGATCCAATCAAAGCATTTTTGTGCATCATAAAAATGCAAAGTTTATATAATGACAGCAGATTAAGATATCACCATTTTGACCAATTTTCTTGTACAAAATACTAAAAGTTCTCAAAAAAATTAGCTTCCTTCTAAAAATTTATTTTCCAGCTGTGACCTTGTCTAAGTCTTGCTGGTGTCTAAACTATCAAAAAAGGGAATGCTAGATACAGCTGTTCAAGCCATCTTTAGAGGTGAGCAGTTTAAGCCACGATTGGATTCAGAAATTTCTGGTAGTGGTGTGAATACTGCAAAAAAAGAACTTTTCATCCCAATTTGATTATCCATAAAAAGTAATAAAATCGTATTTAAATTTTTGTGGCTAAATTAGCTAATTTTGATGCAGCCACAACCCTTTTGTCTGACAGAACCAACAAATGAAGACAAGATTTTTGAACGTTTGAATGAAATAAGTTTCTGTCAAAAGAAATTTTATGTCATAACATGATCTCTACAAACAAGGAAGCTATAGTTAACATAATTTCCTCTGCTCAGTGTTTGGCAAACCCTTACCAGCAGTAATTGTATTGAAAGTCATTTAAGCGGAATGTTCAAGGCTGGAAACTAAAAGAGCTGATAAAAGTCTAGTTATAGTCCTGAGCTTAGCACCTCAGTTACTGTCTTTAAAATCTGGAGAATGAAAACGTAATAAACTAATAAACTTTATTAGTAATCTTACTGGAATCAGATAAATCATTTGCTAAGATCAGTAGAGTTATCTTAATTGTAGCAATTACCATTGGTCTTTGGGATATGAATTTAATGTGAACTGCCAAAATGTTTGATGATGAGCCATCATTTGAAGATGTATACGAGCAACAGGAAACAATTGGAAAGTAAGTGTTAAGAATGAGCATGCGTGGTAACAAAATTAAATTGCATGCTTGAATACATGAGGTATGCGTTTAACTATGTTAATTGGAAGTTCATCTGTTGATGACATGTTGTCATTACCGCCTCTGCTTTCACTTTAGTTGTTACCGCTCTTCCACCTCAAAACTGGTGTGAAGCAATGAATTTTGAGCATTTGGTAGTCTGTTCATTTTTGATTTAGTTTATTGTTATACAGGAAGCAAGCACATTTTTGTTATTTTTAATTGTTCATGTGATGTTTTCATTTAAATTACTAATTTCAAAGGTTTTGGCATTCTTTGCTTTTCATCGCAGTGAAAATTTGATCGACAGGCGAATAGAAACCAGTATTCAAATTAATTAACGCAGTGATCTACCTTTTCAGCTAATGTCAAACAAACTGTTATTGTTGTGCAGAGGCCCGTTCAGTATTGTTCGTCGTTGTATACACAAACAAACATTACAACAATATGCTGTCAAGATAGTAGATGTTGCAAAGTTTACCACAAGTCCTGGTCTTAGTACTCATGGTAAGAAGATACGTGAGGTCTTGTTTTATAGTAAAATGCAATTACTTTGGACTCTTGTAAATTCTATTTGCTGGAGTAACGCTAGTTAAGCTGGTAGTTGTTGTAATCGTACCTGCACAATACAATAGGTGAGCAATAGAAAAATTCAGCTGTAGTAGATAAAAATTATTAAGTTTGCTACTTAGCTGTCGCAAATCTATCTACAATTCAGGCTTTATTTTTAGTTGCAAAAACGCTCGATTTTTGTAAATTATATTCGGCGCTTGCATATTTCTAAACCTGTAGTTAGTCATCTTGCGGCTTTTAAAAGGTGTGCATTTGTGTGTTGAATAAGATGTATAGATTCACAGTTTTCCGTATTTTATTAGTTTTAAAGCAATGTTTGTTTTACTGCTGGTATCACATTATACATTGTGTAATCATGAATTTACTGTTTGACTATGACGTGCTTCAGTATTATCTCTGACAGTAACATTGATGTTTGTAGATCTCAAAAGAGAAGCAAGTATATGCCATCAGCTTAAACACCACCACATTGTTGAGCTTTTGGAAGTGTATAGCTCAAATGGACTCCTTTACATGGTCTTTGAATAGTGAGTTATTTTCTTCCGCATTCTTTTTATGTCGTGGAAAGAAGCAGCATAGTTGCAATGGTACTCTTTATAACTGTTACGTGGCATAAAAATACCCGCTGTTTTGACTTAGAAAATATGGCAGTGGGTATAGCTAGAGCCTAGGCTACCATTTGTCTATCTGTGTTTTCCATTTATCACGTAATGGCTCTTTTACTATGCACAAAACGTCTATTGCGGTGTTGTCATCACTGAAGTGTGCCTCAAATGCTGTAACCTAGTAGCTGAAAATGCTATAAACTTCCTTTTCCAAGGTCACAACAGTGCAGAAAACCTCCATTATTCGCATTCCAAGAGTAGCAGGAGATTTGCTACCCGGAAAATATTAACTAAAATGTAAATTATTTTTCAGTATGGATGGGGCTGACTTGTGTTTTGAAATTGTAAAACGAGCCAATATGGGCTTTGTATACAGTGAAGCTGTGACCAGGTAAGTGTTACATACATGTCTATACGATATTGTTGCAGATGTGAAGACTATAAACGGTTAAAACACCATTTGTTTTCGTTTCGCCAGACCTGTTTTTTAAGGCGAAAACATGATAAAGGCTTCAGAAGTCATCTAAAGACCTGTACCAAAGGTTGCAGATATAGAAATACTTAGCCAACTATCATTCAATGTTTCAATTGTTTCATCCATTTTTACCTTTTTTAATTTCCCATTAAAAGTGGTTTCAAGTACATATTCATGTTTTTTTAGCAACTGCTATACGCCCTGCGTATTGAACTACATTTTTTATATTTTTTTAGTCATTATATGAAGCAAGTATTTGATGCCTTGCGATACTGTCACGAACGAAATGTTGTTCACAGGGATATCAAGGTACTTGTAAAAAGAGATAAATTTTTATTTTACCGTTGCTTGTAAATGTTGGCCATAAATATATAGAAAGAATAAATAACCTTGTAAAGTTTTTAACAAGTGCAGTTTGCGCGAAACAGTGTTTTTACAAGTGATTTTTTTTTTATTTTGCTTCTTATTCCCAAGCGAGTGTAGTTCCTTGGATGATGGTCATTTTAACCTTTTTTGTATCGGTGTGTGGTTGTACGGCTTTACCTATTGGTAATGTTTCAATTACAATAGAATTTTAGTACCATTGACGTACTATTATTTCAAGTCTTCATGCAGCTGCATGTGTTTATCTGATTCTTGCTACTGGTGCTTAAGCCAACCACAATTTATATCTTGGTTTTAAGATTAAGTGGATGCCTTATCTTGTTAATCAGTAATTACACGTCACCTCAACTGAGTAAACAAGAAGCATTTAAAGAGTGTTCTTTTACCGTTTTAACTGTTATAGCTTTTCATAAAGCTTTGTATTGTAACGATGATCGCCATTTAGTAAGTTAACAGTATGTATTTTGTTCGATCTTCGGTCAAGTTTACTACGTTTCATCAACATTGAAAGCGTCTGTCTCATTCAAGGATTGCGAGGGCAATGTATGAAGGCGAGCAGAGCGTATTGTAATAACCTTAACGCTGATGTTCGGCTGTTTACAGGCCTGCTATTAGTCTGTTTCTATTATAACAATTTGGATTTTTATCCGTGAAAGGTTGTCTTTGCTGTTATGTTTTACTGCAGACGAACCTTACACGCTCACTAGAGTTTTATTTATTCGAAAAGCTCACCTACACGCTGCAAAAGCCAGTAATATTAAACTGGGTATCCTACACAGCCGTCATAGCTGTTGATTCATTGGCAGCCATGTTGCCAAAGCGTCAAGCATTTATTATGTGTACCGCAACAAAATAAAAGTTCCTAGATTACGATGCACTTAGGCTTGTAGTGACCGGCTATTGTCACATCCGAGTAAGCAATGGGGTCAAAGGTCAGCGATTACGCAATAATCTTGAATGATAAACATTGAAGTTGCTTTCAAAGCACTTTCGGTAAAACCAGCTTAGTACGTTGGTCACTGTGCGACGTTCCACAATGCACTACAAATATCTTTTCACTCGATAGCAACTTGAATTTTCACCTAACTTGCCGCCAATGCTTATAGAGCGATTTCGAATAAGACTGTAACACTCAGTGAACTGCGAAAAACTTAAGAAGCCAATTAAGTTGTAAATATGAAACTTTGCGTTTGCCTCTTGCTGAGATCATAATTCAAATTGATCTCTATAACGTGTAATCTACTGTCTAACTAAACGCAGTTATAATGTTTTTCAGCCTCATTGTGTTCTCCTTGCTTCGAGAGAAAATTCTGCTGCCGTTAAATTGGGTGGATTCGGACTCGCTATTCAACTAGAAGAAGATGGTTTCGTCAATGGAGGTATTCGTCTAGATTTTTTGCATTAAGCCTATTTATTGCTAGTTTTCTCTTTGATCCATATGATGACTGTATCAAAATAGCGAAAAGAAGCAGTGACGCAAAGTTATATTTTTAAGCTGCAGCGGAAGACCGTTTGGAATAGGTAGCGTATGCCTTGTTCTTGTAAGTGAATTTTGATGATTTGTTATTCATTTTTGCGTACCGCTTATTGCGTGTATGCATTTACTCGCGTAGTTTCGAGCGTGAATGTACAGGGATATACTTTGTACAGTACAAAAAGATATTTTACGGTGACAATGTTCATGTGTTCAAGCCTCACGATGACTGAGTGGTTGTAGCCGTGGAAAAGTAACTGCGCGATGGTTAATCCTCTGGTTAGAACAGGCGGGCAAAATTTTTTTTGGAGTTTAGTAGCGTGTAGGAATTTTTAGTAGCACACACGCATATATAAACTGCCATTTATTATTTGTCCCTGCAAATCCCGTTCGTGCATGTTAATTCTTTGATTGCGCGACCGTATTTTCGCACCGCTGGTTTAATAGATTCTGACAGTTAGTAAGTGTATAATACCAAGCAATTCAATGAAATTCTAAACTTAAAAAATTAAAAGCATCTTACACTTGACGGTACTGTTGCTGTTTTTTGAGTCGGAAAAATCAGAATGCAATGCATAAGCTGAAGTTGATGATTTAAAACATTGGATTTATGCAAGCCATTATATAACTATTATATCAATTTACATAACTATGCATATCATATTGCGCTATTTGCAATGCTTGTAATGCAAATGGTGCACTGTTATTTGTTTTTTAAAATACCATTTGTGCTATGTGTGGTGACTAACAATTTACTTTTCAGCCGGCAATGTTGGCACCCCTCAATTTATGGCTCCTGAAGTAGTGAGGGGAGAACCTTATGGCAAGCCTATTGATATTTGGGCTTGTGGTGTCATGATGTTTATTTTGGTCAGTGGTTGTGTACCTTTCTATGGTACGAGAAAGAGATTGTACGAATCGATAAAGCAAGGAAAATACAAGGTTTGTTTTCATATTAATGGAAAGTTTTTGTTGTATTTTTATACTTAATCTTGACCCTTTGCTTGAAGACGTCATCTTTTTGTTTACTTAAAAAATACTGTGCACAAGATCTCGTTCACGCGTATAGGCTTATTACTAGGGGACGGTTAGTCTCGTGACAAAAGCAACCTCTAAGGCTACATTTAGGAACTGATTTTTGAGGGGAGCGTGACTTGGAAAAGGACAACCTGATAAAAATCAGTGTTCGCCAATAGGTCTTTAGTTATGAGGTGTGGACTTAATTTTAGAAAACAGTATGTTCTCATTTCTGGCTGGCGTTTCCCTACATGTAGCTTTTTTAACCATAATTTTATTTGTGACAAATTATGTCGTATCAACTGAATTGCTTAGTGCATAAGTGCACTGCCAACATTCCAGGCGTGTTTACTACAGAAACCTAATGAAAAGTGTACTAATTTTTTGTGAGGCTGTCGTAACTGCTTCGCAACTTATTATATATTTCACTTACTTCGTATTGCCGTGCGAGGATTGCTGCTTGTCATTCACCGAAACACGACCAAATTACTTGTGAATTCGCTATCAGTGTTCGCTTAATTCAAATAGAGAAATGGGACTCGAGAATATACGAATGTGGTTTTATGTACTTAGAACTTAATGCGTCTCTAGCCTAAACGTGCGCAGTTGAGCTGTTAGCAGTTTATCGCAGACGTAGTTTTTCATTATTAACTAATTGGTCTTGATCCTTCTACGGATATGGGAATGGAGAAAGTTTTGTTTGCGTGCTAAATCGCAGCTTAAACTTAATCCGGTGGTCACGTGATTTAAAGTAAAATTGGTTAATGACGAAACTTGCAAATACGACATCTTGCTTACAGCCTTGGATTCAATTTGTTCTTTTTCGCCGTAAAACTCAACAAAAAGCGCTGTATTAAAATCATTGTGAATAGAGCTAATAAAACGTGTTTGAATAGATATCTTTCGTTTGTTTTAATTTGACCCAACCATACGTTTTGGATGTTTGAAAAAGTTTTATTCGTTCAAAATAACGCATCTTAATACCTGGTTACATTCGCTAGCATTGTAATGCCAAACGAATATTAACAGGAAGTGACATATGAAGTGATTTTATTTCCGCTGTCATGATCATGATATTGAGCGTTTTCGTAGGTCACGTGGTGCGGAACTGCGGCTACAACAGAACTGTTAGATGAATTGCAATATCTTTGTTCTGTTTTACCTTACCCTCTTGATAGTACACGAGGTTAACCATGAATACCATAACAATCAATTTTCAGCCGCAGTTTAATGGCAGTCAATACGGAGTTTGCAATAAAAGACCCAGAGCTGGAAACTTTTAAAGCATCTTTGGTATTCAGTAACCAGAATTTTAATGCTGTACTACTTCAATAAAAGGCCTGGTTGGAAAGGTAGTATGTCCAAAGCTTTCTCAAGCTGAAGATCGTGACATTAAACTAAACTATGTTTTTTCACCACTTCAGCAAAGTACTGAAATTACATAAAATTATCCATTTCCAGTCTTAAGGAATAAAACCCGGTGTGTTCATATCAGGCTAATGGCCACAGAATTAAAGGCGATGCTCCATGCCTTCATTACCGGGCAATTGGACAGATTCATCATGGGTCCAAGGCAGGGGTGGCCAAGCAAAGCGCCAACTCTTCTACCAACCCGTGTCGGATGCGCCATAAATGTAGGCAAGGGAAACCAGCAAATGTTCATTTCTCTGATGAAAGCAATGATCGCTATTCCAACTAACTGGTTATATATCATTCACGGCCCGATAATGATTAAAACTGGCAGTGGACTGCGGAGGCGGCAGTTTCATAATTTTTTAAGTGGCACTAATTTTTTTAGATGAATCCCAAACAGTGGGACATGATCAGCCCATCGTGCAAGGACCTAATCCAACGGATGTTAACCCTTGATCCCAATGAAAGGATTACTGTCTTTGAATGCTTAAATCATCCATGGATCAAGGACAAGGATCGTTATGCTCCAAAAATCCATCTTTCCGAGTCCGTAGATCAGCTAAAGAAGTTTAACGCAAGAAGAAAATTAAGAGTAAGCTTGTTATGTAACGGAGCTGTCATAAGTTATGAATGTTGTTGGAGCACTGTTACAAAAAATAACACTAGCCAACACGTAATTTGTTGTCAAAGAGTTTGCACCAGTTTTAGAGTATGTTGGGGCCGTGGGTTTCATCCCCCTCCCCCCTATATGAATACTCTAGGTATACCGTTTTTAACTCAATAAAAAATTCATCCGACCATTTGCCTAAAACTCATTCTGAAAATGAAGAAATTGCTTAGTTTTTAGTGTAATTTTCTGAAATTTTTTCAGGGGAGCATGCTCCAGACCCCCTAGAATGATCGTGTCATTAGCATTCCTAATGAAAGAAACCAAATTCCTCCCCATGACAAATTTTTGCGTACGCCATTGGATAGAACCTTAAACTAGTTTTAGACAACATATTGCTGGGCCAATTAAGCAACTACACAGATTAGTAAAAACGTAAGGCATAAAACCACAGACTAAGGCAGCCGTTAAGTAGACCTGCTGTCGTGGGGGCGTAATAAAATCGTTAGTATTTCATTCATCCCAAAATCGTCGTATTGTGGTATTGAAGCACTTGTCTTTTGGTTGACTGCAAATCAGGATAAAATCAATTGATTTTTTAAGACCATTAAAATCTTTCGTGTCAATAGTGCAAAAATGACAGTCATTTGTATGACTTTTAGATCTCTCCAAACTATAGGGAGACCAAATTTCAAAAAGTCTTTCTTTCTAATTGGTCCACATTCGTAATACCTCTGTGCATGTTTCACATACAAAGTTTTATCTTTGTGTTACAAGTTTTTTCCGAAATATGCATACTATGCTCTTATTACAAAATCAGTAATGGGCTTCCTTTGTTCTTTTACAGCATAATCACCACAACTATAACAAAAACATTTAAGGTCGTTAGAACGCCTTCTTCCTAATGAATTTCTTTGTTAACTTTACAACTTAACAAAATCAATATACTGAATACCTACCCATCCACAAAAAGTTTTGTTTACGTAGTTATAGCGATAAGCCAAAAAACCCTAATTTCTTTTTGTAGCAATTGTGGTAACATCACTATCTTGAGTACAGCCCTGCAACCTCACTAAAAGTCAAATGGCAAACTGTTAGGCAAAAGTTGTGAGTTGTGTTGTACTGAAGTGTCTGTATGCTACAGTAAGACTGCTCAAATCGCAAGAAGCAAAGATTGTCGCTTTACTGATACGACGGATACAAATTAACAGTCAGAACAGGATGGAGCAGCACAATTGACATAGCATTGCGCAAATGATGAAATATCAGGTGCATGGACCTAAGCTGTATCCCAAAAACTAGAGCCGCACTGGCAAAAATAAGCCCATTTTTGGCTTCAGCACACCTATGCAGTAAATTCTACCTAAAATTCTGGGCAACTCAAAAAAATTTTTTTTTTGATGTAATTTTTTATGCCAGGTTTGTGCAACCTTTAGCATGGTCTGGCCACATTCATCTAACTGGTTGAGAGCACGGGCCAAACTTGTATGTATTCTTTTTGTTCGGGATAAAATTACGGTGAAGGTATTTTAGAGTTCAAAAAAAGCATTTTTCAAAAGCTCATTCGCTTTTTCGGACATTTTCATTGCTACAAACCTGTGACGGTTCCATACGTCTGATCTCACACGCATCATCAAGACTTTGCCATCGCATTCCGAAATTTCAATGACCGTCCCCAGGTTGCACACTTCTCTTTTACGCACTGCTTTAATATTTTTTTGAATTAACGTATTATTTCTTTAAATCTGCTACAACTATTAATTCCAGCACTAGCAAACTGCTTTATTTCAAACTTTGATTCGCGATCGAGTCTTTAAATGTTCGGATACCTGTTGTGAATTACAAAAGCCAAATGCTTACTGTATGTAGTGAACGTTGTACTATGTGCTCTTAAAGTTTAGGGTGCTGGTCAACAGTCGTTTTATAGTGAAGTAATTCTTCGGTAGTATGTGAAAAAACAACAACATTGTTTTACTTTCACTTCACGTCTTTTGATTTAAAGTATAATTATAAATTTAGTTATGATGTTGATTCAAATCGAAAATCGATAATTTGATTTGAGCTTAGGTGATTTAAATAGTCAAGATAATCGAAGCTGACGCTCACATTGGGATTCATATAAAACCCTATTAATTAAAGCTTGATTGGTACAATAAGCGTTTTTGTGAGTTTAAGGTACGGCTCTATTAATATAAAGTGCTGCAGTAAACATTTCGTTTATTGAGAAGTCTACTCCTTAAGCTCTAGGGTCCCGTTATCATTAGCACGATTTTTGAGCGAGATTAGAAGCGTACTTTGCTTCATTACAACGACATACCCTCGGAAGCACTGGACGTTTAACGTAAAAGGAAAAGAGCGCATTTCAAATGCTTCCGAAAATCAAGGCACTGGAAACGGACGTGAAATCGAGACGTAATGCGAGTTTTTTTTGTCTTTTTATAAAGATGTATACTTGCCGACTATATTTAGGCTTGGTCAAACAACTACTTTTGTAATTCAATGGCAATCTGTTGCCCACACTGTGTTTCAGGTTTTACTACTCGTATTGCTTGGTCCAGCAATGGAGCTGATGTTACTAGCTCTGATCTAGGGTATTTGTACCGTATCTGAACTTCTCATTCACTTATAGTGATTGGTGGTTTGACTATCGTACTTTTGTAGGGAGCTGTTCTAGGTGCTGTGTCAAATGTCAAATTCACAGCGTTTTACAACGACCCTCCTGTGCAAGGAGAGAATTTACTCATGTTCGAAGAACAAGATCCCACGTCGTCAGGTAAATTAAGCTATTTTGGTGAACTACAGCTGGGGAATCGGACTCAAAATTAATGAATATGGGTGGACTGAAATTGCTGATTTTGCTTTTTCCAGAGCAGTGATGAATTCAGTCGCTTTGGTTGAGCGCTTGCCTCTTTTCAAATACAAAATTAGGTTAAATTAAATTAACTGATTTTACGAGAACGGTATTTTGTTTTAGTGAAATCAGCAAAATGAAAGGTGACACGAGAGACATGCTTAGCCAAAATCTATCCTTGATTGCTTCTGCTAGATATTCCGACCAGCTGTTGAAGCAGATCGCTTAATTGTTTGATAATACTTCAATCAAGATAGAGTTAATGAAAAAATTCGCCCTCACTATATATCATTAGTGCTGAAATGTTACCACTGTAAACATAGTTTTCGCATGAATCAGAATTCCAGAACCAAATATGTATCAAGTCTAGTCAAGATTAAGGCAATACTTGCATTGATTATCTTAAATAGCAGAGACTTGGCTGTTCGTTCCGGAAAATTAATGCGATGGCGCATCATGTAGTGGTTGAGGCGTGAGCTTCATGATCGGTAGATTTTCGAGTTCAACTTGAACGGATTCGGACGAGAGAATTAAGTTTGGCATTCACAGCTTTCTTGTTTGGAAGTTGACATCGTCTCATCATTTACAGCGATTGTGCTTAGTGTGCTGCGGCCTGGAAAAACCCTACGCATGTTTTGAGCCGTGTTCTTAACACTATTGCACATTGTTAACATCATACACCTAATGGTTTTTGCTTTTTGTTTCGTGAGTACGTTTGCAATAATTCGTCTCATTTTGTGCAGTTAAATTCAAATAAGACGAATCATTAAATTACTTCAAGAGGCGTTAACATTAATCGAGAAAAGAAGTAGCCAAGAACTGGATATGCTGAGTGAGGAAGAAACTCTCCTGATTAGCCAAAGCGAAAGGAGTTTGATGGTATGGACGTGTTTTGAGGAGAGATAGTGGTGATGTGTTAGGAAGAGCGTTAGATTTTGAAAGAAGGGAGGGGGGGCGACCGAAGTTGACATGGAGAAGGCAGATGGAAAAACAGATAGGAATAAAAAAGGAAGGTGCCATCAATAGAACGAAGTAGCGTAATGCTGTTTGTAAACTTTTGAGTAATATAAGATAAATCCGGTCACTTCCGTTAACGGAAAAAAATCGGATTTAGAAACTCGATCTCTCTCATTTTTATTTAATGAAAATAATATGAATACATCAAGGAATAATAAAAAAATAACTTTACTACTGTGAACTTTAACAAGATACTTTTAAATTTTATCACAAGTAGAACAGAAATTTGACCAAAGCAGTCTCACGGTGTAAAAAAAGAAAATTTGATCTTAAAAAAACTTGATTTAGTTAAAAGTACTGATCTCTATAAAAACGCCTTAACCCTGTAAATATTTTTCAATTAAATGCTTGTCTTGCCACCCTTCTATCTGCATTGACTTAGCAAGATATGAGCGCGTGGGCCTCTCATTTCCTACTGTGGGTACTACCGCAATTTGTTTTTGGCTCGAAAGCGAGTGTGTAACATAAACTGAATCAGCATCTCTAAGCCTGCGAAGACGCGGGAAAAAAATGTGACATTAATTGGTTTGGCGTGGCCTACGCTTATCCCCTACTCGATCGATGGGATTCGTATTTCTTGCTTGAGTTGTGGATGTTTCTCACTGTGTTTTCATCCCAAAGAAGAGAAAGGGTATACTATTTACATTATTATCTGATCCCACGGGTTAGCAATACCGGGGGTTCGATTCTTAGCTGTGCTTTGCGTTTAACTTTACAGTAGTCGAGTCATTACGCCCAGCTGCTTGTGCTATCAGTGTTTGTCTCTGCTGATTTAATGCATTGTTTAGGTGCTATGGCTCACGTATTAGACAGCCTTGAAGAGGTTCACGCTCTATCGGATGGTGCTGAAAATGATCTTGAATTCTTGCAGAGTTTATTAGAGGATAAAACTCTGCACAGCTTGCTCGACGTAAGTGTTGACGTGATGTTGGTGTTTTTTATGCTGCACTAATGTACCGCGGTTTAACTGAGTTTTTTTGTTCGCAAAGCGTTAAATTCCATTTAAAGTGAAAGCAGGAGAGTAATGCTTATTGTCACGAGCACCGTGGATTTTTCACTGCGTCGTTCTGCGCATGCGCAGCACGCTATGGCACAGGCCACGCTGGAAGAAATTTTAAGTTGAATCTGAAATAAGTTTATAGGCGGTATTGTGAGCAAATAGATAAAAGTTATACATGGAAATTCATGCTGTCAATGCAAAAGTTATTATATAATTTCACGCAGTCAGTGCACACTCTTTCCATCTATCAGGTCTTGTCGTTTAGAGTCGGTGACCAACAATTGGCCATAGGCCTGACGGTGTACAGACATTTCATCACCAGACTTTTAATCATCCGACACTTAATCACGTTAGGTTAGGGTGATCGATTCTAGTCCACTTGCAATATCGTCGCGTTATAAAGTTTACGTTATTAGATCTCTAGTGATTAAATGTCTGTGATTAACAATCGAGTGATTAAGTGTCGGGTGATGAAATGTCGGTTAACCCTCAAAAACACTTTTACATAATGCTGTCTAAATACGCTTGTAGAACTTCCAACCAATCCTGCAAATATGTATGCTTGTACATTAAACTGCAATTAACTGCAGTTAGCTGGTAGGTGCACGATTAGGGTTTTTTTAAGAGATGGGCGGCAAAATCATACAATTTTTGTGGCATAGCTGTTGTGCATCTATTGAGATTTTCACTTTTTTGAGGCAAAGTCCGTTGATTAAAGGTCGAGTGATGAAATGTCGATAATTCAGGCCTGACAGGTAGAAACAGTCTGGTGCACTGTCTGCTGCAGTTCTGCTTCAACGTTAATGCGTCTTTGCCAATCAGCTTATAGGGTGTTCTCAAACTAGACCGCCTCGCCTTTAATTACCTTTAGTCGTTTGATTTTACATCTATACAGGGTATCCCAGAAGTCGCGCTCCGAGCAGATTTTTATAAATACATTTGAAGGTTAATTTTATTGATCATAACAGATGCTCAAATTGTTCACCCTCTATATTGACACATGCATCAATTCTCTTTATAAAACTGGCTTTTGCTCTTTTGAGGGTTTCGGTGTTGATCCATTGACACTCAGTTGTTGTATCTTTTAAATCATCAAGAGTGCGTGAACGATTTTGGCACACAACAAATTTGAGATGTCCCGAAAGGAAATAGTCAAGGGAGGAGGGATAGATATGGTGGCCAATCCACGGGGCCTCTTCGCCCAATCTATCTTTCACTAAAGGTCTGGCTCAGGTAGTTGCGCACGCAAATAGCAAAGTGTGGTGGAGTTCCATCTTGCTGAAAAAAGAGGTTTTGTTTTCGAGTTATGGCAACCTCTTCCAAGTCGGCCAAACAAGACGGTCTGCCGAAACTCTAAATAAGTTTTGCTGGTAACATTACTAGTATTGAAAAAGTAAGGGCCAACGATTTCCTCCTCCCATATTCCAGTCCAGACCACGATCTTAGGGTTGTTCTGATGATGATGATGTCCCTTATCATTCCAGTTAGGATTTCCTTCTGACCAATAGCTCATATTGTGACGGCTTGCTTGGCCATTCAAATAAAAAGTTGCTTCATCGCTTAATAATATTGAAGAATCGATGTGATTACGCACCCGTTCACAGAACTCTAATCGCCTATTGGTGTCATCGCCATGTAAAGCTTGCACAAGATGCACTTTGCACGGATAAAATTTCTCTGTGTCTTAAGAATACGATGGACTGATGATTTGCTAATCGTTAGCTCCTGGCTTATTTTCGTTACTGATTTCACGGGGCTTCTAGCAACATTCACCAAAACCATGGTGGATGTTTCTTCGTTGATTGCACTCTTTCGTCGATCTCTCACGGTCAGCAACTGGGCTCGTTTCTTGGAAGCGTTTAATCAAACGGCATTGGTATGGCTCTATAGTTCTCGCTCAGGATGATTGCGATTGAATTTTTGAGCTACAAAGTAGTATGTCGCTTCATCTCTTCTAAACATAAAAACCAATTTAATTATCTTGTATTGTTAGTTAAAACTGAATAACTACTAACTACTTCCTATTGGATCAAATCTGAAATATAGAAAAAAATAAATGCAGAAAAATACTTTAAAACAAATACAGTAGGCGCCGCTTATTATGACCAATTTGTTACGGTCCGGAATTTCTCCATTTAAAATTCTCTGTTTAATATGACCAAATTTCGGATAATATGACCCAACATTTTCTCCACCTTTCTTGTTACACTACAGTATTTTTTCCCGCCACGCACTTATAACTTCGCCTTTTCAACATATTGTTACACACTGTACTAAATTTTACCGTCACTTGTAGTGTTAAAGTACTGTACTTTGTTTTACTGCCAACGTCACACTGTTACTTCGGGTAAACGATGAATTTGAGGTGGTCATATTAAGCGGCGTCTACTGTAAAAACAAACCTGAAACATAGGAAAAATTAAGATTAGTATATGGTGCGCGACTTCTGGGACACCCTGTAGGCCGGATTCCAATTTTCAATACAATCACGTTAAACGAAATATTTTCTCTCTGATAAGGTCGGCAAAATTTTAAAACGGTAGGACAAGTCTTTTGTTACAAATTTTTTTTGAAGATTGGTTTTCAATTGATATGGTTCTAGCTGAAGAATAAGAATATTTATCGTATTGTCACGTGAATGTTTTTTTTTATCGGTTATGTGCAGGGCAGCTTGTATTTGACCAAATTCAGAGTTACCAATACGAAGGTGGTCCTGTGGTCATGGTAATTTTTTAGTCTTAGTGTCGCGATTTTTATGGTTGAAGTTTTTACTCGGTAACAGTATATTAGTTGCAATTCAAGTAAATTGACAGGCTTGAGCTATCAGATGTTACTAATTAACAGTGCAAGTAGCGCCATGCATGTTATATCTTAAACCTCCTACTTCAATCGTTTACAGTGCATGAAGTTAATGTTTTGACAGTGTCAAGTTTCTTGAATACGCATACACATTTAAACCAGTAATATTCAGGTCTTAGATGCAAGCAACATTAGCTCAGTAGTACGAAACTTCGGCCATGTCGTCGAGAAGATGCCAATTTTTGATCGCTATTTTCTGCTTGCTGGATTTGTGGTAGCAACACACTGTGTTTGCATTATTATGGACTTTGATACGGATCTGAGCGCAAGTTGTTCTATGTGTAACAAACCGTGAAGGTGGCATAATGATAGAGATGTGTGTAATAATTACACCAATGAAGCTAAATTTACAAGTAACTTACGTACAAGACAAGTCTAATAACTTTATTCTGAAGCTAATGGTTTCAATTTGTAATTAGGCAGTAGAACTCTTAGTTCGTTTAAGCTATCTTGCTTTTAGGTGAGTGACCCTTGAGAATTGCGTTGCTACTGAGCATGTTGACTTGTAATGTAGCTGAGTTACTACAATCTTTATCGTTAGCAGCCTATCTGTTGACAAGGTTTCAGGGCTTGTGCAAACGCAAGAAGTTTACCCAAGTTTAAAAAGAGCGATTAAAAACAAGCAAGTTCTTGTAGGACTTTAAAAAGGTCAGTTTTTATGGCAAGGTAGAAAGTTAGATAAATTCATTTACCTTGCTGTAAATTGAGTTATTCACAATTTAAAAATCTAGCTCTTTAGCTTTGATTTGGCAATAGTTGATGTAATAAGCTAAACAAAATAGGATACCCAGTTTAAAGAAGAAAGAAGAAGAAAGTTTTCCAAAAAGAATAAGAACAACCGGATTTCGGTAGTCGTTATGGTGTTGGATGAAATTTTAAGGTAAAGTTTTGTGCTATGAAATATGCTATGTTTTGTCTGAAACAGGGGTTTTTGTTTAGTTATTAGTTAATTATTATCCTTTTCGTATCGATCAAAGAACTTAACAAGGGGTTAGCGGTAACTACAGTGTACCTTGTTATTAAAGGTACTACGTGTGCATTTAGTTTGAAACGGGTTGCCGCTTATTATTCATTGTGGACATTGCGAAACAGTAAAATCTTCTCCCATGTCATTTGTTGTTGTGTGGCCTTGGATGACTGTGAAGTCTGATATTCGATAAGACACGTACGCCCGCAGTTTAGACTGGCAACTTCTTGCTCATGTTGGCTCTCAGGATTTTGTACGTGCTGTCGAGGCGGTGTGCCTCTTCAGTGTGTTGTAGCTCGTCCAATCTAGTGGTGGCCTGTTCCGTATGCATTGCGCGAACTAGTGTGATTTGCAGCCATTGATCTGAGGGGGCAGTCGCCAATTACTAGCATAGTGGTTAAACTTTTTCACGTTGAAAATTTTTTCATTGTGTGCGATCTCCCGTGATGCTTATTAAAATGAATACCAGCTACGATGACTTTCGTTCGTTTGTTTGAAATGCCACAAAGTTAGAAGTTTTTTCAGTCAACTTCTCTTAGATTCATCAACAGACCCGAGGCCTTTCATGCTATTAGGAACTGGATAAAGGGGTCAGATTATTCAATAATTAGCTCTTTGTTCATTTGCTCCATACTCTCAACTTATTGAAGCTTTTGAAATAGTTTTTGCGACTCCTCAAGAATAACTCTTGCCGGTCACTATTTTCGGAATCACTGCGCTGATCAGCTTTTTTTTGTATAATGGTTTGGCAGTGTAGAGCTAGTGGAAATTTATCGTACTGTGTCTAAATCTTGTAATGAAGATTAACTTGACATTGCTCTTTTAGAACAACGAATTGTTGCAAAGGTTAACCATTATTGAAACTGATACACTCACAGGCGACATGCCGAAAAAGCACTCATTCAAATCTTCCAAATCACCTTACGTTAAAGAGTCAAATAATGTCTCGTTTGGATTTGAATCTTCGTTTGTTAGAAGATGGGACAGTGCCAAGAAACTGCAAACGTTATATCAAAATAAACTACCAAGGTAAATGCGTCAGTAGAGATAGGATTTTTTAGAGGTGATGATTTCACAGTATAATTACCTCATTAACATCATTGGCATTCGCTGGAAAGAATCCGGAGCTTCGAACAAACTTGCTTTAATTCAATCTTATATGAAAAGCAGACAGTTAGTGGTAGCTGTGCTTGTGCTGCTTGCTAGCAGTATTTATTGTTCAGTCCCAAGCGAAAGCAATAAAACGTATTGTGTAGCTGCGAATATCATTTTTTCAATGACTTTGTATGTTAATTTTTTAGGGTTGTCCAATCATCTCAAGTACCATCAAGTTGTAATTACAACCCTTCAGTGACTGACAAATACCGGGCGTCAACTTTACCCTCCAAACATTCACATTGTGCTGCCATCCAGAGGAAAAAGGGGGAAGAAAAAGTGCCTCAAAATCTTAAAGATCCAACGTGGAAAAATGGCGTCACCTCTGCTACATCGAACCAGAAAAGTAGTCTTGCATCGTCTAGTGGCCTCAATACATTTGGAACTTGGACCAAGTTAAAACCAGCCCACAGAACGACACTAGATGTGAGCATGGATAGCTTGCCTCCACCCCCTAGTCCCAGGACTTTGCGAAGAGTAATGTCATTTTCTTAAATTTTTGTGTTTTTGTTTCTGCCATTTAATAAAGATGCGTTTTTAATAAATGTTATGTAACTAGGGCAACCGAAGTCGTTAAAGTCAAAATCATTCTACCTTGTCGGAAGTTTATGAAACGTACACAAACTAAATTTCATGATGATATGATAAGAGGTTTTGAAGTTATCTTCAAAATAAAGTCATAGTTCGCCAGCATAGTTTACTTTGGTTTTTGCTATTTTACTGAAGAAACAAGCGCTGATTACCTGCATGTCAAGAATAGTTTAGGAGGGTTTGTTAGAGTAGATTTGGTCATTTCTGGTTTATTTGTTTTTCCAACATGGTTGTTTTTTTGTAAGTGTCTTAGCTTTTGGTTAGTTTATTTCTTGCAATTTGTGACATAATAATTTATAGCAATAGAATTTTATTGTAATATTAGAAAGTTGGCAGAATTTTTGGATAAATTGGCAAAATTTTTAAAATGCGTGGCAGTTAAAACAATTACTGAAAAGTCATGGAAGAAACTAAATAGTGTTCCATAGAATTGGTTTCCACTAAAACGGAAATCTCCAGTGCTGATCAGCGTTTATGCTTGGCGTTAGGGTTGACTTAGAGTTAGAATTAGGATTGGTTAAAGTTAGGTTTAGTGTAAAGATTATAATTCGGATTAAGACAAGTCCATGGAAATCCGCAAAATTTCTGCGTTTAAGTATAATCCGGTAGTTATTGGTCGAAATAAATCAAATTTTGTAAAATATAAAATCATAATTTTGAGTTTTTTTGTCAAAAAATTGGTTGGTCTCTTTATGATAAAAACAAAGTATCAGTTGTGGTAAATTAGAACGGCTGTGTTAAGCTTGGCTTCAACTGATGTTTGATTCAATTCCAATTTCAATGCATAACATTATTGAGATTCTCTACTTAACCTGTTTTGACTGCGCTGTGTTTCTTTTATGAAATGTTGCAGTGTATTGAATGTATTTGTCGCTTAATTCTTAATGGACGGTGGTGTAACCTTCATGCTTTTGCAATGTTAACTATTTTAAACGTCAAGTTTGCTGACTCCAGCAATAAAGATGTTCAAAAATAAGCTGAGTAGTGTATATGTGCTGACTAATAAAATTCGCATTGTTGTGGATACAGTGGTGTTGCGAACGTAGTCGTGTCAACATGATAAGCTAATACAGGCATGGGTGACTAGCGGTCCGCGCTTTCAAATAATGCGACCCGCCAGTCACTTTTTGAAATCCAGTGATTTTGTTTTTACAGGCTTTGTGGTTTCATGAAGGTCTTTAATTTGAGAACTAGCAATAACATTGAGAAAAAAGTGCTTGCTCAGCGACTTTAAGCGAAACGATTGATTTAAAAAAAAATATAAAAAAATCCTCACTTTTGGAACGGGCTTAAGCACCATCTAATAACTGGCTTGCACCATAGACCCATGACTTACTGCTTTCGAAACGACGATCTCAAAAAAAAAGTCTTTCACATTGTTTGCTGCTTTCATAATTTGCGCCTCTTAAAGCCAATATCAATTTTTATCGCCCTCTATCATCAAATTGGTACAACCCTGTGGTAATACAAATTTGCAAAGTTTGTTTTTGGTTTTTTGCGACTGGATTAAACCACATCAGTCTTATAGATCCATTTTTTTTCTTGAGAGAATACATCTGCTAGGATCCGTTTTAATTCTGTTTATGCCACATGATCTACAGTTACAAGTAAGGTTTTTGGCGTTACAAAACTTCACCTAAGCTTTGAAATAAGCTGTGCGGCCAAAAGCTCTTCTTGAAGCACTCATCAGAGGCTTTGTTACGTCTATTGAAAAAATATAGGGTGAAATCTTAGATTTAAGTCGAAAGGCAGTTGCGTAAGAGTTGCTTTTCAATAAACTTTACTTCACTATTTCTAGGCTGCTGGGCCATTTGGGGAGGGCAAATACGGATTTCAGAAAATTGATGCACAGTGTGGCTATATATCGATCTATAAATGTATTTATAACGTATTAGAATTGTATTTCCAAACTCAACTTACTAGTTTATTTGTAGCAGCAGGTATCATAACCACCTTTTTTTGCAAGCATATCATATTCTCTTTCCAACTTCAAAACAGGTTTACTTTTGACCTAGGTTTCTGCGCATGTGCAAAGCGATGTTGTGAAAAAGGTTTGATAAACTGCTAAAGACTTCTTCTTTCTGACAATGATCTGAAAACCGTCTGAAAAAAGCTTCGAGTGTCTTCTATAAATGCAATTATTATTAGTTTGGGCAATTAGTAAACTTGGAATATCATTTTTCTAAAATGGTATAAACCGTCAAAAGAGTTAATTTGTTCGGGTATGCCCGGGGTTACTGGTACTATTGGAACAGCGCATTTTTTGCCGCACAGTGGAGAAACTATGGTAAAACCCTTTCCCCAAGGATACAACATTGCCGTCATTGGAGGGTGCAAACCCACGACTCTGCGTTCAATGCCGCCGTAATTCAACCAGCTCGGCGACGTTACCGGTTAAATTGGCTGCATGAATGCTACTAAATCTAAGGAATCACAAACTGTTACTGCATTCATTTCCAGCTGTATGATCGTATCAACAGAACGCAAGTGAATAAAATTGTTCCGAAAACACGCGTATTGGACCGAGCTAGAGATGTTCTATCTCAGTTGACTGAATTCGGAGGCTCTACGTCGCTAGAGCTCATTTCCATCCTTACTCAACCTCATTTAAAGGTATGCTAACATTTACCGTACAGCCAAAAGTAATCTTTACAAGAAGGTATAAATTTGAATTCAATGCGGTTAGCTTTTGTAAAGGGATAAACTATTTTAACGAAATTAAATTTGCAACCATCGGATTTTGGCTCCAACCTCACCGCAATCGGTAGGTCTCCCATACTTTAACACTTTTTGAAGCTATACTTTATTCACTAAGAATTATATAATCCTTAAGAGCATGACAACTTTTCTCAACCTAGGAGCATAAGTCTTCGCTATTTGAGAAAACCAGGTTATTTATTCTCCAAGCAGTAGCGAGTAGTCACTGTATTGCTGTCATGGTATCTAATTATTATTACATTATCGATTTTGATGTATTATTTCACGATTATCTTCTTTATTTTTTTTTATCTGTGCCAAGTCAATGATCCAAATGAAATGCCCCCTGAAAGGGTCGTAACCGAATTACTGTGCGTATGAAATCCGCATGAATCAAGCTCTTCCAATTAGAAATTAAAAAGCATAAAAGAAGGATATTTCAACTTGATGTACTAGAATAAATCTAAAAGAAATCAGCATCAAAAATACTTGAACGAAGCCGTGGTTTTCAACCCGTGGACGATAGCCCACTAGCGGGGCGCAAGACATGTATCCGATACTACGTACCTCTTCATATACTTCGCTTTTTAAGAAATAATTTTAAATGTTTGCTGTCGTTAACATCAATTCAAAATTGTAGCTGATATTTATGCTAGTTGTGCTTTCATTGTAGGACCTTTAAAAATCCACAAAGTGACCCAAAGCAATGTTCTCTTTTCATAATGCAATTATACTGTAGTAATAGTTTCCTGCTGTAAATAGAGATCTTTTATTTATTTGTTCTACAAACCCAAGTTGGAAAAGCGTTTCATGCTAGTGCAATTACCGCATTATAATTTCAGTGATATGTTTTCACTGAAGCTGAAATTTTTTGCGCCACAAAGCCTTTAATGTGATTGGACCTCAAACCCACTGTGTTACATATGCTTATAAAGAACAGGAAACAATGTTATGAAGTCATCTTAGAATATATTTTGGTGTTATTTTGTCGTTAGTTATGCTAATTGGTCTTTTTCAGGCAGTTTTGCAGGCACATGATGTTGTGGCTCATGAAATTTACGGAGAAGATGCTTCCAGAATTACTCCTGTGCCAAGCGGACACTTTGAAAACGGCTTTGAGGAGAAGGAATCAGATCCCGGTTTTGAGGGTGGAGAAATACCGGAAGTGACGCGCATTCGCCTGATACAGTTCATGAAAAATACAAACGAACCTCTGGTAAGTGTGAGAAAAACCTCCATCGAGTTTTTAGCCACGGTGGCAATCCGTCAATCAACCATCTAGTGAAGTGGTCGTGTCATTGCAAGGAAGTGCAAGGCGTTTCAACAGATCAATGTTTGGGACTTTGTTAGAATGATGCGCAGATGGAGATTCGTCTATATGCCCTCTTTATTTTTTATGCGAAGCGGTGGCTAAAGCGTTTGACGTGCACATTTTTTCAATGCAGGGAATAACGTTGAAAATGAATGACGAAGGCCATTGCATGGTAGCGAGAATACTACATGGCGGCATGATACACAGACAAGGTAATAATACGCTATTATAAGGACGTTTTACTTTGTCTTTTACAATTTGTTATTTCAGCTGCAAGAAAGATAGTTCTTTTTGTTCCTAGCCTGCAAATCGCATTTACAGTAAATAACTGGGTTGAGCATAATCTTTTGTTATCCTACTGTTTCCGTCCCTGCGATCCAAAACTATAAGAATTACCTCCTGACAAGCCGCCTTAGGTGAAACAGACTGTTGAAGTGTTTTTAGCTTAAGTATTAATATATTTCACATTATTTATTGATAGCGGTCATGCTATTTGGTCTCAGCAATCATATTAACAGCACAAAAATTTAGTGAAAATAGTTACATGTAAAAGACGTAGCAAATTCAGTGGTACGTAGCAACGAATTATATTGTGCTGTCAACAATCAACATGCTTTTTGAAGGCCAAATTCAGCCAAAACTTTTGGTTGGTGAGAGATGACGCTAAACTCAATTACTGGGCAGTGTATTGTAGCCGTGTGGTTGGAAATGTACTTCTTGTTTATAAAAGTTCGATCCTGCCGGTATTATTAGTCAACTTAATCGGTGTACCAGGCGAATGCCTCAACTACACTAAGCGCTTGCTTTTTTCATCAATTAAACTAATCAAAATACCATGAACTCAACACAAACGTCATTGCATTGGCAAAATGGTTTAATAATCAATTTATTTTGCTTTCTAATTTCAAAAAGATAGAACTATGGTTTGTAATCTGGAAATTGTGAGCGGTAGATACTTTTTAATTTAGTTCAGAGGCCTGCAGCCTTTAACAGGGCCTGGCCAAACACCGTACTGCTTACCAAATTAGATCAAAGGCTTGAGTCCAAAGATGTTGCCAGAAAAGATAGATGGGAGGGGGAAAGTTTTTGTTGAATTGTTTTGTTTTTGTGAAATAAGACCAACAGTATGAAAATTTAAACCACGTGTTTTAAGTTCATCGTAACTTGCATGAAGTGGTGTAACTGCAACTTATAATTGATTTTATAAAATTATTTAAGCTCTTCCGTTCTTTAGGATGTATAGTTAAGGGAAAGTTCAAAATTTTGGTTCTAGGAAAATTCGCCATAAAACAAGTTTGCTGTAGGAATTTTCGCCTCAGGAAATTTCGCTGCAGTGAAATTTTGCACCCCCAGTATCTACCCCCCACCCTGTACACTCCCACTGTACACTGCCCCGTACATTTACATACCGGGCCTGCCCCTTCGGTGTACACTGCCTTTCGCCTATTAGGCGAAATTTCCTGAGGCGAAAATTCCTGAGGCGAGTTTTCCTACGGCAAACTTGTTTACGGCGAATTTTCCGGACACGCAAAATTTTGAAGTTTAAAGGCTGCGCTCCTGTTTAAACCTACAGATATATTAAATTTAACGTAAACGCAATTAAGGGACGTTACATGTTGGGGACGAAATTCGAGAAATAAATGGAACCAATGTCAGCAACCAGTCCATTGATATGTTGCAAAAGATGCTGGTAAGATGTGTAGACCAATTATTCTGTCTTGTAAGGGGACTCGTTATGAGCTTGTTAACACTATCGACGAAACTTCAACTTACCTGCTGCTTTTGACGATAGAATTAGTGAGAAGCAGAACTTTCATGTTAGAAAAGTGATGCTAATCACTCAGAATACCAGGGGCTACTTTTAAGCTTTTACTAGTAGCAGGTCGCCTTGATGGTAGGCTACAAGGGTACTGTTTGTATTCATGACTGGTTTGAAATTGCCACCTTTCGGTTGCCCGATCTTATTAGATTTGCGATGTGATTCTAGATTTTCCGTTCTTTGCCGTGCCTCCATCCCAAGGAAGATGAAGGTTAAAAAGTTGCTTCATCTAATTTATCTTTTAGTATTTTGCTTCCATTTGCTCGAAGTCTCTTCACTGTAGTTGTAAAACCTAGCCACCAAGATTACGCAAATGAGTGCCACAGACCTTTCGTATTGAAAAGTTAATCGATTTTCTTTCAGCGTGAACTACGAGGTTGCATCACTTTCAAGATAGTACCCAGCTACAGAACACCACCTCAAAGCTGCGAAGTAAGTTTCAGTTTTGTATACCACGAGCAATGTGTAACTTAACAAAATAGCTTATAAACAGCATGCCGACGCTTTTGATTTGCTTCCTTATATACTACTCTTTGGTAAATGCTGAGCACTAAAAGTTTACCGGAAAGAGATGGCAGCAGTGCGGAGAACTTTCCTACTACCCTGCTGGTTCTTTTGCAGTAAACTTGCCATGATGAAGTTCATATTTACAGTGTTTCATGCAGGAGGTCGATCAAGAATTCGGCTTGGTTTGGGCTTGCCAAATCTTTGCTTAGTTACAGATAAGACAAGCTCGTATACGTTTAGTTTAAGACTAGGGTAAGCGCTGCGCTGATGATGTGCGATTTGAAGCTCTTTTTCTTTACACGATGTTTGAGTTCTATTAATAGGAAGTTTTTTTTTGCTGTGTGGAAATGGACGCTGTCACGAAAATGTAATGACCACTTGTATCGTCATAATGATGCAAAGAGTCACTGTACCTAATTACGTTCGAGCATCACGCAAACAAAACAAGTCGCCGAACCAACTGTTAATCAAAGTGTGGTGTAGTGTGACCCCTTCCACTTTTAATGTTACCCTTTTAGCTTTCAAACATTTGAGCAAATATCTATCATTATTTTTAGGTTCTACATAATACTTGTGTTAATTGTCTAATGGCTCATTGGTGTGTTAAGATTAAACATGATGTTTTTTTATATCAAAGTATTTTGAAAGAAGTTAAAAAATGGTTTTGATTAACGTCTTTGTTTCACCGTAAAATCGATTTCTGTTTTTAAAAAAACGATTGCAGAATGGGACCCCCTTGTTTTATAAACAATAATTGGTGTCACGTTGAGCTTTGCTAGTGTGGTGGTTTGTATGTTTTATGATTTTGGTCGGGATGGAATTAGGCAGCTTATACCTACCATCGCCTATAGGAGATCTTCTGTCTAGTCAGCCGAGCTGAAAAGCTGAAAATCTACAACTGGTTCAAAATAGTATTTTTCTTCTGCATCGTACTCAAATTTGTTCGTGTAAACGCATTTTTACGCTAATTAGTGACGTTACTTTGACGTCACTTTCTTTTATTATGTAACTTTTTTAAATACTGTTATGTGACTGCAATTTTTTCAGATGTACGTGCGTGCTCTTTTCTCTTATGATCCGATGTCGGACAATTTGATCCCGTGCAAGGAGGCTGGGATCCGGTTCCAAACGGGAGACATCCTCAATGTTATTTGCAAGGACGACTCCAACTGGTGGCAGGCGAAAGTAGCGGGGCTTCCCAACGCTCCGGCTGGTCTTATTCCTTCCCCAGAGCTGCAAGAATGGTAAGCCTCCTGTAAATATCGGCATGCACCACTTCGAAGCTCGTTTCCACACTTTTTTCTAGCCTCGAAATTGGTTTCTAAATTATCAAGATAAAAGGTTTTTCCAAAAATGCTTTGTAATCAGTCACAACATCCGATTAGAGCAATAGCATATGCAGCTTGCACACCACATGCAGCAGACTAACCCATGCAGTAGACATATAGTCGAGTGTGGCTGATGGATAAATACTACCCCAATGTAAAGGCAACTAAAGATGGACATAAGTAGTCTTCGTTTCTGCATCTGAAAGTTATAGGAGAGTATTGGTATGTGGTACCATTTCAAGGTCGAATGCTGGTAGAATATCAACGCCTACGCATCTGTAGAATAGCAGTGGATGGGTTGAAGAACCGAGTTCAAAACACATTGAACAATTCATTGCCAGCTAATTCTACTGCAACTTGAGACCGACACAGCTGAGTGTATGAGCTTGACGATTTTATTTAAACAGGCGAGTCACTTGTCTTGCTTATGAGCGGACAAAGGAACAACAGAACGCAGGCGGTGGACTGTGGTTTGGAAAAAAAAAGAAGCCTCAGAAGGAAAAGTATCTGGCAAAACATAACGCAGGTATTTTTTTACTGGTATAGACGGAGCGAACGAGTTGTATGGCTGCTTTTGTTGCTTATAAAAAGGACAGCGGTTTTGGAAGATCTATTACTTGTACAGTAGTACGTTTGTGCTTATATTGCTTTTTGGTTTTTATTTCTATGTGTGTGTATTTTAATTTATTTGTAGTGTTTGATCAACTCGATTTGATGACTTACGAAGAGGTGACGAGGCATCCAGGATTCAGACGCAAGACCCTGGTATTGATTGGTAAGATTTTTCTTTTTTTAAGAATTTTTCGTTCTTTAAGGCTGTAGAAACCATAGACGGTGCTTTTCGGATGTCATAAGAGGGCACTTTTTAACGCTCACCGTTAGTGGTCGGCCTCGTTGGTGGTGAGGCCACCATTTTGCAATTGGTGTTCATGACTGATCAGAAATAGAGGCCATTTTCCTCTTCACTAGAAATGCTTAGTGTTTTAACTTAGAAGCCACATTGCAGATTTCATTTTTTTTACGGTACACCAACAGAGTAGTTGTTTTTGCTCATTCATGCAAAGATGGAGACCTATTTTTAATGCAAAACTTTTTGATTTTTGTACATAGCAAAACTGCAGACAGTGACACTGTTTCGACCTATCAGGTCTCTTCAGTGCAGTTGGTGACCGACAAGAAGCTAGAGGCTTTTAATAAAGCATAGCTTAGACCGCCACACTTGCGGGATCTATACTAGATCCACTTGGTGGATGGTCTGTCAGTACTCTACGAAGCCGTATCACTCGTGAATGAGTGGCGGTTGTCGCAGGTGCACTAAGTCTAGCAACTGCTAGAACAATAGTGCTGTCACAGCCTAGTGGTCACAAGGTCTTACATGTATAGTAATGCAAGAGGCTATGATTTTTGTTTCTTTTTTGTTTGTTTTTGTTCTTGTTTTTTTTTTGTTCCTTTGTTCCAATAAAGGTTTTTTCGCTGTTCATAAAAAAGTAGGAGCTCCTTTTTTTGGAGATGAACCTTATATGAAATTTAATATTATATGCGCGGTCGCGCAATCTATCACCTGCGGCCGCAGGTTGTACAATAGTGTTGTGTACACCTCTGATCTTGATTGCGTTTTCGATGTAAATCTTGATTTTCGCTTTATGCCTTGCCGCAGTCCGAGAAGGAGAAAGGGTAACAGCATGCCCATGAAGCTAAGATCACTTTGGAGAGTTCACTGTTGCGTTAGGCCATACCTGAATATCAATTTAATTAGAGCACTAGTGCTACATTGTATGTGCTTATATTTGACATCTTTTGCAATCACCAAGAACGAGATAATTGCTCACGGAATTAGCAAGAACGCGGTGTCATTGTAAAGTTGTTTTTCCCGAAGCATGATGTCTCCTGCCCGTCTAGTGAAAGAATTCGTGCTTGAGCTGGCGTGTGTGCTGAATTGTGTTCAGTTATTTATGTTTTGATTTGCCTGGTCTTTGCACTGTGACCGTGTTGCTGAAGCAGCTTGCGCGCTAAGCTCTGGGCAGCAGATTTGTTGTCGTGGTAATGAAAGGCATTTCCCATTGCTTTGCTCAATATCCAGTCTTGAAGAAAGACGTTCGATATTGTAGGCCGTACTCTTATATCGAAATAGCGCTGGAACTATCAACCACCTTAGGACGTAAAAGACAACAACCTACTGTTATAGGTTTTTTAAAGAAAGGTCTTTTTATTTAAAATTTCGGCTCATTAAGAGGTTGAAAGTAAACTGCTTTTATAATATTTAATAAATCGTTTTTTATTTTAAGTTATTCAACATTTGTATTTTTATTTCTAGGCGCCCATGGTGTCGGCAGACGTCATATCAAAAACACTTTAATCGCCAGAAATCCAAGTCGCTTTGCCTATCCAACACCACGTAAGTTACTATTAATGTTTTCTGCTGAGTGAAACCTTTGTGATTATACACTGAACGACTTCTGTTTAAATCCGGTTAGTGTTGCCAATGCTACTGTCACGGGATTTCTATCTCAAAGTCTGCATATTAATTTGCTGAGCAGAGAATTTTTAAAAAGATTATACGGCACAAAACCAACGATATAGCACGGCAGTGTTGACATGGAAACGATTTTCATCTCTGACCCGAATTTAGACACGACGAGGCCGCAAAGAGCTGGAGAACAGGCTGGGGTTCAGTTCTACTTCACCACGTACGAAACTATGATGAACGACATAAAGGATAACAAATACCTGGAATACGGCACACACGAGAACGCGTGCTACGGAACAAAGAAGGACACAATTTTAAAAATTCATCAAGACGGAATGATGGCGATTTTAGATGTTGAACCACAAGTAATGTTTTACTATTGCTGCCGCTCCATTGCCGACTCGTGACTTTGCCTTTGCTTTAGACTTTTGTGACGTGATACTTGCCATGCTGTAAAAACAAATGACGTGTGCGATGTCACAGTTTGCATGTGCCTTTAACTATTTGCCTGTCTTTTAACTGTCTCCTTTTCCTTGGGGCGGAAGCACGGCATAAACCGGTTATCCTGGTTCACACCGCATACCTAATCACTACCATGCTAGGGGAGAGCGGCAGTTTATTTCGAACCAGCCAGCAACTCAAATGTAGACTGGTAGCTCCCAGTCTGTTAAGGCAGACTATCGGTGGATATCCAAAAGTGGCCTCTTACGCCATGTGGGTTAACAGCTTCGCTATCCTGATCTGTTGAAGCACGGGAAATACAAACATAGTCTTAAGGTAGCATTGTTAATGGGTAATATTTCGACAGGCGCTGAAAGGCCTTCGCAATGCCGAGTACGCACCATATGTTGTTTTTATTGGTGCCCCCGATATCAATGTTACTCCTCTGCAAGAGGTAAGTGTTGTTACGCGTTTTTGTTACTTTGTTTCGTAGACAAAAAGCGGAGCAATAATTTTTTTATCAGTGATTTTCAATATCTCGGTTTACGCTAGCTAACCGCTTCGGTTTTTCTGCGAAAGCACGAAAACTTACCAAGAAAAATGCGGTATGCCATAGAACGGAAAATTATCGATGCAAGATAATGCCGCTCTGTTTCGCGTTTTAAAGTAAAGCCAGTTTTAACTGCTGGATATTTTTTTTATTTTCAGGCTGCGATGTAGCCTTTAGTATTATGAACAGTTACAACAAATGAGATTCTTACGGGTTTCACTACATATAGTAAAGAGTTCAACCCCCCCCCCCCCCTCTTACACATACATACACACATTAAAATATCGTCTGTGTTTGTCAAAAAAACATCCAGAATATAAGGGCATTTGCAGGTTCTAAGCCCAGAGCAAACTGGCGTAAGCTAGGATGCGACGAGATGTTTCTGGAGGTTCTACTACCTCCCGCTTTCAGCTTGGCATTACCCATTAAATAGGGTGTTAACACCCCACAATCAATGAGTGTTTGAAATTGAAGGTGAAGACCGCTGAGCAGGCTTGTAACTAAACAATCCACTTACCTACATTAAAGATAACTTTAATACTGGAAAATGGTGTTTTACGATGTTGAAGTGACCTTATTTTTTCATTTTCTTCAGGATGAGCATCTTGAGCGTCTTCAGCGGGAATCTGACCTTATTCATGAAGCCTACCAACATTATTTCGATTTCGCAATCGTTAATAACGATATCGATAAAACAATCGCGACGTTAGAAGTAAGAAGTGTGTTGATTGGAAATAGATTCATTTAAAACTGGCCCACGTGCAAAACTTCTTAAGTTGTTGTGTTTCGATTTCGTAAAAAGTGCTCGCTTGAGTGAACGCCAAATAATGGAAGCGAAGCTTGCAGGAGACTGGTGCGGTGTTGTATTGGTTAGAAGGTCCACTTGGCAGTTGGTAGACCTTGATTCAATTTCCTTGTCGAGTCCCACCAACGTGGTATTCACAGATTTCCTGCTTTACGCTCAGCTGTGGCAGTAATATGGAGGCTGGAATATAAAACTAACTTTACTCGGTCTTGATTACCAAGAGTGCGATGGGCCTCAATGGTCTGAGCTCGTATTCACTGTTGGCACCACACCTGCAACAATCTTTGAGAGTTCAATGTGATACCTGTGTGCAGTGTACAATTGTTGTGGAACTGGTGACGCTTCCATTAGGTTTTGTGCTGTTCTGCTTGCAAATCAAGAGCGTATTAACCTGCAATGCGGTCAGTTGGGCTGGAGCCCGTTTTCTTGCGATCTTTATCAAATTAATGCGCGATTACACCGCGCGACGGTTCTGTCGTGCTTTTGGTAAAGGCATTTGACGATGATTTTTATCAGCTCATTCTAACTGGCAGTAAATTTATTGGTAGCATTCGACTAAATTGAAATCTAAGGCAAAACCAGTGCTGCTTTTTTTATGCTTCATCACGCTATTTGTACCCTGCGAGCGAGGTAGATAAAAAGTAAACTACACTAGGTTTTCCTGCTTTCTAGACAGATGTTCAGTTGTTTATTTTGTAGGATGCAATTGAAAATGCTGGAATTACCGCGCCATGGGTACCGTCATCATGGGTTATTCAGTGAAGAGTTGTTATATTGCTTTACGTCTTCCTTCTTTCTATATATGACTAATCAATGAGTAACTTGTCAATGAATTTTCATTTTCTAAAATGCACTTGTTTAATGGTGCTACGTGTTATAAATCAGGCATAAGGGAGATGCGCCAGAATTTGGTTTTGGATGAGTCTATTTAGTTTATTAAAAGCGGGATTCAAAATTCAACAAAAGGCTATGCTGATTCTGGTCTTAAACTATGCCTACACAAGTTTTCCTTGTAATTTCATTGAACCTGGGTTATAGTTAAACCCGGGTAAATATGTCAAGCAGGGTACGTAAATTGGACTTCTTCTCAGCCAAGTTTTTGTTCATCGCCCTGCTATGTTCCTGATTCTTATATTTTGTACAGTAGATTCTATTGAAAAAGAGGCCTTCTTGTCGCATATAGATGTGTTATGGGAGCGTTATTTTGTTGTTTTTGCCAATGTACGCCCAGTTTTCAGCTCGCACACTTGGCAAGCTCTCGTTGGACCGCAGTATGTTGTTGAAAAACCGTTCGTAGAAGTTGGTACTTTTTGCCAAAAAGAAAATTAATTGGTTACTTTTTACACCAAAACAATCCAACATGCGCTTGTAAGGTGTGCCAGTGTAAACGGACCTATGCCGCGCCTATGTGTAATTCAATGTGTGATACATATTCTTCATCGTGTGAGTGCTTTTTTAACTGCTACTGCTATGTTTTGTTCTTGAGCTCATTAATCATGAATTATAAAAAAATCTTTAACTGTTGACTGCACTATAAAAGCAACGTCGTTTTTGAATCATAAGCCGCTTAATCGTACTTTGAATCCAACTTATGCAATGAAACAACATTTTGTTTTGCCGTACAACTAGCTGATACGACAAAGTATACGTCGCTTACATTAACCTTTAAAGACTGCATTCCATCTTAAAGGTTGTAGATTCAACGTTTTGTCATCATTTTGCCTTGTAACACCTGCTTCAACTTGGATTGATTAACACGGAGTACCATTAATGTACAGTTAACTGTCAATTTGGTCTTGACTTTTTCCAGTGTTGAGTGCGTACACCTTTTTTCTCCCTGTGTTTCTGCGCGTAAGCTGGGGATACCTTACTTGCAACATCAAATTGGAAGACATTCATGCGGGATCGTCATCAAAGCGATTTTTTGTTGTTGATGCTCTTTCTCAACTCCAAGACTTTTTTGTAGCAAGGGGAAGATCAACTTTATAAGGTCTGATTTTCCTATCTTGATTGTTGGGGTTGCATGCAGCTAATTCCTGGACCATTGAAAAATTCAGTCCGTGGTCGGTAGGTACTCCTTGAATTCCCTCGTAAACGCAGCCGTGATTGCAACTACGAAGTGGGTTTTGTTTTGAAATTTATGACAACTAATTAAAATGGTGACATTTGAACATTTTTTGTGTGTTCTCTGAAGGCAATTATTTATTACAGCAAAAGATGAACATGCCCTACCAAAAAGCGAATGAATGGCTGCTGTGTGTAAGAAAGGCTGTTTGATGCTTGCTCGTGGACTTATGAACGAAGTCCACTGCGTGTGTAGGTGTCTGGATTAAGAATAGTTTGGGGAGTTTTATTTGAAATTGACCCATCGTCGTGTTATGTGTTCCTTTCTATTTGCTTCAGATAGAGGCTCAATATGAACCTAATCAAGGTCGTTTAAAGTAAACCAGCTTTGTTTTATTCAGTACATTGCAGTGCTACGCCTAATATTAAAGTCTACATCAAGTAGTTGTCTTAGTATGGCCAATAACGCTCAAAAATATTTCAAGTATTTCATCAATTTTACTTACAATGATACGAAAAATGGCAATTTTTACGTGTATGCATAATGCCTAAAGTTGGATGAAAACTTGATTCTTGACCAACTTAATGTGGGTGCGCAAAAAGGTCTGTCGTTGTAGTGGTGCTTTTGGTATTTGATTTTGTGCCGTTTTTCATGCAATTTTTGTACCGATGGTGCTGTTGCGTGACTGACAGCAACGTTTTCCGTTTCAAGCAAGTGTTTTTGTGAATGTGAATTAATATTTTATGCATCCTGAAGCTACTGGCAGTGTATTTGAGTTAATGGTAGTTTCCAAAATAGCCTTGAAAAAAGGCGGTTTACTAACTTTTGATGCTGCTGTGTAAGCCTGCATCTTCGTAACTACATCTTAATCTTTGTAACATCTCGTTTGCCTTTTTTAGTGTTGCCAGCAGAAACCATTGATAGGTATTCATTAGGTTAAACTAAACCCAAACTCAACAAAATGATTTTTTTTAAACTTATCAATTTATTGATTCAGTCTTTACGCCAAAGAAGTAATAAAATTTGTGAAACAATTTAAAAACCATCAACACATTCTAAGCCAGTGGTTTCCGAAGTAAGTTTTGCTATTTGAAATTCAACTCTTTGTATGCTTAATTCGTACATTGAAACCCAATCACATCAACCATCTTAACTTGTAGTGCCGAGTCGCGTTATTATCGAAAACAATGCTTTTCATTAAAAGCGAAAATATTAAACTTAGAACGATCGCTGCCGGAGTTTTATTTCGTATGTGAATGACATTTTTTAAATTTGTTACCATTATTTGCTGTGGTTTTTGGCCAACTCATTTCAAGTTGATTGTATGACTTATTTAGTAGATCGAGTTTAATAAATACCGGTACCTCGGCCAAGTATAGACTGCATTGTGGGTACTCTGCGTAGTATTTGCCAGCCATTGAACAAACTGCAACAAAAACTTGCTTCTATGAATGAAGTAATTTCGAAGTCTTACTGGATTTCAAAGCTGTATTGAACTGTTTTACCTACAAAAAACAAAAAAAAAAACATCATCACTGTGCGAATTGCTCCTTTCGCCTCCCAAACTAAAAGCTGCAAGAAAAGCTTTTGCTTTCCGATTTCTACGAATTTTAATAACTGCAGTACGTTTTGAACTTGGAAATGAAGTGTTCTATATTTTTTTAGTGTTCTACCACCGGCTTGTTTTTCCACGTAGGGTATTCTGAGCAGTGAGAGAGAGTTCATTTTTTGCTTTCGCACACCTACACCATACCATTAATAAACAATAATAGAACAACACTTTTTGCAAAATCCAAAAACATGAAAGATTAATTCGTGTTAATTTAATTTGTTGGAGTCGAGTTACTACCTGATCTCAGCAGATGCAGACGCGGGAATCAACATCATGGTTGTTAATGATCTTTACGCTTTCAAATACCTTGTAGATAATTTTAGTTTATAAGATTTTAGTTAACAAAGTATTAAGTTTGCATATTGATACAGTAATGTCATTAGAGTAACCCAAAGTCAAATCAGGCTTACTCCTCGAATTTTTTGAACAACTCTACCAGTTGCCGCTCACCATCTGTCGTGTAAGGCGACGTTTAAGCACCATACCAATGTCGGTCCAATTTGTTAGTAGTGGGCCCACCAGTCTGCAATTTGTATTGATGACTGCTTCAAAATGATTTTCCACTATCCCCTAGCCTGGTCTTGGGTAGGTTTGACCGTGAATCTGAGTTGCCGTTTTAAGCTGTGCATCCGACTGACGGAAAATGAAAAGAGTAAAACAGCAGACACTAAAACAACAGTCTGGTGAGATGTCAAACTCGCCTAGATTCCCAACCGGCTATTTCGTCAACCGCTTCCACTAACAAAAAAACAACCGTTGACAATTTTTTTTTAACTTTTGTGAGTCTGTAGCCTGCCTTCCACAAACTTATCCATATATTGCTATTACTTCACTTAAGTTTATTGTTCCGAACTGCAGTGTTCGTTTTTTAGAACTTGTGTTGAATGCAGAACAGTGCTCTTCAAACGTTTTGTCATCGCGAAGCCAGTCAATCAACCACTTTATTTTTGCCCAAATCAGCATACATAGAAAATTAATTTGATAGCAGTGGGCAAAAAAAAGGAGACGATGGCAAAACAATATACGTTAATACATGCACATGAAAAGAATTTAGTTTGAATTTGAAGATGGTGGCATGGCCATCGCACCTGTAAGGTAGCAGATAAATAAACACAAGAAGAAAAGCATATACAGTATGTACAAGGTGCCGCCAAATTTTTAAAAATAAAAAAACTGTCATGTTGTAATCCTAACATGGGAGGTTATCAGATGTTACACACCTTGCCCAAGGGTGACCTGGGAGCAACGCAGCTAAGAGACAGCTCCTTTACGTCGCAAGCATATAAACCCTGTTGCTGGTTGTAGTTTTAAGTCATACACCTAGGACTAATCCTGATGTAATTTCGCGTTTGTCATGGAACTCCCAATAACAAAAGTTGAAAAATCACGAATTGCTTGTAAGAAAATAAAATATTTCGTTACTACATTTCAAAAAATAATTAAATACCTCAACAAATAAACAGTATTGCAAGTTCCTTCACCACTTATAACTACTTTTACAACAATTAACCTAATACTTCTCATATTTAAACCGTATGACCACATATAACAACTCTCGACAATATCCTGTCGCCCCAACAACAAATTACAACAATATAGGGCAGATTTTCCCTCTCTACCCTCAACTATCTCTGACTTCGAGTTAACTTTAACTCTAATCATCAATACGGATCTTCTCTCCGTCCTCAAAACACGTATTGACTCCAAATCTTTCTGAATAGAGAAGTGCGAAATTTTGGTGGTACATATAGTATATAGAGCGAGCAAAATTGAAATTACAGATGCACTATTAGCCTACATAACAAAGGGAGTTAGCAAATTCAGACGTTCTTAAAGTTGTAAGCAGGATTACGTCACAATGTGCAACTTGCCATCACAAGATTCCATTACCAACTATTTACATACACGGAACAACAATACAGATAAAAAATCAATATACTGATATAAGAAATAAATACTAATAATAAACCGCTACAAGGCTACAATGGGTCCCTGGACACTCATTCCTCCGGGGGAACGACGTAGATGATGAGCAGGCCAAACGGGGAGCGCTACTCGCGCCCTCTGCAATCTCTTGTAGTCTCTCTCCTCTGACCTCTCGTATCCACTCTCGTCTTTCCCAAACTGAAGGCGTACGGTACTGTTTCATCTAAATTCTTTGAGGTACGGGTTCCCTAGATTTCCACTGAGGAACTTGTGCTCCCTCATTACGCTTGCTGTGCTCTCTCTCGTCTTCGCTGCAACGGACACAGCTTACTGTTAAGCTCTTATCTCTCTAGGATTGGCAGAATCAAGAACCCTTCACGCAGCGCCTGCGGAGACCCGTTCCAGGACACTTCTCACCTCATTCTGCACTGTCCAGCTATGAACTCTACGCCGCTCACTCTTTGGCGACTCTCTACCTCTCTACGACCTCTGGTCCAGGCCCTGGGGAGTTGCCCGGCTTCTGGGGCTCCATGATCTTTCGCCATGCCCCTATCCCTCGGAAGGGGTCGGGTAGCAACAACAGGAGCAGCATTTCACCCACATCGGGAAATGGACAAAACGTATTCGCGAAGTTACTCTTCAAGTCAAATAACCTATTTGGAAGCGGAGCGGTAGGAATTTTCACGACTGTTTCCGCTTCCACAGAAAAAAGAACGCTTTCACAGCTTCCGCTTTCACACCCCTGCTAGCGGTCTATCTCTTGCAAGTTGTTTGCAAGCGCAATACATGAGGGTCATACTAATAACGTCGCAATAAAACTAAAAGATTTAGATGATTGAGTTTCGGCTCATATCAGACTTCAATAATGGCGTCCACTTTCACGTCTCGTCAATATCAAGATTATCCCTTAGAAGAAATTAATTTTTAAGAGCTTTCAGTTTCATTTTTCCATAGATGGCGCTGCGTTGCTATAACTACTTTACGCGCTTCGTTGAAAATGAAAAGACCGCATGTTGGTTGCCCATTGTATTAGCTTGTTGCCTTTTTTCTCTGTAAATTAACCATCCAACACTGCAAATGGGTGTTTAGTTTCACTTAGTCTTGTTAAAGGATTAAGTTCCATGTTACGACAAGTGTTCAGGTCAAAAGAAGAACTGTATAAAGGGCTAATTACTGAGCCATTGTTCTATTGCAGCACTTCACATTTCCTCAAGATTGCAAGTGGTGTGGAACTAATCAAATTATTACGCTATCAATTTACAAAAGTAATTATCCGTGCAATATGACTCGGAGCAGAATGTCTGACCCATCTTTTCAAAAAGCAGGAATTTGGGTAAGTAAAAAGATTGTAATTGTTGTGTATGTTGTGCTGATTTCGCGCAGAAGCTGAACTACCAAGGTATAATATAGAACAATTAAAAAAGTTGCATAGGCCTAAACATTTCTTGCTTAAACGCTATGTTTGTCAGTAAATTGTTTTTCGTTAGATTGCAACACTTACTGATTTTTTTATTTTTGCTGCCCAGTCAAAATAAGTTTTTCGTGTTTAAGATCAGTTTGTAGAGTACCAGGTATGGTAGAGCTATCTCCAAATCTAGTCTGACTCCTCATCTGTAAACGGCAATTTAAGGATCGCTGCTTGTTAAGATGTCCAAAAGGTATCTTTGATTTCCTCCCTGTTATTTTCTGTTAAATTGAGTAATTATTTGTGGTTTATCAGTTTATTCAGTACTGGTACATTGAGTAATCATTTGTGGTTTATTCAGTAGTGGTACTGTAGTTGTAATTAGGACTTGTCTGCGACATCTTCATAATGCAGGGTAAAGGTTGGGGTTAAGTTTTTGATTAGACTTAAGGTTAGTTAAGATCACAAGACATCGTTATGAATATTGAGCACATTGCAGTCACTTACTGTTTGCTTATTTGCTTACTTCTGTTTGCATATTAGTTCAAAAATAAAATGTCGAATTTGGTGTCGATTAACATTATTCGTACATGATAGTTTCATTGTTTTTGTGCATTATCAATTTTTTTTTGCCATATGCTTACACCTTATGATATGTCAGTAGGATTTTTGTATTTTGTTGTTACTGTAGCAACCTCCAAAATCAAGCTCTATTCTTAACATCATCAGTCTTTGTCACACTTACAGATGCAAGGCATGGGATTGGCAATATTGACGGAGTGCTACATGAATGCCTGCAGCTGCATGCGTTATCTCCAAATTTTTTTTGTTGTGTTGAACTTGTCGTTGGCATTTATTTGTATATCGATCTTAGTTTGACAATAATGTGATAATGATGTTATTTTTGTTAAAGTTTGAATTTTTTCTATAGTTAAATGTATTATTAAGAACCCACCGGCTGCTACTATAGTGTTATATTTGTAATTTCAGTGTTTCACTATCATATGGATGAGGTCAGCAGAAAGCAACAGTTTATTGACTTTATAATCGTTTTGCTATCTTCTTAATTGGTGTCTATAATTTAAATTTATGGCACAGTGGTTAGAGCATTTGCTTTGCAGTCGGTAGACTTGGGATTCAATCCCCTTGTCGAGTCATACCAAAAGACTTTAAAAAATGGTATCTACAGCTTCCTTGCTTGGCGCTCGGCATTTAGAGGAGATTGTGGAGAACAAGCCAGCAAGTTCGCTTGTTGTGTCCTTGGGCAAGGTATTAAACAGGATGCCTCAGCTTTTATGTGGAAGACAGGTGGCCCAGACATGTCGCAAATGGCAACTTCCAAGCAAGTGTGAACGTTCTGTCCAAAATATAGTGATACAATTTGCTTTCTCGTGAATGGAGCATAAATATGGCAAAATATATGGCAAAAACAAATTTAATTTAGAAGTGTAATTTATTTTTATTTCTTAGTAACAAATGTCATTACTAATTATTAATACTTTTATTTGATTAGGCTAATATATTAACTACTTTATTTTTAGTCGTAAATAAATCACTATTATTGTGTTGATTTGTTTTGGCAATCAGCACTTTCTTAATTTCAAAAGCATTAGCATTCCACCAGCACCTTTTTGATTTTGCTCTGTGAATGGCAGTACAACAGTGCCCATACAGTTTGACTACCAATTCTTTAAAAAAAGTGAAACAGTTTGATTAAGATGTATATAACCGGTAAAATCGGTTGCAAAGTCTTGACACAGGTGTTACATATAATTTCACTGTAAAATGGTTGTTATTGGTAAGTAGTTGCCTAATGCAGAACTAAGGCAATATTTGCAGGCTGTTGTGATTAAACCTCATGGGAACTACAGAAATTGTTGTTTTTTAAAGGGTCAGTATACCTTGATATCCTTGTACTGAGAAGTGCTTTGGGTAGACCACCTGTTTGAAAAACGATATTATACATTAGTTCATTTTTTTGGGTCTGCGATTAAAATAGTTTCTTAGTTGACAATAAGATTAACAGAAGGATCCAAAAGGCAACTATAACTTTTGCTTGCCTTACATCATGAATGTAGACAAACTTCTATCAGACTATAGGAACGTAAAATGGCAGTGTGCGATGTTTACATCCGGTACTCCTCATTGTATGGAAGTGAATAAAGGACTTTCTTTCACAAAAATAAAAATACTGATACCGTTACTACATATGCACGCCATAAAAAAGGCTCAACCTTTTCTACTTGAACATTTGGAAAGGCAAGATGACTAACACTGAAATTCTGTCTCATGCAGGCTTATCCACCCTACAAAACATAGGTTGTGTTAGCTTGGCCAATGGCCATATTTACCTCATGGAGAACGGCTGAATGTTATAACACCATTCTCTACAAGGAGGTCTCTGTAGAACGTAGAAGCTTCGCTTGCCCTTTGTTGAAGTCCCAGGATGGCTGCAAGAGAGAAATGATGGTGGTGGATTGAGGCATGGGAGAAGTTTGCAGCCAATTGTACCAATTGGGAAAATATCTTAGCAAACGCACGTGGATTGGCTAGGACAAGTTGACATTCTTGGCCGCAAAAAGAGAGCACGCAAAAAGGAAAACTCAGCAAAACAGCAACAACGTGTATGTACAAATACTGCTACAGAAACCGACACTCTTTCAACAGCCTCCGTAACTGTAAGAGGCACTATCCAAAGCAAATGGGCAGCTGATGATTCATTCAAACAGATGCAACCTCCATAGTCAGCCATAACTGGCAGAGAACTGAATAGCAGCAGCACTGGCTGCTTCTAAAGAGGCATAAACAAATCGTTGTTGTAGTGACTAACAAAGGCTTTTCTGGTGATGGAGAACAAAATGTATAACTGGCTCAATAAAAATCTTACAAACAGGCCATGTTTCAAGGGGTCAATAATTTATATCTGTTGTGTTTGATCAGTATTTAGGTCATAGTTGAAGATATGTTCTTGTACTTATCTTGTTTTATCATTTCAAACAATAGGGTGGGTTGTCGTAAAGGAGTAATTGCTTTGAAAATCTTTCCAAGTTAATCGTCAAATAGAAATTTGATATTTTCGATTTTACATGAATGGTTTTGGCATACCAGGGCAAATCCATTGTTTATAAAACATTGAAGAAGTGGCTGATTTCTGAAGTGAATAATTTACAAGTTTACTGATCAAACATAAAAGTGAATAAGCTTCCTGTAGTGCTGTGAGCCACTCATAAAACAACTTCAATAAGATTTTTATTATTTTGCTAGATTTCTGGTCAAAAAATAAAATTTGCATTGACTAAATTTTTACGTGTTTGAATTCAACCTGAATATTAATATAGATTTTTCAATAACTAAGCAGAAGTTAAAAAATTGCTTGTATCATGTAATCATTTAAATTGTGAATAAATCAATACCTTTATGATACGATTCTCGTGACGTAAATGTCCTAAAGAGATCTTGTAAATCAAAGCAGGCTTGTTGGCATCCATCATTTAATAATCTTTTTAGTTTCCTCATCACGGAGTATCCTTGCATATGGAAAATCGCTTAAGTGGTACAACCAGTGGAATAATGATGGCTGATATCAGCCGAGATAACAACTCACACATCAAATATCCGCTTAAGTTCATCAAACGAATGGAAGTAAGTTATTTTGCGCAACTGACCCGTTTTTGTGGGCATATTGCCCTAGCATTTAGTAGCAACATATTGATTTGCATATTAGGTACGGTACGCAATTAAAGACCTGCTGGTTTATTTAACTCAGTTTGTTTAAAGTACTTCTTAAAATTGTTACAGTCGCGAGGCGAAAATCGAAATCCTTTTTCTGAACATGACAATCGAAACGGTCTTCAAAACAACGGAGAATATTTTTCGCAGGTTGTCATGAGCTGATCTATTTTATTTCATGGTTAAAGCATGTTGGTATTTGCAATCAAGTACAGTGAAATTTCGTTGCAACGCGATCGTCGGCCTCCATAAAACGTTATTACGTAAAGAGCAGGGTCGCGTTGAATCGGGATTAAAAACGACCACTTTTACTTTTACAGTCATTTGAAAATCACTGTAAATACGTATAGTAAATTTACGGTTTTACACAATACCGCATATTACTATTCATTGCTTTTCAAAGAAAGTGTCTATTATACACTGTCTGAGAGAGACATGTTTCCGGCTTCTAGCAAAATCTAAAATGCTCTAAAGTTGGAGATTCTTAATCGGGTCCATTTCTGTGTTTCGCGTTAAATTGTGGCGCGCTAAAACGAAGTTTCACTGCGTTTGTTAAGCGCTTTACCGTGGCCCATCGACTTTAAAGTATCATTTGACTGTGAATTTGCCAGACAAGAGCATAAGTGGTTTGAGCTGCCGCTTCGCAGTCTGTAGTCATTTGCTCAGTTCCCTGTCATGTCATAACTAATAGTCTTTCACAAATCTCATTGGCACTCACCAGTAAAGACAGGCAGAGAATGAATTGCGAAACCGAGAAAAAATAGCTCGGTCATGATTTTAACGTGCATGGCTCTAAAAAATAAACCAGGCAGTATATACGTCAGTGTGAGCTCATGGTCGGTTTGCAAGTCTTCTGACTGCGCTCCCGTGACTGTTGGTCTGCTCGTCCGGCCGTCTACCAGCCTGCCACATAATGACGGAGACAGCCCGTTAAATTCCTTTCCCGAACACACAGCATGCGAACTTTCGGCCTTTTTTCCTACAATATCCCGTTCCTGGTGAGCGTCAAGCCGGGAAGCTGTAAATACCATTTTCTTCGGTGTGACTCGAAAAAGTATTCCCACCAAGGTCTGCGATGCTCACGCTCTTCTAACCACTTAAAGTAATCGATGCTATGGCATCTAAACGTTTTTTTAATAGTTTGTTTAGTATGTTCTGATAAGTTAATAGTTAGTTAATAGTTAGATGATTGTAGGGCATGGGTCGGCACAAAGTTAAGGATAACGTCAACTTGAAAAGAGACATCAACATAATCACTTGGGAAAGTCCTCGGCCGGAACCACTGGTCCAAAATAGTTTATATCGTGAAGATTATTTAAGTGAGTAGCTTTGTGCCTGGTGATTCATTCAATTTTAAATTTGTGAGGCATGACGGTATTTACCTCGAAGTCGATCCCCAAAGTTTTTTGTCTTCGCCGTCCATGCTCAATCGGACTGGAATAAAGACATTGCTCGCCCAGCATATCATGAAAGGCGTCTGTTGGGCTCACTTAAAGGCAGTTCGCCTGGTTGACTGTGTGGTGACCAGTCTGTATTTGTAGCTGGCTCGAAATTGACTATGGCTTTCTCTTTGAACGGTTAACATGCTCTCCTGCATTGATTGACTGAGCAGTGCGATGCCTAAATGTCACGTTTCACCCATAGTCTCTTCATATTGAGAAAGAGGAGCAGTCATTTGATAGAAAAATGTACTCCAGTTTAGAACGGGAAAGAGAGCAAGGCAAAACGATTTTTTTTCAAAATTTGAAAAATGTAAGCCCATGCTTGTGGTTCATTTGCAGGAAGAGATGTAAAACCCCTTTCCCAAGTTTCTTACCGGAGGTTCGGAAAGCATCTTCCTCATCTCAACGAAGGCCTAGTTCCGTTATCTTCCGGCACTACGTTGTGGGATCCTGAAAATAAAATGTCCGAAAAAGATTATTTTCAAGTCCTGGCTGACACGCAGGTAAAATGTGGCAGGAAGAAAATAAATAAAAGTTTATTTCTACTCCTAGATATGGTCAAGGGTGTACAGGCTATGCATTCCAAAAAACCTTTTGATCTAATTCAGATGTTAAGCTAGGTTTGAACGAAAACGCCTTCGCTACTTGCCGGTCGACTTATTGTTTTCTTCCCATCAAATTTTGGATTTCGTTTTGTGTATATGTATAAAATCAATTTTAAGTAGCGATTAAAAGCATTTTATGCAATTTAGCGTGCGAAATGTATTCAAAAGATTTAAAGTATTCGACAATTACGCGTAGTAAAACTTTCTCTTAAAACAAAAAAATTCTTAAAAATTGCCCCCTTCCAACTTATTGATCCGTGCTGCGTGATGAAGTGAAATTCCCAATGCTTCACAATGTTCGAACGCTGAAACTATTACACCAGCACAGTGGCGTACGTAGAAAGTTTGCGAGGGGAGTGCCAAAGTTTCGTCACAATCGTGTGATGCCACAAACCAGCTTTGCTTTTGCTAAAACTGCTTGGTTTTGCTTTACATTTTTTGGGTCTGAGGGGGGCCATGGCACAGTGGCCTCCTCCCTCTGGTGCGCTAGTGATCCAGCATTAACTTAAGAGGCGGTTTTTGGCCATCCACCAACCACTATTCGGCTTCATGGCGGCTGGGGCTACTGTTTGCATCATGACTGGTTCCAAAAAGGGTCAACAGGGTAAACAACAACAACACTGCGTGTGAATTGCACGTCTTGTAGATATCCGTTTTCACTGTGCCTCCATCCCGAGATAAAGATGTCGAAATAGCAACAAAGCGTTGACGAAAATATGTTACTTTTTCACAGACTTACATCAAACCAAATCCTTGGTTATATTCTTATAACGCCCATTCGTTTTCGAATTTGCCCAAAACCAGTAGAAGTAGAAATAGAAGTCGAAGAAAGTCTACAACTGCGCATTGATGTCTGTGAATACTTCATTTAAAACAATATCCGGTGTTTTTTTCATGTGCCTTATTGTAATACTATAAATATTATTTTTTATTCATTTCGTATTTTGTATCTTACATAGCGTTATTAGGACATTTTTTCTCTCCAAACCAAATTGGCCACATGGTGGCTAGTTTTAGGATTTTAATGTTGCAAATATAATTTGATATCGCGTTTTTTGCCTTTTAGCAAACTTTTGCCAAAATGTAGATGATAGCCTGTATTATTTTCTTCTATCAATTAAAAAAATAGGACAATTAAAAATGATTTTGAAGCATATAGGCGTACTCATTGTACGTAAAACAGTGTTTTTGCGTCCATGGCATTGCAAATTGCCTTTTTAATTACCAATTTATAAGAAGCTTTACCAAAACACTGATTACTACGCTGTTGTTATTTTTGCGTTGCGTTTGTGTGTATTGCACGAAATCGTTTGTTGTTTAAACAGGTCTTCCAGTGTTACTGCCGAACGGTTCAAAGGAATTAATACAGTTATTTTCCTAGACCTTGTTTAGTGGTCTATGAACAGTTTTGTATCCTGAGCTTGTTTGTGAAATGCGTTTGCTTTTAATCGGGCGATAATCCCAACAGATTATAATTGAATTACTCAAGAGATCTTTCAGTACATCAACTAAAGGGTGAATCCTTGCTTTTGCCCGTTCCAAATCATGCTTAAATTGCAGTTATTGGTGCAGAATTTTGTAAATCGCTAAAGTTATTTTATGAGCGTCTGAGGAAATGCGATGCTTATTGCTTCTTAAGTTTATTTCAACATTGTTTTTTTAACCAAATGCTTCCAGTGAAGTCGGTTTTTATTTCCATCTAGTTAAAATTTACCCTTTAGTAACATCATTTGGTGTCGCACTTTTCACTTTTATTGAAAGTTAGCTGACGCGCTGTGCCGCTGTTGTGTTTTGCTTTTTGAGTATGTTATTTTTGTGTTTATTGTTCAATATCGGCCTTTTCAAAATGTGATTGTTGTTATAATAGTTGTTACATTAGTGTTGGTTCAATAGTAATAGCGTTAACAAAGCATTCTATTGGTCGTGGGACTAACACACACAAAATAAATTCTTGTTGGATTAAACGATGTGATATAACCAATAACGTGACGCATACGCTTTCGTAGGTTGGTTTTGTAAAAGCTAATTAGGATTTTCAAAACTAAAACTCTTCCTCCCACAATTGTAGTTGTTTCCTATTTCCTAAATCCCAAATTTTAGTTATTGTAACTTCAGTTATATTGTGAGTTTTGGTCAGTGTTGCCAGATCCGCGGTTTTCCCACGAATTAGGCTAGTTGTAATTAGACGTTGCGGGAAAAATTTAGCAGTCGTGGATTGCAGTTTTTTGGGCTATTTTTTGCCATCCCGTTCCGTTTTTTTGGCTAGTTTTTGGAGTGACAACAAGTGTAAAAGTATGAGATAACGGAACGGCGTGTGATATGGAAGTTGTTACCGTCGCCGGCGTATTATCGTAAGAAATACAGCTCGAAAATAGGCTCAACTGGCAATAAAACGAATTATTTTTCAAATACCAGGTTGATTTGACACCAACTGGTAAGTGATGCCCCTTTTTTTTTGAGAGATCATCGCCTAGCCGAAGGATAAACTACCAAGACCGTGGATTAAAACGATCACGGAAACAACGTTGGCATGTTTTCTTTCGATATCATGCTGAAACCCAGGCTGACTTGGCTATGGCCATCGCTGGGATACCAAACACTGTGCTGGGCCTGGAATGTTCACCCAACGGCCCTGCATGGACTAACTTTGCAAATTTTCGGCTATTTTTCAACAGGCAAGCGTTGGGCTATTTTGTGCTAGTTTTAAGTTAGCGTTTGGGCTGGAAACTTAAAGAAAATCTGGCAACACTGGTTTTGATGATGATCGATGCTGAAGATATCGCCTATTCAGTTAACTAGGCAAGTTTGCAGTAAGGAGCAGCTCGGCAATTTTTTTAAAATTCTAGCCAATACTTTTATCTTGCTGGTACCACTATTGCAAGCATCTCGAGAAAACGTTTTTATGGGAAAGAAGAACGCACCTTTGCAAAAAAAAGATGTATTTCAGCGTCTTAATTTTCTATTCCAAGTAAGTGTTTTGAAGCTATCTCATGTGATAGCCCTAAAAAGTATGTGGACTGATCATTTTGAACTCATTAACCTTGGGAAAAGGAGGAGATTATAAAATCAACTTTTTATATTTTTATTTAAACACTTTCTTTTAGAAATTGTATTGTGTTGCTAGTCAAGCAGCTTTGGGGGTGATGTTCAAGGTCTAGAAATTATTTAGATAACAATAATATAAGGCAGTGGCTATTTTGCCATTGACAGCAATTTGCCCTTGGAATCTATTTTGCCGTAATCATTCACGTGTGTTTATATAGCCATATTTGCTACATTTACGCTAGTGACGCTGTGGTGTAGTGGATAGTGCACTGGCCTTGAGATACCATGGTTGCGGGTTCGAATCTCAGCTGGCAGGGCATTAAAAAAAAGGCAGTGGCTATTTCGCCGTCGACGGCAATTTGCCCTTGGAATCTATTTTGCCGTGATCATTCACGTGTGTTTATATAGCCAAATTTGCTATTATCACACCAGTGACTCTGTGGTGTAGTGGATAGAGCGCTGGTCTTGAGATACCAAGGTATCAGGTTCGAATCTCAGCTGGCCAGGGCTTCACAAGAAAGGCAGTGTACACTGAAGGGGCAGGCCCGGTATGTAAATGTATGGGGCAGTGTACACTGCAAGGGAGTGTGCAGGGTGGGGGATAGAGACCTGGGGGTGCAAATTTTTTGGTTTTTAAAATTGACCAATCAGAAACGACCAAAAGTCACATGTTTAGTACGTCATTAAGATTGACCAATCACAGACAACTCACGGCAAAATAGTCTCTGAGGGTAAATTGCCGTCGACGGCAAAATAGCCACTGCCTAAAAAAAAAGGCAGTGTACACTGTAGGGGCAGGCCCGGTATGTAAACGTACGGGGCAGTGTACACTGGAAGGGAGTGTACAGAATGGGGGATAGAGACCTGGGGGTGCAAAATTTTTTTAATTGGTTTCTAAAATTGACCAATCAGTAACGACCAAAAGTCACATGTTTAATACATCATTTAGATTGACCAATTACAAATAACTCACGGCAAAATAGTCTCTGAGGGTAAATTGCCGTCGATGGCAAAATAGCCACTCCCATAATATAACATCAGTTTCGATGCTATAACGATTAGAAAAAGTCACGAAATTAGCATCAGATTTGCAATCAAAGAGCTGTAAGTTAAGTGCTTAGGGTGTTATATAGTTTGGTCTAGCACAATTTGCGTTTGCTTTCAATTTGCACTATTACTTTTGTCAATCACATTGACGTCTCCTGATACTAGGGATAACACTAAATGAAGATTAATGGAAATTCATGATGAGATTGAAATCACAAAAAAATGTTAACTAAAGTACAGAAATTTATGGAAGTTGATAAAAAACTAGTGCAGTAACTCAGTAATTCCATATTTTTGGGTAAATTTCATGATTTAGCAATTAGCATACATATTTAAAATATTTATATTTACAATAAATTTTCGTAATTCAGCGTTTTCCTGTTTTAAAGTAGGTCTTCATATTTCCGTTGGTTGGCAGTTTGTTGTTTCAGTACCTTATGAATTTCTGTGAATTTGAATTTCCATATTGTAGTGTCTTCCAGTCTATAGATGACAGCTGACTTGAAGACCACAAAAGCTTTTTGCAGTTTCCATTCAGCTTGTGTTCCAAGAAAGCTAGTTTTTATCATTAGAATTATTGGGTATTTTTTTGGTTGCAATAGCCATTTTTTAGGGTGTCATATCTAAACACCAGAGAAATTGATAGAAAATCATAAGCAGTGTCATGGAACTGAGAGGTTTAAGGGTTGTTTTGCTAATCCTTCACCCCTAATTCTTGCTAAAACACTTTCTGTACAATTCTGCATTTAAGTTTATTGCCTTGTATTTTAGGACATGATGGCGTAGTGGTTAGAGCGTCTGCTTCACAGTCGGTAGACCTGGAGTTCAATCCCCTTGTTGAGTCATACCAAAGGACTTTAAAAAATGGTATTCACAGCTTCCCTGCTTGGCGCTCGGCATTTAGGGGAGGTTGTGGAGAACAAGCCAGCAAGTTCACTTGTTGTGTCCTTGGGCAAGGCACTTAACGGGACGCCCCACCTTTATGTGGAAGACAGGTGACCCATAAACCTCGAAAAACGCAACTCCCAAGCGAGTGCGGACTTACCGTCCAAAGTATAGCGATACAATTCGCTTTCTCGTGAATGGAGGATAAATATGGCAAATAAAACAAAAAACAAACAAATGATGAGAATGTCTGCAACTCTAAGCTAAGGGAATGGAAAGTTTAAGGTATTGTAAAATGACCTAACAGTCTTTGAGTCTTCAGTCACCTATTTGTGTCAGTGCTATCTGCACAGTATGCCATAATATGAAACTGAAACATTAGCTTTAATTCAAATCCCAGTTTTGTTTGGCCATGCTTTTTGCAATGCAATGCTTTGAGCTAAAGTCAACCTGTCTTTTAATGACAGTCTAACGTCAAATCCATTGCACCACACTGCCAACTTAAAAGAAGGAAAAAAATAAGTCTTAGAAAGTAGGCTTACTCTTAATGTTTGAAATAATACTATTCTTTTTCATTAATAGGCAGCTCACTTGGCTTTATCAATGACTCCACCAAATACAGTGCTTTCAAAACACTACATTTCAACGTTGTTGTCTTTGGCTCTGAAGAATGTTGTCAGGCTGTAAGTAAGTGCCTGAAGTCTTTTGGTGTGTTGGTATTTAATTATTATTTTTAGCAGAAATCCATCAATAAAGCGAACAATTTGCAAACAATGTAAAATTCTACTTGTACCTGGTGTTACATGCAAAGTTAGAAGAAAAAGGAAAAGTATGTGTGCTAATCATTGTGTTTTATACGTTTACTAATAATTAAAGCCTGGGTAATTTTTTTCGATTCTGGTAAAACAAAAAGCAAAATGGCATGCCGGGTGGATAGGACCAATTCACATGCTAATTGTATGCAAATGCATTCGGGATCCCAAAACTTGTATTGCTGACAGTGGTTTAAATTTTGTATTTGCATTTACCATAGTTGTTTTCTCTCAGCTACTGTAACATTTTAAGGTATGTTTGAAAAACAACTTTTGCTTGCGTATTAAGTTTTATACTCTTTACAACTTTCGATCAACATTTTTGGGACGGAAACTTGACGTATGTGAGTTTCACGTGATCAAGTTACCTGCTCTTATAGCAGGGGTCAGGGTGCGAGTTGCTGGAAAGTGCAAGATTATCAATACCACCTTAATTTTTTACATATACGTGACAATACGTGAGACGTCCCATTGTGGTCAGTGGTATTTAGGTATGACGTCTTTTAAGTTGCCCTAAAAAAGTGGCCAAATCTAGAAGAGTACCATGCATTCTGCTTGGATTAATCATAGTGCCATCTTTAATTCCTTTTTTTAGGTAAGAAATGCAAGTGGACAGTTACTACCTGTTTGGATTGTGGCTCTTTCAAGAGACTTCCAATCGATTCTTCACATTCACTGTGGCATGATCGTCCAGAAAATATTGTTGATATTGTTATAGTCTAAGATACCGCTTGACGTTTTCTTTATAGTTGAGGATTGCAAGTGCAGTAGCTTATGAGAGTGTGCTGTTGAGCAACAAGTTTTTTTGCTAGTTTTGTTAACTGGGCATGTGCTGCAAGGATGCCTATCTTGAAACTGAAGTAGATTTCCGGCGCTCAAACAGGCTCACTTTTGTTGATGAGCAAATTTTTGAGATGTTCATCTCAGCTGTGCTGGAAAACTTGTAAAGAAAAGGTACTGGTATGAGCAGTTTTTCGGCACTTTTTATCTCAGCAGTGTCATCTTTTACTAGAGTAGATTTATTTAGTTTTTTTATTCAATTCTCGACATACCCTTGTTGTAGAGCAGGGGTCTCAAACTCAAATTGTTCTGAGGGCCAAATGAAAACTTGCAAGTTAACCCGCGGGCCGCAATACACAATTAAAGGTAAATAAACAAAACACTCATTAAAGACCCAATAAACAAAAATAAGTCGTGAGTAACGTAAATGTACTTGGCATTACAATTATATTTTGTTCTGGCTACTTAGCTGGCAGCGTTTCGCATCAGCAAGGAGCCCAATATTAGGTTTGAATTTATTAGAGGTAGCCACTCTCAACGTTGCCTGTAAATGTTCATCAGTGAGCCGTGATCTTATTACAGACTTGCTAGCCTTCATGGACAAGAAAATTGTTCACATGCATATGTGCTTCCAAACATTGCAATAATTCTTGCAGTAGCAGAGAGTAATCTCGGAAACCTTTCTCGAGAAAGAAAGGAGTAGAATTTTGGAATCCCTGCATTTGCATGTTTTTGTTTCAAAATGGTATCGCTCTGAAGTTCTGCTGACTCCATTTGTAATTCCTCTGCAACATCGTCAATTTGAACCGCAAACGGCGTTGAAAAAAGTTGAAATTGGGGCTGTAGTGCTTTGAACTCTGCAAAGCGTATACCAAACTCTTGAATTAAAGTTGACAACAAGTCAACATATTCTTTCAAGCATTTGGGTTCAACTTTTCCTAATGACTTCAGAGTTGAGAAACGAATCATATTTCCCTCGTGTAACTGCTTTATCCATAAGCCGAGTTTAACTTTGAACGATTTTACATGATCGTACATCTGCGTGATAATCTGGTTTCTACCTTGAAGTTTCACGTTCATTTCATTCACATGATGTGTAACATCTGTTAGAAAAGCAAGGCTGCATTGGAAAGTAGGATCATCCAACAAAGGAATTGCTTTATTTTTCATTTTCATGAATAAAGATATTTCATTTCTAAGTGCAAAGAAACGCTTCAAAACCTTTCCACGACTCAGCCATCTTACTTCAGTGTGATAAAGAAGCTCACCATATTCGGAGTCCATATCTACCAGAAAAGATTTGAATTGCCGATGATTTAGCCCGTGAGATCTTATAAAGTTGACTGTTTTAACTACTAAATCCATCACTTCCTTCATTTGTAGACTTTTACTGCAAAGAGCTTCTTGATGTAAAATGCAGTGAACACTAATGAAGTTAATTTTATTTGCTTCAAGACTTTAGTTTCTTTTTCACTAATCCAACAACGCCTACATTACTGGAACACATTGCTGGTGCACCGTCAGTGGCCAAACATACAAGCTTATCCCATGGCAAGCCATGTTTTTTGATGCAGTTTTCTAAGGCTAAATAAATATCACGTCCAGTTGTAGTACTCTTCAGTGGTATTAATTCCAGAAATTCTTCTGTTACGTTTAAACTGCAGTCTACACCCCTGATGAACACAGCACATTGTGCTATGCCTGACACATTTGTGCTTTCGTCGAGAGCGATTGAAAATGCTTTAAAGTTTTTTGCCGTCGCAAGTAATTGTTTCTCAGCATCGGCAGCTAATTCTGTAACCCTGGTTGCAACTGTATTAGGCGACAAGCTTATGCCTTCAAACAGTTTCTTTTGATTAGGGCATCAGATGTCACTTGCTTTTAAAAGACATTCTTTTATGAACAAACCTTCCGTGAAAGGCCGTGATGACTTGGCTATCATTTCACTTAAAGCAAAACTTGCTTTTACAGCATTTTTGTTAGACAGATTAATGTTGGCGAGCCTACTTCTTTGTTTGCACAGTGATGATTTCATGCGCTTTAGTTTTTCTTTCCTAACTTCACCCTTATACCCGTCATATTCAACTTTGTCCAACTCCTTCATAACAGCTATATTTTTCTGGCAAATTAGGCAATGACTTATATTACCGGCCGCAGTGACAAAATACAACTCTTCCCACTTTTCTTGAAAAACTCTCCTTTCGTCTGCAATTTTTCTTTTTTTGGAAGTGGAAGACATTATATAAAGCTAAATTTTAGTTTTTTAAAAATATAGCTACAGTAATTACTTTTGCTTTGCAACTCAAATTGCCTCTTTCGTTTTGGTTCTGAAAAGAACAAATATTTACTCTTCAACTACGGCAATTAACTTAACCACCCCAGCTAGAGGCTAGACTAAAAACTTAGTCCTAGTACAACTAACTGACTGACCATCTTTACTCAAAAAATGAAGAATCGAAAGTGTCCTTTCAAAGCGATAACAAAACACAAAATTGCGCCATCAATGTTGCACGCAGCCTAATACAGAAACATAAAAAGTACGAAAAACGAGCAAGAGGGTAAGAAACGCTGTAACTTCTAGACTGGATAAAAACGAAACAATCGAACAATTCTAACGCCATAAAGCTATGTTGCAGGGTGAGCACTAAGAAATGATACTATTGGCTATGAATGCTGATAAAAGCATGAGGCCCTGAAAGAGATAATAATTATTTATGTGAAAATCCAAGGTGCGTCGCGGGCCGCACAATATGCTATCACGGGCCGCATGCGGCCCGTGGGCCGCGTGTTTGAGACCCCTGTTGTAGAGTGTCAAGGAGAAGGCCTTTTAAATCTTGTGTAAGGAATATATTTGACATCAGAAAGCGAACGTTCTTGCTAGTAGAAAGAGCACCTATAGTTGCATTCAAATATGTTTTTTAATAAATACGTCAATTTGGAAACTGAATTAAACCGGAACCACAACAGTCTTTATTTTTGGTGCAGTTAAGGAAAATGCCACTACGTGTATTTTCAAGGCATGAAAATGATAGTGTTTTTGTAAAAAAAGTGTTAAGTAGTAGTTGTACTCCCTTCATAAAACTTATTGCTCCTATGATACCGTGCTTAAATATCCGACTCAGAAAACGAAATGTATCCATTAATTTATAGACTGTAATTAACTTCAATTTGTATGAGATTTAGGTTTTTCTTTGCCATTTTTGTTTGTGGGCCACCATTTTTTGATAATACAATATACTATTTTTCCGTTTATAATATGTCAAGCAATTACAAAAACAGTAATATGCTAAAAGAGCTTATGAAGTAGCCTACAGTGTTAATAGTGGTCTATCGTAAGTGAAAAGTATACTGCATTTAGTGTAAAAACTTAAGTTTGGAAGTTTTGGGTACGGAGAAATTGGTTGTTGTTGTTTACCCGACCCCTTCCGAGGGATGGGGGCATGGCGGAGGACCACGGAGCCCCAGAAACCGGGCAACTCCCCAGGGTCTGGACCAGAGGTCGTAGAGAGACAGAGAGTCGCCAAAGAGTAAGCGGCGCAAAGAGTCCGTAGCTGGACAGTGCAGAATGAGATGAGAAGTATCCTGGGACGAGTGTCCACAGGCGCTGCAGGAAGGATTTTCGATTCTGGCGATCCTAGAGAGATAAGAACCTAAAAGAAGACTGTGTTCGTTGCAGCGTACACTAGAGAGAACACAGCGAGCATGACGAGGGAGCACAAGTTCCTCGGTAGAAATCAAGAGAACCTGCGTGTCGAAGAATTTAGATGTGACAGTATCCTCCAGTCCGAGAAAAGACGAGAGAGACTACAAGGAATTGTAGAGGACGCAAGTAGCGCTCCCCGTCTGGCCAGCTCATCAGCCGAGTCGTTGCTCGGGAGAAACGAGTGTCCGGGGACCCATGGTAGCTTTATAGAACAGGAGGAAAGAGAAGACAGTTCCTGCCAGAGAGTTTAAAGTAAAAGGAAAGATGGAGGAGAGGACAGAACGAGAGTCAGATATTAGAAGAGAAGTGGCAGACTTGTTGGTGCTGCCGAAACCAGCAAAAAGTGTGCAGAATGGCGCAGGCTTCAGCGGAAAAACTTGAACATACTGGGCCTGCTGAAAAGGAGAGTGGCCTCAGTGCCACAGAGAAGGCAGTTGGCAAGTACGCCGAAGCCGCCTTTGCCAAGAGGAGAAGGAACAGAACCGTCAGTCCAGAGTACCAGATCATAAGGGAGGAGAGAGTCAAGATGGGCGAGAGTCGCACCTTGGCGTGAGAGAGAGAGGGGGATCAGAGCGGGAGCATGGAGAGGAAAGAAATTGGTGCTGCCCGTAGTTTGTAATATTTCTAGGTCCGCTCTGGGCCCAAGTGGTACCACCTGCCAGGGTCTCAGTTATGGGTCAAAAAGCATATCGTGGGTTCTTTGCCCGTAACACTGGCAATCTCAGTATTTGGCGGGCTATGTGGAAGATGCCTACAAGCTGGAAATGGTTCAATGGATGTGATGGCAATATTCAGCGTCAGAGTTGCTGGACGTGGTAACACATATCCCGCGTGGTAAGAGCATAACGTGTCACAATGGACATCCGGATTTTTTGCAGTCGTCAAAGTTATAGCCTTCCACTGGATAATGAGTTTTGGACAAAAATTAGAGTGCGATTGATATGCTTACTCCTCTCTCGTTTAAATCCAAATCTCGCGCTAGTCAATCCGATAGCAAAGTAGGCTAATGGGTTGAGTGTCGTTTATGGCGACAATAATCGAAATTCTATTCATAAGTCGTACTTTCATCTAAATGTAGTTGACCGCTTTTAGGCTATGAACGTGTTAGCGTTAATCATCTGACAAAATATCAGCGAGAGAAAAAGTACCAAAGTCCTGTTTTAACGATGTACGGTAGGGTAACTTGTTATTAGGTGATAAAAAGTTTCTTGCTAAAAGTAGTTAAATTTCGCCGTTTTTTTGTCAACTACAGTTAGATGAATATGTGACTTATGTATTGATATTATTAAAACTTTGTTTTTTGTTGCGAGTTGAAATCTCACAATGTCTCTGATGTGTTTTCGGAAAAGGCATTTCAATACAATTTACTCTTGCTTTGTTGTAATCATTGTAGTAAAAGTGCTTTGTTCTTCGGAGCAGGTCTAGATAACACATGTTCTGTATATACTCACAAAGATTTTTCGGTAATCAGAGGATAAAAAGATGCGATGACAAAATTGTTGGTACCTTTACTCCCTAGGCGAGCGATGAGGGAAAAGGCAAATCAGAGGATAAGAATACCCCGAGTTGCAGTCGTAAACGTGCATACAGGCGGCTCAAATCGAATGGTAGTACTCTGAGCCCAAAGCAATGGTAGAATCCGGCAGCCTACCAATTGACGGAGCAGCTTGTTAAAGAAATAGTTCTGCAGTCTGAGAAAGGTACAAGAAAAATTGTCTTAAATTATAGCCAGTTCCGTCATATCCTGGCCAGCTTCCAGCACCTGGTGAGAACACCCAACGTGAGGCTGAAAGACAAAGAAAAAAAATATGCTCAAACTCGCAGCAAAGGATGTTCAATCCCTGCTTGATAATTTTAAATCTGACAGACACGAGGCGATAACAGCACTTGTAGTTTGGAACCTGCTGGCTACGACATAGACCTCGCTGCGCTCAACGAGGCATGGGTTGCAGACAAATAAGCATGAAAGTGATTAAATTTTTTTCTGGGCTAGGTGTGATAGTCGCGGCGAAGCAGGCGTCAGGTTTGCCATGAAAGACCATTGCGTAAAAACGAACAAAATACCTGATCGCCTGAATAATCGCTTAATGTCAATTAATGGAATGCGAACCTGATTAGTGTTAACGCTCATACCATGACTAACTCTGATGAACCAAACAACAATTTCTATAAAAAAAACTTAATTTTGTCATCTGTACTGCCTTACAGTCGGAGAAACTATTCATCCTCCTTGACTTTAATCCGAATGTCGGCTCTGACCAACAAGTCTGGAATAATGTTGTAGGCAATCATAGTGTGTGAAAGTACAAAAGCAATGGCGTCCTCTTGCTCAGAACCTGTGCCACTCTCAATCTAGCTTCTACCAATATGAGGTTCTATCTTTCCACCTGCTACCAGACTACTGGGGTGCGTGTACAATCCAGACACAGGCAACCTATGGATTGCTTTATAGTCAGAGCAAAAAATGACGCAATGTACTGTTGACTCAAACCATGTGTTGTGCAGAGTGTTGAGCAGATTACGGGCTCATTATGTCCACACCTACCGCACCTTGCCCATCCAGTCCACCAAAAAGGCCTACCGTACTTTGCCCATCTAGTCCACCAAAAGGCCTCAAGACCAGTAAGTTTCGAAGCGTCTCAACAAAGCAACCTGAAATGTTTCCAGACAATTAGAGAACGTCACAGTTCTTTAGCCGGAAAGGAACCTCAGCTTAGCAGCAGCAACTTCAACATTAATCGTCAAAAGAGTTTTCTATGAGACATGTTGTTGTTGTGATTACCCTTCCTTTGGATGGAGATACGGCACGAACGGCAATTCAGGTTCATGCCGTCAACCAACTGAAATTAGGTTAGGTGAAAGATGGCAGCCCCTTTCGAATCAGTCATGAGTGACTGGTAGCCCCACCACCAACAAGGCGGACTGCCATTGTGGGTTCCCCGAGTCGCCTTTTGCAACATGCTGGGTTAGCAACTCTACAAGACATCGTTTACACCACTGCTCTGAACATTCTCTTCCTCGCTACTAGAAATAATCTAGACTGGTTTCGAAGAGAATGTTGATGCATTTCAGAAGAGCTTTAAGCATTAGATGTTTCTCTTCCAGCAGTAAAAGATCAGCGATGATGCTATTGCCCACATTCCTCAGGTATCCATTAATCATGAAATTCATGCAGAGCCATGAGCTAATGAGACGAAAACGGCGATTAATTTTGTTTTCTCTGAAAAATCACCTGGACTTGATGCAATACCAAGCAAAATTTACAAGTCTGAAAGCCCACCATTGCTGCTCCAGCTTACCTGTCTGTTCCAGTAAACGAGAGCCAACAAATAACTCTTTCAGTATTTCAAAGGGGCTTCCGTAACACACATCTTACAAGCTTGAAGAAAGCCGACAGTCCTGTGACAACCCTCAGAGAATATTTTTACTGTGAATTGCTGCAAAAATATTGGCATGCGCTTTTTTTGATAACTTGAACGAAAGTTGGATCTTGACTAAATTCCGCTATCTTGATCCACTCAGATAGACTGTCAACATAAACGAAATATCATTTTCCGGCATGGGTAAACAAAAGTGCAGTAACATTTTCAAAAGATCGCCGTAGTAAGGACTCTGACAGCATCGGTTCTTGCTGTAAGCTAGGAAGGGATGGTTGGCATGAAACACAGGCTGCCACAACATTTTTTATGTCGCTTTTAAAGCCTGGCCAGTAGAGAGTTTGACGGACTCTTTACTTAGTCCTTTCTATCCCCTGATGGATGAATAAAATATTGCCAATACTTCGTTCCTTTTAGCTTGAGGCACTACGATTCTCTAACCGTCAAGAATAATAAGTATGTTATCGACCGACAACTGATATTCTAACTTTTTAAGTGGTTGCACTGCCTGACTTTGGAGGGTATCGGAAAATGCATTTTCAATGTTATCAGGTAACTCTTGCATTCCCTCATCTGAGTTCATGCTTTCTTTGTTTTTTTGCAAGATTGGATTAGTTTCATGCGTATTTTTATATTTTTCCAGCTCTTCCTCACGGAAAACAATCGAGATTTTTCTCCATGTAGAGTGTTGGAAATCTTCTGTCATAACACCATCTTGCTCCGAGTCCCTGCAAGGAGCCGTTGATAGTGCATCCGGGATAGCATGATCCTTCCCTCTTTCTCATAGGATGTGAAATATGTATCCACTCAGCTTCTCCTTCAAGCACTGACTTCGGAGACTTTTAAGTGTTTGTTTTTTAACATAGAATCCAAACGTTTATCCTCTACGACCAATTCAAAGGCAACCCCAGCCAGTAAATTGTGATATTTTTTACTGCCCACACTACGATGAGCAGCTCCAACCATTACATACTTTGATTGTGCATCCGTGTTGAAGCGTGAGCCGATTTGCAGCGATCTTCATGCCGTTACAAGAGGGCAAATCCCAGTCCTTTAAGCCCTGATGCATCTGTTTGCAGCATGGTGGTGGGCAACTAAGGGTCAAATGGAGCCTAGAGTGATGGACTACAAAGAACGGTTTTTACGTGTTTGAGCGCTTTGTCGTGCAGTGGGCTCCACAAAAATATGTTTCTAGACTTCATAAGCTCATGAAGAGGATCAGCAGCTACGATCAGTTTATACGTAAACCCATTAAGTTTTTTTTTCCATATTTATCCTCCATTCACGAGAAAGCAATGTATCGCTATGTTTTGGACGGGAAGTCCGCACTCGCTAGGGAGTTGCCATTTCCGGGTCACCTGTCTTCCACATAAAGGTGAAGCGTCCCGTTAAGTGCCTTGCCCAAGGACACAACAAGCGAGCTTGCCGGCTTGTTCTCCACAACCTCCCATAAATGCCGAGCGCCAAGCAGGGAAGACACAGATGCCATTTTTTAAAGTCTTTAGGTATAACTCGACAAGGGGAATGAACCTCAGGTCTACCGACTGCAAAGCGGACGCTCTAACCACTACGCCATCGCGTCGGTTTTGCCACTACGCTACGCCAAGTTTATTAGCTAGACCAAGAAAAAGCGTAAATCTGTAAGATTGGTCGGGGTAGGGAATTTGAAAATCGCTTCAAGGTTCTTTCTATCTCCTTTTACGTCATCTTGTCCGAAAACATATCCCACGTACTCAACAGGACGGTAGTTACAAATAGTCATAGCAAGCATAGTGATGATAACTTGAGCTGTTAATGTGAAATCTCCTTGCACCCCCTCAATGCTTAAATCTAAACTCATAAAAATAATTTTTTTTGAAAGGAAAGAGGTAAGGCTGTTTCATATTGGTGCGACTGGTTTTCGGTCGCACACCTCCCCTACGATCTTCGTACCGGTACTATGCCCACTCTGGCTGTACTATGCCTACTATGTCTGTACTATGCCTACTAAGCATATTTATAACCACCCCTCGACAAGATGACTATGAATTTCAGCTAATCAGGGTTTCCTATGATGCCGTGAGTGCGACATCGGTTTAGTACTTGTGCGACACTATTTACGTGGCCCTGAGCAGAGGTGCTGTAAGTTAGGAAATCGCCAATCACTTTCACCACACGTGCGACACTTTGCAGAGCTTTGTCTCCTCTTACGCAGTATTCACCTTGAGATGAAGCCGATCCCATCGGGGCTTGAAGAAACTTATATCGTCGCAACGTAGTGATAAAGGTCATAAGAATTTGACTGTCGTGGTCAAAGGGAACTTGCCAATAACCTTTAGTAGCATCGAGTGAGGTAAACAAACTTTGTCCCACGCTGTACATTGCACACTGCTTCAGATGGAGTCGTGGGCGGATAATATGGAAGCCGAAGGTATTGGTTAAACCTTTGTAGAATCACACGTAAGCGCTCACACCCATTTTGTTTTGGGGCTCTGACGTCTGAAGGGAATTCAATTGGTTGGTTCAGTCACTGGTTCAATGACTCCTGCAGCGACTAGTTTGTTCAATTCTTCCTAGATAAGGTTGCGGTAAACGAATGGTATTTGACGCGGGGTAGATCGAGGACCAATCTTCGGAGGTAACAGCGAACCTGAAACCTGTTCTAATACGTGGATATGCAGACGTGCCTGCAGTCGGCAGGAATCTTTGTCAAACGAGTGGAGGATCAATAAAAATTTTGTTACGGAAGAAGCTCGAGCAAATGGTTGACAAATATACAAGGTGTCTTCAGTGGCACGATGCCGCAAACAGTGTGGCATGGCAGCGTGCCAACACAGCTCTAAGAAGAGCCATTGGCCGTAATCACCTTTTCTTCGGAAGGTGGATTCATATTTTAGATTTTTGTAATTTTTCAGGCTTTTCAAATTTCATTTGCAATCTTTATAAAGATGCTTTAGCATTAGTGTCTGACGTAGCCTGGTTGGTTCCGATCGGAACATGGAATTTGCATGTCCACAACGTGACCGATACGTTAGGTGCTCCAAATGTATCTACCTCGCCTGCACTATTCTGAAACACCTTCCGAACTTGGCCAGTACGCTTTTTTCGCATGACTGAAAGCTTCTCACATGAACTGTTATTTGTGTAGCATACTGCTGCACAATACAATTTTATCTGGCGTTAAGAACGTTTTTTTTCCGGTAGATTCCGTAAACTGCTCAAATATCGCTGGCAAGATCACCCCAACCCTTGAGATCATATTTCATAATTGTAACCCCTTTCGCTCTTCAAACCTTTGCGGGATCTCTTTGATGAGGCAACAAGATCTGGCCTACAATGAGCTTAACTCAAACACAAGAGGAATGGCAGCAAAATTTTTGACCTTTATATACCAAATTATGGGTGAAGATCTTACAACAGGGCTCTCAAATTATGGGTCTTGAGACCCCGTTTGCAGTTACAAATGACAGTTTTGGCGTAACAGAAAATGTTTTATAATCTTGTTTGTAGCAGGAATGGAAGCCTGTGGTAAACTTGAAAAATACGTGCGAATTTTTACGTAATGACGCGCGGGAAATCAGACAGTGAGTTAAGCCTTTCTAATGTAGGGTCGTAAAAGCAAGTCTTTTGACTCCTAGTACCAGTCGTCAAATTGCTAACAACACAGTATTTCGTGCATTGAAACCAGCGGTGATCTTCACTTTATGCAACATGCCGCATACCTTTATAACGATTCTCGTAAGGCTATTAGTACACGTTTTCTATCGACCTCGTAGCTTTTATATAATTGTGTTGGCTGTGAATGTTGCTACTGGGCTTAGTAGCAAATTTCTAATATTCAATCGACCTGTAGCCTGGTGATTTGAATTTTGATTTCCGTACCATTGAAATGCAGTTTCCCATTTTTAAACATTCATGTAACACTGGAGTCGAACATCGTTTAGAGATTCTTGCCCCAATGAAACATGGTGTTTTTTGCTTAAAATACGGACGTAGTGCAAGCACTGCTATCTCACGCTAACACCAAATCAATATTGTCCGTATGTTTATTGTGCTATCGAATCGATCTACTTCGAATAAGGTTGGCTTTAATACCAGTTGCTTCACCGGAATATTTTTCAAGTTCAGGTCGATATTCCCGTATCTTGCCTCTGCGTCGGATCTTAGCACGCCGGAACTTTTCTCTATGTCTAGCTCTTGGGTTACTCAATTTTTTCTTTCCTTTGTTCATATATCCAACATTCTTTTTAATCTGTAACAAGAATTGTAACATCAAGTTTTTGAATTCCTATCCTATAAAAGATGTATCAAACAAGGCCATTTTTCCACTGGTTTAATGGGATGCCGTTCAAGAAACATCAATGAAAGGGTACATATCACTCTATAATAATCACCACACAACAGGACTGTTGTTTATCACTTCGTGTTCCAAGCACGCTTTAAGCAATGTGGCCTGCGATCTTCAGAGGCATGCACGCAAACAGAAACATCGCTGTGTATCAAATATCACTCTACAATACACGATGTATTCTAGACATACATCGTCAATCATACCATGCCAATCACGTTTACTAGCCATGCTGTTCAGAATCAACATTTATTGTTATTTACACGCGTTTGAATTAAATAATCAACCTTTGATCTTGCTCGCACGTGCGCGTAAAGGCAGTGCGAAATATTTGCCGTTGAAATCTTTATTTCACAACCAAGCTTGCGACCCTGAGTATTTCTCACGTCTATAGTGTATTGTAAAATGTTGCAATTTCCCGGTCACCTCACTGCTGCGACTTGAGGAAGAGGGGACAGTTTTTGACGAATGTCAGATTTTTACAGGTTAAAGCTGTATTTTAAGCACTTTGAAGGGGTTGTACCAGCACAAGCGGCACTATTCTCAAAATATACCAATGTACCTTATCTGAAGCTCCTCTTCTGTCTTCTTCCTCTTCCTGAACTTCCGTTGTTTCTTCAGCCTTTTGTTTACTAAAAATTAAAACTTACGTTAACTAAGACCAAGCAGAAGAGTTTTTTTCATGAACGGGAAATTTTCCGTCGCCCATCCATAGACCTCAAGTTTACATCGGCTTCAGCGCGTCTCCAACAAGCAGGCAACATTGCAGATAATCGACTTTCTAAGGATAAAACAACGCGGTCACAGAGAGGTTTGAACCCACGTCCCGGAGATAATTACCGCAGCACTGCACAATAACCGAGATCTCGTAAAAGGGTGACTGCAAATATTAGTTAAGCTCGGAGAGAGAACTACGTACAATCTGCTTCTGCTTAGTGCAGAACCTGCGGCAGAAATATACATTGCTGACAGTATATTGCTTGGGTTTGACTTTGGGTTGTTACTTACTTTTTCTTTTCTTCTTCTAACCGCAGTCTTTCGCTCAACGTTACGTAAGATTCGTCAACATGAGTTGCAGTATGCATCTGCAGTACAGAAAATGAAAGTTAAATAAAGAGCATCATCTCACTCCGTTTCAGCCGGCACCTATTTCAACTTCTCGGTGCAATGTATTAACACGTTACTTTTTCAAGGTTACTAGTAAAACATAGAAATTCACTACAACTTTTTTAGAAATTTTGTACCTTTCTCGCAATTGAGGAATTAGTAGAGTGAGGTCAACGTTGGAATACAAAAGTACCGGTACACTTTAACGGACATCTAACACTTACCAGTCTTTTAGTAGGCGGAGGCTTGTCGCTTTCATCATTCATTTCCTTATCACCGTCGTAATCCCTTTCATCGTCGCTGAAACGTCATCACATTAACAAAGTACCCGTGATAACTGAATAATTCGAGAGATTGCTAGAGTAATGACTAGTCTAAGGTTCTTGGGAAAAGCACTTTAACCAGATTACTGTTCATAGCAGCAGCGCTTGCGGTAAAAATGCATAACTCTGTCGGCACCACAGTAACTCCGAAGCAGACCTGAAAACAAGTTCAAGAAAACTCCAGACTGTACGATCAACTCTTCAGGGCACCAACAGGACTAATAAGACCTGATAGGTCGAAACAGCGTCAATGTCTGCAGTCGCTCGGAATGCATTGCTAGCCTTTTAAAAACAAACTATTCTACAACTACAATGGTAAATGTTCTGCCAGCTAGAGAAAAATAGTAGCAATATTTTGATTGAGTCAATATTTCTAGTGACATGAGGATACGGTTGTAGTAGCTTTGTTACAACCAGAGTTGTGTATTGTACAGCAATACAGGTATTTACCTTTGTGAAGAATCTATCCTTGCTTTTTCGTTATTTGGAAATTCTTTTTTTAACAAGTTTCCGATTTGTTCTTCTAATTTCCTGTCCAATCTCGAAATCTTGTTTATTAACTGAAATAATAACACTGGTCAACAGCAAATTTTAGATGGAGATCCGTTCGGGTGATTCTTGAAGAATTTTGAGGCTGATTCCGAAAAGGTCCTTATTTTTTTTCTAGCACATCAAGTTTTCAAAATATTTGCATTTTAAATTTTTGATGCTATGCTACGAGGTACATCTTTATTATAGGCAGATTACACAATGCGATGTAATCCAATAGTGACGTAATTTATGAAGCATTCCATTTGTGCTTGAAAACATCGTTGATAAGAACAGTACAGGGAAGGTCTTTTGCAAACGCTTTTGCAAAATAAGTCGTTTATAAAGCAGTTAATTTCAGATGCAGATAGTGTTTCAGGGCTGAATATGTAGCTGTTTGAACAAGTAGCCTATATAGCACTGCAGCAGAAAAATCGAAATGAAATGTTTAATTTTCACAATGTTGTTGATGGCAGATTTTAAGCAGAATCGTAGCAACTCACACCGTTCGAGTTTTATTTGTGTTATACTTTGATTGACTGCTATTCTACCTTTGTTTTGCCAAGAAGGTGCGGCAACAATCCTGATCTGTTTTGTTATATATGTGGCAGTTGTACGACCAAAGGCAAGCAACGAAGCATCACTTCAGATATCAAAAAAGATCTACAAGTTGTACTTTAGCTGCTCATTATGAGACTAAGACAAAAAGTGAGCACCACATCACATATGTACAGCTTGTTTTGCTGGTTTAAACAATTGGCTCCGCAAACGAACATCATCGACGCCTTTTGCTGTTCCCATGATATGGCGAGAACCAAAAGTCCACATTCAAGACTGTCATTTTTGCCTTGTCGATGTAAAAGGGTTTTCTTCAAAATGTAAAAGTAAAATTCCATATCCCAACTGATATTCAGCGAGGAGACTCGTATCACATGATGCTTCAATGCTTGTTTCGCTATCTCTTTATGGTAGTCTTGAATCCGATCCAGATGAAGTTGAACATAGTACTAGTAATAAATCATTACAGAAAGCAAAACTTGGACCTGGCCGAAGCATTCACAGAGGACGGATCTCTTTGCTACTGCCACAACATTGATGGCTCGTTTCAAAAATTGAGTGAAGCACACATTGGTGATGAGTGGAGGCTTTTCAGCAACTCTTGAAAAAGAAGTTAGAAAGCTGTATTGCTGCACAATGAAAATATAAAACCATTTATCCCTTAGGCACATTCTGTTCATCAAAAAAAATCTTATGAAAGCAACGAGTCCTTCTGGAAGCTATTCAGTACAATGTTTACAAATGGAGCATTTGCGGAGACTTAAAAGTTGCTGGGACTTTGATGGGAATGCAAGGAGGATTCCCAAAACACTGCTGCTTCCTGTGCTTGTGGAACCGCCTTGCTACCAAAGAGCATTATATGAGAAGATACTGGCCTGCAAGAGAATCGTATCTAACCGGAGTGGCCAACATCAAAAATGTTTCTCTAGTAGATACTCAGAATATTCTCTTGGCACCTTTTCATGTCAAGCTTGGTATGATAAAAAATTTTGTTAAAGCAATGGGAAAGAGCAATTTAAATAGGTTCGCATTTCTTTGCAAAAATTTTCCCAGCATAAGACAACCAAAACTACTCGAAGGAATCTTTGTGGGCTCACAAATTAGAGAAGTGCCAAAGGATCCACAATGTGAAAAATCACTGTCTAAGTTGGAACTACGTGCTTGCTAGGCATTCTAGTGGTTGTGTGTTAACTTTTTAGGAAATGCGAAATCGTTTTTTTTTTCATGCAGGAGTTGAAGATCTGCTTGAGGCAAACAGAGAGATGGGTTGCCGCATGTCCCTGAAAATGCATTTTCTGCACTTAGTGACGAACAAGGTGAACGATTTCACCAAGACATTCAAGCAAAGGAAGCTTCTTACCAAGGTTTTTTAAATGAGGAAATGATTGGGAACAACTACTGGATGTTTTATCGTCATGATCTCATTCATGTCTACAAAAGGAAGTTACATGCTAAACATTTTCAAGTGCCATGTATCATAGCTGTGTATTGTTTTTAATGCTTTTTTCTGAAAACACAAATTCGACGATATCTTGAAAACCTGATGTGCTAGAGACAAACTAAAAGTAGATTCGGATTTAGCGCAAAAAATATATCTAAAATGATATACTGACGTTCTCGTTTAAGAAATAAAGTGAAATTTTGTTGACCAGTGTAATCAATATTGGTAATGTAAGGTAACACAGGTAAAGATGAGTTGGGTTTTGACTCTGAAGAAATAATTTTCTCTTCTTAAAATTATAAGAAGTTCTCTTGTGCAACTTGAAACGTTAGCATACAAAACATTGACTGGTATACAATGTACATACTTGAGATTCGAAGTATGTACATCGTATAGCAGTGCATGTTTGGTATGCTAAGGTTTCGAAGTAGGAGTGAGAAAAATGAGCAAGTGGTATACATACAGGCAACAAACTTAATAGAAATCGAACTGGCAATATTAAGGCTCTTTCATGAAGCACTTGTGGTCACCCGATTTTGAACATTTTTATCCCAATCCTTTCTGAAAGGACTCTTAAAGTCCCACTCTCACCACCAACAAATAGTATGTAGGAGCCTTGGGACGAAGATGTGACGAGGAAAGAACTTGACCTTTAGTGAAGATGCACATTTAATTCCTTGACAGTCTTCATCTATGCTTCATCCGGATGGCTTCCTTTTCTCAGCATCACCAAAGTTACCAAGTTGGAACGCCTTTATCGATAGAAAAGTCGCGTAATCACCGACTGCCTCTCGTCCTTCCCTACTACAGTTCTCTTTTCTAAAGCATCCCTGACTCATTTCGCCAAACCTTTAATGAGCAAACCCTTCGTCTTCCTACTTCTTTTCCCATTTTAGGTTTCGCCCAGACATGAAGTGAAACCGAGGCTTTCTAAGCCCTTCTGAAGTCTTTCCATTCCACTCAACCACTCGTGCTTTCTCCTTCCTCCAAGGAGGCTCTTCTTGCTAGCCCCCTTGGAGCCCCCCTTTCTTCAGTTTGGAGCTCACCCTTTCTACTCGATGCTCTCGATCTGACCCTCCTCTTTCTCGCCAAGGTGAAACTTTTTCCCACCTTGGCTCAGTCGTATTTCACAATCTCAAGATTTGCTAACAGTTCGTTTTGTAGCGCTGAGGCTACCCTTGCTATTCGGCAGATGCAGAGTGTTCCAGCTTTCCTGCCAAAACCTGCGCCATTCCGCAAGCTCTCTACTGGTCTCGGCAGCATTTACAAGTCTGCCCACTTATCTTCCATCTATCAGACACTTGTTCTGTTCTTGCTACTTTTTTCTCTCCCTCATCCTTATTTCTCTCTCGCACTCTCCAGCACATCGTGTACGAACTACCTGCTCTTTCTCCGTCTTTTCTATCAGCCTACAATAAGTCCACAGTCACCCATTTCTTCCTAGCGATGGCGCGAGGGATAACTTGGCCAGACGAGGTGCGCCACTTCATCCATCTACAGTGCCACGTAGTCTCTCTCTCACCTCTCGTTAACAATCCTTTTTCTTTCAGGCAAGAAGCGCACCGTCTCATCGAAATTCTTCGACACTCAGCTCTTGGCAGTATCCACTGTGGAATTTGTGCTTTCTCGTCACGCACGCTGTGTGCTCTCTCATCTCCGCTGCACCAGACACAGCCTTCTTTTAAACTGTCATCTCTCTAGATTCGGCAAACTTGAGAATTTTTCAGGCAGCGCCCGCTGTCATACGACTCAGGACACTTCTCATTTGATTTTGTCCTGTCCAGCTACGTACTCTTTACGCCGCTCGCTTTTGACGAATCCATTTCAATATAACCTTTGGTCCAGGCCTCGGGGAATTGCTGGTTTCTGGGGCTCCCTGACATCCAATCATAACCTTCGAAAGTGGTCGGGTGACAACAGCAGGACGGGTTAAAGTAAGAACAAGACTTTATGTAGTCGGATTAATGGCGTTGCAATCGCGCACAGTAAGAAACTGAGAAATAGTTGTAATCAACTTCCACAAGTCTGGGTTGTAGTTAATGCAAGCTAAAACGAAGACTTAAACCAAACCAGTGGTTCACTAGTGAAGGTGGTTGGATACCACGAAGTCTCAGCTTTCAACTAGGGAAATAAAACATGGGGTTTACAGTAGTGACGAGTGAAACTACTACGGTTAAAGGAACTAAGCAAATCTAATAGCACCATTTTTTCTAAAGTTTATTTACGTAACAATCGCAATTAAGCCGGGAGTTTTATCACATATGTCTAACCTTATGGCATCTAAGAAGTCGGAAACAACTGAATCAGATTTCAATTTTTCAAAGAAAGTTGCTGCAATGCACTCAAAAATCAGTCCTTTACAAGTTAAAAAGGTAAACGAAACAACAATTCTGCGGATCTTTTGATTAACAATCGAACATCCAAAATTCATCAATGCAGAAACAACTATCAAGACCTGCGAAACCAAAGAGCATGATGCCACCGCCATTTTCTGGTTTGGAAACGAAAGCAATACAAAATTATTAATTTGTTGATAAATAATGAATTCTCCCGTTTTTTTGTTGTCTGACATTAGTAAGTTTTATCATTAATCTGTACGTACTTACCGTTCTATACTGAGCCAATCTCTTTATAATCGGATGGCCAGCTAAATTTGCGCGTTTTGCTTTTAATGACATATAAAAGGAGATGTTGATCAAATACGAAAGATACAGGTTGAATTTCGTCTGCACGTAGATGGCACCGTTGTCAATAACTTTACCAGATTTTACTAAGTTCAGTAAAGGAATTATTTGATTTTGTAATTCATTGCTTTTCAACTGAAAATGCAAAATGGTTAAGCTAAACACATTCAAACAGTACAGCTAGCAAATGTAGCTGGATATCAAAAAGTGTACACACAAAAACTATGGTTCACAAACTATGGTTTGGGACCCCAAGCGGATCCGTCTGTTGTGTTAGAAGTTATTAGACATATGAGAATGCTTAAAGCTAAAGCAGTATTTTTTGTTATTGTACATCACACACATAGTATTGGCAGTATTAAATCTGTTTTACGTGAGCAATTTTTTGTTACGACAAACCTCAGAGTAACCAAAACTGTTCATTATCAGTTGACAATTTTTTTCTAAACAAAACCATAGAGTAACCAGAACTTTCACAGGTGATGAAACCTTCATGGTTGTCAAGATGAAAATACGTAGTTTACAACTAGCCAGCAAGGCCCACTAATGATAATAAATAAAGAAAGTTAAGAAAATTCGTTGCAAGGTGCACAGCATGGTTGTAGCTGCGGTGGTGAAATGGTAATCATTTTTAACTTCTACACTAAAAGACCGCAGTTCGAAACTCCAATGAATTTGCAATGGTATTGGGCATCAAGAACTTACGCTATGTAGTGATAGTAAAAAGCTTAGCGTGAAAGTGAATAAATAGTGACAAACATACAATAAACCAGTAGGGCTGAGCTGTGTCAACCTAGCTTTAAACTAAGTTATGTCACTTAAGTGGAATCAACGGTTTCAGCTTTCCTCAAAGCCTTGAAAGCAGATATTTATCAAATATAGCTTTCAAAGCGGCAATGTCAAACAACGTGAAGTCGCTGTGCACAAAATACATTTTTTCCCGGTTTTGAACGTTTTTTGCTCTAAGTTATTTCTGTATGGAAATTTTCATCCGCTTGGATATTTACATGATACTTTACAGTATATCATGTTTTCTGAATGTCCGATTTTGTCCGCAAAGCTCGTACCCAAAGCGTACTTGCTTTTCCGGACAAATACACAAAAAGATTTTTGTTGACGAAACAGGATGTTCACACAACATAGTATACTGTGCGAAAATGTGACACCATATAAATATTAAAGCGGATAAAAATTTCCGTACGAAAATGCTTGCGAGCAAAAACGTACAGAACTGGACAAAATACGTACAACACTGGACAAAAACCGTAGAAAAACGTATACCGCATAACAGTGTGTAGAGCCACCTTCACGGGGTTTTACAAACCGATTTTTTGAACACTCTCTCCCAATAAACGAAATTCTAAACCCTCCAGTGCTTCATTTTCCTTCGTAAATATATACCTTAAAATCGGAAACCAACTCTTTTAATTCTGGTGATTCTTGTTTTAACAACTTCCATTGAGCTTTAGTGGACAAACTGTGAATATCGATATCAACTTTCTCGGTTTTAGTCTTTGAAGAATCATCAGCGGAAAGAGATTGTGGAACCTTAAAATCACATCATTTACACAACTATCTAAAATAGCAACCAAGAGCACCGTGAAAAAATAATTTCAATGGGGTTTGACTCACCAACAGGTGATTGCTGTGTATCGTAATCCCCCAGGCAGGGTACCAAAATAATAATTGCCTTTCTCAAAAACACATAACTGCAGAAAACACATGAGCTTTAAACTCAAAACCTCATATTGTAAATGACTTCTCAATGCCGCCAACTGAATGCGTTAAAAGAACAAAAACTAAATAAATCAATCACAACACCTGAAAGAGCTCAAACTGATCTTCATCAATCTCTTCTGCTAGTCTTTGTTGAATCTTCAAAGCTTCTTCTTCTTCCGCATCTTCTAAGTCTTCACGGTCGGCACCTAAATGCAACACAATCAAGAACAACCCTATATCATTTCAGACAGTAACAAACAGCTTAGAGGAACTCATATACATTCAAAAGGCAAGCCACTTTCACAACATAGGTGTATTTATTTCAATTCACCAATAAGCTGTGAATTTTCTGATCCATAGTTATGGCGTATTGGCAATATTAAAACAAACAATAAATAAACCGAAAATGCAATATAATTAAATTGCATTAACAGCTAAAACAGAAAAATAATTTACACGGGCATTATTTTCACAAACTTTTATCTACAGCCTAATGGCTAAACAACATTACATGATGTTTCATCGAAAATTATACCTGTGATGTTTGTAACATCTTCCGCACCGTAGTAGGCCGATCTTTTTTTGCCCCAAGCTTTGCTGCTAGGTATATCTAAACAAAGAGCCTCAGTGATACCACATAACAGTTATTATGGAAGCGATCGTATTAGGGCGAAAACGACTGCAATAAAGTGCATAGCAATAATCTGAGCAGAAATTGAGATTGATAACAGGAATTAACATCTAATCTAACTCAAATCTTCATCTGTAAAAAAGAGATTTCATATCAATGATAAGTGGTTGACAATATACTTGAATTAAATGGGATTGTGCTTACAATTATTACCAGCTGGTTAATTTTGTTTTACCCAACTACAGCACACAACTTAAAATTACCATTTTAACTTCTGCCAATCGAAGGACTAAGCTTTGATGTGTAATACAGGTAAGCTCAGTTTTTCGTTGATTTCTGAGCTAACAGGCCAAAGCACGATAAACGAAATCAAAACAGAAACGAAGCAAAAGAAAAAGATATCACAGCGCGCAAAAAGTAAGTAATCATACAACAGTAGGTAGGACCAGGCAACGATGCATTTTTTGTCTCAAGATGCTAAAAGACCATGCCGTAACAACCATATAAACAGGAACCTTAAAAATACACCCCAATTCATGGGCTAACCTCGGAACTTACTCCACTAAACAACACATGAACACCATCACACAACGAAATACGCTTTTGAGAATTCAAGGTTAAAACTTTAACAACGCCATTCTTTCAAAATAATACTTATTGCAGTGCCACCACTTGCCAGCATATATATCTTCTTTGTCTGATCCTTGATCTCCCTCATCGATATCTCCATATACATCTTTAAGATCCACATCCAATACAGCATGCTGAAATATTAAAACAAAATAAAACTTTGGGAGCTGTAATAGGCGTCAATGGGACTGAAGGGTGACAGCGTGTAACCTAGTGACATCTGAGTGACGCATTCTGTCACCCCACTGACTGTGGCAGATGACACGTTTAAATCACAACCTCTGCTGTTAAATGTACAGTTCCAAAATTTTGGATTAATTGCTAAGTGTCTAAAATCAAAAGCTGAAAAGCTCTGATATTACTGCATCCTTTGTTGCGCTACGAAATTAAGTTGACACACAATAATTCAGCTAAATATGGCACGGGTCTCGCGATCAAAACATTGTGACTTCAATGCTCAAATGGATTTGGCACTGTTGCAGCAGTGCATTTACACTCGAACAAAATTTTCTGTTACATATTTACAGTAGCTTAGGTAGGAATGTGCTGTTTTAGTAGTAATAACAATATCAAAGAGAGTTTAAACACGACAGTTCCATGGATATAATCACTAGCTGGCTCTGCAGGCATTGACAACAGACCCCCATCAGTGATGTCGAGGTGAAGAATATTGGACCAGTCAGCTATGCTAGCTTCACCCAATGCGTAGTTGTGAGGAGAGCAATGAAAAATTACTGTTTTCTCTGCTCATCCAATTCTTGTTCCAAAATCAAGTGTACTTTTAATAAGTGAATGAGTCAAAAACATTTTGGGCAGAATAAGCATACCCCACATTCCTCATCACTCTATTCCTTTAAATGAGTAACCAATAGGCACACAAGTGAAGTTTTATAGAGAGGATAGCAGATTCTAAGTAGCTATTGTTTCCAAAAATTAGATATCAAATACTGCAGTAGGCCTATTTCATCCCTATAAATTTTTGTGATATTAAGTTCTTTGACAGTGCTATTCCTCCTGGTTCCAGCATAACCTGAAAAGGAGCCATAAATCCGCAGAAGTCAAGCACCTTATCTCAGCACACTTATGGAGCTTTTTTGTAGCAAAAGTTATAGGTCAGGGATTCTTAAACTGGGGTCCATAGACTAGGGCTAAGATGTGCATTAAGGTCCAATGGAAATGTTAGGACAGTAGTGTCATCCATTTTTTCAGGAAAATATTTTCTTAAGACTAGGTTGCAAAGAGGTACAGACAAACCAGGAAATTGTTTCAATGGCTAGTGTTAAAAAAGTTAAAAAACCCTGCTTTATGTCCAATTTTACACTTTAATAGACCTATTGTCTCATTTAGATTTTTCCATTTATTCTCATTCACAAAAAGTGTATCGTTTAACAGATAACCAGCTATAATGATGACTGATCAATGAACTTCCACTACACTTTTGAGAAAAACATTTTTTCCCTACTACAAACATCATCAAAAATGCTTTTATTGTGAAAGTGGATATCAAGTACAGCAGCTGCGTGCTGCTGTTTTTAAAATCGTAACATACACCATGATGTCACAGAGCTTTTTTGAAGGATTCAAGAAAAAAATTGAACAAAGAATGTTCAAAATTAGAAAAACCTCAAAAAAGAAGTGCTACCTGCGTTATCAGAAGAGCTCAAATTTCCTAGAACTATTTTATCCGAACCAGCTTGTTAGTATCTCCTGAAAAAGCTTTCAACTGTTTCTACAGACCACATTTTTTCAAAAAATGAAGAAAACAAATTCTTCAATCAAGCATTAAATCTGATGTCATCTTACACAGTGAAGGGTTAAAACTATAACAAGTTGCAGGCCTAGCTTTCAATTGAGCACAGAAGAATTACCTCTATCAATAAATGAAAATTTCTAAAAAAATTACCTTTTGTTGTGAAGTCATTGTGACATCACCAACACCCTTTTGACACTCACTGCAGAGCAGTGATCAATAGTGGCGAGTTTCATGCTTGCACCCCTACTAGTTTTAAAAAGTTGAAGCAAACGCTTTTACACATGCACAGACAAAACTCTGCTTTAAGGTGTAGACAAAAAACTTTTTGTAAGTAGCTAGAGCATAAGTTTTTGACAAAAAAATGAAATGAAAGTCCATTCTAAGCAAACCCAACGTTATAAGATACACATTACCACTAGAACTTTCTGAACATCTCAATAATACTAATAATTGGCACTTCTTTCTTTTGTTTTATTTTACAGCATATCTCCCAGTAAACGACTGTAGCAGTTGCTCTCAGACCTCAAGAAATTCTCATTCCTGCAGACATCTATTTTTTGGAGATCGGTGTATTCAAAGTGTGGCTGTATGTAATTTCTCTGACAGATGAATGTAAAGACCTTTTTTTGGGCATTAGCTTGATTAAAAATCATAGGTGACTTCACTTTGGACCGCTTGGCAACCATAGTCATAGCTAATTATGCAAATCATCAAAACCACAACCAAAAAGTTAACCCACCATCATGTAAATTAATTGCTTAAACATTATCATAGCATTTTCAGACCCCCTAAAACCCTTTTACAAACTCCCAAGGGGTCTGCCGACCTCTGCTTTATAACAAAGGACAAAATGACAAACTGTATTTAGACATGCTTGCAAGTTATTGGTTTTGTAAACTCTTGAAGCTGGTAAATATTGTTCACGCATTTTATTATGCTGCTATGTGTAAGCTTTGAAGTCTTGGCTTCTTGCTTTGTGCTACAATTGAAGGCAAGTGAATTAATTTATTTAACACTTAACTAGCCTGCTTAAGCTTCAGGCTGCTTCCAGACTGCTGCGGTTATACTTGTTTTTTGGCCTAGTGTTAGTTGTTGCTTTGAGTTGCCAGTGAGCCAACAGCAGTTTTTCACCTTTTAGCACTAGAATCTAGAGAAATTTACATTGTCTCAACTGCATGGATCCAGTACTTGAGAAGCTTTGAATATTTAAGTAGATATTTGCATCAGTATTATTTTTGTAGTCAAGCTAGCACCTTTCACAATTAATTTATACTGTATTTTTTGTGTTGACAAAAACCATTTTCGAGTATTCTCTAAGTTGCCCATGTGGTTGGCATATTTGTTTGGAAATAAAGGAGTTGGAAAGACATGTAGAACTGACAGAACAGAATAAAAGGAAGGCAAACTTGAGGCCATGTGACAGACTCAGCACTTGGCCCACGTTGAGTTAAAAAATTTGTTACAGAAGTTTTAGCACAGACACTACATCCAAGCAATGAATCTTGCCACAAAACATTTTTCCCATGAACAGAAACAATTTGGAAACTGTAATAGCATTAAACATGGCAAAAGTGCCTTGTTAAACCAAGTTGCATTGTTGGCAAGGCCTACAAAATAGAGATCAACATACTTCATCAGCGTCTTCTGCTTGCTCTGAACCTGACATATCTGACAAGTCAACTCCATCTCGTCTTGCATGAAACTGATCAATATCATCATAAAAAAACCTGCTCGATTTCTAAAAAACAAAATTTGTTTAAAGATTTTTAGAAAACCAACTCCCAAAACCCAAAATAACCACCAGCAACTGGTAGTTCTATTTAGTAAATATCCTGCAATACCCACTTTATGCAAGGTTATAGCTTGAATTAGGCTATGCATTAGGGTTAGTTAACATTGCAAGACATTGTCGTGGACATCATACATATTGAAGATATGTCCTACAAAGTAGAACAAACCTTAGCAACATGATAAATTTGTTACAGGTGATTATTGGGGCCTTCAAGCAATTTAACTCTATATCATCGTGTATTTTAATCAAAACCAAACTTGGCTGAACACAATTACAAGAATAATGACAGATACAATGTTTCTTTACATCTTATTTCACTTGACTTTATATGTTTGTATTTTGAGAAATTTACTTCTCCCCAAAGAAATCCAAGCTGGAGTAGGACAGCAGCTCAAAGTTGTTGTGTGAAACACTAGAGCTGAGCAATTGAACGATTATGATCAGTTAATACCTGCAAAGACTACACATAACTCACTGGATCAATGTCATCTACATCAGCATCTTCATCCACATTGTGCTGTGGAAAGTTAGATCTAAACAAAAATAATATTACAGCATTGCTTTTTAAGCAACCTTTGATCAACTTCAACAGCCTAAACAGCTAAATGCAAAACCATATAACACGAGACTTTTGCACTAGTAACAGTATATCTAATGAAAATGTAAGTTTTTGCCTTAATGGTGTTAATAAAATCTGGAAACTTAAATAGCTTTACTATTTTGTTAAATTTGAAAGCAAAAATCATTGACTTGGATCTCACTGAGTAATAGAAACAAAACAAAGATTAACATCACTACCTAGGGGAAAATTCAGGTAAAGACTAAAAAACGATAATTAACTTGATTTGAGAATGCACTATACTAAAAATTTGGCTTCACTTGGTAAAGGAATAAGTAAAGTGGTAGTGATATCGGTATATCCAATTTATTATTAGAACTCACTTAGCAAAATCCTTGCAAACCCAAATTTGAATAAAAGTAGAGTTTGCAGTTCTGGTCTTAACTAATCCTGTACATCATACACACACACTTTCAAAGAAACTTACTTCAAAAATCTAGATATCTTTTTATATGTTACCAAATAGCATGTGGCACACCCACGCCTAATCATATCTATTCCTTCTTTCATAAATACCCACTTATTGCATGCCTTAACATCTATTTGTTATGCTGAGTTTCTCTTTTCTTGTGCTGCCATCAGTACATACATACTGTGCATTGACTTGGTGGTGGACAAATATAAAACAATCCTCCACAATTATTTAATTGGTTACCCAAGAAACTTAGACCTAAAATTTCTCCATCAGCCAATGAAAACTGCATAGGATAAATTTCTCATATAACTATCTCACCAACCAAGCCTACCTACAAATGCCCAGTTTACACAAGTTGCCAAAAACTGAGTTGCCTGTCAGGTGAAATATATTAAGCACAATAATTGAAATGGATTCACCTACGTGCAGTGTGCTATATAAAGCAGTGATTTGTTACAAACTATGGTGGTGCAGAAGCTGAGAGCTAGCTGCCAAATAAAAAAATCCAAACAGATGTTAGGTAATCCTACAACTAATATGAAGGGGTAAGGAAGAAACTAAAACATGGAAATCTGCAGAAAGCTGAATCTCCACAACATTGGAGACCACTGAAACAAGGAAATTCATGGAGTGGATTCCAGGATTTCCATGCTTTAGTAGCATTGAATGCTATTCAATGGATAACACTAAAACCAAGAATTACAGTTTTTACCCAAATAATGAACAGGAAAAAGCACCAACTAAATTACAAAAATCACAGACAAGAAAATTTTAGTTCAACTCAGTTCAGTCATATAAGTCTTCCCCACACTATACACTCCCTCCCTGTGTACACTACCCGGTGTATTCACATACTGGACTCCCACTCCAGTGTACACTGCCTTTGCCCAAGTGCCCCGCCAGCAAGGATTTCATCTGTAACCATTACCTTTCAAGGCAGCTGCACTATCCACACACCACTGTGTCACTGCCAGAATTGTAACAAATATGGCAATATAAACACATAAATGGTGATGGCAAAATAGCCTACTAGGGTAAAATGTCACCAACGAAAAAATAGCAGCTTCCTTGCAGTAATTGGGCTCAACTTTTTACAAATACCAGCAAGCTATATACATGATTACGTCTACATTGTTACCCAGTTACCGTAGACCAAAATATGCCTAACATTTTATTTTTCAACATTATGATATCGTTCAATAGGCTCATACATAGACCACCGTTGGCACGTTTAGTCAATTACGATAGGCTAAATTACAAACTGGTATGGTACGATATGTGGTATGGTAGCCTGCGCAACATAAAATTTGTTGCAAGCAAAATAAAATTAAGCTTTGACATTCGGCACAACCCATATAATATTCTTACCTTCTATTTCTTCTCTTTCCCATCACAAAATAAAATATCACCAACTACAAATTTTTCAAAATCAGATTCAATTTCAACATCACCACAGCTTCGCATCTCAACATTGACATGGAAACAAATATTATCGGACTTTGGAAACAAAAAGTGGGAAAATCATGTTAAGAAAAATGAAATTTTGGTAAACAGCTACTCGTTTTACAGGGTGCCCCACAAAAAAACCCTAAATTCGAAACTTTAAACTGTATTATTTAAACCATGTTATTTTTAATGGTATTTAAAAACGAATCAAACTAACAACTTTATTGTGTAATCAACAAACTGTTAGCTAATAACAAGTTACAGATACCGCTCAAAATGCTGTCCATTAACTGCAGAACAGCGACGTAAGCGATCCATCCAGTTCTGAGTTGCTCGACAATCTGGTGGAGTTACGGCAAGTTTCAAGACTGCTCGCCTTGTTGGGGAATCATGCTTGCAAGAAGTGCCACTAACATGCTTACGCACCTTTGCTACAGGTGATTCACCCTGTTTCAATGCAGCCGCGACACCTCTAGACTGGTCAGCTGTAATGGCACCAAAAAATTCAGGCAAAATTTTCCGACATTTCTGTAACCCCTATGTTGGATGTTCTTCCCGGAATAGGACGATGACCTCGCGCTGGAAATTGTTTAGCTGTGACATGGATCTACAAATTCTGAAAATATAAAAACCTACAAATTCTGAAAATATAAAAACATAAATCAACCATTATCACAAACTTAGGGTTTTTTTGTGGTTGTAATCATTAATTACTTTCATAACAGTATAACCATTATCACAAACTTAGGGGCTTTTTGTGGGGCACCCTGTATATCTCAAAGCTACAAATATCAGCGTACAATATATGTTCAACAAAATATTGTAAATTTAAACGTTTCAGGTTCATCGACATAGCTCCCTCTGAAGATCGAAACTAACATGCTAATTCATAAAAATAGAAGTGAACACGTAGTCTATACAAATTAGTAGTAGTGCCGGCGATCAAAAATAAAACCACATAAAACTGTAGCACAAAGCAACAGCTCATGAAATTGCAGTCGGCAGTACAGCTCAGCGTGAGAGAGTGCTGGGTCATGATAATAAGATTTTGAGTTAAATATAAGGGTGAGCTTTTTGCAGTATTGTACGATTTAACGACTTCAATATTTTGCTAGCGCTAACGCTAGCGGGGAAGTTAACGAAAGTATTGTATTGTACTGTCCATGTTTATCTTCCATTCGCGAGAAAGATAATTTTATCGCTATATTTTGAACGGGACGCTTGCACTCGCTAGGGAGTTGCCATTTTCAAGGTGTCTGGGCCATCTGTCTTCCACACAAAGGTGGGAATGTTTAGTTAAATGCTTTGCCCAAGGACACAGCAAGCGAACTTGCGGGCTTGTTCTCCCCAACATCCCGTAAATGTCGATCACCAAGCAGGGAAGCTGTGGGTACCATTTTTTAAAGTCTTTTGGTATGACTCGACAAGGGAAATAAGTCCCAGGTCCACCGACTGCGACACAGGCGTTTTGACATCTGCACCATCGCGCCCATTAGCAGCGAGACTTAAGTAGTAGCAGCAAGACTTATATTGCTAAATTCAAAGCGTTAATGCGAATCGTTAATTTCTTTCAGAAAAGATCCAATTGATATTTCCATCATTTAAATTTGTTTTTGTGTTTGTTGCTTTTATCGTTATTTTTTGATTCTCGTCACTAACTTTGCCAACTGTCTCAAACCTCTTTGCAGCAAAACAAATTTGACCCACAAACAAATGTTTTGAAACGCTTGAGTTATTGCAAGGAAATAAAATGCAAGATTTTAATCAAAACAAGGCTTTAATTTTTTTTGGATGGCGTCACTTTTTCATTGTTAGCGCCACTAATGGTGGAATCAACTGTACAGTAATTTGTGCTAACGCTGATGGGGACATTGTGTTTTGTCAACGTGTACATCACTAGCTTTGAGTTGTTCCACTCTTTAGAAAGGCACTTTACGGCAGTTTTCCTTGCTTGTTTGCAAGCTTGTTGTGGAAATGGATTGTGCCTGAAGTTCTGGCAAATCCAAAGCGGATTCAAACCAGGGATGTGGAAGCGGTTATTTTTCAACAGCTTCTGCTTCCACACCTATCGCTTCCACTAACCAAAAACGAGAAAACGACCGTTGACACCTTTTTTACTTTTGTGGGTTTGTGCCTGTCTTCTCCTACACTTCATCATTTTGAGGGGACAAAAACCTTCATATATTGCTATTACCTTACCTGCTTCGCTTGAGCTTATTATTTCGAACTAGGCTACTCTGTGTTTGTTTTTTCTTAGATATTAGAACCAGGGATGTGGAAGCGGAAGCGGTGGAAGCGGTGCTTTTTCTGTGGAAGCGGAAGCGGAAGCGCGAAAAATCCACCGCTTCCGCTTCCACATAGGAGAAAAAAATGGAGAGAGAAAAGAAATTGGTTCTGCTATCCTTTGTAGAAGAACAAATAAGGGGAGCATACGCATTAAGAAATGAGAGTGAGGAGGAGGCGTTTAGAGAGATGTTGACCTCTACATAATTAAAGTAGGGGCCCAAGCAAAGGAAGAGAGGAGGTAGAAAGCTCAGAGATGAATAAGCCCTGCTTGACGAAAATGATGACGCCGCCGCTAGCGTCTGTGACATCAGTAGAAAAAATACCAGATCAGGAGTGAGTACCATGGGATCGCAGAGCAGAGAATCCAGGAATTTAAGATTACATTCCTGGATATAAATAAGGTCAACGGAATGAAACGAATTAAAGTGTAGTAGTTTAGTGCTCTTGAATTGGAGACCCCCAGCATTCCATTGAAGAATCCTGAGGGAGTTAGGAAGGGGAAGAGAAAGCTGGGGGTAAAGAGAAACAGCCAGGAGCATGAGGCGGTGGTGAGGGTGCAGAGGGAGAAGATACAAAGTGGGAGAAAAAAGGATAGGTTTTAAGGTGAGGGTGGAGTACGAATGCTGCATTAGCAGAAGGGGGCCAGATTGAGCAGTGAAGGTATACCACCTGGAGGAGTCCAAGGAGGAAGTCACAGTGCTGGTAGATGTAAAATCTCCAAAAAAGCAGGGAGGGAAGCTACAGAAGTGAGAGCTGCCAAGAGTTCTGAATCTACAAAAGGAGAGTATAGTGAGCACTTTAAATGAACTTAATTAGAGCATGTGGAGCATTGCAATGACCTACCCCGCCAGGTCACATTTCCAGCGCACACTGAAAAGGAAAATGCAAGGCAAGGGTTAGGATGAACGTTGTCGCTCATCAGGAGAAGGAGAAGAATGAGAAGACGGGAAGAGAAACGCAGAAGTAGGGAGAAGACAAGCCGATTTTAAAGAGGCTGCGTGCTACCCTTCTGCGGTCGTTCAGGGGGCTGCACGGGGAAAAAATGGTTTGTGTGAGGGGAGTGCCCGGGGTAACTGGGACACTCGGGAAGGCCAACAGTCATTTTGGCCCAACCCACACGGGGTCGGGGACCGTACCACCACGTTGAGGCGGCTGTTGATTGGTGCAGTTCAATTTTGCTCGCTTTATATGTACATACTATATATACGATAGAAATTTTGCGCTTCACTATCCAAAAAGATCGGAGTCAATATGTGTTTTGAGGACGGACAGAAGGTCCACAATGATGATTAATATAGCCGCCGTTTGCTTATTGTTGCGGCTATAGGAATTTGATGTGACTTTTGGAGCCTCACACGGGTTTTGTTGTTCTAATTTTTATTTTGTTCGAACTTGCACAGTTTTCTAAAAATAAAATACACAATTTTCAACACAATTAAATAAATACGATACAATTACGAAGAATTTAAACGTTGAATTCACTTACCGGCAGTTCCGGCAGTCACTTGGGGAAATTGGCTTTTATTTCGTCACACCAGCGTCAACTAGCAACCACATAACTTGACTTCGCACTACTTCCAATTGAACGTTGCTCAACTCCATACACCAAAAAACTAATTTTAACAAAGGCCGATTAAACCGTTGAAAACGTGTGCAAACTAAAGCGAAAGAGAACAAAGGCGAACTTATCTTGGGGCGATTGGTTAATTTTACTGCATGGATAGTTTTCGATTTGTTGATACAAGATTTTTGGAAAGGGGTTCGAATTCTGTATAAGCAACTTTTAGTTTAGTTTAATTTGGCGCTTACAATTAGAGTTAACGTTAAAGTCAGAGTTAGTTGAGGATAGAGAGAGAAAATCAACGCTATACGGTGTAATTTGTTGTTGTGACGACAGGTTATTGTCGAGCAGTGGCGACTCGTGCCTATGGGATGCAGAGCTGCAGCCCCCCATGCGTTTTTGTGATCTGTTTTTTTCGAATTTTTGATAATGTTAATATTTCTCATAATGTCATATTTCATAACTTATTTACCAATGCACCAGTTTATGTTGCTGAAAAGACTAATTTTCCCATATTGCTATTTGCTAGCACTAAACTAAGTGAACGTGCGACATAGGGATTCTATGTGACATAATAATTGTGCGTAGGACGGGCTGCAGCTGCAGCGCCCGAGACTGTAATTTTGTAAAGCGATTTAGTTGCTTCATAAATGGTTTAAAGTTTTAGTTTCTGTGTGACATAGCAAAATTTGTTGCCCCTGCAAGTATTGTCAACATTACTAAGCCAAATTTTTTTGTATAACTGAATATTTCTAATTTTTGAACACCGCTCGTCAAGCTGCAAAAGATAGCAGCAGGAAGGGCAAAATCAGTAGCGCCCAGACGCATAACGTACAATATATGCATTGCTTTCATGGTCACTTGATTCTTGTCACTTTTCTTGCGACGTAGCAATTCCCGCTAAGCTTGCTGATGTTGTAGCTCTAAAGCAGGGCTAGTTGCTGTAATTAGTTAGATTGTAGGTAAGCAAGTTCAAATGTTGCTATACAGTTGTATCATTTAATGAATTAGGCAAATACGTTCGTAAATTGGAAGTAAGAAAACTTATCTAAAGGCGAGAAAGTTGTTTAACTTATTTTTTCTCTTCTACCAGTCAAAAAGTCGTAAAATTTTTGCTTTGTCATTTGGATATCAGACTACCGCAACTACGTGGGGGAATATTGCTGCTGCATGCGACTAACCAAGAGTGGCTGAACTCTTACAACTCCCCTTAGATTGAACCCGCATAACCGGTAAAAACGAGGGATAGGGGGCGAGGCATCCTACCTTGTTTTCGAGTGGGGCAAAAGCATTGATTTCGTCAAGCCGCCAAAATTTATTTTGCGTATTTTACAAAAATTTCATTTAAACACCACACGCCCGACTGCCCGCTTTATGACAGTCCCAGGCTACGTAGATTCTGACGACTTGGTTTGGAGGCGTCGATGGTTTGATTCCACCAGCGTCACTGCTCGCACTTTTAACGTTCGTCGATGCGTTGTTATGGTTCGTGATACCTCATCGCTCAAACCCGAAACCGCAACTACTCGTTGCTTACTCACGCTTCGCATCCACCTGCAGTGCAGGGGGCAAAGTTAATCTCTAATTCAAGGCGCACAACGCCCCCTCCGAGGGCTCTGCGCTGGGTGGAACGAATCCTTGTTGATGAGGCCAAAAGGCCAATATCTGAGTCCAGGTATGGTCCCGCCTATTTTGCTATACTAACGTTGTTCGGATCGTGACTTTTCGTGAAAACCAATTTTTGCCTGGAGGTATGTTGCGTCGTGTCTGGTTCCTGTGGGCTTCGAATCCGGATCTTTCGAGCTGCTTTTCCGTGCATGCCGAGACATGCTATCGTGTAATCACCTACTGTCATGAATGCCTTAAAAAAACACATTTAGTATATATCATTGGAAGGTTTTTCTATGCCTAATTAGCTTTTGTGTGATCAATTTTATATAAGGATACCAGTTTTAGTTCATATTTGCGCGGTTAGCAGTAACGTCAAAGGGAATCCTGGTTCAAAAGTAAATGGTACGTTGTGTTGGATTGTTTGGGTTTGTTGCGTATACAGTCCAATGTTGGATATCGGGCTAGCCAGGAGCCACGAAGAGTATCTTACATTGGCAAGATCCCTAGTGATGTTATGCATCTTCATTACCCGTATTTTAGGGATGGTTCCGCCTATTTTGCCATACTAATGTTGTTTTAATCGTGACTTTTTGTAAAAACTAAAAAATATATATACATATATTGCTCATGTCCAAGGATGCTGAAAGAAATTTTGCAAGTCGTCGAATTAACCAGTTATAAGTTCAAGTGCGATAAATTCGTACGACTTGCACTTGTTCATGTGCTTCACTCTTCAGGCTATTCCTTAGCTTGATGATATGTGCGAGACTTTGTATTTGTTCTATTTTCTTTGTAGATCACAAAATATTAAAACAAATTAGAATTACTACTCTGTGCACTAAATTAGTCTACCGCAATCCATAATATTCAGCCAAAGCAATGCCTGATTGAATACAATTATACAACTAATATAGCGCAGAGTTTCGGAAAATTCGCACATTTATAGCTAAACAACGGCAAATAAACTGCCTACAAAAAGTGCAAAAAAATTAAAAAATGACTTGCAGCCCCACCAGCAAATTCAATCACGAGCCGCCACTGTTGTCGAGAGCTGTAATATGTAATCATACGGCTTACATCTGAGAAGCATTAGGTTAACTGTTGTAAAAGTAGTTGTAAGTAGTGAAGGAACTTGTAATAACTGTCTATTTGTTGAAGTGTTTAATTATTTTTTGAATTGTAGTAGCGAAATATTTGATTTTGTTACAAGCAATTCCTGATTTCTAAATTTTTGTTAGTGGGAGTTCCGTGACAAACGCGAAAGTACATTAGGGGCTCCGCGATGACAAAAAGAGTGAAAAGCACTGTTCTACATTCAACACGAGTTCTGATACCTAAGAAAAACAAACTCAGAGTAGTTCTAAACAATAAGCTCAAGCGAAGTAGGTAAAGTAATAGCAATAAATGAAGGTTTTTGTTTTCTCAAAATGATGAAGTGTAGAAGAAGGCAGGCTACAGACCCACAAAAGTTAGAAAAAACTGTCAACGGTCGTTTTTTCGTTTTTTGTTAGTGGTAGCGGAAGCGATAGGTGTGGAAGCGGAAGCGATTGAAAAATAACCGCTTCCACATCCCTAATTAGAACTCATGTTGAATGTAGAACAGTGCTTTTCAACCTTTTTTGTCATCGCAGAACCCTTGATGTACTTTCGCGTTTGTCACGGAACCCCCACTAACAAAAATTTAGAAATCAGGAATTGCTTGTAACAAAATCAAATATTTCGCTACTACAATTCAAAAAATAATTAAACACTTCAACAAATAGACAGTTATTACAAGTTCCTTCACTACTTACAACTACTTTTACAACAGTTAACCTAATGCTTCTCAGATCTAAACCGTATGACCACATATTACAGCTCTCGACAATAACCTGTCGTCACAACAACAAATTAAACCGTATAGCGCTAATTTTCCCTCTCTATCCTCAACTAACTCTGACTTTGAGTTAACTTTAACTCTAATCATCATTACGGACCTTCTGTCCGTCCCTGAAACACGCATTGACTCCGATCTTTTTGGATAGCGAAGTGCGAAATTTTTGTCCTATATATAGTATATACATGTAAAGCGAGCAAAATTGAACTGCACCAATTAACAGCCGCCTCAACGTGGTGGTACGGTCCCCAACCCCGTTTGGGTTCGGTCGAAATGGCTGTTGGCCTTCCCGAGTGTCCCAGTTACCCCGGGCACTCCCCTCACACAAACCATTTTTCGCCGTGCAGCCCCCTGAACGACCGCAGAAGGGTAGCACGCAGCCTCTTTAAAATCGGCTTGTCTTCTCCCTACTTCTGCATTTCTCTTGCCCGTCTTCTCATTCTTCTCCTTCTCCTGATGAGCGACAACGTTCATCCTAACCTTTGTTTAGTCTTTCCCTTTTCAGTGTGCGCTGGAAATGTGACCTGGCGGAGTAGGTTATTTCATTTGTTTAGTGTGATTTTCTTTTTCTGAAAATGCAAAAATTAATATCACATCATTACTATGACATCACTGATGACGTCGTAGCTAATATTTTTCTGTTATTTTAGCGGTTTTTCGCCACTTTCAAGCATGAGAACAATCTTCCTCTTTTTCTTTTGGCTTATTCCCGATTAGGGGTCGCCACAGCATATACCTGCATTTTTATGACAAAGCAGATGCCTTTCCTGCCACCAACCCTCTCTTTGGAGCAGTGGTTCCCAACCATTGTAATGAACCACACCCCTAAAATATCTTGATATATTCTTGCACCCCTAAAGTATTTTAACATGTGACGAATTCATAACATGTACGGGCCAAGATGTGGGCCAATTTCGAAGTCTCGGTTGAAATTGCATGAGTTGACATGTTTTTTTTAGATCGACACAAAAATCTGAATGATCATCTCCCACCCCTGGTTGGGAACCCCTGCTCTAACCACTACATCATCGCATCGGTAAAGCATGAGAACAATAGAAACGTGAAACAAATCACAGCTACATCAACAAAAGTGTATTGCATTAAAAGTTATAAATTGAAATTCAAGAGAAACAAACAATTAAAAGTTATGAATGCTGAATATAGCTGACAAAAATAGTGATTTCAAGTTTTGAGAAATATGGAAGCTTAAGAAAAACATTGAATTATTTTGATTAAAACCACAGAAGTACAGATTATCAAGATATAGAAATAGAGTATATGCATTTAACATGATGACGAGATAACTTGTCACTCCCATAATATCAAGATACCGTATCTATCGAATACAACGTGGTGAGAACTTGCCATGACGAGATATCTCGTCATAGGCACTGAACTGGCAAATTAAAAAATACTAGCTGAACTACAATTAAAAAAAAGCAGTGGTTTGAGTAAAATTCCAATGTCTATCGTAAAAGTGACACCAGAAAATACTTTGCATGTATCAACTTAAATTTTAGTCTTTTCTTGGTCCAAGGCAAGTTTATCAACGCATTTAACCCTCATACAGTTATTGGGGTCAAAACTGAACCCAAGACAAGTTAATTTGTAATAACTCTTTCTATTCTTGGTTGATCAAGTTGTGCACTCTTGAAATTTTCAATCAGGCTGTATTTGTACAAATGAGAATAGTGTTCCCCTCAAAACGCTAATTTTCTTTTTTTTATTATGCTTTCAAAAAATATACCATAAACATTAATTGGGGTCAAAATTGACCCCAATATGTGATATTATGTTATTTCTTATACTGTATTCTTCTGCTGTTTCATTTCATGTTGTTTTGATAACTGCCTAATTATTTTCTCTTTTCTCAGCAATTTTTTTAGGTCTTTTAGAAAAAACAATGGCTGAGAGAAATAGAAACGTATTTTCTAGAATGATCATTGTTTACCTATCAGAATTTTTGTTGCTGCCTTTTTTTAACTAGTTCCTTATATGAACTAGTTTCTTATTCCTGTTTTATGTATGTGAATTGAAGTCCTTGCTCGTACAAAATTTCATTGCAAGTTTGTTCTTGTTGTGTTCAAGAACTGTTCAAGTTTCTTGGTATAGACTTGTTTTTTTATACTTAGCAGAATTGGTGTGGTCGATTGATTCAGTTTAGCGCTTATTGCATTTAACCTCTGAGTAACCAACTTTTTTACCCAATGGGATTCTATAAACCACATGCAGTTTAGATTCACGTAACAACACGCTTGTGAATCAAAATACCTAAAACATCAACTTAGATCAAGTTCTAATCCTATCACAAATCACACTTGTGCTTAAATTCCTTACAAATTCACTAAAGATTATTTGAGGAGAAAAATTGGCCTATGTTATTTTTTATGTTTGAATATTGACACTGTACAAAAATTATACAAAAAGAATTGCTTTGATATTCTTACAGCTTTTTTGCTTGATATTTGTAACAAGAGAAACATTTAGCATTGCTTAAAATTATGATTAAAGCAATTTTAAGCATGGAGTCAAATGTGACCCCAATCAACTTCAACGTCACCAAACGTAATCAACGTATGAGGTTCAAAAAAGCACAAGTAATACCTGTGCACAAAAAAGGACACAAAACCCATGTAAATAACTATGGGCCAATCAGTTTGCTTTCTATGATGTCTAAGATTTTGGAGAAAATTGTGTATAAAAAGCTATTTTCTTTTTTTTGTATTGTTCATATTTATCCTCCATTCACGAGAAAGCGAATTGTATCGCTATATTTTGGACGGGGAGTCCGCACTCGCTTGGGAGTTGCCATTTCCGATATGTCCGGGCCATCTGTCTGCCACATAAAGGCGGGGGCGTCCCGTTAAGTGCCTTGCCCAAGGACACAGCAAGCGAACTTGCCGGCTTGTTCTCCACAATCTCCCATAGATGCCGAGCGCCAAGCAGGGAAGCTGTGGGTACCATTTTTTAAAGTCTTTTGGTATGACTCGACAAGGGGAATGAACCCCAGGTCTATGGACTGCGAAGCAGACGCTCTAACCACTACACCATCGCGCTTTTTAAAATTGTTTAAGCTTCTTCTACCAACACCAACTTGGATTCAAAACAAAACATTCTACAATGCTCTTACTATTATGATTGAAAACATTACAAGAGCGTTGGTAGATAAAAAAATATATTATAGCGTTTTGAAGATCATTCTGATGCTCTTAATACCACTGACAATAGCATCTTACTCCTTAAATTATATCATCATGGAATTAAAGGATTACCCTACGATTGGTTTAGAAGTTATTCAAGTCCTTGTTCTATGCAAACAGAAGCAAATGGAAAATCTTCATCTCCTCTGCTAGTTAATTTGGGTGTTCCTTAAGGCTCAAATATAGACCCGTTACTATTTTTGATATATGCTAACTACCTTCCCAATTGCATGAATACCAACCAAGCTATGATGTTTGCGCATGACATGAATTAATTTTTTATGGTGATTTGCACAGTAAACTGTTTGAAAAGATGAATGAGCAATTAGAGAGAGAGAGAGAGAGAGAGAGAGAGAGAGAGAGAGAGAGAGAGATCCAGTTTTTAAAATCCGGCTTTGTCCGCGTTAACGCAGGTGGCCGGATTCACCTTGTCTTTCTCGACAGTTCGTAAACACCATTACGTCACTTCACTCTGTCAATGGTATCCTTTCTTTTGAGTCCAAATCTGATTAGTACGCTCCTCCACTTGTCTCTTCCACGTCATATTCGGCCGCCCACGCCCTCTTCTTCCTGCCACTTCAATTACAAAAGTCGATTCTTGCCTTACTGCAAATAGATTAGCTTTAAAGTTTAAACACTAAATACACATCATTTAAACCCCCCAATAGCAAGCCTCCCCCTTCTAAACTCAAAATCAACATAAACAACTCTACAATAGAAAGAGTAACGTTAGTTTTCTTTTTAGTCATCATTATTCACGAACATCTAACATGGAAGCCACACATGGAATTGCTGCTAAATAAACTTTGGATTAGCTATGACGCAATAAAAAAAATTAAACGCTATCTTAATCTCCAATCATTCCAAATGCTTTACTACAGCATGCTTCAAAGTCACTTTCAATATTGTATTTCATCATGGTCCTTCAGTAATAAAACATTGATTCACAAACTTTAAACCACAACAAATAAAATATTTCGGTTAGCATTTAAGAAAAAAAATGACAAAGATATCACAAAATTTTAAGAATAATATAATATTTTTACAATTGAGTAAACAGCGCAACTAGACTTACCTAAATTTATGCATCAGTATTTTCATAATAAGCTCCCAGGTGCATTTACAGATTTTTTCAACAAGATCTCCAAAATAGCAACATTTGCAGATCACGATCAAAAGCACCATGGTTTCTACAATTTTACAGAATAAAATTAATCCAGCAATTCCTCAAATATACCAGTCCTGTGCAATGGAATAGAATTTCCGCCGCACTCAGACAAACCAAATCAATAAAATCTTTTGTTTAATAACTCAAGCAGTTCCTTATTGCTCTCTAATTGCTGGTGGATCAAAAAGGATGCTTTTATAAAAACATTGTGCTTCGTTTTCTTCGGTTTTTTGTCTTCAAGACTAAGAAGTCGAAAAGATGAAGTAAGAATTCCATAACCAAAAAAAAATGAAACAAGAAGAAACCTGCGTAAACCAAACTAAAACATTTTTCTGTTCTAGCGTTGGTCTGATGCTGGCTTTGGTAATGGTGAAACTTGGTCCTTGGTGTACGACTTGAAACTGAAATCGACGATAGGGCTTTTTGCATTAAGATACAAAGAAGCTATCTCTTAACTGTCGTTACTGTCAGGTCACCCTTGGCCAAGGTGTAAAACCTGTCAACCTCCCGCATTAGAATTACAAATTTGCTACTGCAGACAACACATCATTTTTCATGTTTATGTGACATTTTCTACATACGTCGTATATATGCGTTTTTTTCTATCCATCTGTTAAGTGTGCGTTTTTTTGTTTTGTAGGTGTTTTGTTCTTTTATTTCCGTTCGTGTTAATACAGGGGCAATAGCCATGCATCTAGTTCAAATTTGATTTGGTTGCAATAAATTTAATCATTCATGTTTTAACGTATATCGTTTTGGCAATCTACTTCTATTTTTCTTCTGCTGCTGTTTAATTTTGGTTTTCTATTTTGATGTTTTGGACGAAAATAAAAGTTGATAATAATAATAGCCTAATAACTTACAGTGCTGGTAGTAATTGTCAGATGATGGTTGATTTTTCCAATGTACCCAACAGGTATATAAATGGTATGGAGTTATTTTTGAAAGAAGAATGAATGATGTTTGGATGGTGATTTTCTTAAAGCCAATTTTTTGGCGAATTGACCCATCATACCGAAGTTCGCCTCGCCAATTAAAAGAGCTAGTCTCAACCAAACTTCTTTTGATTAAATTTATTTGTTTCTGAGTAACAAACTAGCATCAATTCACTCCAATATTTAATTAATTTCACATTAGTTATCAAAATAACCTGTAGAGTTGATCTTCTTCCTATATCTTTCCAGCATAAATTATGGCACAGCAGCAGTAATTACAAGTTTTGGTCAAGTCACTAAAGCCCCTCAAGTCACTTTTTTACTTAATTGCGTCATTTGGCTCTGGTTTTAATATAAAATTACAACAAAAAATATAATCCAATTGTCCAACGAGAAAAAGTAGTTTAGACCAACCGTCGGCAATACGCAATGTTATTTTGGTCTAGATCGGTAGATATCACATTATTTGACGTCTAGCATTCTTTGTAAGAAAAAGAAAAAAAGTTGATTTTCACTCCCTTTTTGTCATAAACTGTGAGACCCGGAAAGGATTCCAAGTTTTACCCCAAAATCAAGAAATTGCTCTTAAAAAATTTCTTTAACCTTACTTTACAAAGTATTATTTAAACGAAATAGTCATCAACTTAAATTGAGGTAATCTCTTGTAAACACTAATGCTTTCTAAAAATAAAATCACCCCCTAAAATGGTGTCTCCTGAGGCATACTTTCTTCTATAGCCACCCCACTGCATTCACCATACAAGCAAATCTTTTAACTTGTTTGCTACGTAAATAAAGCTATAAATTCGCGGAGTTTTTGCAACTTTAAAAATCTCTTTTCACCCCCTATTTGGTGCGAGCATTCCCTATTAAGAATCACCATTCTAGAGAGATGAATGACAAAGATGCTTAAAAAATAAATTTACTTTCTACTGTTACTAATAAAGTAGTTCAATCCTTTGTGGTCCAACTAACCGTCTGGAATGCAAAAACAATTTGTTTTTTTTTGCTCCAAACTCATGTCACGCATGTATTTAGTTTATTGCCTTTTTAAGAAGTTCAAACCGTATGTAACAAATACAAGGAAAGATTTTTTATCGATTTCAACTTTAATTGATTAGTTGAAATACCTAATCAAATTTAAGTCCAAATCGATAACAAATCAACATTTACATAAACATCTTTCAAAAAACCAAGAAAAATAATTCGGACTTAGACTGACCGAAATAGTAAATTCAATTGAACTGCAAAGGGTTTATCTCAACTATTTTTTACTTTTACTCAAAGTAAATATATTCATCATCATATTTTCTACTTGTATTTGAGTATCTTTTTAAATGAGGAACAATACCGCTACTCAAGTAGATTGTTTGGTTACTTTGACCACCTCTGTATATAATATTAGGATAAATACCGGTATAGCACCTAGTCGTGAAATAGACTGCGATACCATTAATGGCATAATTCTGTTGACTAATCTGCAAACAGAGAATATTTTGGCGGCCAACCCCAACTATGGTCTTGGTGCTTATTAGTTATTAGTTTGGATACTTATTAAAAGCTTGTAAAACCGTAAACTTTTTGAGGTAATTGCGATTAAAGACGCAGTTAATCAAAACCAAAATTTGAGAAAAATAAAAAAGGTAACATCCTTGACCTTAGGTGTGAAATCTCACAGTTGAAATAAAAATTTTGCTCAAAAATAAAATGTTGAATCTACCTCTGCCGGGACCAAGGGCAACTTGTTTTAGGTGGCCCAAAAACCTATGCATCCAAGAACTGAAAATACAAATATAATTAGGAAAGAGATCGCACCAAGTCGCCAAATAGCCTATTTTTGTAATCGTAAAAACGAATTGTATTTGGCGCCCAGCTCTGACTCTTTCCTTCGTAGTCTTGCTGGTATCTTTTGAAAGAAATTAAATAAAAAGAGGACAGATATGAATTTGCAAAATGATCGGCCAGTCAGTGGCACACTGCGTTTTTTGCATTCTTCACCTACTAAACCCAGGCATAACAATTCCTTCCAATCGTAAATCACAAAAAAAAAGCTTAGTCGCACAAAATCGAGTTTTATTGAAAAATAATAATTTTTCAAACAAATTGACCAAAGAAATTTACAAAGATATATTTATTTTAGTCCAGAGTGAACCTTTAATGATGAGACTCACAATTGTAGGAAAAAAGCATCTCTGATATGTTCGAAGATCTTCACGCTTCTAAAAGTCGATTGTTCCTTTTTAGTTTTCTGGGACGAAATGACCGTAACGGCCCTGAAAGCGCATTCAACTGTAAATGTAAGTTAGTTAGAAATGGGCATGGCAGAAGTAACCGGCGCGATGGCGTAGTGGTTAGAACGTCCGCTTTGCACTCGGTAGACCTGTGGTTTATTTCCCTGTTCGAGTAATAGCAAAAGACTTTAAAAAAATGGCATTTACAGCTTCCCTGCTTGGTGCTTAGCAAAATAGGGATAGTGTGGAGAACAAGCCGGCAAGCTTTCTTGTTGTGTCCTTGGGCAAGGCACTTCATGGGATTCCTCCATCTTTATGTGGCAGACAGGTGGTGGGGCCAAGCAGTCTACCCGTCGTCGTGCCCCCAATCTAACTGAAGACTTGCAAACCGAAGGTGAGCACTAACGCAGTGTAACCTATATTTATACATCTTCCTGCATAATGCTCACAACAAATAGCTCAAACGACGAAGAAGATGGCAGAAGTGTTTTCTCGGGTACCAAAGCTAATTTGGCGTACTTCGCACTCACATGCGAATACTAACTCATCAAATGGTTTTCAGACTAATGGGTTTGTTTTGCGCTGCTTAAAATTGAATGTGTAGGCCTACTAGTAAAACCTTTCTGTAATTTACATTTTCGACTGAGAACGCTTTGGAAATAAGCAATTGTCTGAGAGCTTGCGTAAAATGTGTTTCTCGTGACGCATGATTTCAAAATCACGGAATTTTTCTGATTAAAATGCTTTGAAATTTTGATTTTATGTTGGCTATGGCAGGGCCGGGTGTCAAACTCGTGGGCTTCTGGGGGCCACATTGCATGTCGGCAATCGTGCCAAGGGCCGCATGATGTTTTTCGATTTGGAGATTACCACTTCTTTGAGCAACGGTTTCTGAAATGCAGCCCGCAGCGAGCTCGATCTCCAAAAAAAGGTCATTACCTCTCCAGCATCTCCACACCCCTCTTCAGGTATCGTTTATTAGACATCGAGTTCTTGATGCCTGAAGAGGGGCGATGATGTGGAGATGCCGGAGAGGTAATGACCTTTTTTTTGGAGATCGAGCTCGCTGCGGGCTGCATTACAGAAACCGTTGCCCGAAGAAGCGGTGATCGTCTCGCGGGCCGCATTGAAAGAGTACGAGGGCCGCGAGTTTGACACCCCAGGGGTAAGATGTTTCTGGTTTATAAAGATTTCACAACTTCAAGAATTGTGCAAAACCATGCAGGACTATAATCGGAGGTGTGGTAGATATCATGGTGTTTGCAATATGATGCTTTTTATATGCTTATTGTCGCTTATGATAGCGTTAAGAGGAGGCTCTTGAAAGAACCAAGAGATTCTAGCTTGGAATTAATGAAGAGGGCTCGGCACCAGTTTAAGAACGCAAATTTCTCGAGTTTCCCCTCGGTCTCTGCTGTTGTGTTCTCCCCCATAAAATAGATACCACCGCAAAATGCTGCGAACCGATGCTAGTAGGCTGCCATCTAAATCCCCCAATAAAACTCGCTGCCAATTTTATATCAGTTAACCAAGTTTTAGTTTATTCTTACGAGAAAACGGCCCAACTACTTTAGTCTCTGCCATGGTTTGTGCTTTCACGTTCCAATGTGATTGGAAGTTCATTTTATTTAGCTCTTCTGGTAATGATAACGTTTATTAAAGTTAATACAAGTTCTTACCCAACATGCAAAAAGCTTCAACATTCGTCAATGTTTCTGCTGTTCTTTATCATGACTAGTTGCGAGTTGCTACCAAAACGGGACTCTGGAATAGACCGTTGGCGCTATGTTAATCACAACTAATGGTTTGAGGTTGAGGACTGAAGAAAACAAAAAATTGGACGAGTAAAACGTATTTTGCTACCTAAAGTTATTTGTTGTCAGTGTATGTTGCTGTGATTAGCCTAGAATGAAGCTTCTTATTATTGTAGGCTTAATTCACTGCAGTCTGCGTAAAATGACCTTTAGTTGTTCTTTGTTTTGGTCAACTTATAGCAATCGTTGTACTGTTAAGTTTGAAATATTGGCTGTTTTGGACTTGGTAGTTCCATTGACTAACCAGGCAGGCTGAGGCTGACAAATTCTCAACAATTAAGCAGTGTACGATTATAGCTTATTACATGTATTAGGAGTTTAACACTAGAATTACCAGGATTTCTCGATACCTAGAATTACCACTGTGTCCTATATAACACCATCAGTAATGGGGCATTTTTTCTGTGTAACTGTTGGTGCTTTAATCATTATTATGCATTCTACATAAAGGCAGTTTCCAAAGAACACATTTGCATTCAATTTGTATTGTAGAAAACCGATTTTGAACACTTTTTGTTTTCAATAATTGTACTCAGCATCATCATCATTGCTGCCATGCTGAACTACTAAAGTGCCTGAAATGTAAACATGAAAGATTTGCTCTAGTGATTTTACAAATGTTATTGATTAGAAAAACTACATTTGCTCTGAGGAAGAAAACAAGATAATCTAATGATTACTCAGCTGCGACAGGCAGCTATTGAAAACAAAAGAGATTTAAACTCGAAAAGAGTCAAAATTAAGGGTAATAGGCCAATACGTAAGTGTACAATGCTTTCTGGTGTCCTCTGGGACATTGTGGTAATTCTGGGTGAAAAATTAAAAAAACGCAATAATTCTTTAAACAAATATCCTGAGAATTCGTGCAACTCGGCAACATTCAGTAAAGTAAATTTCATTGAAAGTCAAGGAATTTCAGAACAAAAGCTCTTAATCCAAAGCAGGAATTGAAAATAAAGGAAGACCTGGTGTCCTGTAGGACACCTTGGTAATTTTAGTGTTAAGGTTGTAAACATGCATAGGAATGACACTTAAATTTTTTCAGTTTAGAGGTACTGGTCCACATTCTTTCATGTGTATGAGATCATGGTCTATTCAGCTATTTAGTCTTTGATAGCCTGGGCCACCGCCACTAGTAGATGGTTTGATTCCACCACCTGTGTGCCACATAAAGATTGAGGTATCTTGTATAGTGCTGTACCTACCCTAGGACACCAACTAACAACCTTGTTTGCTTTTCTTCAGACTATTTCTTTCCTCCTGAGTGTCAAGCAGGTACTTTTAAGCTGTGTATACCTTTTTAAAATCTTCAGAATGAATTTAGAGCTAGTACACTGATGTTAATATTACAACGTCAAAGACAATTTACTGCGTAGATACCAGTAGCAGTTAAAAAGTACTTGCTGTTATATTATGAATTACCATGAAAGTAATGTTCAATCTATAGTAGTATTGCATACCTCTTTGACTTTGCATGAAGAGTACTTTTTGGCTCAAGAGGTTTTCTTGATACAAAGTCAAATTGCTTTCTTTGGTTTTTAATGTCTCTTTACCAATGTAGTCTTTCATTGGCTCTTTACCAGCTTGTACACTGTGATTTTACAAGGTATTTTAATTTTGCTTTTTAGGCCGTGGCTGTTTTGTCCTCAACACTTTTTTACCTTTGGAATTTATATTAGGCAGTGGCTATTTCGCCGTCGACGGCAATTTGCCCTTGGAATCTATTTTGCCGTAATCATTCACATGTGCTTATATAGCTGTATTTGGTATAATTACGCCAGTGACACTGTGGTGTAGTGGATAGTGCGCTGGTCTTGAGGTACCATGGTTGCAGGTTTGACTCTCAGCTGACAGGGCATTAAAAGAAAGGCAGTGTACACCAAAGGGGAAGGCCTGGTATGTAAATGTATGGGGCAGTGTACACTGGAAGGGAGTGCACAGGGTTGGGGATAGAGACCTGGGGGTGCAAAATTTTTTTAATTGGTTTTTAAAATTGACCAATCAGAAACGACAAAAAGTCACATGTTTAGTATGTCATTTAGATTGACCAATCACAAATAACTCATGGCAAAATAGTCTCTGAGGGTAAATTGTCGTTGATGGCAAAAAAGCCACTGCCTTTATATTAATGTTGAATGCTTGTGATTGGTCAATTTCCATGATGTAATAAAAATGGGATAACACTAAAATACAGAAAGTTACTGAATTATGGAAATACAGAAACTCTTACTGACATATGGAAAAAACACCATTAAAATTACAGAAATATGAAAATTTATAGAAATTATTGGTTTAACTGGATTTGGTTATATGTTTAGTTTTTGTTGTCTTCGGTAAATTTCTGTAATTTCCTTCTTTAGTTGGCTTTTTAAAATGAATTTCTGTATTTCAATGATTTTACGTTCAATATGGACTTTTCATAAACATTTCCATATTTATTTACCATTTGGCAAGTTAATGCTTCAGTAATTTTTTGGATCCATCAGTATGGATTCTTAAATTGAGCAAATCTGCTGTCACAACTTACCCCATAAATGAGGTAATTTGGGATGGGGTTAAAAAAGTTTAAAAATGTTGAAGATATTTGAGAAAAATGTTGCGACAGTTGAAGATATTAGTTTGATATGACTGTGGGTTGCTTTGCAAATTTATTTCATCCTAGTGCAATAATAATCCATTGCCTAATTAGCACCCACTTTTATTGGTTACATTTCACTCTTGGTGATGTCATTATGTTACATCTGTGTCAGCCAAGCATCACCACATGTGTGGTCAAGCAAAAGTAGCCTTGTTGGAGTTGCAAAAGATTATTCAGAATTAAGCTCAGTTGAAGGAAGTAAATGTCTTTCTTTGAGTGATGTGAAGCATGACTGGATGCATATTAACTTGTTCCCAATTAACCCAGTTTACCCCTCTGCATTGGTGTATTTTGGTGTTGTCCTTAATAATGTGTCTTTTAGATGTTTGTGATTCGTCAATTTCTATGACACATTAAAACATGACTTGACAAAAATTTAATGTTTAGTGTGCACCTTCCTTGCATGTTATTTACCAGCCACCCTTAGTGTACTCTGCTGTTGCGTAATTTAAGAAAAAAAAACATTTGATTGTCTCACATCCTCTGGAGGATTCCACCCCAATTCCTACAAAAAGTAATGGTATTCAGACACAGCGATCTTAGATTAACTTTGTCTATTTCTGGGAATTGGACAGTTTTCTATTGACTGTTTTAAGCCCAGTGCCATATTTTTTAAACTTTGTTAAAAAACTAACTAGTGAATGAATATGTTTGTAACATATTAATTAGTGTGTAGTGTATGCATAGGTACAAGTTTTGGCAGCATGAACTATGCACTAAGTATTAGACATGTTATGAAAAAAACTGCAAGTCGTGTGCTCAGAGCATTAGTATTGTATATAGCTTAATCTAGCCAAGTGGAATTGCTGTTTGCATTAAAGCTGAGTTTATAAACTTTTCCCACTGCAATGACCATTATGGGTAACTGCAAACTCATAAACAGTAACCTGGTACAGTGGTTTCAAGTCTCCCAAACTCTCTGTTGCTCTTGTTAGATTCAATGACTTGATTAATTTTGCATAATTTACTGTCTTAAACATTTGACAAGGTTGTTGTATGCCTATTACAATTGCTTTAGTTTTGTTAGATTGTTTGGTAGAGAAAGATGGGGGAAGGGAATTATTTCAGCCTAGCACAAACAAATACTAACATAGGTAAACTTGAAATAAAGAAGGTGTTTAAAGGACTGGTATCATCTAGAACAGTGATTCTCGTACTTTTCTTGCTAGTGGATCTGTTTTGCTTGTTTAGAATAATGGCAGACCCCCATCAATTTTTAAAACATCAGGAAATTAAAAAATCTTGGTACAATAATTGCTGCAACATTTAAACTAGAGTTTATACATGCTATAAAATTTTCCTACTGATATGTTAGCTGATTTGATCTGATCTAAATTCATTTTTTTGATTATCAACTAAAAACAGCTCGCACACAACAATATGTACTTTGATTATGGCATCTTGCAGAAAAAAACAAATTAGTGTTTAAATGCAGATGTTAAAAAACAAAGAAAAAAGCAAATCATGTGGAAGGCAAATGGTTGATGTAATTTATCTGAAAATGAATGCATAACAAAAAAGAATGAACTTAGTCTATAACTGAAACTAATAAATATTGCACTGACTCCTTGACGATTTCTCATTGACCCCCGTTGGCCTAGACCAGAGGTATAAAAGGGCCACATAAATAAAATGTTTTCCCACAGGGTGCACTGACATTGTTGCCTGGTTTTGGCTTAAAACAAAGATAAAAACTTGTTTTTGAAGATCACCTTTCACAAAGTTCTCGTTTTCCTGTTTTTTCTATTTTAATTGGGGCTACCATCTGCCTTGATCACAAAAAAGCTGGCTGTAAAAAACGATGTTTTTTGCAGTAAATTCAAGATTTTATCATGAGTATAAGGTAAAGACCCTATTTTTTGGAGGCCAATATTTGGACCAGTATAATTCTAAGATATGAATAATTTCTGAGACAAACTCAGCACACAACTCAAAAATAAGCACTTTTTATATTTTCTAAAATGGTATTCTTTAGAATAAGCAGAAATCTTGGGAATAGGTTCAAAACGGTAGTCCTTATTTCAACCCATGATGCTCCCATCAAAAATTGGTTTAATCAACATCTGGTTTGTACACTGTGCCTATTATTTTGCTGGCTGCATTTGGCCCATGGGCCAAATGTTGTGCACTGCTGACCTAGACCATTGACTTAGAATCTACTAAGTTTCTGAATCAAGAAGCTTCCCATATGGTTATAACATCATACAGCAGATGAGAAATACCGTAAATTACAACATAAATCTGTAGGCTACTGAATTTTGCCAAAGATAGGTTGTATTTTTCTAAAATGTTTATTTTAATATTGAAGTTAACAACCATTCCTTTAATACAACTTTCATTTAATGAAGATAGCCTTTAGTAAATGAAATATGAGTTTTTCTGAAGTAAAACTACGGTCTACTCTTTACTGCAGTGGTTTTCAACCAGGGTTCTGCCAGTACAGTCCAGGGGTTCCGCCAGAAGTTACACAAATTTTATTTTAGTTAAATTAAATGCTGTTTTTTTGCATGAGACAATTGAATTATTGCACAGGGATTCCTTGAGTTACTGGAATGTTTTCTTGGGGTTCTGCTCTAGCAAAAAAGTTGAAAACCACTGCTCTACTGTCCGACTTTATGGTTATAAAGCTCTGTAAGATACCATGATCAATTACTGCTATTCTTGTATATACAGTCTACTTTCAATTCTAGTTCAATCATGTTTAGCTACAAATATTCATATCTGCAGACTTTTGTATATGTATACTTTTTTTATTTAGCCATACACTTTAAGTTGGACTGTCATTTATATCACAATTAATGTATCAGTATCACAGTTTTTAAGTTAAGATCTTTAGTTGAATTTTTATTTGAAAATGCTTTACGCAGTTATCCATTCTCAGAACAATTCCAAATTGTCCAGCCTGTAATAATGAGGTAAGAACTTATGCATCTCATCAAACACAACTGTAATGGATAGTTAATGAGACTGCAAAGGGATCGTTTATAGTCTTTGGGTTGGCAGTCACCCATATATACCATTGTTGTTGGTACAAGTTGTAGTTTAAACACAAAATGCAAGGTTTTACACCATTATCTCCTATATACAGGCTAGCCAATAGTTTCCTCTGAGCAGGTTTTTTCAGCAAGTGGGTGATTTATTTGGACACAAGCCAACTTAAATTAAAGGCACTTGTTTCCAAACTACAGCAGGCTTGCTATTATTTTTTCTGATGCATCTCTCTCTCTCTCTCTCTCTCTCATCTCTTATTCAAGGCTTCAAAAATTGCGTTATGCCAAATGCAATAATCTTAAGGTCTACACCCTTTACCAAAAGTAAGAACAGATAACTCTACTTAGGACATAAAATATCCTAGTTTGCATAGCTGTTGCAATGTTTAAATTTACCAAAGTTAAAAACTTATTTACAATAACGTTTTTAGCTACATTATGCTCCAGCACCTAGTATTGTTTGGTGGTGCTCAAGTTGATGAATTCAGCGTTACAGCATCATCATCATAGTGAGAGTCGGTAAAATGCATTGTCTTACTGCACATTTTCAGAGCAGTATAAGAGCTTAAGAACGTCTGGTCTAAGGTGTACTCAATTGCATATATGATTGACGTGAATTCTTTGCTCCTGTCTGAACAAACCTTATGCCTTTGTCTTGCATTTCAAGCATTTAAAAAAACTGATTTAAAGGAGTTATTTAAAGTTTTGTTTGTGTAGTATGAACACAGAAATTCTGGATGCTACTTTACATTTTTATTTGTTATTGAAGCTGAATTGAATGCAAAAGACCTAATTTTTGTCTTAAAGAGATTTTTGGGTTTCTTTTTCCAGGTGCACAAGGAAACTTCATAATAAAGTGTACTTACTGATGCATGTAAGCATTTAGCCTGACGTAGTCAATATTTTTGTGAACAAACTGTCAATTTTTCCAAAAGATAGCAAAATAGTTCTTTGGTCCAATTTTACGAAACGTGTCAAGAAGTTTAATATCCTCAACACACAAATATACACATTTACTGTCAACCAGTGGTTCTCAGCTTTTTTGACTCATGGACAGTTTTTTTGAAGAAGCTCAATGGACCACTTTGCTATGCTTGTGACACATCAAGAACGCCTCCAGTCAAAACCGTATTGCACGTAGTTTGGTGAACTCCAAGCATGTTCAGTATCAGTCCTTAACTGAATAACAATCAATAGACTAATTAAGCAACCCCTCTAAATTTGCACATTCAACCAGACTATTTGTTCTGTTGTACGAGCTAGAAGCTAAGTGAAGACACATAGTTCGAATTACAAATGTTGTTCCAACAAAGCATCATGCCCATTTAGTGCAATATACTTTGTAGAATCAATATAACAGCTTACAGAACTAGTGACTAACTAGATTTTGGTGTTTCTAACACAAGGATTCAAAATTAATTATGACAGCTTCATTCAGTCTTAATCTGATATTTCCACTGCCGTTGATGTGGAATCTGTTTCTTACTGAAAGCATCCAGAACAGAAACCCAGATCCACCACTCATGTTGCAGGGAAGGCAATGATGCTTACTTCCACATGTTGAAAAGCATATGGGTATGAGTCCTTTATTAAGAAGTAGGCAAAATCCTTCATATCTTCTTAAATCCAACAGCGTTTTAGCCAACACAGCACTTCTGTCTCATAATTTTCGAGGTCTACTAACCAGAGTCGATAATCGACCTTCAGAAAATCATGGAATCTTCTCTCAAAATCTTGAGTGAAGACCTTCAAGATGGACAATGCATTTTGATGTAGGATTAGTGGTCTTGAAATTTTCGAGTGCCAATGGATTCTTTTCCTCAAACTGTTTTTTCCAAAAGTTCAGTTTTCCAATGCAACCTTTTAACTTATGAGCACAGGTGACCAAGTGTGATCTTTTACTTTGCAGCTCCAAGTTCAGCAGATTCATTGTTGTGAAGATATCAATGAAGTAGAATATTTTTGATTTTATCTCTGCAGTCTCAAGTCTTTCCAGAATTTGCAGAGCTTAACCAGCTTGTTTTATGTACAGATAGTGTTCGACTTACGACCGCGTTCGGTTCCGAACATCCGGTCGTAAGTCGGAGTGGTCGTAAGTCGAATCTCATATATACATGTATGTATATATGAGGGCAAAAATTATCGTATGTTCTGTATGATACTACGACTGAGCTGCCAGCCTATCGATACAGCTGCCTAGCCTTGCCAGGGAAGCGGTCGTAAAGTCGAGCAGTCGTAAGTCGAGCAGGTTGTAAGTCGAACACTACCTGTAGTTGGAATCAGCCATTTGAGACTTAAAGTTGAGAAAGTTGATCACTTGTTGAGAAAGTTGATAATTTAGCGTCTGAAAAAACACAGCACATGTCATTCTTAAAACTACAAACTCGAAAACCTAAAGAAATGGTCTTAAGCTGTCTATATGTCTCTGTCTAGCGGCAGCCTAGCATTTGGTGGGTGACCCGTCTAAAAATGGTCTGAAAAGCTGAAAAAAACAGGTTAATTAGACACTAATGAAGAAAACAGTGTTGCCATCTAGGTTAGCTACTCAATTGCCTTACAGTTCTTGCATATTTTTTTTAAAGGTTAAAAATGCCGAAAAAGTTTTGTGAAGGATTTATGAAACTCTCTGTGAACCATTTTGAGAATCACTGCTGTAAACTAATAAAACAGCACTGGCACAATGATGAGCACAAGTTTTGTTTCAAATTCATGTATGCTCAATATTATCGGTTCTTCACAAATATTGTAGTTAATTGAAATGTTTCACAAATATTCAATGTTAGCCCCCTTCGCAGCAACATGGCACTTGCAAAACTTGGAATCAAGCTCCTTCCACACTCACTGAGCAGTCTTCAGTAACAGTTTCCAAGGCAGTAGTCCTTTTTTTGACTTAGGTGGTCTAGGCTTGTAGGCACAAAGGGCAAATACACTAGTCCCTAATTTGCAACACAAAACCCCTGAAAAATAAATCACGAAAACTTAGGTTGTTTATGGGTATGCAGTTAAAAGTTGAGGTAACGTCAGCGCAAATTGGAAAATTATCTATACTATACAGTTATATAACTTTGTTCGACATATGCTGTATTTTGCAACCTAGCAACGCTACTTCGCAGCAGCTGTTTCAGAAGTCGCATACAACAAAAATAAATTTTTAGCTGAATCTCCACTCACTTGGTTACAATTTACGGCATATTTTGCTAAACAGTTGTTCTGTAAAGACTTCAAACCAAAGATTTAACTATTCTTTACCTAATTATGTAGAGTCATTATGTTATGTATTTAGTAGCTTGAGCTGCTTGTGGTACTAAATTTTTCTGATTGCATCCGACTTCATTTATCGTCAACACGTGGAAAAAAGAGTAGTATATTGCAGCAAGATTTGGATTTCTTTTTCTATCAAGTAGGTGTTGAATGTGATTTGTTGCTGCCAGCTGTTTGATCGCTGTAATTGCAAAATTGCCTGCTAAATGAAGCTCTAATACTACGTCGCATTTGAATTTTTTTTTATGAATGCATATGAGCTAGCAGTGGGAGTATCTTTTTGTTGCAAATCAGGTTTAAAGATTGCGTCGGAAAGAGATTAGATGCCGTAAATGTAGGTGATCCATACTTTGTATTTTAGGTTTATTAAAAAAGTGACTAAAGTTCGTAAAACGTGAAATTCAATTTTAAATTGCTATGGTCGGCCATTTCAAGCATTTTTTAAACTAGATTATTTTTTTCTTGATCTGTTGCGTAAATGTTTTTCAATTTGGCTATTGATGAATACTTGTGAAATGCCGGTTGAGCAACCAGTGCAGTCAAAAGACTGGCCGGTTGATTTTTTGTCAGAACTTGACTGCGATATTTATATAAATTATTTCGCCACTTGTAGATCATAAAATATATTTTCACTGAAGGTGAACGACTTGCTTGAAGTATTATCAAAACTGATTTTGTTCCAATAAACACTAGTAGACAGTGCGTGCAGCTTGAGGACCGCTTGACCAATTCCCGCCCAGCCAGCTGGTGGTCAAGCGGCCTTGCTTGAAGAGATCTAATAGATCGAAACAGGTCTGTCGGCATCTGTCAATCAAACATTAGTAAGCAATAATAACATATCGGGCCTTATGACGTCAAAGCTTTGAGGTTTACACACTGAATTAAATTTAGAAAGTAAAAATTTGCAGCAATTCAGAAGTCTATGTTATGTTGTAAACATTCAACCAACTTTCAAAACGTTGATTAAAACCAGCTCTTTTCAATTATAAATAAAAATTGAGCGTCATGCTGGCACGTTATGGCAATGTTGACTATTTTATTTTCAGAATATTGTATTGATTTTCGCTTTCACCTTGATATTATATTTGGGGAAGGTAGTGTTAAATAAGCTATTTGTAATTAATTTTCATTTTCCAATTTTTATCTTATTTTTTTGGTGTTTTTTGTGATTTGTTTTTAATTTTAGTTTTTCTAGTTGTTGCTCAGATGATGATGTAAGTAAAGGTCGAAGAGTAAGACTAATGTTAGTTTCATATCTTGTCGTTCTTTTTTGTCATTGTTTTTTTGTATGCACTGGCTTTAAGTCTAAGTATGCATTAAGTTTAGAGGTTATATTTTTCGATTGGTGTTTACGTATGTGTGCATCATTGCAGAACAATTTGACTTTTCTAATTTTGCTAATTAGCAGTTGAGCCTTTTTGCTACATGTAATGCAATTCCGGCTAAAAGCTAAATGTTTAAATGCTCTGGGCAACTTTTGAACTGTTTGCAATCCACAATGGACAAGAAAATTTAAATAATGTAAAAAATACTGGCCGCTTGGTTACTGCTCTTTTATTGCCGACTTTGGGCCTTAACTTTTGGTTAACATATTTGTGACGTCACACCACGTCTTTTGTATTTCGTGCTATGATATCGCAACTGTTTAAACCTAAGGCTTAAACCGTAAAAAGTTGACAGTGGAAAGATCACGGCAGAGATCTCTTGTACAGTTGACTTCGGATATAAGTGATTTTCGCTTATAAGGGATTCTCTCCAAGATCCCAATAATAAATTTCAATGCAATTTCGGTTGGATATAATAGATTATCGAATACAAGGGACAAATTTAGCTGTTCCAGGCGTATCCCTTATATCCAAAGTTGACTGTATTTACTTTGCAGCATCATGCTGCGTAGTAACCTATAGGCCAGTAATTTTTAGGCAAATCGGCGATTTATTCGTGCACAAGTCAACTTCATGTCAAAGCACGTGCTTTAAGACAACAGCAAGTGAACTTTGTAATCAACGTAGATGCGTTTTTTGATGCACCGGTTATCAAAGGTATTGAATCTTGCGCTTCGGCAAAAGTGATGGTCTTTTTTCTTTACAAATCAGCTAGATTCTTAAGTTAGAAGACCTTAATGCTAACCTCATGGCCGAAAATTTTGGGCACACGCCAAGTTGTTAAAAAGTTGCAGGGAGCTTTGCCAATCAGCATCTTCATGAGATGGTCATAGGAAGACATTCAGGTTGTAACGTATGATCAGACTCATTGTGAAATTCGCAGTGCCAGTGATGTAAGTGCATTTTCAAACTTTTGCCTGCATGCAATTAAGCGGAAAATATTTCGCAAAATGCTTTTCCTGAAAGGACAACATAGAAACTGCGTAAGTATTGAACTCGTGATTTCTCGAGTGCAGCAACCTCGCTTTATCACCCATAACAATGCAGTGCAAAGAAAATGAGAATCAAGTTGTTTTTTGGTTAGCTTAACACTGGCTAGAATGAATAGAAGAAATTTGCCTGGTTTAAGCTTGTTTGCTGTTTTTACTTCTTTTCAGAAATTTGTCGAAACTTGAAACATGTTTTTTTCGTGTCCTAATCTTGGATTGCTACTCAATTGCTCTAAATTGGCTCGTTTACTTAAAATACACTAGCTACAAAATTGATACTGCCATTGAAATCTAGATTTTTGTGCTTGATTTTTTTACGAAAACTTGAAAGCCATGCTCAAAGTAAATCCTTTTATCATTTTTTTGTAGCGTTTTCGGTTCGGCCACAACAACTCGCTTTCTCTTTAGCGCCGTAGCTATTTGATTGCTATGGCAAGTATTTGACATCATAATATCTAGATTTTAGCTTAATTCACAATTAGACATTCAAAAAATAGTGGGCGTATAGAACATGGTTTTGCTGAAAGCACAGTATATCACATTACCAAGTACCAAGTGTTTCACAATAGCTGGAACCCACTTATTTGTTAATAAATCAATACACTCGTTTATGATTGCTCTGACTTTTTAAGTTTGAGTATTGAATAGTTAACAATTAAATATTAACCAAGAACTGAACGAAAATTTTCTCGGTCAGTTGAACAAAAAACGTTAACTTTTCCTTGTAACCGCTTAATTTGAAACGATATCGTTTGGCTTTAACGGAAGCTTGCTTTATTGTCTGGTTTAATTTCATGAAATTTCCCTTAAAAAGTCAAATATTTCGACGGATTAAGAAATTTGGTGCAAAGAGGACCGCATACAACCTGAAGAAGAAGCTGGCTCCAAGAAGTGGTCCAAAAGTAAGCTTAGATCGGGAGGAAGCGTGCAGGTTGCTACAGAATGTGTTGGGTGCATGCTTTGCTAGCGAAATCGACATGGTGGTGGTTTCGAGCATGCGCACAAATAAGTTAGCCAGTTTAGCTGAACGTGCCAAAGTTCGATTCATCCATTATCATTTTATATCCTTTCAGAAAATATGCTTGTTTTTACGATATAATGAGAGTTCAAAAAGTTATTGCGGTATGCTGTAGATAAGTTCTACTTACTGTTGGGGGTACCCTTCTATTAAAATTGATTTAGTAAAATTATCTTCAGCTAATTTTATGGATTATCATTAGCTTACCGTGCAACCAAGAATCCTTGGTCATAAGCCTCTGCTATTCGATTGCACAAAACCCAGGTCTGGATTTCTTTTGATGACCCGTGGGCTGGTGGTGGGTTCATCATCTTTGTTAGACACGACGTGTTTTCACTGAACTTCCCTTTTCTTTTGTTCTCTGCTCAGTTTTTGTGGAGGTCTGCCTCAACAAAGCTGCGCTTTCTTTTCTTGCCGTCTATCCTCTTTTCTGCTTGGCGATCAGCGCTAAAGCGGTTTTGAGCAGAAATGACCGTTAGGTTCGTTTGTTGTCTCCTTATGAAAGCCACTTAGCGGGATTCTTTCGTCTTCGTGAGGTGGAGAGGGTGGCTGGATTGAGCAGTCTACCTGTTATGGTAGCACAGCGTGACTAAAGACTTGCAGACAGAGCATGAGCTTATACGCACGAATTAATCGATCAACTAGTGAAGAGCTAATAGTAATTTGTGTATGGTGACGTCATAGCCTGAAGTTGGGCTTCGCTGAAGTAAGTTTAGAAAGTTGAATGTGAAACAATTCGGAAGGTGACATCTTGAAAAGTACGCAATCAAATTTCCCGCAATAAATATCGTTTTTTAGTTGAGGCAAGCTCTTCTCATTTAGAACTGCGCTCACTCTCTGAACCTTGGCTACACCAGAAAATTTCCGCGGAAACTTAAGTTGACTTAGAGCATTCAGCAACAAGTTTGTCGGAATTTTTCTGAGAATAGAAAACATTAAATTTTACCAATCAAGCTCAGTTATTTGAACAAGAGTGATACCCTATACCTCGACTAATATCTAGCATTTATTTATTGCACGAATACTGTTTGTCAGTCTGTTCACGGAGTGGTAAAGATCCGAACTTATTGAGCGCTTATTTTTGCCGTCGAAAGAGACGTGGAAAAGCAACAAGGCTTGTTTAGTTTGCCCTTTTTTCTGGTTTTTAAAGCATTTTTATTATTGGAGAACTTTAAATTGAATATCTTTCGAAGCATCGAAAAATGTCTTTGGAGAACATGTTATGATGTCAAAGAAGACTGTTTCTGGTAGCCTTTGTAACTCTATTAAGGAAGAGAAGTTGCTCGGCGGTACTTTCATGAATGTTGGAATGAAGGAATGTCTGCTGCGTATTCTTTGTGTGAAGCGATCATTGTGTCGGTCTTATAGCTGTACGGTCCCTTTTTATCAAAAATGCTTTGGTAAAAGGAAACTGTACCATTCCACCTGCAAATCAAGTAGTAGAAATTGCCATGAAGTGCGTCTTCCAATAGCAGAAAAATGGAAATCCTTTGCCAGAGTTTAGCAAGGAATCACTCGATTGCAGAACAAACGCTTTTGCTCGAGTTATTGCTGTGGACATTGAATGTCGCTGGTCTTTATCATGAGGCTTTGTTTTTAGTGCCACGATTCGCAATGACGAATTATCCCTTAAGTTACACCTGGTACAATAATGTTACCTTCAAATTATGGCTCGCAATAGACATTAATGCCAAATTACTTTTTTCTATTTTTCACAAAAATTACGTATTTTGAAAGTTAATTTTTCCCGTCTGCTCCACTGCCATAAGCAATTTGACCGATTTCAAATTTTCAAAATGACAAAGTTATTGGGCATTTCACACAGTCATTCGGAACTTCCGTGGTGGAGCAAATGCTAATTGAGGATTTTCGCGAAAGGTGAATCTGGATTGAAGTCCATTTATTCGTTTTGTCACGTCTTTTAAATATGTTGATATTCTCAACTCGAATTGTACCAAAATTTGTTTTGTCGCCCAAACTTCAGCAATTCTTGGTTTGTGACTAATAAAACTTTACTTTCATAAAACCCACTCTTCTTCAAGCACTTGTTAAAAGTTTTTGAAATATTACCAGTTAAAGACTTTTTATTCTTTTTTTTCGCATAGTTATAACTTCGTCTTTTTATGGCGGTTCCATTTGACTGGTCGTAAATATTGAAAAAGCCGTTTTGGCTTTAAATTACTTCTGCTTTTTGTTATTTTTATGGCGTAACAAATTGTCGTCAGTTGAATTTTTTTCGTACGATCTTTGCCTTTTGGTCAATCATTAAAAGTTAGTGTTATGACGGTGTTAGCCCTTTCACCGAGAAAAATTGCTGGCATTGCTAGGCTACTCATTTTTTTCTCGCGTTTTCATTTCACTTGTTTGCCAATTCATGAATTATTACCTAGGATATCATCCACTGGTGTCCTTTTGAATTTTTGCTGTTTTTACGACAAACTTTTTTCCTAACGAAAAGAGTTTTGTTCTTTTTTCTTTCACTTATGGTTCAACGTTATTTCGGTCTGTTTTTCTGGGCGTGCCTTCAATTTGTTGGTTTGTTTTGCAAAGTAGGTTTATTTGAGCACTTAAGTTTATTTTTTTGCTATTTGCTTGACTTCAGTCATTTTGAAAAAGTTGGTTTTTGACTGAAAACTTAAATCGTTTAGCGCAGACAAAAGTGAGAAAGGCAAATGGCTGGAAGCTGTACAAAGCGATGTAATTTTTAGCTTCAGTAATTTTCTCTTTCAGCTTATGAAAAACTTAGCAAATAATGGCATATGAACGTTGCGAACCGTAATTTGTAATATCGGTTAGATTTCATAAGGCTTCAGAGAATGAGTTCTTGAGCTACAACGTTGCTGGCGCTTAGCAAAGAGCTTCATTACCTAGTGAAAATGAATACAAAAGTAGGGTTACATGGTTATCAATGTCTCAGACCAAACAGAAGTCGCACATCATTGTTATTTTTATGCCCAAGTGTGTAGCTATTTGCTACTGTTGTTTACAACTTTTCTCTCGGGTGGGAGGTACGGTATGAAACCTTTTTTATATCGCAAATCTAATGGAAACTTGGCCTAATAGAGGAAAGCTCCAGGAAGTTTTTGACCAATTATCAAAGAAAATCGTAGACTCGTAGCCCCACCATCAAGAAGTCGCGCTAACGTTGGTGAGTATCCAAGAGTCTCCCCTTACAACATGCTAGGTGAACGGCGTTACCCCTGTTACGCGTGCGACTAGTCGACACGATTGTTCATAGTATGTTGCGGCACAAAATAGAAGCGATTGTGTATTTTTGCCTCTTAAAGTGTATTTTGCATTTCTTTATGAACTGCACCTAGGTTATAATCACTTTCTTTTGCTTGCTATTGAAACTAAGGCAGCATTAGTAGTTTCAAGTTTTTTGCATTGAGCAGCAAAGTGAAATTGATTTCCTTCTCTTCGACTGTAATTGATCCATCCAATACTTCATACTAGGAAGGTCACGTGATACTAGGCAGCTTAAAATTTTATTCTCAGCTGTTTGTGCAAAAAAAAATAATAAAATAGTTAATTCGCCCTGCTCGTTATGCCCTTGCTGTATCATTGTTGGAATAAAAAGTTCAAACGAGTTTGTTGTTCTTCAACTATAGCGTGCCCTTTTAGCCTATTGTGATTATCAGTAACTTCTAACTAATCAGTTGCTTAAGAACTAAACTTGTTTTAATTGTACTCCAGCTGTTTAGAACAAGCAATAGACGGTTGCTAGCAAGCAATCAGAAAAAGACTGGCTTGTGGGGTATCTCAAACGTGTTACCCCTTCCAACGAGTGCAATTGAGTTATCTGAATTCGGGGCCTCACGTGCTTCGTAAAGAGATCCTACGCCCAAATAGTGACACGCGAGTGACTGCTTCTTTTAGACTACTGCCTCCATTCTTTCCTGTATCCTGTACCGTAGTATTCCCTCTATTAAACTGTTAAGCATCTTTGTTTCATTTTTGAACGTTTGGTCAACTACTACTACGACTCTGAATGAAGTAACTAACTGACCAAATGTTATGCTCAACCAGCGTTTTATTGGATTATAATAGTGAAGCTGCTTACCCAGCGTGCCGTGAGAACCGACTTTTGAGTGCCCTCAGTAGCAGTCCGCCTTGTTGGTGGCAGGGCTATCAGTCTTTAATTTGTACTCAAAGAGTTGTTCGAAATGGGCTACCGCTTTCCCATATCCTAATTTTAGTGAGGTTGATGGTAGGAACCTGGATGGCTTTTCATGCCGTAACTCGATTCCTTGAAAGGGATAGGTAAACTCACTCACCCGTCTACATGTTATGCGATGGTTTCAATACCGTGAGTTCGGTACTGCTGTAGGTACCCCTCCGCTTTCTTCGAGCGGAGGCACGAAACGAATATCCAGAATCACAGTGCAAATTAACAAAGACCACGTTGGTAATAAGCGGCACTCTATTTATCCATAGTAAATTCATTCTGGTAACCCTGCCGCAACAAAGATGCGGTCTAACAATGAATGCAAATGGCGAATGCTTGTTGGCTGGCACCCAATGATCGCCTTTTACAAGTATCCCAATAATAACTTCATTCTATCATTACTGGTTGAGTAACTTCACTTTTCTAACTCTACCAAGCACTGGCAGTTTTGTTCTCGATGGGAAAACTTGATGCAGCTGCATTTACGGCTTCGCCATGGCAGCTTCACAGTAATCCAAATATCTTTCTGGGTTGGCCACTTTTTTTGTAAAGAGGGTTTAACTAGCAAGATTTTGGTGGTCTTTGCTCGATTGCGAGCCTCATTAACGGGGTTCGTGAAAACGGAAGTCCTCAGGCCTTACGGTAATGTGGCCACGGGGAGTTTTACCCTTTTTCTTGGTTGTTCTCCTAGTATCAGCTATGCTGCATCAAGAAGCTAAAGTCCTGGAGTTTATCTCTGCAGCATTACATTTGATGACAGAGCAGTGGTAGATCTATTTAAAAGGTTTATCAGGCCTTTCGTGTCGCCTCGTAGTGAATAACGGTTGTTAGAAACTGTAATCATAATTTGTAAAGGATATCAAATTCCATACTTTCAAGAAATTTTTGTGAAACTTTAATAAATTGATAAGCATTTTTGATTGTTTCCTTCGCAATTTTATTCGGTGCCGATTAAGTTAAGCCTTTTTATTTGAATTATCTTCTATTTGATCCGTTTGATTTAAGTCTTAAAAGACTTTTTCTAATTTTTCGTAATGCATTCAATATTGTTAATCAAGTTTGTGGAAGTTAGTACGTGTTGCTTTAAGAGAAAAAAAGAGAAAAAGCTTTTTTCGATCAACAGTTCGTTTGGGTGCACTTTTGTAGATTGAAATTTTATTAAACTTTTTCACTAAGACCGAAAATGCTGTTGTCATTCTGATAGCGTTGCTAACTTTGGCGATACAGCTTGTTTTGATTGTATGCATACATGATACTTATACTAAAGATGTACATTGCTTTAGCTTAAGCAAGGGAGTTAGACATGCATGTCCAACAATAATATGCGATTAGAGTTAAAAGAGTTGACAATTTAAGCGGTAAATAAAGCTTTCAACGTGGTAGACTACAAAAAGGATATCATAGTAACTACACATATACCCCAGAGACTATTGGAACTTATCAGACTACTATTTAGTCAGCAGACTGTGTTTGTCGTAATAAAAGCCTTCAGATACGTCTGTATGTTGAAATGCAGTGTCAGATGAAGTCAGTTGCTGCTCTTGGGGTTTTTAGAGGGAATGCAGTGAGCAGTTCAAACCTGTCGCGAGTTGATTCGTGGAATGGTTTTTACCAGCGTTTCAGTTAATAAGTGTTTTTTCAGGTGCTGTCAGGTACAACCGTAGCTGTGTCGCTCTGACGTCGAAATGCTTAAATTTTTGAAGCGCGGTTATCGGGCTAACGTTGCCCAACTGCAGGGCAGATGCTGCGCTCGTCGCAGCTATGTCAAAATACAGTGCTCTGACAAAAAAGCTGCGATTGTTTTGTACGCTTTGCGCTTGCGTCGGACGTAGAATTGCGTAGATTTTGCCCACAAATCAGTTTTGCTGCTCAGACGTGCAAATGCGCAGATTTGTAACCCCGCAGTTGTTTCATATAGTGGACTCTGACAAAGCTTTGTGTTAGCTATAAATTCCGAATGCGGAATCCGCAAACTTATGCGCTGTTTAACTGCTGCGTAGAAATTCGCAAGATTAGTGTTGTAGCAGATAGTTAATACTCATGAACCTATGTTCAAGGTTTCTGTTTTGTCGATCACACGAAGACATCAGTGCATAGTTGATGCGCGCGAGAACGTCTTTCTTATCATTAGCTGGGAGTTTAATTTTTAACCGAATTTTTGCCGCAAACTGTTTCTGGGAAACTCTCATTAAATCTTTCGCCCTGATTAAAAATGGAAATGAAAAATATTTTTTGCTTTTCTTCTTCGTCTATTTGTATCTTGCCCTGTATTTGTACAACGTTTTTTGCTGACGACAGTTCATGTGTCAAAATTCACACATGCTGGTGATTATTCGTTGTGAAATATTCTGCAGATCTCAACCCTGCTCATTCTACCTGAGTATGGCGCTAATCACGTGACCAAATAGTTATTTGGTTATCTTTGGCTTAACGTTTAATTTTAACTTGTGGTTTACCTAACCATTCCCAGTCAGCAACGCGATGGAGTGCGTTAAAGCGCGATTTTACGGCGACCGCGATTGGAAGGTGATGCGTTCTAAACCTCACAACTACCGTTGTGGTTGGGCGGCCCCCTTTGGGAAAGGGACTTTACGGTGATTTTCGCTGCCGGGCGGATTCGACCTTGCTATGAGTTTAGTTAGTGAAAGTCAAGCAGAGCAATTAAATCGGGATGTTCAAGCTTACAGCACGGAAGCAGGTCTGGACAATTGCTTTTGCTTTCCACCTTCTTCGCTGCCAAGCGAGTCAGGGGGTAGAATGTGCAATTTGCCGGTTATCGTTAATGTTCACAGTTGTATTGGCAATAAAAGCATGTTCTCAGCTTTTATTGCTGCACCTTAATCATAGGCGTTGCACTGTGTTTTCTTTGGGGAGAATAAAGAAAATTATGTTTCAAAACAAAGGTATAGGTCTTTATATTTATTTTTTCTGAGATGAGACTTCCCCGCCCAGCCCCTTCCCCTACTTTTTCGTTTATCCCTGTGCTACCAGTAGCTCGTTACTTCTGCACGAATCTATAGTAGTGTTCGCATAGCAATGGGTGCTGCGCACCTACACTTGGCATTACAAGCTTAAGCTGGAAATAATTATGCATCTCCGTCAGTTTTGGCGTTCTCGGCTCGATGATGTAATTGCGTTTGTTTTTATATGCTTTGTGAAAAGAATGCTGAATTTGTTATTAATTATCAACTTTAGCTGTGGTGCAATTCATTTGAAAGAAATAAGTGGGATGAGAAATGTCAATTGTTGCGATTTAGCGTGGTTTAGGTTGATGCGAAAAGAAACGCTTGACGTTATTTTCCTTTCCTTGTACAGCTTTGAACTATTTGCCATCATGTGTAGTGGTCGGAGCGCCTACTTAGCAATCGGTAGATCTGGGCTCAATTACCTTGTTGAGTTACACCATCGTAAGGGTTTTGTAGTGAGTGCAATGCTAAACGAGCAAAATGTGCTCCTTTGGCAAATATCATTGCTATTAAAATAGAAATAATAAAACCGTATAAAACTGCTTAAGGTCTTGTCTGCTACTAAGAGTTGCCATCTACTCAGTCACCTGATTTTATTGCGCTGGGGGCTTTTAATTGCTTCTGTCTTCATTGGCAAATACCGTTGGCTTTTGTTGTAGGTTTTAAAAGGGCAGAATACTTCTTTTGTGCCACTGTTACCTGAAAAAGTCAAAAAACGAAGCAATTTGTGAATGGAAACCTCATACACTACGCTTATTCAAAGCCCTTCACATTGAAGTACTGTAATTTCGCCTTTTTGAATCGTCGCGTTGGTTTTCATTTATTTTGAGTTGTTCTTTTGAGGTGAAAAATTCGTTTTTGTCAAAAGGCTCTAATTTTCAGCCTATTGTGTAAAATGAAGATTATCACTTGAGTTATTTTCAAACGTACGAGTGCCACTTTGTTGACCGTATGCGCTTGCCTTGTTATGCCTGTTTTGTGATTTCAGCAGTTAAATTTTAAGTGTTGATTAATGCCGTTGACGATTCCAAAGTGCTATTAACATATAACCCTTGACAAAAACTAAAAATGAAAAGCCTTCTATTAAAAGTGAAACGGCTATTAAGCAACGAAAATATTATCAATTAGAACAAAATTTTTATTTTACAGAGAAATAAACAGCGGATAAAAAGCCAATTTCTGTCTAAAGGTGGTCTTTGCAATAAAAACGCTCTGTTACAAAAAGCTTACGTTTGTACTCCAGGGTGTAACTGGTGTGAATCCGTCTTTTAATCAGTTTTGTTAAGCGTTTCATTCCGGCGATGACGTGTTTGATTGCACTTCTTTCAGACAAACTTCTTCATTCGGGTGTAGCCGTGTGGCCAAATAAAATTAGGACAGAGTGAGTTTTGACTTTTCTTTTGTAATGATGACGTCATCATGAAACAATATTGTTACGTGATGACATCATGGTATAGTAACGCTGTTGCATGATGACATCATCTTGTAATAGTGCTCTTACCGGAAAGGCTTTTCTATTTTACAGAACAGGTGTTTTTCCTCCGCCAGACGGCAGTAGAGCTACAACGTAGTGGCTGCAATTGTAGCTAAATTAAGGCCAAGCAGCGAGCATATCACCAATTTCTTCTCGACGCAGTTTTTCAAGCTACGTCATTCCTTCAGCAGACAATAAACAGGAAATTTATGAATAACATTTTCAATTGACTTTATGCTATACTTTGAAGTTAATGCATTGCCATACGTTATCTCGCTCGTAGTTTAAAGCAATAAAGCAATTTTTTTTGATCAACACAAGGTTGCAATTAAAATTCCTGAGAAAGAAAGATTTTAATCATTGGAAGAATTGTCCAGCAAATAGTTCCTGATAAGGCAGAGCTTTTTAGGCTTTTTGGCGTTTAGGAACCCTATACCTGGATTTGCAAATGTCGCGGAATCCTATCCAATAAAAGTTGAAAAAGAAAACGAGAAAAACCTGAAAAAAAATCATGTGTTATGCATTCTTATAACTCGATTTATGCACATACGCTTGGCTTCACGGTTTATACTGATATGCTAGAATCATCATTGGCCGTTTTTTTAAATCAAAACTCAAAAAACTCCTGGGAAACCTTTTGCACTCTGGGAATCCCTGTTGAAGAGCTCTATGATGAGGCCTTTTTTGGAACATACTTTACACTTCAGAAGGAAAGAAGCGTGTTGGCTTTAGTATCCTCATTAAAAAAAGAGCATTACGAAGTTCAAAATGATTATTGAAATTATCAGTGATTTGAAATAGCAGTACTGCCATATTAATTCGCGAAAGTTTCGTGGATTTGTGCGTGTGAGGTGCAGAGTATTAATGTTGCGAAAGATCTTGCTTCCATTTTGTGCACTGTCAATACTGGTATGAGCGGTGTTATTAATTATTACTTAAAAGGTTATACAAAGAGGTCGTTTTGCACTAGCGATAATTCGTTTTTACCTGCGATAAAATGCTTATAATTAAACAAAGAAACAGCTATTCTTCAACAGCAGAAAGGAAGTCAGCCGTCTTTTTGTTTCTATATTTGCATGAAGCCACGACTAAAATAGTGTGATGGTGACAAATGCCGGATGCTGCAGTTTAGCTGCCGTCAAAAGTTGGCAAAATTAGGCTCGCTCATTTTTTACACTTTGTTGATTAAAGTATAAGGAAGTCAACAATAATTTGCTGGTAGAATAACCTTTTATCCACTACTGCACAGGAAACTCGACGTAGGTGTTTGGTGGATAATTCTTTTTTTGCTCAGTGCACACAAAGTACAGGCCGAGGCTCTTACGCTTTAAATCGATAAACTAAAGAAGGAATTGAGTTTAATTCCGGTAAAATTTTACTTACAAGGCCATTCCCTGCCAATTCAGTGCAACTTACGAGGACAACGAGGTCTATCCACGTGTGTTCATGAGTCTATTTAGGAAAAGAGCAGAAGACAGAAAGGGGGTAGAAAATTGAACTTTCTCTACTTTTCGTGCTATCAATTAGATTTTTACTACTTGTAACCCTTCCGAATTCTTAATGAAAATTTTTTATTTAGTGCAACTCTTTTACATGGAATTCACGATTTGCGATCTGTAACATGTTTGAATGCGAGAATAAATTACAGCTGTCTTGAAAAGTTTTTGTCGTCCTTGTTTTGCGTAGATTTTGCCAATTTTTTGCTAGTTCTAAATAGTTGAGCCGAACGAAGTTGGATGCCTTTTAACACAAAGAAACGTATTTTTGCTTGATCAACTTGCAAAAACACCCAAAAAGTAGCAAGAGATTTCTCTGTCAGATCGTACTTAGTAGAATGTTGGTAGCATGCGGAATCGAGGTGTGCTGCTGAATAGTAATGCTTAGTCTCGATATCCCAGCCAGTGCCTGGTATAATACACGATTAAGATCCACGGATACATGTTTCAATTCCCCACCATGCCCCTTTATATTCAACATGACGTCATTTGTGAAATAAACTTCGATAAAATATTTCATGTGATAACAGGCAATCCAAATTGTAACCATTATGCTTGAATGCCAAGCAAAGGTTAATGACTAGCTCGATTTTCATGTTTGCCGTGATGGTAATTGAACCCGGATCTATCTTAAAACGCTTGAAAGCATGGACTAGTTGTTTTGTTTAGTACGGCCGCCTGAAAACAGCCCGCTGTGTATTTTTTGCTATCTATTTTTCTAAGCTTAGCCTTATTCAACTTGTATTTTGCGTCGTGCATTTGACATGCTTGTTTCCTGTTTAGATGACGAGTAGATTGAAGTGCCAATTTCTTGAATAGTTTCTTAAAATTTCCGAGCACAATAGGCTTATTTCGTCTTAACTGTTTCCTGGCGTCGAAGCACATCGCTTTGCTGCGAATAGCGAGTGCTGTGAAATATTCGCGTTTTCCACAGTCGCAGCATTTCTTAGCAGCCTACCTGTTTTGCCCGATGACAAATATTTCTATGTCGTCATATCCGTTTAGAAAACAGTGTTGCAGCGGTAAAGCTAAAACGAAAGGCCGCAATCAGTAGAGAGGAATTATAACAGGATGCCAGTCTATATTAATCTATTATTTCTCAATTTACAGTTGGGCCGCTTTAAAAGCCAGTTAGCCAGACTTTAAAGCAGCCGCTTGCAGAGAAACCAGTTTTGAATCCAAAAGTGACGTTTCATGTGGTCGCAAAACAGCAATTTGTCTTTTTTGCCAAGACCATTAGCAGAGGTCGTTTAAGCCGACAGTAAAAAGTATGTGCTGTAACATATCAATGGGTTTAAATCAAGTAGCTTTGCAGAATTTACTATTGAGATGCGTGGTCATATACATCCCAGCTCGTCCATTTGACGCAATACCGCCTCTGATCAGGGTGTCACAAAAATCTTGTGACAAAGCTTTTATAAAACTAGATGATAATGATGTTCTATCTACAAATTACTTGTACCTTATGGAAAAGCTAAATTAAGACCCCCAGAATTTGAAGTATAATTTGGCTGAAGTGTAAGCAATAATACTTTTACCAACAGTATCTGCCACGAAAAATCAACGTTTTTAGTGGCTGTTTTGTTCAAGATCCACGTTCCAGGATCACTGATGCGGACAAATTCACACTTTGTCGTGGATTTGAATCCCAATCGTGGTTAGTTTTCACTGTACTATCTACGGGGTGACGTATGAATCAGCCTTGATAAAAACTAACTTATCCAGTTGTAAATCTTGGTTCTGGATGGATGCTCCCCCATCATCCACTACCATTCATATTAAGAAGGCTTGGAGGCTTTTTTTCTTTGTCTCTATGACTTTTTTTTTAGAGACGCATGACACCTTTTTCACCGAAAAGTTTGATGTGGTTTCACTGAACTTTCTCTTTCTCTTCCCTCTCCTTGAGGTTTTGTTTTCTTGATTGCTTGTGATTGCTTACAGCTCTGCTACATTTCGTCAACAATGTGGTCGAGGGAGTCAGGGCATCGTTTGTTGTGACAGTCCAACTTGTCTATGACCACGCTGTTTTGCGCTTGGCGAAAGCACTTCGCCGCAGTCTCCCTCCTACTTGGCATCGCTACTTGTGCTAGAAATGCACTGTGCCAATAGTAACGTAACCTCCAAAGTGGGTTTAAACAACGACGTTCTCGCATTACCGACTTAAATTTTTTCTGTAAAGGGAGTTTAAAAAATTGGGACAATAAAAGTTATTTTCAACATTTTTTCGTTACGAAGCTGGTCTTAGCGATGAGCAGGGCCTGTTCAAGTGTGAAGGGAGTTATGAAGTATGTTCCCAAACAGGAGGCTGAAGTTCCCTCCTCATTGGCCATCAATATTTGCCTCAAAAAGAGTGAAAATCCCTTTTAGAGGCACCCAACACCTTCGCCTCAAAAAGAACCGGTTTTGGTTATTGCAGTTTTGGTTAGGTTCTCCTCCCCTTATGAAAGTCTTGTTTGCTTGGCTACTCCCAATCTCCTTTGTAGCTTCTAGTGAACTTGTTTTTCATAAGTAACTATTCAAAACCCGTTTCAATTCAACATTTATGTCGCGCAAGGGAATTGAACCCAGGGATGCCTGTCTGTAACTTCGTCTTTCAACCTTTAAATTAAAACAGCTGCTGAGACTGAGCCCACACGACGCATGTAAAGGTGTTTGTTAATGATGTTTATGTTTGCAGAACCTAAAAATAAGGTGGAAATGTTGTTGCTGTACATAACAATGTGAACATGTCATCGCGAAGGAAAAACAAACCGGTTCGAAGGCTTAACACGGAGGAGGTGTTAGTTCAAAAGATACAGCCGATTGCAGATGATAACGGCGCAAACGAACTTACATTTTCCGAATACGGTCTGTAAAGCATTGCTTGTTTGGTTTACGTAGAACAGAGTCGTAGAGCTATGCGTCAAGCTGTCCAGACCTGCCATTGCCAGTTTTCTACGTTGAAGTTGATTTTGCTTGTAAAATTTTTGCTCGCAAAAAATCCCCGCAAAGCGCTTTTGCCCAGGGCACGACAAGACAGCCAGAGTGAGCTTGGTGGAACTCACGATCATTTTAATTGGTGGTAAATGACAGCAACAATGAGTAGCGCAATAGCGGAAAATTACTGCGCTGAGGGTTGTTGCTCAGCGCGGTAGAGATCTCGTGTTTGTTTCTACGTTGAGCGCGAGAAAGCACAAATTTCGCCATATTTTCTTGTCTGGTCGCACTGCAAGCGAGATAACTACTACACCTTGGCGACAGAGCTGGCTTCAATGCAAGCCGCTTAACGTATTCATTCATACATATTAGCTCATGTTTTGCTTGCAAGCCTTCAAGGCAAACTGAGCCACCACAACGGGTAGACTGCTAGTTTCTATCACTTATCTGCCGTTTAGAGGTAGGGGAATCCCGTTCAGTGCTTTTCCCAAGGACAAACATTCGAACTTGCCGGCTTTTTTCCTCACTATCTCCTTCGTTTTGAGCGTCCGGCGAGGAAGCTGCGATTTGCCAATGCCGTTTTAAAAAGTCTTTAGGGTAAGAGCCGGTCGAGGTTTGAACCATTTCCTACTGCATTTGAAGCAGACACTATTAACCACAGCGCCATCGAGACCTAACTCGTCACTTTAGGTCTTGGCCAGCATTTTTTCACTATTGAAGCCATGCTAAAGCGACCCTTTAAGCAATGCTTCATTTTGCAGACCTGCAAGAAAGCAAGAGAAAATTAGAAACCCTCCCAGAAGGTAAGCTGTAAAGTAACAGTCATTCGAGATGCAATAACGAGCCGACTAATGGGACCAAACCTTTTCCTTTCCCTCTTTAGCTATGTTCTTTGCTTGAAAAGGGTGAAGACCATTGTTTTAGAGATTTCCAACAACTTATGGCTTTAACTGTTTTTCTTACTAAGTCCTAATAGCGGTCTACATTCATGGACTATTTTTTGCTGAGTTTTTAAAGACAGTTTAAAAGCTAGATTGTTCTACATGCAAGCAACTTAAACTCTTATGGCTGTTCGCTTGGGATGATGGTGAGCTTTAATGACACGTTTAAAATGACTGCGACTTCCTTCAACCTGATCAACCCGTTTTTACTTTTATACTATCATTAATTTATGTTTGTATGCAAAGGTGTCTATGTTCTCCAACCCCAAAGTGCCAGTGACGATGAAGATCACGAGGTCAGCTTTGAGCCAATCACAGGCGAGCAAGAATATCAAACTGGTAAAGCAACTCTACAGTTTCTAATTTGTGCTGCCGAAGTTAAATGTTTATCATCCGCCTATTGATAACTTATACGATTGTACATAGAGCGCCTGTTGGAACCTGCTTTGGAGTTAACAGTTTTGCTGGCACCGTAGATTTGAGCACAGACACTGAAGCCTTGCATGGAAACTAGCCACGAAGTGACTTTCTCAATGGCTTAAAAACGCCAAACCCGTGAGACCGTGTAGTACCGGTACTTTTCTTTCATTTTGTGTTTATTTGACGTACCCTTGTTTTATTGTTCTTTGTTCTTTTCCTTTGTTTTATTGTTCTTCTTCACCTTCTCCTTGGATGGAGGTCCTGCATGAGGCAAGTATTCAGGTTCACACCGCGAACCTAATCAAGACCGCACAAGGAAAAAGTAGCACTCCATTTCTAGCCAGTCTTAAATGCGAACTGCAGTTTGGTAGCCTCGACATCAACCGGGCGGACTGTCATTCATGGGAGCCCCATAATCGTCTTTTGCAACACGTAGCGTTACCAGTTTCACAATTCTAACCCGGTAAAGCGCGTGCGACAGGCAAAAAATGGATTCATTTTCTTCGGCCCGTTGTTCTTTTGTCTATTAAACTTGCCGTCCCAGTGGTGTGAAAATTGAACAAGAACGCAATATGTGGTCTGCAGTTTGTGTTCTTACTCTGCACTTGAATGTTGCATTTGCTGAGAGGTTCAATTTAGGCATTAAAGAGTGCTAACGCATACAGTGCCATTGTATTGTCAACGTGGGCTTTAAGCTTTGTTTTTTTTTGCATTCGCTGAGTACCGTTAATTTTTTCAGAAAATAATTTCCTGAAAAAGCGCGCTCAAAACGGAAATCACGTGGCGACTGACTTTTACCATGGCAACGGAGCAAATGGTTTGAATTTGAGCGTGAAGCGAAGAAAGACAGAGCGAGGTGACTGATAGTGATGTGGTGTAGATTTAAAACCGAGCCCGCATGGGCACGCGCGCGAGTTATGATACAGATCGGTTTCGCCGTTTCCATTTGGAGTTCAGTGTCACGACTTTGCTTCAACAAACTCGCTATAAAAAGCTGTAGTAATTTTGTATCATAAATTGTGTTGCTTGGAACAATTTGCCTGTAGATGCACTTGAACAATGAGACTATTGTAAAAATTGCATTTGACAGAGTATCAGTGAAATACAAGCCTTAGTCTTAACTTATAATATTGGACAAAGTCGATTGTACGTTTTAATAAGCTACAAATTATGATTTGGCTCTTCATTCATGCGTAAGAGCATAGGTTCAAAGCTCTGTTTGCTTGCATTTAATCAGACCGGGCCACCACTACAAGCAGGCTGTTCGACCCTGTCTATCATGCGAAGGTGGAACTATTTCGCTAAGTGGTTTTCCCTAGGACACAAGCAAACTCGTTGGCTTTTTTTTTTCCACGCTATTCCATTCGTAATGAGCGTCAAGCATGAATACCGTTTTTTAAGGTCTTTTGAGATGACAAGCGAATTGATGAGCTAATGACTGATTTTTCACTGGTCTTTTCGTGTTTTTATAGACGTGAGTGACAATACTGCTCAGTCTGATCGAAACGATCACCTGCCAAGTTCAGAATACCAAGCTAATATCAAAAGGTGAGCTTCGGGAAATTCAGTTTGGTTTCGGTGTCTTGGATTTAATTCTTTTCCGAACTTTCAAAGCTTTGAATGGCATTTTCATTTCGGTGCTACTAGAAGGTCATCCTCTTTGCTACTTACTCTGACACAGTGCGACCTAGGCCCACCCTGCATCTACGCTAATACAAAATGAACTAACATTTGTGGAAATAGCACTTTTTATGAACGAAATTTGAGGGAGTAGGATTTTTTTTGTTCGAAGTTTTGGAACTAAATCTTTAACATTTTCTTAGAAACTACCTTTCGATCCTAGTTTGCACCACTCGTTTATTTCAGTTTCTACCTGATTTGTTTTGAGCCGTGGTTACAACAGTGGTTAGAACATTAATCTTTCAGATACCTCGATACTCTTCTGACTAATCAACGCCAATTTGAGCAAGAAGAAGCCGAAAATCGAGATAACTTACTAAATCAATCTCATATAGAAGAATCTAGCCCAAAGGTAATCTCTTCAGTCAGTTTTTTAGCGTATTTCGATGCTACACTTGTAAACTAAAGCCAAACGCGAGGCATTTTACCTTGTTTACTACTGCGCATCTGAATGTGGTGGACGTGGTTAGGATTGTGAAACTATCTATTCACGCAAATTGGAACCACGCGCTAACGTTCGAGAACTAGTTTTTGCTATTTTCAGGTTGCTATTAAGGTCAAGTGCTTGGTAATTTCCAAAAAACAAAAGCTCATCAAAATCAAATTTAATTTTACGAAGTTTACTGGATTTAAAATGCAAACTGTATGATCGTTTTCTAAGTTTTTCAGTTATCTCGGTCGTTTGACGTAGAGGTCAAGTTAAAACATTTTCCAAATGGCTTCTACAGCTTTGCAGGCAAAATTCTCACGTAGTACGAAATGTCAATTACGCCAACTTATCTCTCTCTAGAGGGTTTCTTGGTTTTTGTTGCAAATGCTGCCTTGGTTTCGATTACAGTAAGCTTCAAAGATTTAACGCACCGTAGGCACTATTACAGCAAAAATCAAAAAATTTCCAAAGAGGAAAGTGTTGGCGTAATCGACAATTTGCGGAACGTGTGAAAGTTTGCCTCCAGGGTTGTTGTAGCCATTTGGTTGATATGTTGGAGAACTTGAAAATGCAAAGGAACAAATACAACTGAAATTGTGGGTAGTAATCACACGCAAATTGAAATTTTAATCCATTGAATTTGGTCGGATGTTAATAAATGTCTTAGATGGGTCTTGTTTTTTTGTTGGGGTCACTTTATGGTCAGTTGAATTCCACAATAAATTTATTGTGGTTACTGCTTTGTTTACTGTTTATGTCATTTCAATTGTTAACGGTGATTTTTTCGTAGGATAAAGATCCTGTATCTATCTCGGATCCATCTTTTTATTCCGCTTTTCCTCCTATTGCTGCAGCAATGGTCGCTTCCTTATCAGGCGAGCAGTGTTTTGTGTAATTTTGTTAATTATGCTTTATTTGATTGAGAAAAAGCCAAACTGCAGAGTCAAAAATGCTATTTTGAACTTGCGGTTCAAACTGGAATTGCGCTTAGTTAGCGAAAACGTAAACGAGGTTTTGAAATAAGTCACGACGTCCATGCGTTCAAGGTTTCACATTTGAATGCGTGGTTTGTTTACGCTGTACTTCACAATAACCGTGATTGTGCCGGGCAGCGCTTCCCAATTTTTTTGTGTCACGGCGCGTCTTGAAAGTTTATATACTTGCGATGCCCCACTCATATCCAAAATTTACCCAAACTCATGGCTCAGGCCGTGTTTTGCTGCTGAATCTTCCTAATTTGCTTTTGAAGATCAGTTTTTTTTGAAAATACAAACTATTTGAAACCATTTGTTTCCCCCGAACGTTTAGCTCCGGCAATTTTAAAATTTGCCTAATTTGACGTTGAAAATCTTTTTTTGATGGGTACCTACTATTATTTTTATTCATTTTATTGGGTGCCCCTGGCAAAACCATCCGGCGCCCTTTTTGGAAATCGCTGGCTTCTCAAAGTGAGTCGCTTGGTTCCCTAAGGAGAAATTTGTAACCTGATGGGAGAAATTTGGGAGGAAGTCTACTAAAGTGTTTTTCACAAATTTATTGAAACTTATTTATAAACATTATAAACTTACCTCATTTGCAACTTGGTTTCTTAAACTAGTTTCAAGGCAACATTAAATATTTTGCTACTATTTATGATGCAGTAGAACTCGGCTAAATTGCCAAGGTCGTCAAATATCGCTTGGCACCGGACAAGAGCTTATTGTTTTCTGTATTATCCAGCTAAGTTGTCTTCGCCTAATTCAGCTATTCGCCTAACTCGCCACCGTTTTTGCCAGCTGTGAGCGAAGCAATCCGCTGAAAGGTTGCTGTACACAATATACGATATTGTCTGGTTTACTAGGTTATTTACTCTCATACTTTTTTTGTACAAAAATTTTATTCGTTTTGATAGTTACATCATACTTTACAGGATATTTACGTCATGCCTTATAGTATATGCTATTTGAATAACTGATTTTGTCCGTAAAGTACGTAGGTACCAACAGCATATTCGCTTTTGCGGACAAAAACGTACAAAAAGGCTTTTATTGACAAAACCTATGGTTTACACACAACCAGATGTACTATATAACATCCTATATTCATCCAAGCGGATAAAAATTTCCCCACGAAAATGATTGAGAGCAAAAAACTTATATAACCGGACAAAGCTGTTCAAAAACGGTTACTTTGTTCAGCCGCCTTAAGTCGTCAGACCTCTATAAAGCGTAGAACCCTTACCTATCTTCCCCTGCAATCTGCTTGGTGAAATGTACCTTCGGTGCAGTTATCGTTATTTCAAGTAAAAAAAAGAGAACGTCATAGTGTTGGTGACTGTGGTGATCTTCAAACAAAGCTAACTTCCTTTGTTCCTCGGTATTTGCGATTAGTTTTACCACATTTAAGTAAATAAAAATCCAAACTTGTACTTATGGAAGTTTGTGTTTTTGCACATTCAGTTATTTGTTTTTGCTTAATTTCCTTTTTGTGAATATTAGTTTTGTGATTTACGGTAGGGAGAAAATGGTAATATTTGGGGTTAGTTTAGGGAAAATGTGGAAAAAACGTTGAGAACCACCGCTCTAACTCTCAAATAACAGTTGATATGTGCAGTGGCGTATTTGGGGGGCGGGGTGAAGGAAGATGTCCCGTTTAAGCAGTTGTAATAATTGTGAAATTAAAAAGGTGTTTGCGTTTGATCGGAGAGCAGAACGGACAAAAATCTGGGGGTTTCCATAAGTTGATCTCAAAAAAAAGTCTTCAACTTTAGAAAATGCTCTGCTCCCCCTCCCCAAAAAAATTTGTTTCTAAATACGCCACTGAATATTTGTTGCAATGGAACTTTTATCATGCGCAGTTTACTCTTATTTGCTGTGTTTTTGTTCGTGTTTCGTGCAGGCGTCGTTCGTTCTTGATGCACAATTTGCACATTCAGCTATTTTTCCGAATTTGCAGTTTGCTGCGTGTATTCTGTCACGAACGCACGATCTTAACCTTCAAAAACTGATTGGACAGTTGATAAATATGGCAACAGCAGCTTAAATAAATACTTTCAGTTATCTGCTGAAAAGCAATCCACTTTGCTATTATTTATTGTCCTACTGATTTTATTTTGCATGTGCGTATTTCTTCTGCTTTTATCGACTGTTTTTTAAAATAATCGTGACGTTATGGAGTTGTGAGGTCACGAGACTTGTGACGTCACGAGCCAAAAAGTTTTTAAATCGGTTGCGTGTGCCACTCGCGAATGATCATGTTATTCTGATTTCAGGATCCAAAACCAACCCCAAGAAGAGTGAATTACTGCATCGTCTATTCAACAAATCGACTGCGGGGCAGGTAGGCTTTTTTGCCTTGATTGCTGGGACTAACTCTGCGAGTCATCGCCCAGTGAAGGCTCTTGAAACCTTTTTGAACAGGCAGTCTTTTGTCCGACTTTCCGTGTTTACGATTGCACATTTTGTATTTTACGATCTTTCTAATTGGTTTGTCCTGCGGGGCATATCTTCAAGCTCTTATACCGATAAAGCCGTTGTTAAACTGATACAGAACTTCACAGCTCGCACAATCGTAGTCGACTTACGAGCAAGAAAGTTTAAAAAGTACAATTTTAGCTTTACATTGTCTTCTCAATCAAACTAGCAAGCTCTCTTAGTTTAGTCTCAATCACCAGCTGAATAACGGCGATTTCATACTTTTACTTGGGCGTACTACATATCTAACCTTCCCACATTTCCAAAGTTTCGATCAGGGTCACGGGTCCCACTTCTTTGTTCACCTGTTATTTTGCATTAAAATTTAAAAGCTTTCAGCTGTGCATTCATTAATTGCAATATCACGTCATATCCACGAGAGCTTGCTTTTAAGCAAGGCTTTGATTTTTCCTCCTGATAGGACAAGTTCTGCTGAGCTGTTATGTGGTGTCATTCAGTATTTCAGACCGTACCCTCCGTTTGATACCGTAGCTTGTGAGTGGGTCAGTATAATACAATGTTTGTCTTTAGTTTGCTTTTCTACACCACACTCGCTTGCTACTATAGGAGCCAATTCCCATTTTTACTTGAATTAAAAACTGATACATCTTCCCAACTTAGTGCCATGCTGCCACCGAAGAAAGGCCTATCACGAAACGCTTATGGCGTGGTGGCTTCATAAAGTTCTATATCGTTCGCAAACCATCCATCTAGATAGATGGACGGATGCTCTTCCATTGGCCTCTATAGTTGTTATTGCAAACAATGGCATCTAGTTGACCCTACAAAATGTTTAGGCATCTTTACAACGCTCAACTCCTCCTCGTGATCAACTCGCAACTGAAGTAGTGGACAGTATAACAGCTGGAACTGTATCAAGCGGCGTCGGGTAATAATTTTTTGCACTAGACTCGCTTGATTCGCTGCTCTAATTTCACCAAATTGAATATCTGCTGCATAGGATAAATGTTCTACACACGTTGGTCTGCTACTATTTGAGCGCCTCTACTCAAGGTTACTCAGAAAAGTTTGTTAAGCAGGATGGCTGGCTTATAAGCAGCGACGCTACGTTTCGAATCTGTAACAAGTGCATAGATGAAACCCACTCCCAGCAAGGCAGCAGTCATGCATGTAGCAGCAAAAGAAGCTTCACTGTTCCAATCCACATAGGCTCTGTCATTGTAAGTTCACGAATACAAAAAAGTAACTAAGTGCTTTTTTGTAGATCGATCAAGAAAGGTACATTGGACCCTACTAATTTTGATGAAGAAGTTTTTGACAAATATATAACTAAGTAAGTTTAGTATTACCTGTCTACCATTGCATGCATTTTATAGAGCCAGTATTATTCTAAAAGAGGATAAAGAGTCTACCTCTAGATTTATTGGCTTCCTGTTAAACCATTGCTCGAAGTGGGATTTGAATGCACTACTACATTTATCAGTCAAACAATGGCTATTGGCTTTTAGGTAAAGAGTAGCTTTTCGTAATTTGAAATAAATTTACCCCTAGAGGTAAATTTCTTCATAAGATTAATTTTCTTCATTATTAGGGTTAGATTTCTCTGTGGTATTGCATTGAACAGCAACTGTTGCCATAGACTTAAAAATTGAGTGTCTTGGGGGTAAATCTAATAATTTAAATAGCCAAAAGAGGAAAAGGGAGTAAAAGTGAAGAAGCTGTTAAGAACCAATATGCAAAGCATGACTTAGTCATTTTGTGTATAGCATAGGTTGCAGCAGGATGTACCGTATTTTTCGGATCATAGGGCTCATCTGACTATAGGGCGCAGTATCAATAAACATCTTCTAACGCGTTTATTTTCATTCATAAGGCGCTCCGAATTATGCATTTAATGAAACAAAAACTCAACGTATTTTATCGGTATCGTGAGAAGCATACAGCTAGTTGCTAGGTACATGTTGCAATACATACGCGACGTACGTATGATTTACGCACGTAAAGTGAAGAGAAAAATACATTCGTGAAGGGAACGAGAGTGGGTGAAGAGATAAAACACATTCGTAAAGAGAATGAGGGTAGGTAATTTGATGGCAAGAAAAAAACAAGAAGTTTGCTCTTAAGAAAGAACAAGTTGAGGGAGGTACAATTGCGTTGGTAGCGCTTATTGCAACATAAAATTTGTTCAGAGCTTGGTGACAAAGCGCAATCTGATCCACACATTAGTAGATGCACCGGACTATAAGGCGCACGTTTCATTTTTGAAAAAATTAAAGGATTATAAGTGCGGCTTATGGTTCGAAAAATACGGTACGGTTTTTCTGAAAAACGTTAAATGCATAGTATGCCTACCACTAACCACTTGTTTTGGCAATTAAATCAAAATGTCTTGTCGAAAACCAATAGCTCCTATTGGGAAATTTGAACCCAGCACTGTGTGCGGCTTGTGCGCCGAAGCTCGGAGAATTATGTTGGTAACAGCGGGACTGTTTCATTGTTTAGATATGGAGTGAAAAACTCTTGCCTGCAAAGGTCGTGCCCTCACATCACCAAGGACCATTACCACTGCACTGACAGTGATTGCAATTTCCAGGTGAGTTTGATTCTTGGGCAGTTGGCAGGCAAAGTTGCAATTCACCTGACCAGTTTTAATATGAACAGACAGAGCGATTAGGACTAACTTGACACATCTTGGGGACATAATGCGATAGACAATCAAAAAAGTCGTTGCTCAAGGCTTAACGACGTTACTGAAGGCAATGTTTTTAGAGTGTTTTTAGATATCGTAGCAGTCTTAAATTGCATTCAACGATCTCTCAAATCTTGTGCAGCCATTGGTAGTTTTATTTGATATGTTTAAAACACTTTCTTTTCTCTTTTTACCCGCTGGATGCTATTTTGGAGCATGTCAAAAAGTCTTTACTGTTGTTTCAAAAACGCAGCGTAACCATTGCTCGTTTTTATATCAAAAAAGATTCCAAAATCTTACCAATTTATATAAAATAGATGCAGTGTCTTATAATTTTTTAAAGGTCGCCAAAGCCAAGCGTAATAAAACCTGATCGAAGACCCAAGTTTGAAAAGCTTATGCGAAAGCGCTGCGCAAAAAACAACATGCTTAAGAATGAGTTTAAGTTTCTTATCTTTATTTTGCAGCGCTTTACCAATAAGGGTGACGTCATCCGGCACTATAACATGCACAAGAAACGTGACAACGCACTGGCACACGGCTTCATGAGGTTTTCGCCAAGTGACAACTGTGAGTCACAATTTGGCCCATGCCATTTGAATGGCACAAGTACTCACTATCATTGCTTACATGTAAGTTTTTATTAACACGAAGCATATCATAATTTTTCTGATAAATCAAACGAATGGCTTCGGGAGCTGTATTGTGAACAACGGGCCCCAACTTTTTTGATGAGTTTCATGCATTATGCTTTTATATTATTTTTTTCAAAACATTTCAAGACAACCACTAAAATACATGCAAGTAAATACAACTTTTGCCACTTTCAAGTGAAGAGCTACTATCATTTTGACTGTGGGATCCCTTCAGCAGGATGTCGTTTACCTATTGCCGATGCCAAGTTCAGAAATCGTTTTATGCATCACCACTAAGCATTTCTATCAACTTAGCCTCAAATATTTGAACCAGTTTCACGAAATTTTTTTCTCTAGAAATACTGCAAAAATATTCATGCCGACAAGAGACTCTTATCCCTTTAGCACCAACGTGTGAACGTGACATTTGTTTTTTTAAATGTTATTTTAGTTTTGTAAAGAAAACAAAAATAAATTACTGGTTTAAATTCGGGATCTACCGAAATGCTTGTAAAGAATGACTGGTCTTATTTTTCGTAACCACATTAACATTGCATGATTTTGCACTAGATCAGCCTGTGTAATACCTATAAATTGTCAGCATAAGCTGATTCTTCTATTCTACAGAGTAGTAAGCCTTGTCTTCTAAACGCCTTTAGCTTTTCTCCCTTTTGGTCAATTTGGAAATCAGTGATTGGCCTAACGACACTTTTTTCACAGAGCAATTGCACCAAAGTCTACACCAGTACATCAGACGTAATGACACACGAGAACTTTCACAAGAAAAACTCGACTCTAGTAACGAACGGATTCAAGAGATATCGTGCTACCGAGCTTTGCCCGAACGAGGCGTGTCCGTTCTACACCCAAAGAACAACTCACTTTCACTGCATGTAAGCATCAGCCTAATAGCTAGTGATGATGAGAACGTGTTGAACTCGAACAGAAGACAGAGTTCGGCAGACTGCGAAGTTACTTTATGGTATTGTAGTCAGCGGCCATTCGTAGATATTATGAAAATTTCAGTGATGATTTGACTTCCCATCTCTTTGACCGACAGCTAAGACATAAAGTCAGTAGTGGAAATGTAAAGAATTTTCCCAACGAAGGACCAGTAATTTTGAAGGTCTTACGTATTTTTGTATTTTAGGCGTCCGGATTGTACTTTTACATTCAAAAACAAAGCTGACATGGACAAACATAAATCGTACCACTTACGCGACGACACTTACACCCGACAAGGATTTAAGAAGTTTTATAAAAACGAAACATGCCCGTAAGATAATAGTTATCTTTGAATGTTTTAGATATTTTTTCTGATTTACCTTCACATTGGAGCCACTTATGTTTACGTGGTGTAATGCAATAGGCTAAAATACTTCCAATGAGATTCGAATCCACAACTTTGTGATTAGCGTCTAAATGATTTGCGACCATCTGTCTACTACCAGAGTGTTTGTTGTATTGGTGACGTGCAGCCATCAGCTGCTCATCTTATTGCCCCTTTATTACCATACGTCGCGTAAAGCCTGGAATATCACTTTTAAGCTTTTGACATGACCCAATAAAGAGTCGAACCCACTTAAATGATATCATAGCTGTTATCATCTGACTCCTGTCTCTGGAGGGAGGGAGACTATGGATCTCTATAAGTCACTTTCTTGTAATTTCATATCACTGACGCTGCGTATACTGTATCTACTTTTACTTTGAGTTAGATTTTGATTAGCAAGCGAAGTTTTAAATTTTGTATGTCATTCGTACAAATAAATATTACATATAGAAAGGTTTTGTATCCTGAACTAATGATTTGAAACCGGAACGCCTCTTCTCTTGGCGTTAGATGATTTGGGGAAATTTCGTATGTCAAAAATTGAATTCTGAATGATCCTGCTTTGATGTAGACGCGAATATTTTAACTCTCCTTTGTGACGCATTGTATTTTATTTCAACAGCACAGCTGCTACTACTGTCTGTTCATGGATTTTACTGCACGCGTTTTTATTTTTAGGTTTCCAGGGTGTTCGTGGAACCGAACCACCAACCATTTTCATTGCCTTCGAAAAAATTGCGAATTTTCTTTTGTGTCTACCAGCCAGATTGTATCTCACAAACGCAAACACGATAGACAAGACATGAACACTGGAATTGTATCAAGCATTGGTAGGTTTTCACTTTGTAAATGAGCCAATGGGAAGTAAGGTTGTAGCCGTGTTCTAGCACTTGATGATGCATTGAGGCTGGTTTCCATGAGGCTTAGATTGCCAGCGTAGCGTGAAAGATCCTTTGTTTCTCTATTTAGTTTATCTTTCACGCTACGCTGGCAATCTACGCCAAATGGAAACCAGCCTTAACTCGAACGCTTATCTACTTGCGCGCTATTATACCGACGCAAAGCTACAACCATAGAATTTGCAATTTGTCGTTCAATCTTGTCTGATTACGCGGAAATCTTCGGTAGCATAACCTACAGCAGCGTGGTGGATCTTAGATTTGTGATTATTTCAAAATGGTGTTGACACTCTCAATTTCAGCAGCAACTCCACCTCCTAGAAAGGAGAACGGAACTTTTGATCCTGGTGTAATACAAGAAGCGGCCCGAAAGATTCTAGAATCCTTATCCAGAAATCAAATTTCCGGTATGCCTATTAATTTACTGAGTGGAGAAATGATGGCGACATAATTTCACGCCAGTTCAAAATCACATGTCGAGATAATGTACAAATTTTTCTACCAAGTCTGTGTGTGAACGTTTTGAAAATTCTTGATACTCGATCGATTTCAAACATTTCGGTTTTGTTTGAAAGGCGAAGAAAGAAGTTTTGCAATCGCCTGTATTTGGTGGGACTATTTAAATCCGACTCGAAATTCGCGTAGGAACTTCATAATTTTGAAGCAAAAGTTAGAATATTACTGTTTATGTTTTCGAGTTCATCTGTAATTGATGCAAAATCATGACGACACATTTTAAGCTTAAATTATTTATCTGTTTGATTCGTGCTTTAGATTTTTTTCGGGGTTTTGCTATTGCAGTTGGATTTTTATCTTTGGCTTTAGCAGGGCCAATCAAATTACTTTTTGTTGGTCTGAAGGTGGTGAGAGGTTCGTGGTAAGTTTAGCAGCCGTGAGTGTAGTTCTTGGCCATTTTTACTTAGTTTTAGTATAAACACTAAATTGCTTTCTATCACTGGTTATCACGTGATATGGCGCTATAATTTTAAATACGGCGCTGGAATCTGATTAGTTTGTATTGATGCTTTGTGGAATTGTGCATCAATTTCCCTAAGTCTATATAGGCAGCCTAGGGCGATTAGTCTGACGTTTATTTTGCGGTCGATAGTCTACTGACAATGCTGGATGCGGCATGGCCCAGGGGGACTGTTGTACGCTTTGGGTTTAAACTATGGCTTGCGCCGGCCATAGCGACTTCATGAAGATTGGGGAAACTGCTGAAAAGATCTTTTGAGTCATTAATGTGGCCTGGCTTGTCGCTATCGCTTACTCATAGTTTTTATAAAAGATCATTTTTTAAAAGATCCTGCCCAGTCGTCTGCCGCCTGCATGGAAACAGAACCGGTCAATGGCCCAATGCACACTGCTCCTTTAAGAGAGAGTCGGCGGTCTTCTTATTCAACTACCCCTTCTTTTTATACCGGAGCTTCGAATGATGAAGTGAGCTTTTAGTATTTTTGTTTGTTTACCTCTTTTCTCTTCTTTGGGACTGCGACACTGCCTAAAGCAGATATTGAGGTGGACTTCACTAACCGAATGAAAAGCAAGGAGAAAATGGCAGTCTGTTTCAAATCTTTGAGAAACGAATTGCCGTCTGGTGGCGCTGCCACCAGCAAGGTAGCCAACAGTCACTTCTGACAACCTGCTGGGTAGGAGCTCCACTATTCCAACTCAAAAACGTTGATGTGAACCAAATCAGTAGCTGCAACCTGGTCTTACCATGTTGATGGCTGCTATTTCCTCGGGATGAAGGCATTACGCGAGGCTGAAATTCCATGCCTCACGTTGTAAACTCAAGCAAGCTGTAGCAACATGCTGAATGGATCAGGGAAAGCGAAAGCTCTTCGAACCAGTGATAAATGTAGAGTGGTAATCTCACCATCAACAAAGCGGACCGCCATTAGTGAATTTCCAAAAGTAGGCTCTACCGACGTTTTGGAGAAGCGGTTTCACTATTCTACTTAGACGTGGTGTTGGCCAACTGCACTTTGGGGAGTGAGCAGTTCGTAAATTTTTTCAAAAATTGTTTTAAAAAGATCAAAACCAACTTGCTCTCTCAACAAGAGGACCAACGGTTAAACCAAGGCGAAAACCACGAGGAACCTGTTCAGTGGAGCGTGCAAAGCGAACCGGGTGACGTGACGTCACAAGAGCAAAAAGGTGAGCAGGAGAATATTAATGCCTAGTTTTTTGCTTTTTCATTACGCGTTTAAGTTCCTGCGTAGTTTTCCAGGCTGCAGTCAGTCAGTGAGACTCTGCCGCCATGTCGGACACACTGCTCGGCCTCAGCATATCTCCATCCGCTTTACGATGGCTCAATCCCGTTGATCGCCTTTCCCAAGAACATAACCAGCAACCTTGCCGGATTTTTCACCGTATTATCTTTTTCGAACGCCAAGCAAGCACCTGTGAATGCTATTTTCAAAGATGTGATGCGACCCGATACCGGAGTGGCAGGGACGCTCTAATCAATACACCATTGTACTGGTTTTATTATTGCCGATTGTACACAATTGTAAAATTCGATTACGTTCCGCAGATGAAGGACAGCCTTTAGATTTGTCTGGTGACAGCAGTCAAGTCGACGACGCGACGTCTCTTGTGCAGGTAGGAAAGGGTTTGGGCTTTATTTCTCTAGGATTATGGTCTTCAAGGTGAACATTCACTTGCACGGTGCAACGTGGTTTCGCAAGACTTAGTTTTGCAAGTAGAAGCGAACTAAAACGTGGCGACCGCATTTTCACGAAACTCGAAAAATTCTCGCGCGAAAGATGATCGACCTTTGAATCTACATTTTGAGTGGTTTCATGCCAATGATACCAATATTTTGCTCTTTTCAGAACGCCAAAAATGAACTTCCTCCTGCTGTGTTGAAGTATTTTCGAAAGTAAGTTACGTGCAAGTTGAGGCTTCTAAACCAGAAATGCAACTGTTCAACAGTATTTTCCAGTGGCATTTTTTTTCACCAGTGCTCGTTTTTTCTTATTCGCAATACAACTACTATGTTTCATAACTGTCTTTGCAATATGTTTGCTAATAACTGTATTTGAGTTTACAATCACCCCATCATTCAATAGTACTATTTGACATCACAAACGCATTGCCGTAAGCGAGCTCGGTTTGTGGAGCTAAATTCTAATTTTTGTGTTTACAATCCACTAGCAAATTTCATCTCTTAGGCTCTTTGTTGATCTCGTGTTGAATGTTTTAAATGAGTTCTCATCTAATGGCAGTCTGTGTGTTGGTGTCTGTGCTTGTGTTTTTATCCCTCCATTTTGGGATGTAGTTACGGCATGAAACGCTCATCCAGCCCCACATCGAAAAAATTCGGTTCAGGCTGAGAAAAGTAGCAGTCTATTGTGAATCAGTCATGTGTACAAATTACTGACTGGTAGCCCCACCAGGCCACCACCAACAAGGCGGACTGCCATTGGTAGGCATCTAAGAGTACGACCTGCCAGGTGAGCAGCTTCACAATTCTAAGCCGATGAAGCGCGCGCGTCTAATGACAGTAAATTGGGTCGGAACGTCATTCATGAAAGCATTGATTGCGGGTTTAAAACTTTGCGACGAGAAAGATGTGATTTGTTTTGGTGGAGCGCGTAGCAGCGATTAACCTGCTTGGCTGTAGGGTTGAGGTACAGTGCGTTGTACCACCAGTGTTGGTAACTTCAAAGCATATCTAGACACAACAATGTTCTAGAACAGTGCTTTTCAGTTTTTTGGCGTCAAGGATTCCTATGCCTAGTTTTGCAAAGGTCGCGGAACCCCTTTTGATAAAAATTGACGAAAAACGAGCAAAACCAAAGAGAAAACATGTATTTTGTCAATACGTAACTGATTTTTGCAAATATACACTGCTTCACGGTTTATGCACATATACAAAAATCATCATTGTCTGAGTCTCTAAATCAAAACTCGCAAAACCTCTGCGGAATCCGTGAAGCTCACGAAATCCCGGTTGAAGAACTCCGTCTTGAATAACCGACAAAAAGACGTTCCACTATGACCGCGACCACGGGATAGATATATAGAGGTCAGATGTCAATCCAAACCTTGATTTTAACTCTTGCCTTCTTCAAATCGTGTCTGCTATTTCTTACGATGCCTTGAGCCTGTTCTGCGCTGACGCTTAGTGCGCGGCCTACGACCAAGCCAAGGTATACAAGCAAACAGGCAAACCGCATTTGGCCTCATTGTAGATCGCGTTTCAGTGTATGGTTACAGCTCGATTTTCTTCTAGATTCCTCCCAAACGAGTGCATATTCGCTGACTGCGTCTTCATGGACAAGCATCACTTTCACTGCGCCGTGCGTGGTTGCTATGCCGTGTTCAGCGAGGAGGATTTCGTCTTGAACCACACTTCGTAAGTCAAACTATTCCCAGGCTCATCCAACATCTATACCTCATCTGTGCGAGACCGAACTTTTTATTCCGTGTAACTCAAACCTGTTTTGGTAGATAGAATGAATAAATGAAAGAAAAGTATTTGTATATCAAAAGTTAAGCTCAAAATCCTGTTTTGTTTGATAGCTTGTGTTTATCATGATTTTTGGCGTAGTGAGTTGTTTGTTTGTTTATCGTTTTATTGTTTAGGTTCCATGAGAAATTAGACAAACACGGAATCGAACAAGTTATCACTGAACTGAACCCCTCATCGTCTCTGCCGCAATTTTCCGCCGCCCCTTCCTCTCCACCTCCTCCCCCTGGCTATATCACCCTTTCTAGTATTCGATCTATTAACCCTAAGGTTGTCTGTTCTGACCAAATGAAGCCCATCAAGGTGATGCAAGAGGACCTCGAAAAGGCTCTTAAAACCCCCTCCAGCGGTGTGCTGAAATCATTTGGAAACCCCTTATCATCGGATGCCAAGCGTGAAGCAGTGAAGACTTATATAAATCGGATTATTTTGGACAACGCCAAAACTATTGAGAACCCAACCCCCACTTACAAAGTGAAGCCGGGCCCTAAGCCTCTCATCACCTTCCAGCCTCCCCCGTCATCTTCAGACTTGCGAATTAGTACTCCGTTTCCCACCCAAACCAATTCTCAAAACTTCATTCATTTTAGAGCGGGGTAAGAGCTTAAATTTACGAGGAAATATTCAACTGCTGTTATAATGTTAATACATGTTTGCCTCTTTATCTGTTCTATTTTAATTTATGTTTTTTCTACTGTATTCATCTAAGCATAAACCTTAATTTATGCTTAGACGAATACAGTATTTAAGCCTTTAATTAAAAAATATAAACCTAAATTTATAATTATTTAAACCCAAGGAGCATAGGTATAACAAAATCATGTTCCAAGTGCGCTTTCATGCACGCGCAGTAATTGATGTTATAAAGTAAAGTTGTCGCCAGGAACATTCAAACGGAGATTATGCGTGGCATTGTTGGAAAGTTAATTGCTTGGGTAGCAAATCTGGTTAGAATTTATTTTTTGTTGTGAACCATTGCAAGGCGGTTGAAGGAGAGAGGTATTCAACTTATTCTTTGTGGAACACTTATACCGTTGGCTTCGTTACTTGACACTGTTAAGCAAATGAAAATTTTCCAAACATACATTCTAAAGCATTAAAAAACGAAGCGACACTAAAAAATATCAGGTCGTCATTCATTTCTGCGAAAAAAGAGATCTACCACGCTTAAATAAAGCGTTGTTGCCTTGCATTGTCTCGAATTTTGACGGTTTTCTCGATTTGTTTCAGAACGGCTTGCATGCAATCAGACTGCAAGTACAAGATGCAGAACCACTGGCATTGCTTGTTAAATCGCTGTCGATACGTGTGCAAGTCGCTTGGTAAAGCGCAATCACATAGGCAAGCTCACGACACGTTGGAGGCCTACGCCAAAGCAGCTAAGGACTATTTCAAGTGTTACTCTGTGAAGAAAATGTGCCCCAATCCCGTAAGTTTCTGTTCGTGAATAAAGGCTCTTATGTGCGAATATCGAGACAATAAAAGTATTTGGGGTTGTTGTTCAACCCTCCTCTTGGGTAAAGGCACGGCATCAAACGGTTATTCAAATTCACACCGCAAACCTAATCGAGGTCCAGGCTAATGGCGGAAGAATGGCGGCAATTCATTTCAAACCGGTCATAAATGAAAATTGCACACTGGGAGTCCCACTACCTTCAAGACAGACTCCCGTTGATTAGCATCCAGAAGCTGCCTTTTACGATATGCTGGCTGAGCAGCTCTGCAGTTCTGTTTTCTTGCCCAGTAAATGACAAACCTGGTGTTAGCGGCAGACACGTACGCATACATTAGTTTCAGAAATTTGACAGCTTGTTGGCTCGCACGCTGTCTGTAGCTACTTCTGCGGTTGCAGGAAAAACAGCGTGAAGAATTCTTTGTTCATTTCACGTTGTTCCGCTTTTTTTGTTTACTCAGCCGCTTTACCGAGTTAGAATAGTAAAGCTGGCCATCCAGTATCCCTAGGAAGTGAATTTTGAGCGCCTGCCATTAGCAGTCCGCCTTGTTGGTGGGGCTACCAGTCTTCGGTTTGTGTTTCATGATCGGTTACGACTTTAATTGATTACTTTTTATGACCAGGTGGAGTTTTTGCTATTTTGGTCAGGGGTTGCACGTCAGTGGTGGAAGTTAAGAAGCGGTGACAGCAACTACAACCATTGGTTAGATAAATTTGAGAGAATCTGGGGAGTTGCTTCATGGAAGAAAATATTGGTTTAAAATGAAACGAAGGATTTATAGGAATGTGTGAGGTCGGCGATGTTGTGCAGAAGTGATCCATAGTGTCTGAGGGAGAGGTGGCAGTTTCGAGAATGACTGAGAGAGCATTGATAGAGCAATATGTCCTGTTAAAATACCGGTGATTAAGAAAAAGGGTAGTCAAGAAGTTACGGCTCTGCTGGGTTTGAAAAACTATAGGCAGACTAGCCAAAATGATTGGGATGCGTTGGTATGAACATGCCGTGAAGAGGGATAGTGGTGATGTCTTAAAAAGAGCTAGGGTTTGTATTGGTTGGAAGAAGGGGGCGAGGGCATCCTGAGATGACATAAAGAAGGTAGGTGGAAGAACAGATTGGTTTAATAAGGAAGATGCCGTTGAACGATGTTGCACAGGTTGTGTATGAACTTTTGGAAAGCATGTGGTGAATCCGGCCTCCTCTAATGGAGACAAAATCGGAATTAGAAGATCAGTTCTCATCAACTTACTTGCAATAGACGGTCGTTTTACCCGATGTGGTCTTGATTTTTTTTTCGATGTGAACCCGGAAAATCGTTTCATGCCGTGTCTCTGTCTCAAGCAATAGGGAGACAAGCAGCAATTGAGCTGCTTCAATGTCGAACCGTGGTCAAATTCATTAGCTTTGCGGTTCATTGATTAAATTTTTGTCCGATATTTCACAGACCTGCGAGTTTCGACTGCGAGGTCACTACCATTGCTTGAAGCCTGGTTGTCAGTTCGTTACAATAGGAACGTCAAAGCTGCCTTGGCATATCAAGAAGCATGAGAAGATCGCCAAAAGAGAAGCCAGTGGCTTCAAATACTATACCAAGAAAGATCGCTGCGGGAAGCAAGGTAAAGCAAAATACGTTTGAAGGTTCACTTTGTCTACTTTCTTTTGCAAACATATAATTATAGGCGAAGATCGGAAATTATAAAACCTTGCGCCTTATTGGTATCACAGCATACGAGCGAAAAAGGGCATTAACAATTCATTAAAGTGAGGTTAATTATACAAGGAAACAATCAACCCAGCCAATTTTGCGAGACCATCCCTGGACGCGTTTCGTCCTTTTGGATTCATCAGCAGGGCCCGTCCTGCACAAGCAAAAGTAACCCACTCATCAACGTTATCCTTTAAACGAGTAATTTACGCGCGAAGTACTGAGACTTCAACCGACGACGTCTTGCGTTTCTCAACGGGGCGGGTTGACGAATTGGTTAGTAGTCGCTTCATATCCACTGGAAGATCAGTTTACGCAACTTAGCGGACGACTGATGTGAAGAAGCTAGGTTGAACGCTGTATATAAAGCCTTGTGCCTTTTCATTTATGATGCTGTCACGCTTGCGTCGAGTGCGCTGACAATTCACAAGGTGGGAGCTGGGCGACCTTTGATAGAAGTGTCGAGCAAATCCATGCCAACGAATTTTCACTTTATCTCGCTTCGCAGTAAACCGGGCCTCCTGATGGGCTGGGCCCTGCTGATGAGTCCAAAAGAACAAAACGCGTCCAGGGATGGTCTCGTCAACATTGGTTGGGTGGTATACTCGTTGTTTCCTTGTATATTTAACCTCACTTTAATAAATTGTTAATGCCCTTTTTCGCTCGTATGCTGCGTTACCAATTAGGTGCAAGGTTTTATAAACATTATCGATTGTTCGCTGTGTGCCCGGCTTTATCCGCTTGCTTTCGAACCATACTGTGCCTCTAAATGGCGTAAATTGTTTTTACGTTATGTAGAAGAACCTCTTGTGAAGAAACGTTCATATAATTGCTTCCCACTTGCCGCTCCGAATAAATGTCTGTGCGCCTTGGCGAGGGTGCTGCGACTTCGGCAGCACCCAATGCGGCCAATCACCAAGGAAACTTTATGAGGTCTACTTTATTTCTCGTACAGGTTGCAAATACAGTGGATTGTTCAGTCACTATCACTGCGTGCGTCCTGGCTGTTCGTATGCTTTTCAATACAAGCATCAGCTATCGACTCATGTCCGCAAGCACGTGCGCAGTCAACTCGACGTGTCGCCCGTCGGTGACTCTGTAGCGCCGGCAGTGGACGAAACAAACCACGTGGGACTGGAACAAGAAGCTGATACCTTGCAGGTACTAAATCAGTTCAGATCTTACATTTTGTTCGGCAGGAATTAGCCAAACATGGTTTCTGTTGTTTTGTCTTAGTTTATAAACAATTTGCTGTTTTTACCGCTTCGAAGTTACCGCTACTACTGGCACAACATTTCTGCCAGAAATCTTGTCAGGTATATTTTTCAAGGGCGCATTAATTTCAAATATACACCGGCATCATTAATGCCTAACGTTATTTCGACTCCTTCCATAGAGCATACGTCCAGTAAGCCTGTTAGAATGCTTTTGAAATTTACTTTTTTCTTTCAGGGTGGCGAGGTGCAAAGCTGTACTCCGACTCCAGCACCGCTAGATGAACCGCTAAGCTTCGTTATTCGGTCCCGAGATGACTTGAAGTCGGACGGTAACGAACCACCAGAGAGCGCTGAAGACGCAGAATCCGAAGCTGGTGAGTTCAGAACGAAGCGTTTTTTGGTTGCGTCGAAGATACTTGCGCAAAGGCTGAGCAGTGAACAATGCAAATGGCTTTTTTTTTACCTAGACTCAATTTCAAACGAAGTCCTTGATTTGAGCCACAACGTGGACGGAGACATGAGTTCAGCTTCTAGCGCAGGTCAGTTACTATTTGATAGATCAAAGTTCTTTTCCCGGGCCTCATCGGTTGAAGAGTAGTGAAGCTGTCGTAAGAAACGACTTTTTGGCACCCACCAATGGGGGTCTGCTTTTTTGATGCTAGGGCTACTTGTCTGTAATTTGTACGCATGACTGGTTCGAAATAGACCACCACTTTTCCATTGCATGATCTGGATTACTGATGCGGTGCCCTTATGTCAAGGAAGAAGAGTTAAATCAAAGTTCATTGACAATGGTAGTCTATGAATCTACTGTAGGTTGTTCGTAAAGTAATCGTTCCTGACTTTGGAACAGATGGTCTGGAGTTTAAAACTTCGTAAAAGCACCATCGGTATCCGTCAAAAAGTTTATTCGAAATTTTAAATGCTCCGTTGCTCCAGCAAAAAGTCTAGTTTTAAAACGCATTTGCGGTGGCAAACGCACACTCAATCAACACGTCAAAGCTATGCATAGGCGGAAAAAACCTAAAATCGTGTTTTATATATCTTCCAATAGCAAAGCAACTTTCAAATTTACGCGTAATGCAAGTTGTCTTTAGACCTGTTTTGTAGTAGCTTGCACTGGTGCAATGCCTTTTCGTTCTTTCATCTCAAGCCAGGCCTTTATGACATTGCCTTTGTTTCTGACTTGATCAACAATCTGCTGATTAAACTCTTTCTACAGGTTGTGGTAGTAATTATCCCAGCAATGAATCAAATACTTCTGGCTCTCTTGAAACAACAACAACAACAATAGCAATAACGACAGAAGCTACCAGCAACAGCCAAGGGTAAGTTGGCAGCATATTTGCTTTGTATTTTTGTCTCGGTCATGAAATGATTTCGATTATTTATTCATAGACCGACTTGCGTTGGACTTGCTTCGCGGTTGCGGCTGTTTTGGCCCGTGCAACTCAACTGCAAACGCTGCAGCCAAAGCCAAGAAAGTTACCGTAAAGTTCTTTTCCCGAGTGCGTGACAGAGACGTCGGGGTGAGATGTGAAAGCACAACCTTACAATCGTCGTCATTGTAAACCCGTGCTTCAACCCACTCGATCTAGGCGCACATTTTTCTACAAAGCGATATTCGGGCAATACTAAAATACGAAAATTCATATTGGATTATAATTATAGAATTAGGTAATGTAAAGACCCTGATGTAATTATGGAAGTTCATTTTAAAAAAGGAATTACTGACTTACGGGTGTATGAATAATTTACTGGTATTAACTAGAGAGTAAGGAAATCGCTCAAATACGGAAATTTTCGGAAGTCGAGAAAAACTAAAAGTATAATCACCCAATTGAGTAAAACGAGGAAATTAAATTGAATTAAACTAAGCATTTTTGTAAATTTTCCTATTTCTGTGATTTACGTTATTTAACTGGTGTTTTTTCATATATCCGTAATTTAGTGTTGTGCCGATGTTTACCTATTTTAATGGCTGAACTTCAATTCTGAGTTTTTTTTCTATGACAAGCTGCTGTTCAATAGAATTTCTAGTTCCTTGTTTGCTGCAACAGTGGCTCACTGTGAAGGCCATAAATGCACTTTAGGGCTTTTCTAGGATGCTTTTTGGAACCCATTTGTGTTTCTGACGACCACAGCAAACATGCTGTTGGTCGATGTCTTATGACTTCAGTATTGCTCTGTAAAAAGCTGTTGGAGCAAGATGGTTTTAAAGCTATTGGATTGTGACACGCTCATTGCATTATTCCAGAGTCAGTGATCAAGTTTTCAAACCCAAGCCTTGCTTTTCCAAGTTTCGTCTCAACAGCGAAGTGATAGACGGTTTCAAGCGATTTGATCTATCACAGGACTGTGGAGATAAAGAATGCACTTTTGCAGCAAAGGTATACGAACATGTGAAATCTCATTGCTGACTGTTTCGTCTGTGTAACAGGGTTGAAGTTAATTTGTCCGTCAAAACAGGTAATAAAGCGCTTTTGCTTTATTTCGTTATTACGTATATATGGCTGACGTCATAATAATACAAACCAATATACTCAGCTTGCTTTTTAAAACCGTAATTTGGTTTTTGTGCGTACCAAATGTAATGATTGTCTATCGCTTTCTCCATTTAGACGTCATTCCTAACGTCTTAGCGTTTGCCAAATACTTATTGCATTAACGATAGGCGTATATACCGAGCGTATCGTAAGTACCCCATCCATTCGGTAAGGATCCTCACTTCCAACCAAGTGCTCTTGCACCTGATTTCGATTTAGTAAGCGAGCTTTTTAAGTTCAGGTGTCTTCCTGCAGACATCTAAGGCACTTCAAAGTAATTCTAAATTACAATTGTTTGCATTATACCCCGAACCCAAACAGTATGAGGTTTATATTTACAATATTGCTTTTTTATCCTCCAATCTTATTGGTTTCGAAATCGTGGTATTCCACTTAGCGGTATTTATTTTAAATTGCTTTTTACAAAAACACAACAGAACATCCGTGCTCAACTTGTAACTATTTAATCGCGATCGCCGTAACGTGTTGCTTTAAACCCCTTGACCCTTTTGTCCATATACTTGATTGAGCCTTTTCTAAACTTACTTTGTTAGGTGTCACATTATCACTGCTTGCATGATGGCTGTCATTACCGTTTCACGGGACGCACTCACATGATCAAGCATCATCAGCATCACGAAAGAGTGGCCAACATCGTACGTGATGATTTCAAGCGAGTGAAGAGCACTCAAGACTGCGGATTCACAGGTTGCAAATCAAGCCGAATCAGCACGCACTTCCATTGTCTGAGATGCGACTTTGTGTAAGTGGTTAACTAGTGTTCGGCAGATCTGCTCAACTTGCAAGTGGTTGAAAACTTGAGTTAGGATAGTCATAGAGTCTTGCTATCATTTAAGTGTTGTTGGTTTTGCTCTTCTTTTTTGGACGGAAGCACGGCATGAAGTAGTTTTATTGTTTACTTCGCAAATCCGACCAAAATCAGTCCGGGGAAAGCGACAGTCTACTTCGAACCATGTCTTTTGTACATTAGACTGATGGCGCCTCCACAAACCAGGCGGACTGTCATTGTTGGGCGCCCATTATTCAAATCGCCAACGTGGCCAGTCGATTTAAGCACTGTTTCATCTCGACAATGATCGAACGGTCCCGCGTTCAAGTCTCACAAAGACGGCGTTGTTGTGCCCGTGGGGAAGATTCTATTCTGCGCAGCTTTCCGGGTTATACCAAGCAGCAAATGCGCTCAAAGCACTACCAAGCAATTCAAGCTGACGTGAAGGCTCTGAAGCCCCGAAGCGTTCTGGACAAGATTATCTTGTTACCATCTCTAACGCTGCCTTGCAAGTGTGGAAGAATAAAATTAATGGAAAAAATGCGGCTTGTAGCTGGGTGTAGTTACTCCACATTGCGTCCATGCTATTTTAAAAAAGTTTGGCTGAAACATACAATGTTAAAATACCACTTGATATAAATATTATGAACACACTTTTAGCTCCCGTTCTTTATGAATCTGAAGATCACTGCTTGACTGTTTAGATCTATTTATTATATCTCTACCCCTGAACTTAGATACATGCTTAGATTTTGGTATAGCCCGTTTCGGGCTTGAAATAAGCCTAACGTAACCAAGGCCGCTGTAAGAAGTCTTGTTTTTAGCTGCACGGATAGCTCAAAGGTTGGCACGCACAGGCGCAAGCACGTGAAAAGTGATTCGTTGGAACAGTCTGGCTTCAGGAAAATACGTGCGAAAGATGATTGCGGACGACTGCACTGCAAATATAGGTAAAACAATATGTCTTCCCTATTGTACGACATTGTGCGTTGGTGATGCTGTATCATTAACTGCTGATTTTGCATTAGCTTTGGATGAGCGAGCGAGCTAATAACTTTGAGCGTGTTGTCTCATAATTCTGTTAATGATCATGAAGCTTGGGTCCCGGACTTAAGGTGCATTAAGTTTTACAACGCTTTGATAGCGATTGCTCCAAATGCAGATGCAGGTATTTTATGTCGCTTTGAAATGACTTGTCACTTGTTTACCAAGCCAAGTATACGAACATTGGCCATGAAGAGGTGATTGAAGCAACGATTTTTTTTTAACTGGGTTGAAACTAAAGGTGCTCGCCCAGCAAATCCAAGTGGTTACTCTTCATCACCCAACAGTGGCGGTACGTCTTGTTGGTGGAAGAGTCTGGATGTTTTGTTTCATGTCGCTCCTCTATTCCAAGGAAGAGGAGGAGTAAACTACAGTTTCAATACGTTGCATTTAGAGATTGATACTGTAGAAAATTAGGACCATTTAAATAAAGTTGTGTAAAAAAAACTTGCACTCTCCCAAAGTTTCATAAATCTTCGCTTTACATATATTTTGAGCAGTAAGTCCTTACCTTGTTTTACCACGCTTTTTATTGATTGATGAATGTAAGATTGAAGGAAAATAATTTTGCAGGAAACGTAACACGTCGCATTATCATTGTCTCCATCCTAACTGTTTCTACACAGTGATCGGTCTTTCTGGAATTGAGCAACATTCTAACAAACATAAGAATGCAGCTAATTGCGTGAGGTATGCATTGTATAGTGTGTAATAGCGGCTTAGGTGATAGAATACCGGAGTTTAAAATGCTAAGTAGGCCTAAATCGTTATTTCATCCTTCATTCAATGGGTTACAATATGGCTAGATGCCACTGCTTTTTTACCGTTTGTTGATTTAAAGTGCATATCGATTCGTAAGCGGAATCGTTACAGAAAAATAATTATGGACTTCTCGAAGTTAAAGGCTACACAGACATGCGAGAGCATTATGCACGTCTGCCACTATCCAATCGTTTTCAAACCACGTTTTTTACTGGAACAACACCTCTTATTCCATGTATGCTTCCTGTCAAATACCATTGGTGGTTTGAATGGAGTTTCGAACTTGGTGGCCAGCATGGTTGTAGTGTTTGTGGTAGAGTACACTGCGCTTGCAATATTACTTGGTGTCACTTGGCACCTAGCCTAGTTGGCGATGAAACATGTCCACAGCTGCAGATGTATTTATGCCACCGGTCGCGGCAGAAAAAACTGGCGAAGTATGTATAGACACAAACTGCACGTATTGTAAAAGCTCTTCGTGGTCGGAGAATCAAACACAACAATCCCACGATACTGTGATACAAGTCTACCAGTCGTGGTGGCTCACTCGAACTAAACACTTGCAAATATGGCATGAGCTCATACGCATAAGTGATAAAAAATTTGATACTACGAGCTCATTCTTTGTTCACATGTACTATATATATATAGTTAGCGTGGGTCGCCACGACTGGTAAGCTGCTCAGCCCTTCCACTTGTTTGCCACGTAAAGCTGGAGGAATCTTGTTAAGTGCCCTTAGGAAGGGCACAACAAGCGACCTTGCCGCATTTATTGCGCCGAGTTCTAAGCTGGAAAGCTGGGAATGGCGTTTTTTTTTTTATAAGTCTTTGGGCCGACAGCGGAATTGAACCAAGGTTTACCGACTACAAAGCGGACGCTTTAACCTCTACACCACAACCAAATGATGTGATTTTGGAAATTTCTGTTTAGATCTCCATCACGACTGCTGCAGCAGCCCTCCACTCAAGTCCCTCCCGTTATTGGGGCATCTGGTGCTTCTTACACCGTTCCATTTGCCGCGCTTTCAAAACCAAACTCGGTCACGCTCGACTGCGCTTCACCTTCTCTGAACGTCTCGGTTATGACGTCACATGCAGGATTTTCCAATCAAAAAGTCGAATTGAAAACTGAAACAGCTGGTATTACAAATAGACGCTTGTTGTAATTTTAATGTTTAACTCATTGATTGTTTTTTGATATGATTGCGCTGATGCATATTACCGGCTAGGCCGGGATTTATTAAGGCTCCCATAGACTCAGAAATTTAATTTATGGGCTACTTATGGTGCCCGATTTGCTACGCCATGTCCACAACTCATTTGTGGACGTGTGTACTTTAATTGACGTGTACTTCTTAATGTCGTTTTCTGTATTCTGTAGATTATGCTGTGGTAGTTTTATTGTAGCAATTCATGGTTTAAACGTGCTACATACGAACAACTGAGTGCTGAAACATCTTCGATCATGATGAATTTCTGTATTTTTTCCCGTACTAACTTTTAACATCTCAAGCTTGTGTCACTGTGCTGCAAAAGGTATCGCTTTCATACAGCTGTGAACTAATAAGATGTGAGCCTAATATGCTGGAGTTCTTGAAGGTCAAGCAGGTGGAAATTTGGTAAATTCATTGTTATAGGTGCTATTTTAGACCGGTTTCCCTTCCATTTTTTTTGCAATTGAGCATGTGCTCGAAAAAGCTAAAATATGTGCTAAAGCTTAAAGCGCACAACTCTTTAACTTAGTTAATGTTTGAAGAAAAATGACCATTCAACCCAGGTACAATTTGAGTACCTTTGATTCTAGTTCGGACTGAAAACCAGTGAAGAAAGTGCATCTGGTGTTGTTTAAAACCGTAGATATAAACTGGGCGTGTGGCCAAATACAATGCCATGTTTGCGAATAACTTAGCTTGAAGAAAATTAGCATGTTCTAGATCAGGGCTTCTCGAGCTATGGGTCGCAGATTGCAATTTTGCAGTTGCTAAAAAATTTACTTTTAAGTTTAAACATTTCTAAGATTGTAATTTTAGTATCAAGATTTAGTCTGTTTTTGCACCAACCTGCTCTAGTCAAGTGTAGTGAAAACTAGAACATTGTTTCTGTCAAATGGCCCGCGAAATCATTCGCAGATCAAAGAGATTGCTCTCTCCTGCACTATACCGTCAAGCTTGCACTCTCTCGAAACCGGATCTCAAAACAAAGAAGTTTGAGGAGGCCTAGTCTACAATAAATAAGGGATCCAATGCACTTGGAAGTGCGATTTGCCGGTTATAAGAGTGAAAGACTACTACTGGATTATTGGTTGATGTCTTGACTCTGTTTTGCATTGGCGAAGGGTCCCTAACATTACAGGCTCTACTAACAATTTAAGTTAAAATATCACTTCAAACTTGTCAGAGGCATCTCAACTACTGTGAAAATTAAATGGTTTTAAGCAAGCTTTGTTTTCTTGCCTTCGTTAAATTGAGTAATCGTAATTGTGTATTTATTTTTTGCAAAGTGATATGTGAAATACGATTTACTATCAGTGTAGTTGAACAACGTTTACATAGTATTTTGCTGTAACTGTAAGGCAAAACTTACCCTAGCGTTATGTAAATTAAGTAGAGGTTGCTGTGACCCGCGTATATTTTTTTGCTGTGTGGTTCGACCAAGGCAGAGGTATCTCATTGGAGAATCATTTGCAATTTACCGGCTACTACGAGACCTGGTACGTGTATTGGAAGAAAAAAAATTTAAAACAGAAATGTGGACGAAAAGTTGATATCCGAAAAAAAGTGATCCGCTACACACACAACATATACTATTGTTTTTCATGGTAGTACAGTATAGCATTAAACCTTTTGAGCAAAATTGCTGTGAGTTATTACAGGTTGCCGCACATTACTTATTCTTCAGAGGGCACTGTGAACCCAAAAAGTTTGGAAATCACTGGGATTAGTCCACCATATATCCCCTTTATGTAAAAATATGTTAAAGAGTATACTCAAAAATGGTCAGACGTGTTTTTAATTATATTTTCACCATAAAATTTAAACAGAGAGTAACCACAGGAACTAATAAATTTAAGGGAAAAGTTTACTAAGTAAAAAGTTAAATTTTGTATTTTTTTGTCGCTATCCCAGGGCTGCTATCTCTTAGAACTTTGCAATATACCAGCAATATTGTAATTCACATATGTACCAGCTGTTATGTAAACGTGCCCTACTTTGGCTGATAAAACGTCGCACCTTCAGTTGAGCTAGACTTCTGTTAAGTCGTGTTTTGCATATCACTTTTTGTTTTCCATTAGGACTGTTTGATGGCCAAGCCAGTTCGTTGCCATGACTGCCGAAGACCTCCAAGTCTGGAGAAGCGATTTCGGGTGGTCATGGAAAGAACTGGCCCCCTGCTGTCTGTTGATGGAAACGGTTTTAGTGGTTCTTTATTTGTAATTAAACTGTATGTGTGCTATCGTGAATTGAACGCGTACGATGTTTGTCGTTTGTGCTGGCGTTTTTTGACGTCCCGTTTGTTACCAGTGCTTGATGACGTCATGGTGAAGTGCTTTTTCGTAAATTTTAGTTTTTTCGTGCTATTGTTTGAAATTACCCCGTTTTAGGTGCCTAGCAGACGTTCGACATAAATTTTGTTATAAACTCGTTGAGATTCAGCTAGCAACATTTTGGGTTAAACTTTCTGGCGGTGATCAACTGTCCGAAACCATTACAGTAGCTATACCTTGCTACCCAGCAAGCTTAGTCGTTCGTTTTGTCCGATTGTGATTTATACTTTCTTGAGTTGTTTTATAGATACGTGTGGGGTCAGTAAGCCGCATTTTGACCGTCATGGACGATGGCATTAAATTGTAGAATCGGCCAGTTTCTAAACTAGCTCCACTCGACCTCGCGATGATTTTAGACAGCGTGTCAGTTTTACAGTGAGTAGTTGTATGTTGTGCACTTTTCTATGCACGTTTGTGACTTCAATAAATTAAGATCATGGGAGTTTATTTAAGATTTAAAAAATTTTGTATTAATGTCAAGATTTGTTTTCATATGTAACGATTGTATTGTCTAGACATACGTCAGAATTTTCACGTATAAACGTTCCGCTAAAATTGTTTGATATTACTTTTGATAAATTTAATGCTTGTTGGAATCTACCAGGCAGAGAAAATCATCGCGACGTGCATTTGCCAGGACGTACAGCGACGTTGTCACCGCAGTGCTTTTGCTACGGGGAGAGGGAAGCGTACCTGCTTGTTTGGAGTTACTCTTAAAGTCCTTGTTTCCTTACAGCAGGGGTGTACAACATGTGACCCGCAACGTAAAAGTTTTTGACCGGAGGTTGACTTCAGAAATGACCGTTCATGCTTTGCGAACATTATGCTCCAAAAAAAAAAGTCGAAACATTTTACTTGAAGGGAATACACAACAATACGCGCTGTTATATCGATCGCCACAAAAACAGGTCTTGATAAATTTAAGGATTTAATTGGCCACCAGCCAGCACTTGCACGTGTGCACATCTAGCGTGTATGCGCCACACGCAGCGTACAATCTTAGGCCAACTTTTGGTTTACAAACTCCGACTGGCGTGCAAAATTTTCAAGTACTACAAAATTGGCTCGTCTGCAAAAAAGGTTTCACACCACTGCCATATTGCATTCAATAATTTATTGTCCTTTGTTTTTAACAAAAGTACAGAATTTCCAAAGTTGCTCAAGATCCACTTCAGTGGCCCCTCACTTTCGGCTTGTGCCCCACCACATGGCTTGCTCTCACCACGGTACTGAGTCAATCGTGTGGCTTGAACGTATGATCAATCGATCATTGTCATCATAAACCACCAAACTGACGCAATGCTTTAAGAAAAGTCTCATGTGAATTTTCATCCGCGTCTTTGAAACTTCTAATTACTGGTGTTCGCACCCGTTTCGAAGTGGTCCGCAACGTACTGATGACACCCCGGACTTTTACCACAAACGGCAATTGCTATCAACAAGCCCAACGAACACTATTTCTGTGCAGCTCAGGAATGCGCTGACTTCTCTTGGCACAGGAACCTTTGGCAGTATTTATCCTTTCCAACTTCACTACAACCTTGCATTACAACACCATTACATTATCACAATCTTATTCAAATAGAATAATACCGTAGCATGTTGTACAAATAACAGATTGTCAGTTGTTAAAACTATCCAAAAATTTAGTTAAAGACTAACTGATGCATCAGCTGTACAACTAAATACCTAATTCAGCTAAAAAAGACTAGTTAAACCAAATTACAAAATAAGCAACTAGAGCTTGCTGATAATTGTTCTGCACTAAATCCGGGTTACTGATATAAACAAAGGTAATGTTGCCAACTATAGCTAAACAGCAAAAGCGGATCACAAACATGAAATATGGCGGATCACAAACAAACATGAAATGCAGTTATATACAACAAAGTGAAGCAGAGTGAGAAGATAAGCGAATAAAAGTGACAAACAGCAATACTGGCTGTGGCAATGGTGTAAGCGAACGGCAAAATGGTGGGGTTGGGTTGGGATAAATAACGATTGTGCATTTCCGCTTTTATGCAAATCAATCACAAAAACGCAATGGTAGTCTTATTGATCGGCCTATTCTCGTAGCACCTCTATGCCGATTTATTTTCGGTGACGTCGAAACAAACCCCGTGACTTGCTGTTCCCGCGCTCTTCTATTTACTCAATTCACATTGCTACATACCTACTTTTTTCCATCCTCTCATGCAGAGGAAACCCTAATCCCACTTTGATCTTAGTTGGTAAAACGCACAAATTAACAAGCAGATGTTTGGTTCGGCTTCGTGCTCGAGTTTGAGGCTAAGAGATTCATGCTTGTAATAGTTTTCTTGACACAAAAAGTCGGTGAAGTGCAGTCTTGCACTTCAGTTGCGTCATTATGCGATCTGTGTGGCGAAGTGTTCAAAATAAGCATTGCCTCCTTTTTTGACATCGATAGAGTAATTGTGCTGAGCAACGATTGGGTTAACTAACAGTTTATATCATAAACTAAAAATCATATATTTTATACCGTAGTCGTTCTTTCAACAAATTTGTTGGTAAACTTGACATTTTGGTCCCCTTAGTAACGAAGGAGTTTCTCAGAATGCGGTGGCTAATATTAGCAGTGAAACATGTAAACTGTTTAACAAAAAATTATTAGGCAATAAGGGAGATAAACAATACAGTAGCCAATTCATGTTGGTAAGTGGAAATTTAATCCAGGGTTTTAAATAAGCCTAAGGTTAAGAGCAAGGTATACAAAAGTACTAAAACTGATCAGCCACTTTTATCGAAAGCAAATTTTGATGATGTTTGATCACATGAGTGAAACCTTATAAATAGGGCCCGCTAAAGTCAAAATTTTTTCAGGACCTTGTTACATGATCAAACGTGTACTAACGTTCGTTTCAGGTGTTCAAGAGTCTGTTTTGGTAGATTTTATAAGTCAAAAATATAAATTTGTTCGTTTTTGTAAGGAAAGTTTTGATGAAGAGAATTTTGACAAGTTTTGACTTTATTTTTTTATATTTTTTTGAATTTTTGAGCTACTATTAAAATTTTATGCGCAGTTTTATTTGATTTTTAACTTCTCAAATAGTTGCAATGGTAAAAATACGTGCGGTAATTGAGAAGGAAATAGCACTTATTATGCATGAAATCGTCATTGTTGATGCATAAACACATAATTGTTAGACAATTAATCTATTCCTATAAAACCTTTGCGCTCTTTACACGTGGCCTTTTTAGGTCCTAGCTTGCAAAGCAAAGAATGCCTAAACAAGCCAAATCTTCTACAGCGAAAGTTAGGCAAATTTGCCACGAATATCCGGATGAGTTTTCGGCAACTCCTGCCCGCGACTTGCGATGCAACCTTTGCGACGTGTTAGTCAAATGCGACAAAAAGTTTTTTGTGGAAAGCCACCGAAAAAGTAAGCAACACCAAAGAAAATTGGAGACGAAGAGCAAATCCCAAAGTAAGCAAACCTTTTTATAACTCAATCAAGTAAACTTCAAGGAACAGGTTGTCTCTTCATTCTTAGCTGCAGATATCCCATTCCCACTTCATAAACTGAACCATCCTTCTTTGAAGTCTTTGTTTGCTACAATGGGAAAAGTATTGCCTTCGGAGACTGTAGCCCGGGCATGTGTTGCTAAATTAGCATCCCAAAAAGAAGAACAAATTCAAGAATTACTTCGTGACAAAAAAAAATTTTTAATTGTGGATGAAGCAGAGATTGGTAAACAAAAGTATATTAGTGTGCTTGTGGGCAGCTTAGATTCCCCAAATCAGACATTCCTCGTTGATTGCTATCCACTTGAAAGCGGTAGCATTGTTAATAGCAGTATTATTCTGCACACTGTGGATGACATATTGCGGCAAATTGAAATAAAACGCGAGAATTTTTTATTGTTCTTGACTAATGCTCCTCGGTACATGTCTTTGGCTGGAAAGACATTGAAGGAATTATACTCTTCTTTGATGCATGTCACCTGCGTTGCGCACTTACTACATAACTGCGCTATGCGTGTGCGTGCTCATTTTAAAAATATTGATGAAATAATAGCAACGATCAAGGCAGCAACAATCAAAAACTAAGATCGCAAGAAAGGTTTTCATGATGCTGGTCTGCCATCTCCTCCTGACCCTGTAATTACAAGATGGGCAACTTGGCTTAGAGCTGCCTTATATTACAGTGAGAGCCTTCCAGCTGTTCGTACCATTGTCATCAATTGGACAAGTGCAGGCCTCTTAGTCAGCAGTGCATAAGACGCTATCAATGTGGAAGATTTGGTGCCGGACTTGGTTAAAATAAATCAATACCGGACTCTAGCAGTCAACGTAGAGTTCTTAGAAGGAAGTGCCTGCACGATAGCCGAAGTATACGGACTGCTGAAGAATATGCAATTCGATGATGATCCGTGAGCAATTAAAAATTACATTAAAAAACGACTATCCAACTCTGATTCAAAAACAATAATAAACTGTACCAACTTGACAATTGACCCAACAAGCTACGCACTATTGCAAAAAGCTCAGCCAACCTCTGCTGCTGTTGAGAGGTCGTTTTCTATGCTTAGTAAATTACTGAGACAGAAATTTTGATGTTAAGAACGTAAAAAAATATATGACGCTGTATTACAATAAAAAGTCCTGGTAATTATACTGTGTGGCTTTCGTTAAAAATATCATAGACAGACTGTTAATGTACAGTGCAGTTGCGATAACAACGCATTTTTTGTATTACACACTAATTGATACCGGCACACACAATGGCTCGTTATCCTAGGTTTTGACGTCATGCGTCGCTTTGTTGCATTAGCTTCAAGACTGAGTGATTGAGAAAATGTTTAAAGTAGGCTACTTTATTTTTAAAAACTGATGTAAATTGCGGATTATAAAATATTTTTAATCAAAAAAGTGCAACAAGACATAAATAATAGGCGAAAGCGGTTAGGTGAAAATAAAGTCAAAATTTTGCTAAAATAAAGTTAAAAATATATTTTTTTAGGTCAAAAAAAATGGCCCTACTTATAAATTATATATTAGCAAAGAATTGAAGCGCAGATGTGAAAACATGCAGGATTTTGTAAATATTTGACAAACACATTATTAAAGCTTGCAGCGAACAACACTAATGTAAAATATGTAAATCCAGACTTATGTAAATTTAGACTGATGGCTTACATGAAATTATTTAATACGAAAATTCATTGCCAACTAAAATACAAAATTACGGAATTAAGTAAGTTCAAACTAAAAAAAAGTTACCGAGTGACAAAAATATGGAAACTAAACTAACTGAAGACGTAAAGAAATTACAAATGTACGTTCATTTTAGGAAGTTGATGAAAATTAGAATTGTAAAAACCAGATAGGTTTAAATGGGGAGACTGAACTCATTCAAACCAGGCTTTTCCACAAGTTACCGTACTTCAGCGATTTCCGCAATCTAGTTGGTGTTTTTTCTGTCTTTCCGTATTAATTTCTGTAATTCCGAAGTTTAGTGCTGCTCATATGAGACCCTGTTTTACTAGCCGCCAGCCGGTAATGATTCGAACCAAGCAAATGTGCAATAGCTTTAGCTAGCAAGCAAACAAGCATCAACTGTTTTAGGCAATTGTTTTGTTTTATTTGTTTTTGTTTTATTTGCCATATTTATCCTCCATTCACGAGAAAGCGAATTGTATCGCTATACTTTGGACGGTAAGTCCGCACTCGCTTGGGAGTTGCCTTTTTCGAGGTTTATGGGTCACCTGTCTTCCACATGAAGATGGGGCGTCCCGTTAAGTGCCTTGCCCAAGGACACAACAAGCGAACTTGCCGGCTTGTTCTCCACAACCTCCCCTAAATGCCGAGCGCCAAGCAGGGAAGCTGTGAATACCATTTTTTAAAGTCTTTTGGTATGACTCGACAAGGGGAATGAACCCCAAGTCTACCGACTGCGAAGCGGACGCTCTAACCACTACGCCATCGCGTCGGTCAAAATTCGTGCTAGCGTTTTCTCAAATTCCTGGTCATGTAATTTTGATATCACCACTGTGCATATTGAATTTAGAAGGAAAAAATTATAAATAATAGAATGACAATTGTACATAAAATAAATTACCCAAGACAACGCCCTCAGGTGAGCTCAATCGCTCTAACCCAACGGTTCAGAACCATTTTGAATTTGCAGACCAGTAAAATTTCAATACAACTCTTGTGGCTCGGTGGTCTTTCAAAATGTAACAAGCACAATAAATTGATATAAAGAATTCTCTAAGACAACATTATGCATTTCGCATCAAAAATATTCCATTTAACGAGAAATTTGCTGCTGTCTTCTTATATAATACGTGCTAAACCAGGTCCGCTACAGTTTCTGAAAGGCGAAGTAGGGCATTGACATCCATTCCATTTTTCTGCTTGGTCTTGATGAGAAATAAAGCTGAAAAGCTTTGCTCACAAAGGTAAGTCGTAGAAAAAATCCGCAGCAATTTAATTGGTTTGTCACTGAGTAGTGGATCCAATATACAGGGTGGCCCAAAAGTAGGTATACAGTTATTAAAAGTAGGGTTTGGGTCCAAAAGTAGATTTGTAGTTCTTATGTAGGCACTTTTAAACCTCTAGAATGATAGTTATATCTTAAAAGAAAACTGTTTAATCTTTTTAGTGCTCAAAATGTCCTTCTTTACATCTGTTCAAAACACTCTGACATACCGTGCAGCACAAATTTTAATTTGCATCAATTTCTCTGAATGCGTCATAAATGCAATCTTTTAATTCATTTACTGTTTTGGGATTCTTCTCCTTGTTCTTTACATACTCTTTGTTCTTTACAACACCCCAAAAAAAGAAATCCATTGGTGTCAGGTCAGGTGAGCATGGTGGCCATTCAATGCTACCTGTTCTTCCGAACCAACGCTGTGTAAAGACTTTGTTAAGGTAATCTCTTACTCTTAACGCATAATGTGGAAAAGTTCCATCTTGCTGAAAGAAGAGTTGATCAAAGTTAGGTTTAGTTTGAAGTTGTGGCACTACCACTTCACAAAGAATTTCCAAATAGTTCTCTCCATTAACTGTATGCCTACTTTTGGGCCACATAAAGTGCACTGCTGGTAACTTCAAAGCACATAAAAATAGTTTAATAACTGTATACCTACTTTTGGGCCACCCTGTATAAAGCGCAATTTTGTCTTTGTGTCTATGCAAATTTTCCGAAACTCTGCGCTGTATTCAGCCAGGCATTGCTTGATTTTTAGAATTTAGTAGTCATTGATGTAATAGATAACAAGCTGCGCTTTTAGCGACGCCCATTGCTTATGATGCCAATCACTATTAGTTGAACCAAGTAGTGTCTGACGGAACTTTGACTGCAGCGCTGTTTTGGAAAACTTGCATTTTCGGCCTGTTCTGGCTGAGTTCGTCTACAGTCAATTTGTAGTTACTGTAAAAGAGCTAACCGAAGATTTTATGAACAAAGATATTGCTTGTTTTATTAAAAGTATGCCTAGCCTTTATCTATTGTTTGTGTGTACAATCTAAGCAAAAGGCTTCCCGGTATTTTGAGTACATTTCTTGCTGTGCATTATGAAAAATTTCTTGTCGCAATACCCAAATTATTCAAAGCAAAATCCGGAACATGTTTGAGTGAAAACGCTGAAGTAGTACCAGCAGTAAATGGCGCGTCAACAATAACTGAGCAAAAAAGCCATATTAGCCATCAGCCGTGAGCTTGTTCGTATGCCGTCGAAACTCATTCACCTTGAGCACAATCTGGTTCTTCAAGATTATTCTTTATTTTTTGAACATTTGAAGCAAACAAGCACACTGCGATATGTGAAGAGCTCAGGGTTATTTCTTTCGACTGCAGTTGCCCGTAAAGAATGTCGACGTGAAGCATTATTTTGGCGAAGAACTGCAGCCAAAATTGAAACTCTGGGTCTCGCACAGTTTGTTTGATTCCAACAGCGCTAGCGAAACTTTCTTTCGATAACGAAGTTTCTGATTCATCGCAACATTTAATGATTTTGTCTTGATTTTCGTAGACAGCTGCAACAGTTCTGCTTTTAAAATTTCATCTCGTTGTTGTCGGTGTTGAAATTGTTCTATCACAAACACGTCCTAGTGCAGACATTCTTGGCGAAAATCGGAAAAAATATGACGTCATTCCCGATAAAGTAGTAACGAAAGTTCCCACTCGGGTGTTCTGTATGTAGCTCGCTGTAAGATTGAATTAAACTGATGGGAGTAACAGTGGTCAAGTTGGGCGTTATTGCATATTTCTTCGACGAGCATTTGCAAACCTCCATGAGAATTACTCATCTCGACCGTTCCGTGGTAGCTGTGAGTGGTGAGGCATTGTGGAAGATCACCAATTAATGATTGAATTTCCTCCACAATAACGTTGCAAGCCTTTTTGCAGTTTGGTTAGTTGGATTAAAAAATCCCGAAAAGCGTTCAACGGATTTTGCATTAATAAGCTATCGCAGAACAAGGACCTGCTACGTTTTACCAAGGACATCGGTGGTTTCATCATTCATATCTCTAAATATTCGGAATTTTTAAGCTCATCTCGAATTTAATCTACTTGTAAAATGCTATCCAGCAACTCATTTTGAATTGCATTTGAATACAGTAGCTGATCTAATGCGCATCCAAGCTGGATTCCGTTGAGTAGGAAAAATTGACTAGTTCCAGAAAAGGCCCCGGGCTTTCAGATTTTGCGCTCTCAGAGACAACTCAAACTTTCCGCAGAATTTCAAAGAATCAATGATTTTAGATAGTGCATCTCTGTTCTTCGTCACTCGTTCGTTATGTCTCATAATCAACAACCTGTATCCACTGGCCATTTCAATGTTTCAATGCAATGTTTACATTTCCAGCCATGGACAAATCTAAAGTGTTGCTCATATGTTTTATAAATTTTTCATGTTGTGTAATTTTTTCAGTGAGATGCTTTAGGTCTCTGACGTGTCCAAGCGATGTCTCCTCCGAACAGTAGGCAAGTATAGCAAAACAAAGCATTTGCAACATCGCACCCGCAAAGCCACCTAGTTTTATCGTAAAGGGAATGGTTGAATGGACGAGTATACATCTTTTTCCTACTGTTGCATTTTTTCTAAATTAATATATCTGGAGTTGATTTTCCGGCCTCTTTTATTGAAAGCTTTTGAATAAGCAACAGACGAGAAAACCTAATGGACTTTAAGTATGACACGGTGCAACACTGCTCTGCTACCATTGCACACCAAAGCTACAGTAAAGGACGGCGGTAGGCTAATTTAGTGAGCAGTGCAGTAGCGCTAATATGTTAAAGTATTTTAAGATCTGCAAAGCAAATCCAAACCAATAAAGTTGTCTCGCTTAAATTACTAAGCTAAGGACTAGCCTGAAGGGTGAAGCAAATGGACAAGTGCAAGTCGTACGAATTTTCACATTTCAACTTATAACCGGTCAATTCGATGACTTGCTAAATTTCTTTCAGCATACCTGAACGTCAACAATATACACTCATTGCGGTAGTCTGATATTTAAATGACAAAGCGAAAGTTCTACAAAAGACGACTTTTTTTGACCGGTAAAAGAGAAAAATAAGTTAAACAACTTCCTCTCCTTTAAATAAGTTTTCTTACTCCCCATTTATTTTGTCTAATTCATTAAATGATACCACTAATCAGCAACATTTAAATTTGCTTACCGACAAACACTCTTACAAACTACGGCAACCAGCCCTGTTTTGAAGCCACAAAATCAGCAAGCACAGCGGCCTTTGTTAGGTCACAAGAAAAGCAACAAGAATCAAACCACTGTGAAAGCAACAATTACGTCAGTTGCTGGGCGCTGATTTTGTCCTTCCTGCAGCTTATCGAGCGGTGTTCAAAAGTTAGAGATATTTAGTTGAACAGAAAACTTTGCAGTAACACAGAATTCTTATACTGCTGCAGCTCGTCCTACGCAGCATCATGATATTGTTACATAGAAGCCTTCTGTCGCACGCTCACGTAGTTTAAGTGTTAGTGGTATTAGAGAATTCGTCTTTTCAGGGACATAAACTGGTGCATGGGTAAACAAGGTATGAGCTATGACATTTTGACGACATAAAAAATTCCAAAAAATAGATGGTAAAAACGCGTGATGGGGCTGCAGCCCTGCTACCCATAGGCAAGAGCCACCTGTATTGTTAACTTGGATATTACTGATGGGGGCCCTGCTGGGAGACGCCGGCTAGTATTATGTATTTAGCGATATCCAAAATTATTACAATGGTAAATTTTTATGTTTGGACATCAACGTGGCATCGCAGGGGAGTTCCGCCAGCGATTCCTTTTTAGCAGCATTAAGACTGCAAGAATTAATGTTTCTTGTATAGGGGTTAAGGCTTACTTCCATTGTGCGTAAGTTACCGGCTAAGCGTACAAAGTGTTTGTTAATCTATTTAAAATTATTTTACTAGCAAAAACGCACTGCCCTAAAAATTAAACAGATAAACAAAAAAGTTTTACGCAACGCCAGCAATTTACGCCTGATGGAAACCAGCCTCAACGATCCAAAAGTTTCCTTTCGCAGATATGAATTTTCTGGAAAATATTGGCCAAAACTGACTGCAAGCTATTTTAAGTGTTAACTCGTGGTAAATGTATAAAACAACTCCTTTTTTTGTTCACAAAGGCACTTCCCACTAAGCCTTGCACACACGAACACATATCGATATCGCCTTTCTGCTCATGAACATAGCAAAATACCAGCTTCTTTTCGAAAGCATCAGCTTTGTTACAATATGTAAATATCTTCTGGCAAGAACCTTGAAGAGAACTATTAATCTTGTTCAAGCGGCTAAATACATCCGCAAAGCTAGACAGTGTGTTGGTTCACATCTCTTCGCATACAAGTTTTTTCATCGAAGAATTTCTTTCACCAACTCTTTATTACCTTATGCAAACGAAAATGTGGTAAGCTTTACGTTAATTTTAAATTCTTTGTTTTAATTCCGAACTCACACCGCCTTAAAGATTTTGCGATTAAGGTACAAAATTGAAACATTTTGACGAACCGGCGGAAAAGTTAACGCGGTCCTGAACCTGAGAAACTCTGTTCTAAACCACATGGGACAAAAAAATTGAAATTGTTGTCAATTTAAAATAAGCATGCAATATAATTGCTGTCTATCTGTCAATGATTAATTTTAGTAAGAATACAGAATGCTAAAAAACAAAGGAAACTGTTCGAGTAGGAACCATCTATCAGTTAGTTAAGAATAAATAACTAAAAAAGAGCCCGATGTGCAGAAGCCCGGTTAGCTCAGACGGTAGAGCGTTGGACTTTTAATCCAACGGTCAAGGGTTCAAGTCCCTTATCGGGCGTAGTTTTTTTCTTACGTTTTTAAGCTGTTTATTACGGCAAGTCTTCTTCAATTGTATTTTATTACTAAAGCTACAAATAAAATAACAAACACTTAAACAACTGACCATCATGTCATTTTGAAAAAGCAGTCATCACTTCCAATACGTGTTGACAATGTCATCGAGGAAATTGCTCGTAATAGCAATAGCCGTTGCGTAAACTCTATTTTTAAAACAGTAAGCAAGAATGTAATAAATGCACATTAGGCAAGGCTGGTTATTTTTACATTCCGCAAAAACAGGTGTTTTTGTATTGCCTTGAGAAAATGTAAGTTTTCGCAAAATGTTTTTGTGAGCCACATGGATTGCCCTAGCATGAGCCACTAGCACTGCCCCAGATTTCAACATTTTGTAAATATGGAAATTAATGTGTCAAAAAGTTCACGGTTTGGTAAAAATTTTCTGACGTCATTTAACAGCTGTTGCCCAGTTTGTGATGACGTAGATGGCTATGGATAAATGCGAAGACTGTCCAATAAAAATAACGAAGACAGCAAAACGATGTTTGAAACATGTTATGAGCCGATTATTGTGAATAATAAATACCTTAAAATAAGTAGATCTTTTTGTATGCCTTCACTTATTTTTACTGCTCTGAGAGTATTTCCCTGTTGACGGCTGTTGTTGGCAAGTTTATTACTTTTACAATGGGTCAACAAAAGTTTCAAAAACAACATTTTGTGGACAAAGATCACATATTTCACATAAATTATATAGCATGATGATGAGTATGAGTTTGGATGAGTGGATGACGTTAGCAAGACAATTAATTTTAATAATAGATGCAAGATTAATTTAACTTGATCAATAAAAGCACCAAAAAAAGAGTTGCTTGTAGAATATAATAAAACAGAAACGTGGTAAAACCTTTGATAGAATCTGACTGAGAATACGAGTCATTATTTTAACCTCGGACAATTGCCTGCCACTTGGCCTTGACTGCGAGAAAAATGAGTACATGTCACTCGGACGATGGGGTTAAAGAGCCAACCACCACATTGCAAAATCTGAATATTGTAGTTAAAAATAAAGGTATGGTCGCTTGAAGTTATTGGTCAGGTTTTCAGAAAACATCCAAGTTTATTCACGAAAACAAATTCGTTGTCTTTACGAAAAGGTCATTCACTACTTCTTTTGTTTTTAGTTATTTGTCCATTTTTGTTTGTGCCTTCATCTTGTAAAGTCAAAGCTTGTAGCCTAAACGTTATAGGCTGGCAAGAGTCTCAAAATCAGGCCAAATGTTTATTTTGAAAAAGAAATACTTCCAATAAGTGTTTAAATTTTTGTTTGGCAACGAAATTATCAGTAAAAATCGTCTTCGAGCCCGTGAACAACGTCTTTGTGTAGAGTACAAAGAATCAATGTCTGTCAATCTCGCAGAGTTTTTTTCCCAAACAGCTGAATTGATGACACAACAATATTTATATGATGACCCGACAAATAGGCTACGTTGGTTCACAGTCGCAAGTTCAATTTCAAAGCAGTATTCAAAATGGCGATTTTAAAACTTGAGCAAAACTTAACTAATTATATGATTCAAGTGCATTTGCTCCATTATGCCTACACCAAGCAAACAAACCTAAGTCATAGTGCAACTCCAAAGCAAAGCGATTTAAGATCAATTTTGGTCCAGTAAAGAAAGCACCTTGATAAAAAAAAAAGTTAGTGCGACCCTGAAACCTGCTAAGCATTTGTCTACTTTAGTGGTTTCCAACGGTGTTGCCACTCTTGATTTTATGATTTTCCCAGCAAAAGTTGTAAAACCCCAAGATTTTCCAAGGTTCGCAAACACATACCCAAAATCTAGATGATCTTTTTAGAGAGAACAGCTGCAGCGCTGATTCTGACATTTGTAACCCAAAAGCTGCAGCGCTGATTTTGACATTTTAATATGAAAACCTTTTTTTTGGAGATCAGTCGCTCTCCTCCTCCGATTTGACCGCTTTTTCAAAGCCAATGAAACGAAACTGTCCTCCTATGGGTTCTCACAACCCACAAACGTAATTCAATTTTTAAAAAACTTTCCCGAAATCCCAAGATAGGCAGAAATTTTGCAAGGTCTCCTAAGATCTTGTCATTTTTCCCAGAATAGGCAACGCTGATACTATAATTTCCGAAAATTAGTTAATATAAAAAAAATTTTTCCAAGATTCCAAGGTGGCAGCAATTTCCCTAGGAATGTCAACGATGGTTTCCAATCTTATTAACCTCTAGACTGCTAAAAATTATGGTTAGTTTTTTACGGAGTGGAAACTTTAAAAAGCAAGTAGGTGGCAGCAAAAATACCACGAATTAATAACTATGATGTAGGCCTAACTTATTTCAAGTGGTTTTATTTTTCGTTGATTACCCTTTCAAAATTCTATTGGTTCAGGCATTAGCCTAATGGTTGGGTAGAATAAATGGAAGAAAAGTCTTCTTGCGCAACGGCATGCAAATCACAGCTGTACGACAATTGAGGACCACCGACGCGATGGCGTAGTGGTTAGAGCGTCCGCTTCGCAGTCGGTAGACCTGGGGTTCATTCCCCTTGTCGAGTCATACCAAAAGACTTTTAAAAATGGTATTCACAGCTTCCCTGCTTGGCGCTCGGCATTTAGGGGAGGTTGTGGAGAACAAGCCGGCAAGTTCGCTTGTTGTGTCCTTGGGCAAGGCACTTAACGGGACGCCCCCACCTTTATGTGGAAGACAGGTGACCCATAAATCTCGAAAAAGGCAACTCCCAAGCGAGTGCGGACTTACTGTCCAAAGTATAGCAATACAATTCGCTTTCTCGTGAATGGAGGATAAATATGGCAAATAAAAAAAACAAAAAAAAAACAATGGTTTAATCTTTTTACTGAACAGTAATGCCAATCCTGGGCCCAATATTACTGCAAAAAGTACTCACAAAATGAGAAGTGACACAACCCCTTTAGATCAGTTTTATGCACTGAGCACGCTATGTGTTTCCCCGTTTTCAAAGCTTACAGGGCAACAACAGCTAACTAGTAAACATTCTTTTTAACATCTAAAACTAGAAAAGTCGAAAATTCGTCATCTTTACTCACCAATGCCAACCACAAGTCCTTCCTTTTGGAGTTAGGTTACAGCTGAAACACAAACATACGGACTTGACCAGAACAGTCTTTCAAGTTTAATCTTGTTGACTGTTGCAAGGAAATGATTACTACAAAAATCTATTGATACATAAACAAGATTTCAAGCGTTAATGAATCAGAATCATGAATCAACTGATAACTCTTGAACCAAGTACGTTTGATAAGGTCAATACTTGGACAACAACGGCAACACATTGTTTATTTTGAATGAAATTAATGGAAATGTAAAAAAAGTTTATCGCAGTGCTAAACCCGCAATGACTAACTGACGACAAAGAAGAACGTGAGGCCGTAACAAGACTCTCGTTAGTAGCCTGTTTCAAATATAATCTAAACGCTCTAAGCTTCAACAAATTTTGTGATCCTCTTAATGGCCTCTTAGGCTTCCTTAAAAGTTGATCCAGTTTCCCCCATTGTACAAGCTCTTGCCATATGTAGGGCATGAGAAGGTGTGAGAACAAAAAAGCAATTTATTTTTGTTTTGAAAAAAGGTGAAAATTCAAAATTTTGAAGAATTGCTGGGCAGTTCGCTCTTACCTCGACTTTGTTCAGTAAAGTCTTGCCGAAAAGCGCTAAAATCAAGAAAAAAACTCTTAAAAAAGCAGGCATTGAGAGTTTGGACTACAGGACTTTAAAAGTTTGATAGCGCCCATTATTTTTTGGCCGAGTATTTACAGGGTCTGCTATTAATAAACAGTAATAAAGTCAGCTTAGACATTTTATTTGCCATAAGAAAAAATTACGCATCCTCATTCTGCAAAAAAACAATAAAAATCGCACAAAAAAATTAAATATCTTTAAACAAACTATTGGTAAACCAGAGAAAAGGCTGAACTAAGATAATAAAACCTTCAAAACTTAACAAGAAGCAAGTTCTATTTTGGGAAGGAGGCCTTTTTAGTAACAACTTTGTCTTTCTCTTCCGTTTTCTTTTCCAAAAAAACTGTAAGCAATATCATTACTCCAACGCTTACAATGATGTTTTTGCTTGAATAGTGATTAGTAGACAAATAAAATAAATATTCTTTGTCGCCAACGGACTGTCTTTATAAAACCATGTCTTTCAAAAAATCAATGAAATCAATACTTACACGTTTCTAGCCCACTGACTTAGTGATCTTGTCTTTACGAAAGCTTTCTTTACCTTTAAATCGAAATCAATCCCTCCCTTGATAGGAATGTCTTGTTATTCAGAAAATTTGTAATTGAGTATGTAGTTAAATTAGATTAACTATGACACACATCCGTTTGTTTCACGTGGAATCTGTTTGTCAATCTCTTCACCCTGAATTATGCATCACCTTTCACCAAACGTGTTTTACAGCTTATTGATTTAGCCTGTGGTTCCGATTTTTCCGCTTAAAACTTCGCTCAGACACGTATTACCAAGTTTTTGATTGTTATGGTCACAGTGTCTTCTACCAGCCCTGACCACACGCGTTCCAACAACCAATGTTTTAAGGGAACGGGTAAGTCTAGACATCCAAAATATTTAGAACATCATCACGTTTTTCTGCTGGGATGCATTATTTTAAAAGATGGGGCATGCGGTGCACAAACATTGGGCCCCGCTAACGTTGATGGAGAGAGCTTTCTCTTTTTTTACATAAGTTTCTCTAGGTGAAAGAAATTTTACGAAAAATATGACGATTGATATTCTTCTTTATGAAGAGACATGCCAGGCCTACCCTGGTTCAATCGGCCCTGCCTTTCTGGATCTCAACCTCTTTTTTTCTTTAAAAACATTTCAGCTCAATCATCACCATATGCTCTAGACTATCTAGGGTTTTTGAAATGGGGAGGGAGACATAAATGATAAACTCAGTAAACACTACTGTTTAGAGATCTATCAGAATTTTGTCAAAATGGGTGTTTTGGAAGTAAAATCGAAGTGATTCGGTGAAAGCATTATTTTCAGGAAGGTTGCATGCAAAAGTGAGCTATGCCAGTTTTTTTGCTTTGTTGTTATGGCTCAAGGGAGAGCATGGCACCAAATGATTTTTTTCGAATACATTTCCTCCGGGAAAGGAAAATGAAAACTCTCTTTGAAACCTATTCTTCCTAAGAACTTGAGGCACAGTATTGATTATAGCAGGACTGCACAAATCAAAACAGCATAGGAGCTACTTTTGGGAAACATTCTTTTGGCGGGCCGCATGTCAAGGTTCTCGAACTTTTGGTCAAGAAATAAACATGCAAACATTTGTTTTTGGGGATCTGATATTGCCGAGAAGTGCATATTTGGATTTTATGCGGGAAACACTTAGGATGGATTAGCCTACAATAGGCTAATACAGATTTACTTTTGTGTGAAAGACCTGTGAATGGCTGGCATGAGAGATGCTGGTATGGATTGAGAGAAGTTGAAAATGCTGGTGAGACATCACCATATATAAAAATATGTCTTTTAGGCAAGAACTTTTTTTAAAAATGCATTTTTACCTCGTGCAAAATACGTTTTTCGTGTAAAAACAAAATAGTCTTTTACTTTGTACTTGACCATCATCGTGTAACGACCGTCGACAAGGTAAAAACTGTTTAAGCTAAAGTTTATCTCACGTTTGGATTCTACTATTCTTACATTACATCATGATAATTCATGAACAAGCAGTTTGTTGAAAAATAATTTTGTTGTTTTTGGTTAAAAGATATCAATTTCAAAAAGAAACTTAAGCATTGCGTGGTTAGGAACAGTAGTTTTGGTTACACAACAGTTTCTAGCAATATGGCAGTTTCAGATTTTTAAAAACAACTCTCAAATTACAAATCCCTAGTTAAGGCTTTTAACAACTTTCAGGCCAAGATAAAGCGACGTCGAAACTGAAGTGATGTCGAAATTGGGGTGAATTTGCCATTATTTCAGCTCTATATAGCTAAAATTGATTCGTACGTTCGTTTGTTACAATCGGTTCATTCTTCTTTAAAAAGTAAAAGCTGCTGTTAGAAATCATAGCTGCACAACAGCTGTTTTATTCATTATCACGCATTTGGTACAAAAGCTTAAATAAACTCTCATTTTCATTTTTCGTAATTTTTGCTAATACAATGATATTCAATATCTAGGTTGATACCTCAAGACCTTACGAGGTCATTTAAGTCATGAGAAAATACTGTACGTGCCAAGAAATAGAAATGAAAACAAGATATTTAATGACATGATAATGCTGAACTCGTTTTTTCCGCTACCGGGTGTAGGTTGATCAATGGAGGCTATCAACTTGTTTACCCTACCCTTCTTAGCCGTATTAACACGATATACAACCGACAACTTTGTCTGAAAACTCGAGTGAAGAACTTTTTTTGTTGTTTAAGGATTTAGCATAAAATAAGCCATGCATTGTTGTGAGGATTTTTCGTATCAACGGCAATAGTTTGTGGGCTAGTTTCCCTTGCATCCTAGTCATATAACTGCTAGTGATAAGCATACTGAATGAAGTATTTCTTACATATACAATGACCAGATATTTTCCCTTTATGCTTTCTCTTGTTTACACAACCAATAAGCATTGCCTATCAGGTGGTTCAGCAAGTAGCAGTACGTTGGTTCGGTGCCCGGGAGCTACTGTGGGGCTTATGGTATTTATTAAATCTTAATGCACATTAATCGGCCTTCATTTTTTTCCTTTCGTCATAATTTTGCGAGTCTTAGAGGTCCCAAATTGGGTTTTTAAGATCTTGAAAAATTTCTCTTGGAGGCCTTGCCAACAAGCAGTGCTAGATTGAAGGGGAGGAGGGACATGGTGCATGTGACAAGGGGTTCTTACGATAAAAACCTTTTAAATTCATTTCAAACAAAATTAAAAAAGCCTTTTGTAAATAAAAAGAGGTGCGATGTACTATTTGGGAAGACCACCTCAAAGGTTGGATAAAACTGGCGACCATTTTGCTGAGAAGGGAAGGAGACGGTCAGAACTGAGTCTTTGCATTTATGAAAAGGCTTTTCATTGTTTGCTTCTAAATTTGTTTTTCCTCTAGAAGTGCCTTATAATAGTAGCCTACTCTGAACAAAGTGCTTCTGAACCTCAACTGGGGTTAATCCAGGCTAATAGAGTAGCCAGAAAAAAATCGAATCGCCTAGAGGTTGTTTTTTCCTGCACTTTAAGGCCTTGATAGGTGTAACTTGGACAAAAGTCATAGTTGTTTTTAGAAGCTTGTAAATTTTTTATATAATTTTTAAAGAATAACACAAGGATTTCACACTAGACGTTGCAACTTTTGCACATGAGCGTTCAGGCCGGAAAGATTTGTGGAGAAGTTTCCCTTCTTCCGCGAATGGCTATGGTCCAGCCATTCCAACAAGCAGCCGACAGGCAAGCAATCTAATAATTGAAAAAGGCAAATGAAACAAATTACTTCGTATTCAGAAAGAAAAATGACTGGCAAAATGAGCGAAGGCCAACACCGCAAATAATTTGCTGCGCCAAATAGCAAATCTTCGCAAGTTGAAGTAATTAGCGGCAATTATAACGAGACGCACCTGCTGAATATCGCTGCTGTGCCACTGCGACCTATTGTTATAAAGCCCATCGTTGTAGTGCGTTCCTTCGCGACGTTGTAATTATCTTATTACGATTTTGACCATGGCTAGTACAGGTTTGAACGAAAATCAGTTATTTTAAGGTCATTAAGACTAAAAACAACCCTTAACACATATTTGCGGTAAAATGTCACTTGGATCTTGTCGAAAACATAGGCAGAAGTAACTCCTAATGTCATGAGCAACATAGCTTCCTAACGTTGAAATTTGATGCTGGAGCACATGTCACAACCACTAGTCCGCACTCTGATTTGGGTGCTAGAGAGCGCACAATTGCATCAAGATGTTTTTCCTTTCAACACATGATGGCGCTATAACGCAAACTTTTTTAAATGTGAAATATATCCGCCCATTGTTCAATTATGTGGGGGTGCACTGGTCTCATCTTTTAGAACCAGCGCTTTTCTACACAAGGGCACTCAAAATAAGTCACTTAGGATATCTGCAGCATGTAGGCAAACCTGTTATTGGAAATGCTGATTTGCGTAGTATGCGTTTAAAAGCAAAGAAATACAAAGTAAAAATGTGGCTTTACAAAGATCAACTGTATCATCCGTTCTAAACTTTCCAGCCGTTTGTTTTTGCATCATTATCTTGTGATCTTAGCTCTGTGCCGTACACAAGCAACCATTGATGCATTTTGAGTTCGGTCACGAAAATTTAACAAAAGATTTTTTGTCTTCTGTGCAGCAGAACTTCAAGATTAGTAGTGGTTCGAGCCAAATAACTTCGGAAATTCTTCAAATGACGCAGAAACAGAGTTTAGAGGTGTTATACCCTTCCGCCTTATAATGCCAACATGCGTTGCCAAAATTTTTTTAAAAAAAGAACACAATAGTTAATTCATTTTAAATCGTTGTTTACGATTACACACAGAGCAGCATTTGTTCAGACCTACTTCAAAAGTAAAAATACTGCCGGCACAACACTTTTCACCAGAAGCATTGGTTTAGACAAGAAGAGAGGTCCCTGCCCTCCCCCACAAATCTTAGACTCGAACTCGATATTAATTCAACTTCAAATCAAAAATAGATTGCTTGAATTGTCAGAGCCAGGTATTTTAATTCTCTTTAAACTTTAAAATTCGTTTAGTTACCCTGAATTAATTATTATCACAAACTGAATAAAATTAATTATGAATTGCAGTCAAAGCTTTATCATGCAGCTTTGCACAGGAAATTTATCTGAAAATAAAACAAACCTGGTTCCAAATATAATAAGTTCAGTCAAAATCTTTTTTCAGAAAATCAAAATGTTTTTCTGGTTATGATTCTGCTCAGAATCTTTTTTATGCATCGCCGGTTGCGCAGCTCGTTGGGATAAGTTGCAGAATTGCGGTTGCAGGTACGATGATAGGGTAACTGCCGTTTGCGATGTTGCATGAGTTTCGTGTTCAAACTACAACTCGCGCTCTGTCTCAGCAATGTTTGGGATAACTTGATCATAAACTGTGAGCCGTGTGACATAGCTTCGCAATCTCTCAAACTCTCCGTTCGCCTTCTGTTCCATGGCTCCTACATAACAATTTCCTTCTATTGCTTCTCTATGGTGTTCAGTTATTTAAGAGCCCACTTGTTTTCTCCAGATTATGATACCAAAAAAAGCCTCCCAATGCAAAAGCCAAAACACTATTAAAATGCTTAACTGGAAGCAAAAGCAAATAAGATTGATAGTAGTCTTTCTCAACCTGAGTTAGACGAAGTCGCTTAGATAACAAAAGTTACGAAAAGGAATCACACCGATTATTACCATAAGACAGTAGCGGACCCTGCAACTTTTGTTGGTGGTAGGATCGGGGAGAGTTATTTAATTGACTTCTTTTAGAGATCAACATTTTCAAAGTGCAAATTTATAACTTTTCAATCTAAAATAAAGGCTTTTTAGAGATCAACTAATTCTTTTTCAACTCAAAAGTAAACAAATAAACACACAGAAGTAACACTAGGAAAACTGGTGAAGGGGAGATGCATCCTCCACCGGGATTCGGGACAGACAAAAGGTACATCGACTCCACACTCTAGAAGCTCTTCTCCAATAATAAGAAAAAGATTTTTGATAACAATCGCGAAACAAAACGGCACTTACCAGAGCTTTACAATTACTCCTCCAACCTTTTCTCGCATCCCTGGGTTTGATAACCTTTTGGAGAACAACGCAAAGATTCGGCGCGTTTGTAATGGTCAAGAACTACTTTATTGGCAAAAAACGCAGCGCGAAAGAAAGCCATAAAAAGTTTATCAAAGTTGTGGGTAAGGCCAGGCGTCGTAACATCATCACAGTGGTGATGTTTTCGTCTGTGCAATCTAACTGTAGGCTCAAAAAGGCTACAATTAGATCCCTTCTTTCCTCCCTGGAGTGGGAGTAAGCTACCGGCTTGCGACAGTGTCAAATGTCACGTATACGGTATTTTTTTGTGAGCACGATAACATCAAGCTTGATTGAAAAGCCTATGATACTTGGGCAAGTTACGGTCAAGTCTACGTGATTTTTACGCAAGATAACTAAAAGCAGATACAGCACCAACGTAATAAAAATCACGCAAAAGTTGTGAGAAAGCGCCTGGAGCACGAGATTAACACAAGATTGACAATGCATAAAGGTAAAGCCGAAGTCACAAGCACCGCTACCCAGTCAAGATAACAGATGATAAGCCTATTTGGCGTATAGATGATGACGATAAGCCTAAATCACTTATGCACCATTCAAGAAATCAATAGCTAAATTTATTCCAAAATATCGTATCTTCTAACCAGTTAAAGACGATGCAGGAAATGGAATTCAACCCTCACATCAATGCGAATGGTTGGAAAAATGCTCGCAGGCTGATAAATGCAAAGAACACGATTAAATATAAATTTCATGATTCATTGCTAAGCAATTTATTCATCATTCAAGCTTTGGTTCTCAATCATAATACAGCAGTGGTATTTCGGTTTGTAACAAAATAGAGGTCACAGAAAACAATTGCTTTATCAAAAGTTTTTGAGATGCCTCACGCCAAAAAGAAGAGCTAAAGTGAGCAAGATCTCCACAGGTCAGTGTGCTATGAAAAATTGTTAACAAAATAGGATATTGCGAAGTTACAAAATAGTTTTTTATGTACTGTAGAAAACTTTCACTAAGAACATACAAAATTTCTTCAATACAAAACGAAAAGTACTTCAAAGAAATTTTTGTGCGTAGTTTAGCTTCTATTTTACTGGAAACACACTTAGGGGGGATAGGGTCTTCCATCTATTTTCTAAAACACCGTTTTGTATTTATCAATTCAGGCCTACAACAAGTCTTTCTTTTATCCAATGAATTACTTACACAGTTAAATCGTTATCGTTTGTCTTGATAACATCGGGATTATCAAAAGAGGCTCACGTTTATGTTTCTTCTCTAAAACATTATTTGTTTCGTCACAAGAGATAAGGGTATAAAAGATGCAACGATAATGCACGGTTAACATGTAATTTCCTGGGATAAGACAACTCTGAGGAGAAAAGTGCAACTACAATCAACATAGCCTTTATGTTGTAACATGTACGCAAAATATCAGAATACAAGAGTACTTTTATTTGCCATTGACTCAATGAACCAATAGATTGGGCACCTTAACAAGGCAATATAACTTCTACATGGTGAGCAAGTGGAGGCAAACAATTTTTAATTTGACCGTCGCCTGAAAGCTTTTGTCGATCACATGAAACACTGTGGTCGTGCTACCAAGAGTGGTCAAGTGCTCTGGTCATTGAGGTCCATAGGAATCTTTTTTTGTCACAACTGAGTGAACTTACATGTATAGTAATGCAAGAGGCTAGCGATGCACTTAGCAAACTGCAGACAGTGACACTGTTTCGACCTATCAGGTCTCTTCAGTGCAGTTGGTGACCAATAAGAAGCTAGAGGCTTTTAATAAAAAAGCGATGGTGTAGTGGTTAGAGCGTCCGCTTCGCAGTCGGTAGACTTGGGGTTCATTCCCCTTGTCGAGTCATACCAAAAGACTTTAAAAAATGGTATCTATAGCTTCCCTGCTTGGCGCTCGGCATTTATGGGAGGCTGTGGAGAACAAGCCGGCAAGTTCGCTTGTTGTGTCCTTGGGCAAGGCACTTAACGGGACGCCCCACCTTTATGTGACAGACAGGTGACCCGAAAAAGGCAACTCCCAAGCGAGTGCGGACTCACCGTCCAAAACATAGCGATACATCGCTTTCTCGTGAATGGAGAATAAAGATGGCAAAAATAAAATAAATATAAAATAAGCTAGAGGCTTTGTGACGGTCTAAGCTATGCTTTATTAAAAGCCTCTAGCTTCTTATTGGTCACCAACTGCACTGAAGAGACCTGATAGGTCGAAACAGTGTCACTGTCTGAGTGAACTTAGTTTCCTATTCCGCCTCAAACAGAAAATCGGTGAATATCATCTTAAAGCCTTTTCTATGGCTCGACAAAAGGATTGAACCCAAGTTCACCGAGTGCTGAACAGACGCTGTAACTACAACACCACTGCTCAGTTGTTCTACGGAACAACTTAAGCTTAGTATTTTTTAAATGACCAAAGTTGCTGGCAAAGCATATTTCTCTCACAGCCACTGCAACCAAGTCGAAAAATTTTTTGCCAGCGCCCTGGAGCACTGGTTAAAGCGCCGGTTACACAATCGGTCGACTTGAGTTCAATTTCTTGCCAAGCCTTACTGAATACTTTGAAATGATATTTACAAATCTCTTGCTTGGCGGTCAGCAAGCCGTATAATGTTTAGAACGTATTATGAACCGTGCAAATATAAATCAGTCGTGATAAAAATATGTTCTGGCGCAAAGGAAGCAATGAAAAGTTTAACAGCACAAAAAAACGTACGGTTTTATTGTTTTACGGTAAAGTGTGTTTCCCAGCAAGAATTCAACCATCGCGATGTTACAGCACTGGAGTGTGTGATTATGGTCACCATAAAATGCCCCTTCAACCTAACCGATAAAGTTGCAAACCAGAAAATAAAATTATATCCATTAACTTACTTCACTTAGGAGCTAAACCTGCACAGAGACTTGTTTTTCGATGATAGTGGAGAAGCGCCACCCTACTCGAACTACTTTACCTGCAGTCAGTTATCCCTGTGGCAGGCGGTAGAGCAGGACGACAAGAGCTTTCAGGAGGCTGCATCACTTCTGATGTAACTTCCAGTGGAAAGGAAAGAGAAAGTGCGGCTGGTCCATAGGACGGTTACACCTACATATGGCGCTGAGGATGAAATGTACTTCATGCAGGGCCCAGTATCTAAGTTATTTGTTAATTGATTGCTGGCTGGGTAGGATGGGATTTCAGGGTGAAATAAATGCTATATTGGTTTTAGAAAATTGCATTGTGTAAATGCTAAGCAAAAATCTTCACAGCTTGAAATGGCAATTACATAATATCTTCCGAACATGTTTGCATCACCGTAGCTGTGTTGTAGCTGCTATGTAGTGTTTGCTTTGTAGTCAGGTAAACCTCAATTCACTTCCCCAGTTTAATCACGCACCAATCACAGCTTGGCGCTTGATAATTGGGACGATAATTGGCACGAGAGTGAAAAATAATCTGTCCTCTCACGAATTGATTTGCTCCTTAGGCAGTTTTTGCAAGATTTGTCATTCTTCATGATAGGAAAATAAACATGATAAAGGACTAACGGTTTTTAAGAAGTTGGCCGTGATGTTATTATCGTTTTGATTTGAAAGGCAGACAAACATCAACATGCATATCTTCTAATCTTGTTGCATTGTTATCAAAGTGAAGGTTATGCCCGTGGTGATGATTCACAGGCCACTTATATGTTTGTCATCAAACATCTACGTTGTGTACAAAAAACAGAACATTAAGACTTGATGGTACTGCCAGTCAACCTCAGATAGCTCTCATGTGTCATCACCTGCAACCACCGGCGCGATAGGGTAGTGGCTAGAGCGTCCTCTACCCAGTTGATAAACCTGTGGTACATTTCCCTGGTCGAATCATACCGAAATACTTTAAAAATAGTGTTTACAGCTTGCCTGCTTGGCGCTCAACATGAAAGGGGTAGCGTGAAGAACAAGCCGGCATGCTCGCTTGTTGTGTCCTTGGACAAGACATTTAACGGGATGCCTCCATCTTTGTGTCGATAGGTGACAGGGCCAAGCAATCTACCCGTCGTCGTCGCCCAGTCTAACAGAAGACTAGGGAAAGGGTTGATGAAAAGCTCATAGCAATGAATAAATAAATCACCTGCAACTAAAGCTTCAAGATCCACGTCATTGGATCTCAACTTTTGAATACACAGCCTCCTCTTGCCCCATCTAAAGTTTTTCTTCACCTCCCCTGCATCCATTGTTTTAGCGACCCAACGAACGCAAGTAATCGAGTTAAGGCTGTTTGAAATGATCAACGGGAAAACCTTAGAAAACTTGTGATGCGTTTTTGACAATGCGAGCCGCTAATTATGTTTTACATCAAATATATTTTTTATTTCATTCTGCTTACCTGCCCTGAAATCCGACTGTACCTCCGTTTGGGATGTCGTCTCCGCCCTTGGCTCGAAACCATTGCTTTACCTCTCAGTCGAACAAGCCAGCGCTCAGTTTTTGGGAACACCTTTATTCTTAACTTACACAACAAATTTTAGCCTTGCCTGCGTAAATCAATTTGTCAGTAAAACTGGGTCACTTTTCTTATCGAGTCAAAGACGTTACAAAAGTATTTACTATCACAGACCTCCTCATTAGTGCTCAATAATAAAAGCAGTGTGGCGAATGAAATATGACACCAATTTTACTCGGTCTTAGGTAATACTATAATTCCTTTATTAGGACCTGACCTAAAAATATTTCACTTGAAAAGAATCAAAATGCTCTATGATGTAGGTCAACTTCTATTTTTCATGCTGAGACTCGCTTCAAAGAGAGTAAGACGCTGTATTTCTGTCCTAAAACACTGCCACCATTCAACCAAGAAATTGTCGTTTAGGATCCTTTTCCACGCGCAAAACATCCCGGTTTTTTTGCAGCTATAGCAACACTCAGATTGAAAAAGAAGAGTTAAAGTAAGTTGAGCTGGCTATTCGTGGTCACAGACTCTGATGCTTACTTCTTGGCGGCAGTGGGGCACTGCAGACTGAGTGTTGGACTTGCCATCGAAAGACTGTCAGTTAAACGCACAGAGGTTACTGTGCAAACGGCATGGTCAAGCAAAACTGGTTTTCGCCTTGAAAAGCTCTAGTTTCGGGTTCAAACCACGCCTTGCACCAACCGCAATGACGTGTTAGTAGGACTGCTGACTTGAAGACTGTAAGCTCACTTTTTCAGGCTGCCAACTCTCAGTTCCTCCTTTGCTTGATGAGTTAAATAAGCTCTTATTTCAGGCCTTTGCTAAAACGTAGATGACATGTTCCCAAACTCTCTTTTGAGTTGAATAGTTTCTGGCCGATATGGAATCATAGATGGAGAATAATCATATCGCCTGGTATCTACACTCTTCGATTTATGCTGCTTTATCCTCACAATTTTATATAAACTTTTATAGCATGGACTATTATGATAAAAAGTTGCCGAGAGGCTTTGTTTTGAAACAAAAAGTTAGTCGATGTCATTTCAATTGTGGGATTTTTCTCAGAAAAATAAACACTTTAAACCAAGACCACCTATCTTGTTAAGTTTGTTGTCATAACATTCAATTACTTTTTCGTTTAATTAATCACTAATCATAAGATTGGCTGTCAGCATGCAACGTTTATTAAATAATAGATACAACTGCATTAAAAGCGATAATTACTCAACAAATCATAGGCAACGTCATTATTTCCCCAAAAGCGTGATTTCCTTCTCTCACAATATCCATCGCGAGAAGAAACCCCACAGGGGCGATGGTGTAGTGGTGAGAACGTCCGCATCGCAGTCGGTAGGCCTGGGGTTCATTCCCTAAGTCGAGTCATACCAAAAGACTTTAAAAACTGATATTCACAGCTTTCCTGTTTGGCGCTCAGCATAAAAAAGAGACAGTGTGGAGAACAAGCCGGCAAGATTGCTTATTGTGTCCTTGGGCAAGGCACTTAACGGGACGCCTCCACCTTTATGTGGCAGACAGGTGCCCCCCCGTACTTCACCGAATTACAATTGTGAAGTTGCTAACCCAGCATGTCGTAAAAGACGACTCTTGGGTACCTACCAGTGGCAGTCCGTCTTGTTGTTGGTGAAACTACCAGTCACTCAAGACTGGTTCAAAATGGGCTGCCATCTTTCCCCTAGCCTAATTTCAATTAGGTTGACGGCATGAATCTGAATTGCCGCTCATGCCGTACCTCCATCCCGAGGAAGAAAAGGGGTAACCACAAACAACAATAACAGAAGAAACCCCCGATTTCAGAAAAGTGGCTACTACCATAATGAACTACTTTGCAAATATGATCAGTTTGGGTTTTTAGAGGAGAGAGTCGGCTATATGCTCATGAGGGGGAGGCACGAAGAGGTATCCTTTTCCGGTGGTTTTAGTCGGGCAGCACTCTAGCAAGCTCGTACTAGAAAAGATCAAAACTTTTGATGAGTGATAATAATGTAGGTTGTCTTCTACAATTTGAGGTGACAGTTTTTAAATTCTTCCCGGTATCACTGACTCTACTGACGTCCCTGGTCTCGCGTCACTTAAGCCACTCATTCTGCATGTGGTTCTGCAATTCATTTCTTTGCCAGCTTTCGTTTAAGTTTACTGATCGAAAGGTCTGGCATTTCATCTCTGGTGAGTTTCATTTGGGTTATTGGCCCTTGGGAAAAACTTTTAGGGCATTTCTCTGGTTAATGACATATAGTGCTGAATTTATTTTTCAACTGGTGATGGGCAGAAGATAAACTAGGTGGACAAAGATTAAGATAAGGCAAGGAGGATAATTGCACTTACTTCAAATTATTGGAAAAACATCATAGAGTTTTTGGTGATTTTAAGTTTTCAGTCAAAGCATTGTTGCTTCTAAAAATCCTTGTACATCTTGCGTGACGAGTGACCCCCATCGCAAATTTTTAGCTGTCCACGCCCTGGTGAAATTTATTGAGGAACACCGCTAGTCCCAAAAAGGATGTATTTCGCGGGGAAGAGATTGTAAAATAAAAGAAAAAATCTTCTGACGATGTTTTCAATAGCAAATCTCCAAAAAGAGATCTAGTTTTTACATATTTATTTCTGCTTGATAGGGATGTAACCCCCATTTCCCCATCTAAGCATCTTTTTGAGTCCAGAAGTGCAAACAGCCTTGGATGAAATGCTAACGAGACCTTTTAGAGCTTATGCAGATAAATACTTATTTTTCACAGGATATATCAATAATTTATCTCGTTGATATGTTCAGCTAAAATATTAACATGGAAAATGCGCATAGCTGCTTCTCTTAATAACATTAATTTTTAACGCTAATGAAAAACACCTAGAAACACCAATCGTTTAACATTTCGCTATTGCAAGCAAGCTAAAATATTGGCAAGATTTTTTTTTTGCAAATAGTGTAAAAGCTATTTCTATCTTTTAGTTCATGCATCTTGCATAAAATGAAAAACTAAGCTTGCATTATATTAAATAATTTACTTAAAGATGTTTGCGAAAAGGGTTGATATTTTAAAAACATCAAACAGGAATACTATTTACTGATAACCTTTTTCAACTTTGTCATATTTTGATTTCGTGGGCCTAAAACCAGAAATGCTTGCGCATGCAGTCAGTAGTTTTGTAAAATTGAAAATTGATAGGTTTAAATCGTCATTACGCCATCATGTCGTAATTAGTTTTTATCAAGTTAAAGCCGGTTTAGAAACGAAACCTGTGATGTAGCGTTTTTCCGCTCAAAAGACGAGACTGCACGACTTTTTGAGAAGATGTCTTTCCTTCAACCAGCTTTGAAATAAATCATGAGCACTCTTTAACTCATCGAACTCCAGATGAACATAAAGTCCGAGCTAAGTCTTCTTGGGTCAGGGTGAGACTGTGCAATGACCATGCGGTGTCTTAGTCAGTTTCTACTCAACCTACGCCATGCAGTCATAGTTTGACCTCGAAGCGTGAACTTGAAAGCGAATGACCTGTCGCACGTTGGGTGACGTGCTGAGCGTTGACCTCGGGATCTTTTGTTGACATGTTCGATGTTTAGTCCATTGCACCAGTACTCTGCTTACTCCACTGCTGCCAAACCCAGTTTCAACTCCTAAAAATCTCAATATTTTTTTTGTTTTATTATAATGTCAGTTCAGAACGTTATGATAAAACAAGTAAAAGGGTATAATAAGTGTTTTGATGGTACAACTGGCTTTTAAAAATATTTAATTTCTAGAGACCTGCGCGAAGTGGTTTCAATTTCGCCCAAAAATAACTATGGTATGTTAAAGTTAGTAATTATGCGCACGGCAAGAGGTTAATTAACATGTAAAAAGCTGACCATCAATTCATAATTGTCTACCGGTATTTATTATAAAATTTGTTCATTGCTGCTGGCTCGCAGTAGTCATCACAGCCTGCTGCAAATAGTAACTGCAAAAGTAACAAATGATGTCTCGCTTTTAATGTGACATTAACTACCAAGATCATAGTTACAGTTGAAACAGATTACAAAAACCACATCTTTCAAATTAGGCATCTAACTTGTTTGGGTTACAAACACCGAAAGCGGCTAAAACTTACCGCATTTTTAGCAGTTGGTGACAAAAATATTCACGAAATGGTCGAGGGCGAGCGGCAGGATTTCGGGCGAAGCTGTGAACTGCACCGTTGAACAGAGAAGTATCACACATGGCCTACATATATTTTCATGGGCGGAGTATTCAGAAGTAATTTGGTGCTCTGTGTTTATCACGTACAAGTGTTTTAGTTACTTGTCCTAGCATTCAATAGCACAATTCTTTTTAGCAACTTTTACTTTGTTGTTAGTCTGAAATACAAGATGCATTCAGAAGAAGATCTAGAAAGCGTCGAAACAGAAAGAGGGTATAAATTGTAAATTGACTGCAGGTTATCGTTTCTCTAAATCAGGGGTCTCCAGATAACGGCCCGCCGAGCTCTCATCATAATTATAAATTAAAGCCTCTAGCTTCTTGTCGGTCACCAACTGCACTGAAGAGACCTGATAGGTCGAAACAGTGTCACTGTCTGCAGTTTGCTAAGTGCATCGCCAGCCTCTTGCATGACTATAAAATGTATTGTGTGTTAGCAACAAGCGCGCACTCGATTGAGCAGCATAATTATATTGTTCCCCACGTCGAAGGCCTGATTTAGCCTTTCTTTATTCCAAATTGGGATGATGACCCATTTTTTTGGAGATTACTACAATTTCGAAGGGCTGAAATAATATATCTACACTCCAAATTAGAAGAAATAATTTACAATCTTGGCCCCAGAAGCTTTAAAACTTCAGCAGTGTGGCCCTCCGTTCGAAAAGTTTGAAGACCTCTTCTCTGAATAATCAAAAACGCCTTTTTTCAAAGCTACAAAAGCTTCATTCAATTTCAAAAGGTAGAAAGAACAGCAAAAGCAATTAAACGTTCTGCACTGCAGTGTTTTGCAAAGTTTCATGACCTCTGTTCAAGCAGCAGCACAAACACACACACACATTAAACAATGCAGTTCTTTAATCGTTATTTTTGGAACTAAAACAAATTCACTCTGGCGCACGTATTATTGCAATAGCAAATACAGATAGCCTACTGTTTAACTTCCAGTGTATCTAAGTAATCAACACCAAGTTGAAAGTGATTCTACTCAATATTTCTCTGTTCAATCATAGCTTTTAATTTCAAGCTTCTTTGTTGTTTCGCTAATAGGCTTACGGCAGCAATAATCAATCAACTATGACAAAAGTCATTTTTTCATAACTCTGTTCGTCACGGTTCATTTATCAAGCCAAAAATTTGAGAGTAGATAGCTTAGTGACGTCATACCAACACTGACAACAAACATAAAATGTGACAAAAATAAACGGTTACGTTTTTTGACTTATCGAGTAGCATTACGACAACCATGTCTTGTTTTGAATTTTGTTAAATATCAAAATATCAAAGTAATATCATAAGTAATATCAAAATCAGAATTTTAGGCCAAGAACAATAAAATAAAGAAAACTTACCCTAGAATTACAATAACAAAACAGCTCAAAAACCGTGTTATTGTGCATTAATTAAATCTGTTTATTAGGCCAGTTGCTACGACGGTCTGCATTGTGCTTTTAAACTAGAACAATAGAATAATGAAATATTTATTTCTGCGAATCAAAATTAGCAGCAAACAGGTGGTCATTTTCTAATTTGCAGTAGATAAAAACAAATTCGACCGTATGAAATTTTAAAATGTAAGCGATTAAGCATTTCAGCAATTATGGGCTTGTGTGGTTTGCTTGTTTCAGTGATAGCAACTTACGCTGCGGGTTCCTTAAACTTGTCATTATGAGTCAATAATAGCAATCATAAAACTGACAAGTACTGTCTGATTGGAATATTTATAACATTGACTTTTTGAAGCATTTTTACTTGTACTGAGAAAACAGTCTTGAGTGCAAAAGACACGATAAAAAATTAATTAACACCCTTGCAAAATAGCAAAGTCAATGTAAAGATGATATCACGTTTTTATTAAGCAAAATAATTATGAAATAAAAATAACATTTATTCTAGCTCTTCATTATTAGAAAAGTTTACAAACCAATTATCAAACGTTTAAATTATAACTTATGCCAAAATTTTATAAACGTTACGCTCTTGATGATTAAGCTAAATTTACAAAAAGTTTCAAACGAGCTGCCAGTGTTTTCCATTGCAATGTATGCATTAATTATTATCAGCTTATGGCCGCAAATTTTGACATCTGTGGAAATTTCCTGGATGTGTAAGGGAGACTTGATTTATGTATTTATTTATCTATTTTGCCAAAGTCGAGATAAGCACGGCAAAAACCATGGCCACAGCGCTTTGTAATCAACTAAGGGGTGGGGCAGGGTTCAATAACAAAGAAGATGCTACTTTTTGGGGGGAAGAAAGATTTGAACCCCTGCCTCCCACTTCTTTCAATGCTTTGTGTAGAACTAAGCATGGTTGACAGAAAAATAACAAAAAGATTAATTGATTGCTCTCAAAAATATTATCTCGGTTTGCCAGACTTGGCTTATCAAAACAACTTCAAGGTCATGTGCGACTTTGAATTTGATCATATATTACAAAAGCCAGGGACTATATACGCACTAAGCGATGTTCGTAAAGCAAAAATCTATAACCCATGCTATCTTTGTAACGTAGTTAAGTCAAGATTGCGGTAAAATTGGCCTTAAAATAACATTTCAGGATTCCAACATCTAATCATTTGACACGGAACTAAAACAAATTGATTTTCCGTCGTTCGGTTGGTTCTCGGCATTGACACATCAGAAAAGCTTCCAACAAAATCTTGTAACAAAATAAGCAGTGTGTCAGTATTAATAATCAAGGACACAAAACACGCAAAAAATCGCAAACAGGTTATGTAAAGTTTGCAGTTATGCTCAGCCTGGAGGCGTGATTAGTAGTCTTAGGTTGTAGGTTCGATGCCTGTGAGGTTGCTTGACCGCAATATTTTGCATTAAAATGCACTGCGCCAGCTGTACTGGTAACTGCGACGCTGGTCGAAAGGCAAATTGACCAACTGCAAAATTTACACGACGATCAAAATCTCTCATCAAATACAACAAAAGTTCAGTTGAAGCAGCGCCGTCGCTGAGAAAATGGGGAAATTGGATGGCTGCCCCTACTTACATAGCTGTGTCCCTCACTTCTTAATCAACTTTGTGACGAAAACTTATGGGCCTATCCTTTTCCACAAAAAAACTTTTTTAAAATTGGTCGATATTGCCAATGCTTTTTTTCCGAGTCACCGGACCATTTTGCTTCGCGAAAGGGTCGGGACCTGTTTTAGAAACATAATAAGCTTTTGGGCGTCTCCCCACTTTAAAAACCTATCATTGGCTTAGTTTGCTCTGACGGCGGCACTGACTTTAAAGAATATTTTCAAAGCCTGACCTTTCCAGGCTGGCAACAAGATTTACGTGAGAAGTGACATACAACTCTCAATGAGAGTTTGGGGGCAAACGCCCCTTCAACTGGTTGAAAAGTTTACTAATTTTTGCAAGCATCCAACTTCTTTTTTATTAAAAATTAAAATTTGGTATAGGCCATAGGTCTATATTTATTGCGCCAAAGCTGGACCTGAATTCCCACCTAACTGAATTCCATCTATAACGTTTGGGAAAGTCGTCACAAAATTTTTTGCCAGCTGCAAATAGAAAAAAATATTTTCTGAACAAGACGGTGGTATTTGAATGACTAATCTTACAAAAATCGTAATTTCATTGCCAATAAAACTCTCGCAAGCTGCACTACATTTATACAGTTTAAAATCTATATTTAGACATATGAAATATTTTTCCGTAGCTATATCAATGAAGATACTGGCATTTAATTCTATATATAAACCCTGAGCCCAAGAAAAAATAGGTGAAATTCTCATTTAATTAGTAGTGACATCGCAAGTGTAAGGTTTAATTGTAGGGTTTAATAGCAAACAAGTCTGGACCTGCTACAACTTTTTACCAAAGGTAATTGTACAATTTCCTTACGTCGTAAGCGGTTTTCCTTATTTTTAGTAGTGTGTTGTCAATTATCACTGATCTAAACTAGTAACTGTTGCAAGCAAATTTTCAAAGTCACGACAGGTACTTAGAGAAAAATTTGATTATCTTTTACTAATTTCAACTCTAGGAGAACTGTAGAAGAAGAACTGTGGGCCTGGACCCAATTGCGGGCCCGTTGATACTTTTTAGTGGGTCGTACACAACTGCGTGTTGTGTAGAAGCAAAGATCATTGGTATACTCATTAAACGATGTTCAAACGTTGATTTAAAAAAGCAATGTAAAACAACATTTGGTACAAAAGTTGGGCTCAAAATCAAAAAAATTCACTTTCAAAAATTTCATCCACAAAAAAGAGATTTGAAAGTGACAGATTTAGGTCAATTCAGAAGTTTGTCTCAAGTCTTTGGATTAATAAAAATCTTTCATTGCTGAATGGGTCTCAGCATTGATCAAAAGGCGGATTAGGAACAAAAGTTTGCTGGTCTCGGCTGTAGTTTTTGCGTAGTTGTTAATAAGCACTTAATTGTTGATAAACACTAATTACTATCAACTACAAATTATTTGTTTGTAATAATGAGCGGTCAAAATTTAATTGATTTATTTTAACCTCAAGCTTGCATGACTTTCAGCAGCATATGGATGAGCAACAGCATATTCAGCAAAAATAGTAAATGTTTTTTCTCATTGTAAAGTAGCGTTGACAGTGGGCTTGTTGTGCGGCAAAGAAGTAAGGCTTCCAAAGGTATGTTTCCTGTCAATTGACGATGTAATATGATTGAGATAAAATCTCATTTTCTGATAGATTGTATCCACAACAGTTTAAATGATGTCATATGTTGGTCTGCGGTCAGTCACTCAAGTGTGTGTTTATCGCGGCAAACTTACAATTACTCTGCCCCAGTTAATACACGATTTTGGTAGCTTAGTAATTAAACATATATTGTTTACTATACTGTCCTTCACCAAGTTAGTAGCCATTAAATAAAGTGTATCTGTATACACAAATACGACAATCTTGTTTGAAACGTTATGTAACATTCAATTATAAAAATCAATTTTACTTGGAAAGATTTGTCGCGCCATCTTACAAATAATATTTTAAACTAAAGCGTTTTTTGATGAAACAGGAAAATATTGGCAACATTAAACTCGAGTAGTTCTTAAACGTGATTTGACTTACACGCTATAAAGTAAATATGTTTGGATGTTCAAGAATGGTTTTAAGTTTATAATAAACAGAAGGCAGAACATTCAAGAATAATTATGCTTTGAAACATCTGTTAGAATGGCAAACAAAAGTCTCAGGTTGGTGTGCACGTGCCCATTGTACTGTGATATGTACGTTCCACCTTGTTCTTTATTCGCGTGCGTTGCTTATGATACACAAAACGTGTTCAACAACTACTACACAGGGAAACAAATTGCTTGTTCATTTATCCAACGCTTTATCTTTTTCAGGTCTATCTTTGGCCTATTCAGCTTCATCTTCCAACTGTTTCTTAAATCAAATATCTCAGCAAAATATCTTGTACAAGTACCATGCTATTCAAAATAATACTGTTGCTCTTCCTTGCTTGTTATTGATCATAGTCCTTTTCGCATTCTTTTTAAATGTCAACAAGGTTACTAAAAATGAAGAACAAAAGACTAATGACGATATTTTTGGCAAAGATCTATGTTACACAATGAAACAATACTGAGGTATTATAAATCTAAAAACAGCGTTACGTTTTTACTTATTTTAAAATATCTTGTAAAAAATCATAAACAAAAAAAATTCGTTTCTAATTTTATTTTTAGATTGTGTTAGCTCAACTTTCTCACTCCTAAGTTTGAAAACGCACTAACAGAGTTCAATTGTTTGTGACAGGCTTTAAAATGTTTTGTCGTGAAAACAGTTGTTGATATTCTGGTAGGTTGTGCTTGTCCCACCAACTCCACTTTAATCCCTTTTCAGAGCAAAGCTTCTATTCAATAGGCTATATTTCCTTTGCATTTGCAACATGCAAATACCTAGATCAAAAAATTTTTTTGTAGAACAAAAGGAAACAGAAATTATATCCAGTCATTGGAAAAACACATTGGCTTTTAATTTATCTTTTAAAAAATTGTGAAAAAATACAGGTGTATTTTCTGCTAGAATTGTTTTATTTGCTGACAGACAAACAGTAAAATATGATTTTTAATTCGTTCGTAATGGTTATTTCTTTTTAGTTCATTTTCAGCTATTTGCTTACGTCAAGGAATCTTTGTGTTTAGAATTAAAAACGATGAGTATTTATGAGAGTCAAACAATGTGAGACTGTTTGGGGTTATGTTGTTCATTTCCTCTGTTAAAAGGGGTGAGTTAAAAAACACAAGTACTTTTTGAATTTGGTTTCAATGTTAAGCAAAGACGAGTTTCTTGAAAACAAAGAGTATATTCAATAAACAATGCGGTTTTACCAACGTTATCTAGGATTGCCTTTTAAAAATAGCAAAATTCGTAAAGTTCTATCGTTAACAGTTTATCTCATATGCAGTATGAGTGCACCTAATTCATTCTTACTTTGGGTGAAGACGTCATGCCCAAGATTGCCTTTTTCTTCGGCAATTGAGATTGGCATAAATAGCGCGAGATTCCTGCTCGAATGTCGCAGTCGAGTAGTCAACTCTAAAGTGCAAATGGGTAGAACAGTAATGAAAGCCAAGAATCGAAATGTTTCGTCTTTGAAACGAAGTATTTTTAAGAAAATGTTTTCAAAAAATGAATTCATGATGTGAAATGGTTTCAAGCAAATGCTCTTTTTGCATTACAGCATCGTACAGTGAGCTTAAACTTCATCATTGCATTCTTGTACGCTATGATAAGCAATACAATTTTTAAACTTTCAATATTAGTCTAATCGCTTTATTTTCTTCTACAGAAATATTATATCTAGCGATTTAGCTCAATATTTTTAAACTTGCGACGAAATCTTCACAACTATCTCTACCAAAGTTTATATTTTCGATATTTAAAAAACGTGAGTAAAAATGTTTGTTTTTAAAAGCTACAAAGGTTAAATGTAGAATTTTCAACTTAGCTTTTAAAAAGAGTCCGATATGTTCAAAAGTTTTATTTCTACAATCCTCCTTTTTCAAAATGCAAAATATTTTTAATGGGACATATCCTTCTATTGCTTAATCTTTACTCCCTTTAAACAGTTGATAAATTCAGCCCTGAGTTGAGCTAATTATTATGAATTGACTTGTAGTTTTCAATTAATTGAGTTTAAAATTAAGTTTTGTTGTTTATTTATTATTTCATCTATATTTTTGCTTTACAGAAAATGAACACCGTTTCTCGAGTTTTTACCCGTTGCTGTTTTCTTGCTGCTGTTTTTCTTGTTGTTGTTTCCGTTGCACGTCCTGTCAGTGAAGACGATGACGTGGAATCGATATTGCGCTCACCACTCATTAATGCACATGCAAGGTGAGAGATCGGAGAAAGATTTCATATCTTCGGAATTTTGTACTGTGCTGCCGGTCAAAACATTCGAATTTACCGATGTAGCAATTTCATAAAAGGCGTGCGCAAAACCACATGAATATGTTAGAATAGACAGTTTTTTGAGATACTTGTACTTTTGCGATACAATAATTTTGGAGCATTTTATAAAATCTTTATTTTTTAGATCATACGCCCGCAAAAGACATGCCGAAATTCGTCTGGGCACTGAAATCGGACGGCGGTTGGCCCAGATGAAGCGAATTCACGCTTTGAATCAGCTTATGCAAGATTTGGACACAAGTCACGTCTACACTGTGCAGGTTGGTAGTTGTGGGTGGCTTTGCTTAATTTAGCTTTGCTTGAATTGCTCATTAAACGGTCATTGCCTTCGATCGCGATTTCGCATCGAACGGCACCCTACGGCATGCTGCACAATCACGAAATCAATTGTCGCCTCAGCCGTTTTGCGAGCTCGCAAACGGCTGCATTGCTTCATAAACAGAAATCATAATCACGTTACTAACAGATTTTGAGGTGTTTAGCGTTAGCTGAGTAAACTTGAGTGGTAGCAGTTTGTTTGGGATAAACGCTCTGTTCGGAAAAGCGCATAGATAGATATATAATTACTCACAACTCCTTAACACCGACATTACACCACAACTTCACACCTACACATTATTCGCACTCACGAAAAAAATCTATTTAAGGAAGCCCTCAATTTGCACCCAGAAATTCCCCCCTTTTGGGCGACGGCGTAATGAGATTTAAAAGTTTGCAATCATTCGCATATTCTCAAGTTATGTTTTTTTAACTGTGCTAAAACGAACAATTACAAAAATAAAAAATATATATAAGGATTATGCTGTTGATGTGGCAAAATTGTAAACAAAAAGTGAGTTCGATAACCATTCAAAATAAATTTAATTCAAAAAAATTTTTTAAAGTCTTTTGTACCTCCTCCATAAAAAAACTCATGAAATGATAACTTTATCGTCACCCTTTGATATCAAAATTTGGCCAACGACCCTTATGATGAGCAATTCAAGTATTTCTGTATTTTAAATCTTAATGAATTGTTTGTTGATTAAATATTTAATGTTTTAATTTTCCTTTTAAATACTCCCTTGTCACAACATTAGCTTCAAAAAATAAAAAGCGCGTCCGTAAAAACAGAGCGTTTATTTCAGGACCTCGATGAATATCGCAGAATTTTGGAGCGGCTATTGAGGAAGCGAAGAGGAGCATGAGAACCCAAAAAAGAAACGTCTTCATGTCACATCGTAACTAAGCAACCGCATCAGGACGACCTGCTCTTCACTTCAACTGTTCTTGAAAAGAAACTATTTTCACTATGTGATTACGATAAAACTCTATTGTTTTGACGAAATGGAAAGCGAATTTCATATTTTGCAAAGCAATTTTTGCGGCTGGTTTTCAGTTGTTTCATTATTACAACAAATTTGGCTTTAACGTCAAACTTTGGCGAATTTGAGATGGTTTCTGCTGCTATCCTTATGAGAGCTTATTTCAGTTTTTTCTTCAGGCTGTGATTCTGTATTGATGTCATGTGATATCTTGTAACTGTGTTCTTCTTACATTAAGCAGATGATTTTCTTATATTTATTATGCAATTGCATTTATATTTTCGCATTTGGTCGTCTGTACTATTTATGTCGTAGTTTTATTTCAGAAAAAACAATAAAAAGTATAAAGAATCCAAAATTTGTTCGTTGAGGTAGTCCAAAGTCAGAAGAAGGAAAGCTTGAGGGCAGTTTGTAACTCAGTTGATTCTGTTTAACGCTAACAATGGCTTGGCTGCTTATGGTGCTACTAAACTGCTTGCTTGAACTGCTCAAGTCGAACATATAGTGACAATTTGATTTTAATCTGACAGAATGAGACAGCGGCAGGCCAAGATTCTATTTCAGACTACGGAGAGCAGCAGGCACAGAATGATGAGGTAACTTTTTAACGTGGTTTTGTTGTCTGTACCAGCGACTTGGTGTAGTGGTTGGGGCGTCCACTTCAATGTCCGCAGACTTGGGTTCAATGTCCTTCTGGTCATACCAAAGACATTCAATGAAATACGCAAACTTCCTTCTTGGTTCTCAGCAATAGAGGTAATGTGACGAATAATATACAACCCGAGCAAAGTTTGTTCAGTGGTTGTCAAAATATGTTCTGCCCTGAAAAGTAACTGCTGATGAAAAGCTTCGAGAAATGACTTGACATGACATTTCACTCACTTTGTCGTTGCTTGAAAAATAAACCAACTACTTTTGTTTTTCTTGCCTCAACACTGTCGTTTAGCTTATAAGTAGCAAAAGCACTTAAAAGCTGTAAACAGTATGTACATCAACAAAAATTACGAGTAGCAACAGATTTCCCTTTTTCGAAAATTGAGATCCCCTAAAAAATTTAAGAACCACATCCTTAAACAACTTCTAAAACTTTGAAAACGTGTGGAAATCTTGTTAGTAAACCAGCGCTAAAAACAGCCTAAATTTTGGCATAGATTTTCTTTCCAAAAGCCTTAGAAATCTTCCGGTTTAAGAATCTAATATTGTAAATCTGTTAATCAACATTCAAATGTGTCAAAGTTACTGTCATGTTCTCATCTTTTCATCTCGGTTTAATATTTACGGGTTCACAAATCAGAGCAGTGGTGAAGTGTTTAGAGCGTCCCGTTTACGGACGGGGTTCACTTCTCTTATCGAGTCACACTGAACAATTCAAAAATGGCATTCACAGATTCCCTGCTTGGCCATCAGCAACAGGGTGAATCATAAAACTGTGTTTACTCATTTATCGTTAAATGGAATGCGATGGACCTCAATGGCCTAGCGCTTAGCCTGTATTGGAAATAACTAGTTTTCTTTGCTTTCCAAAGTGTGAACGGACCTTATCATCAGCCGAAATTTGCAAAAGACTGCTGAATTGCATGCAGGGACGCAGCTTTTTAGATAAAGAAAAATGGGTCATGCTTGTTGGAGCTATTGAGCGCATATTTGCTGGAAATATCGGGATTTTGTACTTTTGTTGCATGGGTTTTGCCATTGCTTTGCTAACAAAGAGCACATCTTGTTAGCACAATTGTCTTTTTGCTTCAAAGTTTAGAGCAAATCATTTTACTTTAGTTAAGCTATGCACTACGCGATTGATTTCTTTCACAGTAAGGAAAGTAATGACGGCCAAACTCAAATTAAAAAGCTCCCTAAAGTTTGTAAAATTGGGAAAGAGTAGATTTTCTTCTCGTTATCTAAAGCAGGGCTCTTCAACCGGGGTTTCGCAGAACAGTTAAAGAAGTTCTATGAGCTTTGGTGATTTCGCAAAGATTCTTTCTCCTTTGTTTTCATTTGGCGAAACATACTTCTTTATTTTTTGAGAATAATTTGGCAAAACTAAACAACTTGAGTGTAAATGCATAATCTAGCAATTAGCATAATTAAGCGTTTTGTTTAATGTTAAGCGCAACAATTTCATTTCAAGTAGTATTGCGTCGCAAATACACAGCAAAAGGAAAAGTTGATTGTTTCGAAAAGTTAAAAGCAGTACTTGGATTTTGCCAAATGGCGTTTCCATTAACCTGGAACCAAAGTTAAGAACAACTGGAAACAATTATTTTTTCTTGTAATTTTTTAAAGTCAATCGAAATTTTTTGTCAAATGCGAGTGCTCACGTGTGCTTATTGGGTTAAATACTCTGTTTTTAGGCGTTTTAAAATAGCTTGTCATAAAATCTTAGAGCAGTCGACCAAATTGGTTGAGTAAATTCTAATTGTAAATCTCAACTTAGAATGAAATGAAAAAAGTTTGTATAAAAATAGACTCAAAAGGTTGCATGCTGTCAAAAACAAGAACACTTCTTAGAAGTAAGGACAACATTATTTATTAAAACGCAGTCCTTGAAGATAAGGACAACATAAAAGCCCTGACAACACGACTAGTTGTTCACTTCTGCTACATGTTGCGATGCACGTATTTTCTTTTAAAATTTGAATGGAACAGAGACAGGGGTTCTCAAAATTTTTTTTAGTTACATACTTGTTAGTTGAACCAATATGTAAGGCGTACCCCCAAAAAAATGTATCGGAGGCAAAATTCAATTTTGAAGAGTCAATTATCAAAAAAAGTTCTTCAAGTTGAGAAAAAGTCTAAGCAACAAAACATTAGAAAATATATTGTTTTTCGAGACAACATGGGCAAAATAGTTGTTTTCGTAATGTTGATCTTCAAAATAAAAACGAAAAAGTGCTTCAATTAGAAAAAAGGCGCAAGCAACAAATAAGCATAGGCTGTTTTCAAAAATCTCTGATACACTGGCTTGAGTATCCCCGCAATTTCTCTTGAGTTAGGCCCCCCCAGTTTGGAACACCCTCAACTAACTTTTTATGCAAGAAACTAGAGCAACTGCAGTTGTAATGAATTTTAAGCGATGGAGCACCATGACATTGTAAAAAAACAGCGGGGCTTCATGACTCCATAAGGGTTGAAGAGCACCGATCTACAGCAAATCTGAGTTATTCTAAAGTTGGGAAACATCGTATCAACTAATGTTGCCTAAAACACAGTTGATAAATCGAAGTTTGTTACGTATGTTTTATGGATTTGTCGATTTCACAACAAAACAACCGAAAGTTTTGATCTGAACTGCCGTGTAATATACTTCATTGCGAAAACTGGCATTTTGTTCAATTTGTGCCGGTTTGTTTTAGTCCCCTCTTACCGATTCCATACGACTTGCATCTCAGCAGTCACGTGATTTCGAGCAACTTGCATATGGGAAAAGAGATTGAGCACTGGCGACACCAAGCAATAAAAGTATTCCTTTAATTCGTGAATTGAGTCAAAGCTGTCAGTTTGAGACAGCATAACCAATCGGTGGCCTTCTTATTTATTGATGTTTCTGATGATATTTCTAAATTGGTCACAAACCCGAAAAACCTTTGTGGGTTCTTTTCCTACGTCAAAGGAAGAAATCCAATACGTAGCAAATAAAGAAATAATGATATTTTCATTTGGCAATTGATTAAGCTTGATTAAAATTGAAAGATAAGATTTACCGAACATTCTGCGACAGCTTGTAAAACAATGCCTTCATGCTTCCAAAACAGATAACCCCAAAAATAGCAGTACAGAAGAAAATTTTTGACCTAATTAAAATGTCAATTAATTCCAGAAATATTGCATTACAGTATTTCAATGCTCTGTTAGATTTAGAAAATTGTTTTCAGGAAAGCCGTCAATATATTCGTAATTAATTACATAAATAAATATCTTGTGCAAGTAAACATTAAACAAGATCATATATGGTAGTTGCGCACAGGGATAGAGATCGACTCTTTTCAAACATTTTTATTTTGTCAGATAAATTTTTTTCGAGGGTTTTGTTTTCAATTAGATTGCTTCCTAGTCGCCGATTCCGATCTGTTACCGAAAGTTGACATGGTGGGACCAAGATTTTTCGACAGCCAGAAATTTGCCACTCACATTTTTCTGCTTACAATGAATAAATTTAAGCTTTTAGTCTAATTTTTCAATTTCTACGGACTGAATTAACGCTTAGATACTAAGCAGCTTGCTTTAGTGTAAGTAACATTTTGTTTAAATTTAACATTAGCATGAGCTTTGCACAATGCTTTGCAATTGCTTGCTTTCATCAATATCGTTTTCAAACCAGCTGAGCCCTTGCTGCGTTATTGCAAAACTGGTTGTCAAAACATATATCGCTCTGATGTTTTCGGAAGTAGAAAACTTCAAACCAACTAATGTCGTTCTGTGGCTGATCTAATGACACAGATTTTAAATCTAATCAAGTCACAAAAAATAGAATAACATTGCGAATTTATTTACATTTGATAAATTGTGGTTGGGAGCTTAAACCTATTCAGTTGTTCCCAGGTTAAATTTTATGTCGGACGAAGTCGTTTATTATTGGCTGGTTAATCTCTTTCTATGATAAACAGGTCCTTGTCTTCTTAATAGCAATTAAGTTTCTTTTTAACTGTAAACACTTGGTCCTTGAGTCTTGCTGGTACCATAATAATTATCTTACCAGCTAAGTCGAAATCCGGAAGTTTCAACTGTAAACTTTATGATTCATAAAAGACCATTGTTTTTTTCTATTGCAAAAGAAAACCTTTGTGACTCGTTCTTCAACACAAGTGAATATAGCAGACATTTTTCGTTTGTCAAGTATATTGATATCACAAACAGATATGGACGTTCTTTTCACAATATTGTTTGTAAACTTAACGTTTCGCTCCCCTTAGTAATCGGATAGCTTGCTCAGAATACGGCAGATGTGGTAACCAGTCTAACATAGAAACCGTTGAAGATAGAAACATCAAAACGACCCATATTATTAAACACTAATAATCATTAATACATGAGTTGCTAGTTGCGAGTTAGCAATTTTCAAGGCAATCTTCTATTAAGAGGGATCTGCCTCCAGCATCAAAGTAAAAAAGAAAAATTTGCTCAAAAATGAACTAACAATCTATTGTACTAATAATCATTACTAACAAGGTATGCAAGGCAATTACGTAACAATAAAAACATTATTACCTCATAGAGCCAGGGGTGGGCACAAGTACAATGTGTTATTGGGTACATAAGACATCATTAATTGGCAATAAGCAGCAGGAAAATTTGTGCCATCATTACGATTTAGCAATTAATGAATATATTTATATGATTAGTGAATTTTATTTTATGTGAATCTATATGATTAGCGAACGTGCCTTCTTGGTGTTGAAAGTCTTAACCGCATCAACATGGTCCCGTTTTCCGTTTTTTAAAATTACGTCCTGTTACGCCTAAGTACACAGCATTGCAATCTCGGCAAAAAAATTTGACACACCAAACCAAGTTCCTGTTTAAAATTAATAACGTCGTTTGGTTTGGGAAACATAAAAGATAACGTCTGATGTGGTTTTAAAGCCACTCCGATACCAACTTAAGCCAAAATTCGACATATACTGTAGATTCGTAGACATTTTGTACGTAGGTAAGCAAAGTAAATCGTTTCAGTTTTTTTTTGTAGTTTTGGTTGCGAGATTCTCTCAAGTATTTGTGAAGTTGCATTATCACCGAAGGAGAGCCCAATGGACAAACCAAGGAGAAAAGGGTATATGTTTTCATATATAAGGTTGCCCATTGGACTCTCCTTCGGTAATAATAGCAAACATGGTCGTGGTAGATACTGAACAGCAGGTTTTTAATACTTACTTTAAACCTCCTTTACTCCGGCGTTGTTGCGTGAATGACATGCATGCAATCATGGAAAAAACTGAGGTTGAGTCCTTGCATGGCTGCTTGAACACCGTATCTCAATTAATAAAGTTTACCAAAAAATTAGAAAAATTAAAATAATTAGCCCTTTTGGACGTAAACGTATGTATAACATTTGAAAGATGGATCACTTGCAACAAGCGTTTATAGGAAACCAACATACGGACAGATATCCTCAATATTCTTCTCATTATCCAGTCAATTAAGAATTAGTGTGGCTCGTACTCTGTATTCCAGAGCTGAAAAGATCATATTTAATACGGAAAAAGACTGAAGAGTTCAATTATATAGCAAAAACTTGAAACAATAATGGATTTCCTCGTAACTAATGCAACTTCACAAATACTTGAGAGAATCTCGCAACCAAAACCACAAAAAAAAACTGAAACGATTTACTTCGCTTACCTACGTACAAAATGTCTACGAATCTACAGTATATGTCGAATTTTGGCTTAAGTTGGTATCGGAGTGGCTTTAAAACCACATCAGACGTTATCTTTTATGTTTCCCAAACCAAACGACGTTATTAATTTTAAACAGGAACTTGGTTTGGTGTGTCAAATTTTTTTGCCGAGATTGCAATGCTGTGTACTTAGGCGTAACAGGACGTAATTTTAAAAAACGGAAAACGGGACCATGTTGATGCGGTTAAGACTTTCAACACCAAGAAGGCACGTTCGCTAATTATATAGATTCACATAAAATAAAATTCACTAATCATATAAATATATTCATTAATCGCTAAATCGTAATGATGGCACAAATTTTCCTGCTGCTTATAGTGTGCTTATTGCCAATTAATGATGTCTTATGTACCCAATAACACATTGTACTTGTGCCCACCCCTGGCTCTATGAGGTAATAATGTTTTTATTGTTACGTAATTGCCTTGCATGCCTTGTTAGTAATGATTATTAGTGTTTAATAATATGGGTCGTTTTGATGTTTCTATCTTCAACGGTTTCTATGTTAGACTGGTTACCACATCTGCCGTATTCTGAGGAAGCTATCCGATTACTAATGGGAGCGAAACGTTAAGTTTACAAACAATATTGTGAAAAGAACGTCTGTAATTGTTTATGATGTCAACGCCATGTGATGCAACAGATAAAAAACTATTCTTTGCATCGGTTGATCGAATTGGACGGCAACAACTTTGATAGAAAACAAACAATCAGTTACATTAAAAGTGTAAACCAATGTACTTAAAAATACTGAACATTCACAAGGCGCAACGATCTGATTTTTCTTCAACCTTGATTGTAAACGATGGGACAATTGTACTTGTAAAAGAATATGTCAGGGGAAGCTACAAAATAAGCTAAAGGAGAATCAAGCTCCACGTAATCCTCCATTTTGCATTATACCTGCATGTGTTCAGTTGTCGCCCTCTAGTAGCCAGCTGATGTTGGATTGGAGAGCAAAATATAGTAAACTTGTTTTAGTCAATTTAGATTTTAATCCTGCATCATACGATGGATGATAGTATTGTACCACAATGTCCACTGTTTGATTCCTACATCTTTCGGAGATAGTTTTTTCTTCTTGAATGAATATATGTTTTTGTCTTGGGATGAAAAGCGTAATTAACTCAAAAGTCTTTGAACAAATTCACAATTAATTAGTGGCTCTTATGGTTATATAAAAATGCAAAAACAACAAACCCTCAAAGCATTAATTAGCCCAGCTGCTTCACTCAGTGATTGGCAATCGAGAATCACTTTGTGTGGATTGAAATGAAAATTGCAAAAATTTTTTTGTTTATTTTTTTATTCTTTTCGCCATATTTATCCTCCATTCACGAGAAAGCGAATTGTATCGCTATATTTTGGACGGGACGTCTGCACTCGCTTGGGAGTTGCCATTTTTGATGTGTCTGGGCCACCTGTCTTCCACATAGAGGTGGGGGCGTCCCGTTAAGTGCCTTGCCCAAGGACACAACAAGCGAACTTGCCGGCTTGTTCTCCGCAACCTCCCATAAATGCCGAGCGCCATGCAAGGAAGATGTAGATACCGTTTTTAAGGTCTTTTGGTATGACTTGACAAGGGGATTGAACCCCAGGTCTACTGACTGCGAAGCGGACGCTCTAACCACTACGCCATCGCGTCGGTTAGGCTAGGCTCAACCCGGCGATGTTTCTTAGAAGCAGACCTAGTAGAAAAGCACATAAGGTATTTTTTATTGCTGGTAGAATAAGAGAAATTAATTGTTTTCTCGAATTTTCCCAAAGACTTAAAAAAAATCAGTGGCTTATGAATGTACTAACATCTTATTTTCTTACTAATTACTGCTTTACTTCCAGATTTACCCAACTACACACTCAAGACAAGATATCAGTTCGCAGTTAATCCAACAGCTCAATGGAAAGCAAATAACAGGAGGAGTAAAAATGCAGATTGTTACCAGCAGAACCCCATTGAGGATTCCCTTGTACGGGAACGACGCTTTTAAAGAGTGGGTAGTCGGCAGCTTATTGCGGGAAGTAGCCTAAGCTAGTGCTTTTCAACCTTCTTGGCGTATAGACACCCTATCTGGTTTTGTAAATATCGTGGACCTCAACTTTATAAAAATTAAAAAGCGAGTAAAACCATAAAGAAAAACATGTATTTTGCTATCACATAAACTTGATTTTTGCACGTACGCTTGGCTTCACGGTTTACGCATATATGCAAAAATTATCGTTGTCTGAATGTTTAAATCAAAACTCAAGGAAACCCTGTGGAATCCTTGAAGCTCACGGAACCCCTGTGAATGCTCTACTCAACTCCAAGTCTCAGCGGAACCCCGGTTGAAGAGGTCTGACCTAAGCGCTGATTGACGGTATTTTTATAATAGTTTTGATGCGGTACACAAACTAAACAATGTTATTGGATCAAGTTATTTCTTTCCAACAACCTGGCGCCCAACTGCGTCAAGTTGTTTATGATTCACAGGGAAGAGTGATGAGTTTTTCAAATCATGTGGAAAAATATACAGCACCATCCCCCATCCTTTTCATCTTTCCAAAAAAAGCTTTAAAATATCTGCAGCTTATTTTTCGTTTCGATAGAAATATCACTTTTATTGTTACATCATCAAGTTTTACAGTGTTACACTTGCTAAAATAATGTATTGTTATTTACAGCAATGGGCAAACCATGGCTTGAAACAGAATTCAGCTCTTAGAAACAGAAAGTAACTAGAAACTGAACTGCAAAACAAACTTGTTTTGCTAGTTGTCTTATTGAGGCCCATGGCACCTTTTATAAAATTACCTGACCGTGTCGGATGGGTTAGGGACAAAATGGTGTTTTGCAGTTGGGGATCTTTGCAAGTCTATATCAAACAGGAGCGTACGTCTTCCTGGTTGTGTGCTGTTTAGAAAGCCAATGAACTTACGTCAGAACTGTATCTTGTTTCAGACACGTCGCAAGAGCTCATGACGCTATCGCGTTGGCAAAAACATGTCGTGATGTCCAAGAAATGCTGTCTAAAAGTAATCTTAAAATTAAAGTGCGCTGTCGATTGTCCACAAATTCTATGCGAAGGTGATCTTAAATTTTTTTTGAATTTTTGTTTTTTTAAATTTATTTTATTGTTTTTTTTGTGTGTCTTGTTTTGGTTTTTATTGTTGTCAGAGATGTGTCAAATAAACTGCTTTCTGTTCTGCAATTGCGCGTTTTTTACTCGTATGCTTTGTGCTCGGATTCGTACTCGTGTATTTTGTACTTCTACTCGTATGTCTTGTCATTGTACCAGGAATACTATAACAGAGCCGTTTAGTCTCACACTCGTATGTTTGTATCCGAGTAAGTGTTTTGCATGTTTTTTTACGCGTAAATAGAGAAGAAGACTTTGTATCGTTGTTAAGCTTTGTATGATTATGAGAGATTTGTTGAGTTTATAATGCAACCAGTAATTTAGAACGAAATCGCATAAAAGTTTTTGCCGTCTTTTACCAGCAACGGCTTTCAGCTTTAACAAGAAAGAGTTAGCTTTCTTGTAGCATCTGACCCCGTTAGACCAGGGGGTACCGAGATTCTTGTAAAAACAGATTGCTCATAGCATACAATGCACAGTGAACAAAGTATGAAGGTCGAATTTATTTATAATGAATGCTCGAAAGCAATTTTAAGATGCTATGCTTCTTGTTAGGCCAATGATCTTTGACTTTGTTATTAAGTTAGTGCTCGAAAGGTCGAGTAATTCTCGAGTTGTGACTTTTGCGAATTGAGTAAATTTTCCATTACCTTTCTTTGATCAAAAAAACGTTTTAAATGTCAGGTGATTCAAGTAGAAGATTTAATCGCATTGCTGAAGGCGAGTAATGATTATAAGGCAGTTGACAGCGAGAAATGATGTAATCACAGCAAGCTAAAACTATCATACGTATCCGCTATTGTTCAAAACACCGGATTCTACTTTTTCAGAAAAACGTTAAAACAAAGAAATCCTTTATAAATTTGAGATTGGCTTGGATAAATTAAACCTGAATCGGTTTTTAATTTCGACGCGGGTGGGCCAGACTACCGGTACCCTGGCGTGTTTACTTGTTTGCTTTGATGGCTGTCAATAAAAAATATGCCACCAGCTATGAATAATGCAAATGAAAGTTTTTAAAGATAAATTTGACCGACAATAGCGTTCGCATGCGTATCTCAACCAAAGACTCAGCCTGGAAATTTAATTTCTTAGTTAAATTATACAGCCTTCTTATTCCCTTAGTTGAGCTTAAATGTACTGAATCCGTGTGTTTCTGTTATCGTTCAGTTACTTTCCTACCACATTTTTGTGGAGCCACGCTTCTCTTTAGATTCCTGATTTCCCTCCCGATGGATACCAATGGTGTTCTTTTGAAGTGTCTAGCTTCAGAATTTCGCTTCGAAGTCAGGTACCCAGCAGTAAACCTATACCGAGGCAAACCTGCTCAGCACTTTGCTGTACCCTGACAAAAGACTTGATTTTACACACAAGGAGGCGATGCACTTTTAGCGAAAGACAAACAGTGACACACTGTTTCAACCTATCAGATCTCATGTGGAATAAGACCAATAAATTTCGACCTATCATAAATGAGACCCGATAAGTCGAATGTCCTAGTTTTGCTCATAAATTTTGTTTACGTTTTTGGCAAAAAATCCCCGCAAGATATACGCCAGAATGCTCCCAATTAATTCTAGGTCTTCAAGATTTTATGGGGAAAAATCTTTTCAGATCCTCATTATAGACCCTTGTTATAGTTTTCGCCGCAAAGTGGTCAACAAAAATTCCGATCAACTTGATTTTCTTACCAAATATTGACTTTCGCATAAAATTTAAATAATACTGTGACCTATTTAGATAGTTTTGTTTGTAGTTAAATGTGGCTCGGTTAGACCTGGAACAGACTTTGGAAAATCTATTGTAGGCCTAACTGAGCCAGATTTAACCACTAACTGTCTATTTACTCTATTGCCATTACGCACGACCTCAAATGACTGATTCCTGCTTTTGGGCAACTTGTTTACAGCATGATAGAGCGAAAACTTGGAAAAATTAATCGCTAAGTCTGCCCCACGCTAAATCATAGAAGCTAAACTACTGCAATACTTCTGTTATTACATATATAGTTATGTATTGGTGACGAAACAATGTAATAAACATTCGGAATTTTCGAATGATTTATTCACGAAAAGCAGTAACGGCACTGTACTCTCTTTACAAATCAAAAGTCCGCAAGCTCATGTATCTTGTTCGGATCACACCGACTGCATAAAACTTTGAGTTAACGTGATTTTTCAAAATATTTTTCGTACTTCAAAAACTGGGAGGTTGGAGTCTTGAGGTCCACTCCCTTTCCCGAAAAATAACTCAACAGATTTTCACGAAGAACAGAATTGGCCCTAAATAAAATTGGGGGAAGTCCAACTCACTCCCCCTGTGGCGCCGCTTGTGGTCTCTAATTTTTAAGAAGATAAAATGATCCTTTCAATTACTCAAACACAACTACTCAACACGTGAAGATATTCTTTTGACCCAGGTACGCTACCTAACGGAAAGATTAAATATATCCAAACATTATGTTTCGGTTGCATAAATGCGGGCAATATGTCGACTAGGGGGTCAAGTTAGTTGAGCTACTAAAAAGTGACACACTCGGCCAATATGTAAATGGACTTCGACCCCCTGCTAAAGCAAGAAAGCAAATTTTATTTTTCACCTTCACACTTATACAAAGCGTAACTTGAAGGAACTGCTGAGTAACAGGCTACTTGATTGTAGTTATCGCTTTAAATTCTGAGGGTTGAGAGTTCTTAGTGACGTTCAAAGACTAACCCGATTGTTTTGAGATCAGAACAAAGACCTTCTTGATTGGTCACCCAGACTTTTCCAAAAATGGATATTTGAGGGTAGTGACGGTATAGTGGTTAGAGCGTCCGCTTCGCAGTCGGTAGACTTAGGGTTCATTCCCCTAGTCTAGTCATACCAAAACTTTAAAAAATGGTATTCACAGCTTCCCTGCTTGGCGCTCAGCATTTAGTGGAGGTCGTGGAGAACAAGCCGGCAAGTTCGCTTGTTGTGTCCTTGGGCAAGACACTTAACGGGACCCTCCCACCTTTATGTGGAAGACAGGTGGCCCAGTTTTCCCTCTGAAGAGAGGGTTGGTGGCAGGAAGGGCATCCGACCGTAAAAGAAATGCCATGTCATGAAAATGCAGATATCTGCTGTGGCGACCCCTAATCGGGAATAAGCCGAAAGAAAAAGAAGTGGAGTCCGAAAATATTTTTAAATTTTGTGTTGGGAGTACACGCCACCGCCAAAAAAATTAATCTCTGGATTTCTAAAAAAACTTGGAACCGGGTCTGAAGGTAACCTATTTCCTTCAAAAACTCGCGGATGCTTCCATGCAAGTTCACCAGGCGGGATTTTGCAAGAGTTAAAAGTTATAAAATAAATACAGAAGCAATGAAGCCGGCGGAAGAGTTAACAAGAATGTCTCTGGTATCCAATAGAAGAACTAACATATCCATATCTAACAAATTTTTATGCAGCTTCATGATTAAAAGCATAGGTTTACAAATTCGAGTTCACGCGAAAGCTTATAAATAGAAAAATTAAATTTCCAACCAAAGAAAATGTGTTTTCCTAATTTACTATGCTTTATTCTTAAAATACATTCTTGGGAATACTTTGGCCATGTTCAGATTCGCTGGAACCGTAAAACTCTGCACGATGTCAGGAGTTGCCGGTGCTGCTGGAAATCTGACGCAAGCTCGTGGTAAACCACGGAAAATATTTGTGAAGTGCCATTTCCAAGAAAACAACGACGGAGAGCCAATTCGAGCATTGAACTCGAAATCTCACAATTGCGAGCTCGAGCTTTATCACATAACGCAAAGAAGTAGGTTATTCCTGGGCCTCAAGTTTAGAAACTGCCGCCAAAGAAAACTTATCCCCAAGAACGCATGCGTGGTATTCCCCTCAAAACGGAGCAATTTCTCGGTTGCATTTATAGTTTAAATGATCCGATCAAGCATATCTGAAAACTACTGAGCGATAGCGAACTTAATAACCACAAGGTTTTTTGTTTGGCCTTAGCAACAGTGATACAGGGCTAACCTGTGTCATTATTCCGGGAAACACCACTGTATTGAAATCAAGACTTTAATGAGAGTTGTTTCTTCACTAAATTCGTGGTGCTTCGCAGAAACTAGTTAAAATACCGTTCAGTGTATTAGGAAACTTTGAAAATTACTGGTCTAGTGTGTGCTGTCATGAAGTAAATAAAAGTTATGCATACACCATTGTTTATTAGTAATGCGAATACAAGAAAAAATGTTTGTAATAAAACTACGTGAAATCCTTAAAATCAGATGATGCTATGGCAGAGTTACTACTGCGCTTAAAAGAACTGAAATTTGCAAAAGTATATTTACAATTGGCGCTGTATGAGTGGAGAAACGCAACAAATGGCTTGGTGAGATAGCTGATTTTAAATCGAGAGAGACGCAAGCCCCTGCCGCCATGGGTTCTCGTTACGTCAATGAAAAAGATACGTCACAGCAACTTACATCCTCGCACGGAAATCATTACTTTTTGAGAAAGATGTAGAACAGGTCAGGGCAAAATTTAAGAAAAACTTCTTCTTGGATTTAATAACCCTTTCCACAAATCAAGATGTACTGTTATTCTCATAAACAATATCAAGCGAGTTCTACAGCGATGCACTGTACTTAACAACAACATGTAGCTTTAAAATGAATTTTACACATTGTGATTACGGATTCACCAATTTTTGAAATGCAATGATTTCAATCACTATAATGTTAGTTTAAATGGAACGCAAAACGTGTAATATAGCGATAAAAATAACAACACAATAGATTAACCAACAACTGGATGTTTTAGGAACAAGTAGAATAAAGACATTAATATGGCTGGTGAGTTCATGAGCGCAAACATTGGCTCCTGGTGTATGAATGCTTCTAATTGCGGCTTTTATTGAATTTCAAATATTGACGAAAATCATTTGTGTTTTTAGAGTAAAGTATGGGACGTAAGAACTGTTTAAAGCAAAAGATGGTGATAGAAAGGAAAATCGACGTTTCTTAAATGCTTAATTCCAGGACTTGAGAAAGGGAAAGTAATACTTGAGAAACGCAGTTCCCCTTTTTAAAATGCAATAAGCGAGAATCACACCAGGTTAATACAAGGGCTACCCAAATTTAAAACCCAAATCATAAGCAAGTTGATCACCGTACTATTTTGCTAGCAGTGGTTGGATGTAGAAGCAACGACCAAATATTTACAAGTATAGTCAGTTGATATACATTGCATTTCTCGTGTACTCAATGCCAACTGTTTTCATACGTTATCTCCAATGCTTCCGTTCCTAATAAGTACACTGCGGCACAAGCAATCAAAATAAACAAAAAATCCGCAACAAAAACAATACAAATAAAGCAAGCATAAAAGATAAAACAGCAATGGACAATGAGCAACTAGCTATTGGCCACAATAATGACAAAATGGAGGATAACTTTATTTTTTAGGAAAAATATTCCTCAGAGGAATATTGGAATAGGTAAGTTTGCAAAATCACAAATATTTTAAAATAATTTAAATAATTTGAGTTTGCAAAATCAGAATATGTAGGAACTTGGATAAGTTTCCAAATAAGAATTTTTTGCTGCGCAGCTAAGCTCGATGTTGGTAAGTCCATGTGACAGCAAATTACCTGTATACTATCCCAAATGACATTTTCAAATCATTTCTTTGCCAGTTTAGGCGTCAGCGGACCTTCGATCGGTGTCAACAGCAGAATTGCCTGGATAAAACACACTTGATTACACCTTGCAACTAGCTAACTGATAGTTCACTCAGAACATCGGTTTCAGGTCTACGTTCCTTTAATTTTGCAAACCTGAACCATGCGAGCTTTGACGATGTTTTGAAGCTCGGTGTTTATCTATTAGCCAGTTAAATTTTAAGCTTGCGAGCCCAAAGCCCAAATTCAAACTAAATATGCAGTCAGGTTAATAAAGAACTCTTGCAATCTCTCACATGTACCGCTACACCGACACCAACATATGAGAGAGAGATCCATTTTTTAAAATCCGGTTTTGTCTGCGTTAACGCAGGTGACCGGATTTACCTCGTGCTTCTCGACAGTTCGTAAACACCATTACGCCACTTCACTCCGTCAATGGCATCCTTCCCTTTCAGTCCAATCTGACTGATATGCTCCTCCACTTGTCTCTTCCACGTCACATTTGGTCGCCCACGCCCTCTTCTTCCTGCCACTTCAAAATATAACGCTCTTCTCAAAACATCACCATTATTCCTTCTTCAAACATGCCCATACCATCGCACTCTACTCGCCGCGGCTAGTCCATCCAAAGTATCCTTTAGGCCTAGCAAACTCATAAGTTCTTGGGTCCTTCTTTTCTCAATCATCTTAACTCCACACATTGCTCTCATCATGGCTTTTTTTTCAGTTCTTCTCAAAATTGCCATCTCATTCTCCCTTAGATACCACGTCTCGCTCCCATACAGCATTGCTGATCCTACGCAACTCTTGATAAATCCTTCCTTTCATTTAAAAAAAAAACTTTCTCCCATAAAGTAACTCCCCACATTCTCTAAATTTTATCCATCTAATTCTCGTTCTTGCTGTTACCGCTGCTTCACTTCCACCACTGGCGTTCAACCTGTCCCCCAAATAACAAAAGGTCTTCACAAAGTCAACCTGGTCAAAAAATGATAATTCTTTGCCTGGTTCCACAATTCCTTCCTTTGTATCAACACATAGTTTACAAACAAAACCTTTTTGTCAGAGTTGAAGTCACCCTCTTTATTTTCGCGCATCTACCACGTACCCATTTACCACACCTTGTACACATCACCAAATTTGCTATCACCCTCTTGCAGCACTTGGCACATGGATCGACTTTACTCTTGAGTACCTCACCTTTCGAACCGCTCACCATTACTTTGGTTTTCTTGAGGTTCACCTTCAGCCCCTTGCTTTCAAAAGTCTCTTTCCATTTTAAAAACTTCTTTTTCAACTTCTCTATACTTTCACTCATCAAAACCAAGTCCTCCGCATACAAAATTTCATTCATCAATTCTTCCCTTGCATTTTCCGAGATTACATCCACTGTGATTGCAAAAAGCAGTGGCGACAACACAGATTCTTGATGTACACCAACTTGTACCAAGAATTCTTCAAATAACTCAGATCCCACTCGAACTTTCGTTTTTGCCCCATGATAGAGGCTCATCACCGCTTTTACAATTACTTCTGGTAAACCTTTCTTTCTTATTGCCCACTCAATTACCTTTCTTGGAACACTATCAAATGCCTTCTCAATATCCACAAAACACATGTACAACTTTTTCTTCTTATCCCTATATTCCTCTTGCATTCTTCGCTCTGCAAACAATGCGTCCGTCGTTCCTCTTTCAGGCATAAAACCAAACTGCTTTGAATCAATATTTACTAATTCTCGAATCCTTCTCTCCAGCACTCTTTCAACGATCTTCATGGCGTGCTCTAACAGCTTTACTCCTCTATAAGTATTGCAGTTTCTTACATCTCATTTTTCCTTGAAAATTGGTACCAGCCCATTTGCTTGCCAATCATCTGGCATTTCTTTCCCATCAAACACGCGTTGGCAAAGTTCCACCATCACACTAACCCCTACTTCTCCACTAACAGATATCATCGCTGCACATACTTCTGACGGGCCAAGCTGCCTTTCCTGGTTTCATCACTTTTATTGCTATCACCATTTCTTGTTGTTACCCGACCCCTTCCGAGGGATGGGGGCATGGCGCAAGAACATGGAGCCCCAGAAGCCGGGCAACTCCCCAAGGCCTGGACTAGAGGTCGTAAAGAGACAGAAAGTCACCAAAGAGCGAGCGGCGCAGAGTCCGTAGCTCGACAGTGCGGAAGGAGATAAGAGGTGTCCTGGGACGAGTGTTCGCAAGCGCTGCATGAAGAATTCTCGGTTGTGTCCGTTGCAGCGTAGACGAGAGAGAACACAGCGAGTGTGACGAGAGAGCACAAGTTCCTCCGTGGAAATCGAGGGAACCTGTGTGTCAAAGAATTTAGATGAGACAGTACGCCTCCAGTCCGAGAAAAGACAAGAGCGGATACGAGAGATAAGAGAGAGAGACTTCAAGGGATTGCAGAGGGCGCAAGTAGTGCCCCCGTTTGGCCAGCTCATCAACCGCGTAGTTCCCCAGAGGAGAATCGAGTGTCCGGGGACCCATTGTAGCCTGATAGAACAGGAAGAGAGAGAAGACAGTTCCTGCTAAATCTTCTAGAGAGATTGAAAAAAAGGAAAGACGGAGGAGAGGGTGGTGAGGACAGAGCGAGAGTCCAATAGGACAATAAGAGAAGAGAAATGGCAGACTTGTTGGTACTGCCGAGACCAGCAAAGAGCTTGCAGAATGGCGCAGGCTTCAACAGAGAAACTTGAGCATGCTGGGCCTGCTGAGAAGGACAGAGTGGCCTCAGTGCCACAGAAAAGCAGTTGGCAAGTACGCCAGAGCCGCCTTTGCCAAAAGGAAAAGGAACAGAGCCGTCTGTCAAGAGCACCAGATAGTGAGAGGGAGAAAGTCAAGGTGAGCGAGAGCCGCACCTTGGCAAGAAAGAAGAAGATCAGAGCAAAAGCATGGAGAGAAAAGGGTGGACTCCACAGCGAAGGAAGGGGGGTCCAAGGAGGTAAGGGAGGGCAAGCAAGAAGAGCCACCCAAGGGAAGTAGAAGGAAGCATGAGCGGGTAAGTGAACGCAAAAGCTCTCCAGGACGATCTGCAGAGTCCTGGCTTCACTCCTAGTCTGGCCAAACCTGAAATAGGAAAGGAGGTTGGGGAACGAAGCGCCCGCTCATAAGATGAAAGAGCGAAATGAGTCAGGGTGACTGGTAGGGGAGGTAGGGAAGCCTTGGAGAGAAGAAGTGAAATAGGGGAGGACGAAATGCAGCCGGTGATGGTGGGACTGGCCGCTCGGTGGAGACGTTCCAATTTGGTGATATTGGTAATGCTTAAGGAAACCATCCGGGTGAAGCATAAGTGGGAAGGGGCCGGAGAAAAGATTTATACAGTAGAGAGAGGTACTCCTTAGAGGGCCCCATCAGGAAGCAGAGATACAGCGTAAGGCCTTGAGACGTGGGAAGAATTTGGCCTTCAGCTAAGATACATGTTTAGAAAAGGAAAAAGTGCGGTCGAAGGTGACCCCGAGAAAGGTTGGAGTGGGATTGAAACAAAGGCGGGAGTTGAGTAGAAGGAGGTTGGGCTGGAGGTTAGCTTGGTGGGGATCCACCGAGAAGAAGGAGGCCTTATATTTGTTCGGATTGAGAGGAAGACACCAGTACTCAGACCAGCGCTCCAATCGAAACAGAGCTCCTTGTGTGGCCTCCACCGAAGTAGGGACCGAGGGAGAGGAGGACCAAATGACCAGATTGTCAGCATAAAGAGAGCAGCTGACGGAAGAAGGCAGAAAAGCAGGAAGATCATTGATGAAGAGAAAGAAAAGTACAGGGCCAAGAACGGATCCTTGGGGAACACCTCGACGGACTCGAAAGGAGCGGATTTTGTGATTTTGATAAATCGCGCAAGGGGGAGGGGAGGGAAAGAGTGAGTCTGTCAGAAAGGAAAGATTGAGTCCAACGAGCAAAGCAAGAAGGGAGGCCAGCCGAAATAAGTTTGTGGAAAAGGGCGGGATACCAGACAGAGTCAAAAGCTTTCGAGAAATCGATAGTAGAGAGAATCGTCCGAGAGCCTGGCCTGGGTTTGTTAAACCCATTCGAGATGGACTGAGAAAGGTACAGAATTTGATCTAAAGTAAACCGTCCAAGGTGGAAACCGACCTGGTGGGGAGAGAGAATGGAATTAGATTCAAGAAAGAAGAGAAGACGGGATAGTGTGATGCGTTCAAAAAGCTTTGAGACGCAGGAGGTGAAAGAGATAGGCCGGATGAAAGCAGGAGAGTCGAGAGGCTTTCCCATCTTGTGGATGGGAATAATAGAAGATGTCTTCTAGATGGAAGGAAAGGAATGCGAAGACCAGAAAAGACTGAAAATGTGAAGGAGAAAATCCATGCCAGAGCGAGGAAGATGATTTAGCATGGAATAGGCAACTTTGTCTGGGCCAGTGGACGAGGATAAGTTGGAGGCATTCGCAAGAAATTTAGGGGGGAGAAGGGTGAGCAGAAGGACAAGTGAGACTCCTCAAAGCACGTGGCGCAACGGAACTCGGAAAGGTAGCCTCTGACTCTGCCCCGCAGGGCCTTTGGCCGAGAAACAGAAAAGTGGGATCTCAGGTAATCAGCAAAGACCAAAGACGATTTCCTGGGAGAGGAATAGTTGGGAAAGTTTGGAGAGGAGGAAGAGGAGCCAGCAACAGAGCAAAGAAGAGAGTATACAAATTCAGGGTTAGATTTGGGCGAGAGAAAAGAGCAAGTCGCCTGCCATGCCTCAGCCTTGGTGATGACAGACGAAGCGCGTCGGGAAGCGGAGATGTAAAGCCTGGCGATCTTCATCACTTCTGTGAGTGGCAGCGAAAGCCTTGCGTCTTTCACTAATCATATCTTTCACTTCAGCGAACCATTTGATGCGGCCGAAAGGAATGGAAGATTTGGCTGCATTCAGTGCCAGAGAAGTGAAGAGAGTAGCAGCAGAGAAGAGAGACGAGTATTCCTCTGCAGAAGGACTGTGGGAGTCAAAGTAAGAAGCAAAGTCATCCCAGCAAGCTTTTTGAAAATTGAAGGAAGACGTTTGTTGGGGCGAAAGACTGGGGGGAGAGGGATAGATAAAAGAATTGGTAGGTGATCAGAATCCAGGTCCTGAAGCACCTCCCATGAGCAAGAAAAGGCGAGAAAGGAGAGAGCAAAGGATATGTCAGGGGAGGAGCAACTGCCAGAGCAGCGATGGAGAGGAGTGGGTATGTCAAGGTCATTGAGGGGAGGACAGAAGAGATGACCCAATCGAATACTTCCTCCCCACGGGGGTCGGAAGTACCTCTCGAGTCCTTGAGGAAGTGATGGCAGTTGAAGTCCTTCAGAATGAAGAGATTTCTGGAAGAGTAAAAAATGGAGGGAGAAAAGAAGTCAGTTCTGCCATCCGACGGAGAAGAGCGAATAGGGGGAGCCTAAACATTAAGAAGAGAGAGGAGGAGTTATTAGTGAGATGTTGACCCTTACATAATCAGAGTAGGGGTCAAGCAAAGAAAGAGAGGAGGTAGAAAGTTTAGAGAAAGATAAGACCTGCCAGACGAAAATGATGATGCTGCTGCTAGGGTGTGTGGCCTCACGAGAGAAAATGCCGGACCGGGTGTGGGTGTGATCAGAACGCAGAGCAGAGAATCCAGAAATCCAAAAGAAGAAGATGAGTTAAGATTAAATTCCTGGTCACAGATAAGGTCAACGAGATGGGACGAAAGAAAATGGAGCAGTTCAGTGCTCCTGGCTCGGAGACCACCAGCATTCCATTGAAGAACCCTGAGAGAGTCAGGGGGAGGAGAGGAAGCAGGAGGCGTAGAAGGACAGCCAGAAACAAGAGGCGGTGGTAAAGGAGCAAAGAAGAGACAAAGAAGAGACAGAATGGACAGAAAGGAAATAAGAGATTTGAAGGTAAGGATGGGGCGGGAGTGCTGCATTAGTAGAGGGGGATCAGGTAGAACAGTGGAGGTATACAGGCTATAGGAGTCCGAGGGGGAAGTCACAGTGTTACAATGAGGCGTAACGGTGGAATCACAGGGCTACAAGCAGGGGTACGGCAGGGGAAAGCTCCAGAAGTGAGAGCTGCCAAAAGTTCTGAATTTGGAGAGGAAGAATAGTGAGGACCTTAGACGGACCCATTTGGAGCACGTACAGCATCGCACTGACTTACCCCGCCAGGTCACATTTCCAGCGCACACTGAGCAAGAAAATATGGGTCCAGGGTTGGGATGAATGTTACCGCTCCATCAAGAGAAGAAGACGAGACGAAGACGGACATGAAAAAGGCAGGAGAAAGGAAGAGTCGACCGATTGTAAAAAAGCTGTGTGCTGCTCTTCTGCGGTCGTTCAGGGAGAAGCATGGCGAAAAAATGGTTGGAGGGGAACGCCCGGGGTATCTGGAACCCTCGGGATGGTCAACGGCCATTTCGACCCAACCCAAACGGGGTCGGGGACCGCACCACCACGTTAAGGCGGCTGTTGATTGGTGCATATCAATAGGCTGTTGATCACCATTTCTTTGTGGGTAACCTTTTTAATAGGTCCCTCTACCATACTAGCTTTATTCTTTAGCTTATTCTAGCTTCTTTATTCATGATCTCCTCCATGTGATTTTTCCATATTCTTTTTCTGCCTTTTTCACAGAAACCTAACATTTAGTCTTTTTCTTTTATGCATCCACCTCCTTCAATATCTTTTCCATAAACTTCACCATTGTAAAAATGTTACTTGGTTTTTTGCTCATTTTTGTTAACTCTTTCGTGATAGAATTAGCAACCACTTTCTTGGTTCGATTTTTGATTTCCTAATATTTAGCCTTGTTTTCCTCTGATCAATTTTTGCACATCTTTTTATATGCCACTTTCTTTTGTTGCATTGCTTTCTTCACCTCTTCATTTCACCACCAAGTATCCACATGGTTTCTTCTACGTTTCTTCTTTCCACATACTTCATCACAAGCTTGTAGCATACTATTTTTAAAAGTATTCCATAGATTGGGTGCATCAACATCAACCAATTTCTTAACTCTTTCTTGAAATTTTATTTTCAAGTTGTTTTCCTTTAACTTCCAAATCCTCCTTCTAATAGTTTGTTCGTTCTTGACTACTTTCTTCATCTATATCTACTTTCTTCATCTATGTCTGTTACCACCAGCCGACGTTGCAATTCCCAGGGAATAGCTTTCACGTCTTTTTAAATACTTTCTATTGTTTTTACCGACCAATCCAAAATCAATCTCAGTTTCATTTCCACCCATACTGTGTTATTTTTCTCTGCTCCTTCTTTTCAAACTATGTATTTGCCACGCACAACTCCCTTTCATCACAAAACTTGAGTAGTCTTCGTCCCTCAACATTTTTTTGCCAATTCCACACCCACCATGCACACCCTCAAAACCATCAATTCGTCTCCCAACATGTTCGTTGAAGTCCCCCAGACCAATAACCACTTCACCAGGGTTTTGCAAATCCCACTCACTTGCCATGTTATTATAAAATTGATCTTTCTCGCACTCTGATTTTCCAACCTGGGGAGTATATGCACATATAACTCGATTGGCATATGCACACATATATGCATTCGAAAAAGTTTAGCAAACGCACCTTCTAAAGTCGGTTTTCAGTAAACATAAAACGGAAAAGTGCCACCTAACAACCATTTTTGCCATTCGGCCAAAAACTGAGGCTTTATCATGTAAAATATCAGACCTGTACCAACCGAAAGCTTTTTCTGGAACAAAATCAAAGCTTACTGTCAGCAGTGTTGGCACTAAAAGGTCTGACCATCACTTTTCTGAGTTCGCTCCCTTACTTTGAAATACTTGGTCAAATAGTTAAATAGACAAACTTTCATGGCGTTGCAGCTGTACTAAGTTGAAAGCCAACTTTAGGTTTTGACATATGGAGATTTACTTGAGAGTGGGTACTGTAACAGAAATTTTCATAAACTTCGCAAACTGAAAAGCTTCAGTTTCTGCCGGAGATGTTAACAGATGGCCGAGGTTCGGTTAGTGATTACGAAACAGATTTTGGATCTTGAAATAATTGCACTAAAGTCCACAACAGTTTCACCGCACCAAGTTGGCTCCAAGGACAAGCACAAGATGAAATAACACTCACTTACCGTTGCTACCGTGAAGAATGAGCACTTGTGTTTCATCGTCGGAAGAATCGTCTGTGTCCGACTCAATCACTGTACTGCTGCTCGGGCTTTCAAAACTGCAAAAGTAAACTTTTTTAAGAAAACTCTCTTTGCTATCGCAAGGGATCACAGAACAAGTTGGTTTGCCTACAAGTATTCCCCGTGACTGGAGAAAAAAAGCTTCAACATAACACGAAATTATTTCCAATTTAAAAAATAAAGGCAGCGTATTACAGAACACATCTGGCAGCAAAGAATCATACAGGTCAAAATAAAGTTATTTTCAAAGCGTTTATATGAGTAACTCATGATCAAAGGCGGAATTCTACTGCTAGCTGTCAGTAGGTTGCCAAACCCACTTCTGGGAATGGGGACTCGGAGGAGGACCACAAAGCCCCTGAATATGGACTACTACCCAAGGCTTAGACCAAGCGGATGTCGTACGATAGAGATATATCGAAAAGGGCAAGACAAATACTTAGTAATATGTTTGGACAAATGAGTGAGTGGCAGGCTCTTATGACGTGCTAGGCTGGCTGAGAATTAATCGACTACAGCTTTTGCTATATTACAATGCAACAAACATGTACCAAAATCACTACATTCCTATCTGCCATTAGGATGAAAAGTGGGCGAAGGAAGAATGTTTTAATGTCATACCTGTCTGTGGCTGACGAACCAACTGAGGATCGTGGTAATGAGGATAAACTTTCAGGAGTCTTTGACACGTCTGTAATATATCAAATCAAGCCGTCAAAAGCAACAAAACAGGAACTGTAACTTAACATAGGTAAATACTCAAGGAAATGAACTTTCACCAACCATCTGCTTTCGAATCAGCAGTAATTTTATCAAGCTCAAAATTCGAGTAATATTGTTTTCATGACGGCTCTACAGTTTTTTAGAAGCTTCTGCAGGTCAAGTGTCACAATTCCAGCAAATTGTCACCACTCGCTACCCCGGAACTAATTTTTTAAGCGGTTTCTTTACATGAGAATAAATAGTGAAGTTGCTTTCAATTCCCGATTTTGTAAGATGTGATAAAACACGACGAAAACTTACTCAACTTATCGAACATAAGATGAACGTAGAGCTTGAGAGGCTACAAAGTGAACTCACAGTCTTCCAGTCAGCAGTCACTCATACATGTCATTACGGTCGGCACCAGCCGCAATTTAGAAAAACGTGAAATGAAACAAGGCTGGGCAGTAGCTAAATCAGTCAGCAAGCCCATGATCAGGTCTACGGATAACTACTAGGAATCAGCGGTAAATGAAGAGTGATAGTATCATGGCAATATCATTGATGGGAAGCCACAAAACGTCTGTAACATCCAGAGCATGCACATCCACGATTCTAGTCTATTAAGCAGGCTAGACACCTGTTCTAGCGCAGCATACCTGCTAGTACAACCAACTGATTGGGAGTGTTTTCATAAGCGGAAAAGAACTCAGGAGTTTGTTGGCTTGTTCCAACATCGCCAGCAGCAGGATTGGGCCAATCGTGAGGTGACTTCGGCATTGCTATTGATCGCAAGCTAAATAACGTATTACTGAAATGAGATTTTTGCAGTTTCTTTGAAAATCAATACTTTTTGATAAAATGTAGCTAATAATGCTCGTGCATTATTCAAGATCAGGGTCTTTTTAAGGTTTGGTTTAAAGTACCATTAAGAAATCTTATGAGGTCGTAGTTTTTTATCAAAATATTCAACATGATTCCTAAACGGATTGTTTATTAGGCCTAAAGAATAGGCAGTCATACTGCACAATTAGTGCCACTTTTCACCGGTAAAAGCATCAATTTCTTCCTCGTCATAAGCAGATTTAAGGTTTTTGGTGCTCGCTCAGTCACTCTCGGTCTTTCCTTTCGTTTTATCCATTGCTGAGCGGCCTCTTGCACGCCTTCGTCATTTAGCTGCTCTGTGTCGTTCGTTGAAATATTCAGCATTCAGAGTTGCATCAACCAGCCGGTTTCGCTGCTTGGTTTTAACACTGGTAAGAGTTGAAAAACCGGCGCGATGGCGTAGTGGTTAGAGCGTCCACTTTGCAGTCGGTAGACCTGGGGTTCATTTTCCAAGTCGAGTCATACCAAAAGACTTTAAAAATGGTATTCACAGCTTCCCTGCTTGGCGCTCAGCACAATAGGGATAGTGTGGAGTACAAGCCGGCAAGCTCGCTTGTTGTGTTTTTGGGCAAGACACTTAACGGAATGGTTCCATCTTTATGTGATAGACAGGTGGCGGGGCCAAGCAGTCTAACCGTTGTGGTGGCCCCAGTCTAACTGAAGACTTGCAAACTGAGGGTGAGCGCTAACGCAGTGTAACCTAAATATACATCTTCCTGCATAATGCTCACAACAAATAGCTCAAACGACGAAGAAGAGCTGAAAATCCTCGCCCTGGCCACACTGGGGCAAGTGGAATGGACAGCGCAATGCAGCAAAGTCAGGCAGTTCACGAAAAAATTCTTCAAAGATTTCATCTCGGACTATTTTGTTGCAAATTGCACCAGCATCTTGGCAAAACTCAACCTTTGACATTCTTATTCTATCCTTTATGTTTGGTAGCCATTTACTACTTTCAAGGTTTGTTCCGCTGAAGCGACATTAAACCTTGCGATCATCAGGCTGTGATCATGATTAGCATGAAGCATGCGCAGGTTGTCATCAAGAGGAATCTTTTTCGCACCACAGATACGAAAAGCAAACATTACTTCAGGCTCGGAAAAGCGATCTTCAATTACGGAGCAATGCTTCACCGAGTTTTGGAAGTGCATCGGATCACCTTAAAACCATGTTTAAAAAGTATATTTTGTAAGCTTGGTAAAAATTTTGAAATTTTTTCTTTATCAAGTTTCACGCTATTTATACCCTGACCCGAATCGGTGATGTTCTTAATTTCTTTTTGGCACAATGAAAGATCTGATTGAACGCAAAACAATGAAAGTTGCCTTTTTGAAAAAGTAATGATAACTTGTTTGGACGTTCCAAAGTAACGAGCAGCAGGTAAAGGGAAAAAAGAAAGCGTTTTGAACAGTTCAAGTGAAGAATAACAACTGCTGTGCAATCCTTTGCAGAAGTAAATCAATTAAGAGTGGCGTACACAGCCGATAGTTCTACCCTTATTACGACTACAGTTTCACCATGAGATTGCCAACAGGTGCGACCGCCTTCAACTAATTTTCGCCCACAAGAAACAATATCAGCAGCTTGCATTTCTTGCAGTTAAGCCGTTTTTAGTGATGAGATTGAAAACTACTTTCATGTCTGGACTAAACCACGTCAGCAATCTTGGATGTGCTGTAGCTACTTCACTGTGTCTGTAAAAACCAAGGCCAAGCGATGCGCATGACAGCGCTCGATGTAAGTGGTTGGGTTTTGTGCAGTCAACTTCCGGGAGAGAGAGTTTCGGCGACCTATTGCTGTAGCAGCTCCGTCACATGAAAAAGTGACATGCTTGCTGACATCAAGGTCGTAATTGGCAGTAGCATCATTCCAAAGTCTGAACAGGCTAGCAGCAGCAGCTCGACGAGCATCATTTGGTATTGATGTAAAAAGTAAAAGTATTGCTGCAAGGTAGAAATGTCGGTTGTGTCGTCAACCATAGCAGCCGAGCACGGGCTCTGATTGACATCATAAACAATGCGGTCACTTAAATGCTCCGAGATGAGCAAAATGAACTCGGTTAGTGCAGTTGAACTAATATGGCGCAGATCGCGAGCCTTTTATTACAGCCAATGCGGTCTACTAAGGTTTGCAGGAAAGCTATTTTGCGATCCTTTATCTCTTCTTTCAAAATCCCGTAAATCAGATGTACTTGCTCAACTACCGTGTTTACTTTATTTGAAAAGCAATCCTGATGAATAGCATGAAATAGTGAAGCACGCTGAGTATTTTTTGACTGATCAGAACTGAGATGGTTATCCAGCCGGTTTGGACGTTAAGGTCTGGCGCGCTTGATAGCGCAACTGCTACCATTCTTTCCTCGGCCGAAGGTGATTGCTGGACGCTTAGAGCATAGCAAACAAATTATGCCTTCGTCAGCATGCAGAGTGAACACGTTCATTTGTAGGATTTCATCAAAACCTTTCAGCTTAATCCATGATTTAAAAGTCTTACTGCTAGATGCTACTTATTGACTGTTAGCTGAAACTGACGAGCTAACAGTTACAAAAGCGGATGCTTTTGCAACAGCTAAATGCTGTTCCTCCTGCACAACAAAACCCAAAGAATTTCTGCAACTACTGCTGTTGGCGTTTGCAATTTCTGGATAGCTAGCAGATACTTTTTGTGAAGGCCTACTACAAAAATACTGCTTTACGCTTAAATGGCTAGCTTTACGTTTTTACTGCGGCATTATCTTCTGAAAATACACACAAAAAAGCGTATAACATTTGGAAAAGATTTAGCTTGGTTACAAATCTTTTGCTTTTAAAAGAAATTTTAAAAAATAGCGAGAATTTTCCAGGCAGACCCACTACAAATCGCAACTGCAATACCGTTTATTCTACCTTTGTTTCGTTTATTTAGTTTTGCATTCCAAGATCTGCCTAATGTTTTTAATCTAATTTTGGAAAATTGAAAAAACTTCTTTAGTAGAGTGAAAAAGTTTTTCGCGTGATTGCTTATCTCATAACTGTAGCCGATTGTTTACTTATTTAAGTTATTACCTAGGCTAGCATGGAAATTTAGAGATGATTATGATGAATAGACGAGGCTGCTACACGTACTGCATTTATCTGAAAATTGAAGAGTGCATAACCGTGTCGACTTAATTAGCAGATCAGAAACCCAAAAATAACGCTAGTAGTCGATTTAAATATTCCTAGTTGCAAGCTTTCGTGAGTAAATGCTCACTTCTCCAGGAAAAATAGCACTTGCTTCAAACAGTGAGCATTCGCTCACGAAAGCTTGCAACTATTAAGATGGTCATTTTTGAGTTGTTACCTGCATTAATTTGGTGTGAAAGAGAATCAATCGGTTTTGGATGGTAATTGAAGAAACAATTTAATTGAACCAAAACTTTTCATGGTTGTCCAGACTTAATGCGAAAGCAGAAAAAGCTCTTCAAACAATTCAGTTTTTCATACGTAAGAAACACAAATTTTATGGAAATGCAGAAGAAATTTATGGGACCGCCTTGGGCCCATGAAAGGCTGTGTTCAAGATTATCATGTCTTGTAATCTTCTTTTTTATCTGATGGACACTTCACAAAGACTTAATTAGTTTCACTTGATTAAAAACAGCATAGTTTTATCTCCAGGTTCAGCACTGCAGCAATGAGAATAAAAATTTTCACAAAATCTAACGTTTTCGTCCCTTAAGTGTGCTACTGGTCAAATATCCTCATGCCGACCCACACAGATTAGATATGTAACTTGAAATTCAGCAAAAAAAGCTGAACTTTAAAACCTGTCGCACAAAGCTTCGGGGACGTTTAAATTCGAAAAAGTTTCTGGTTCAGAGCGTAAAGGTTAAGCTGCTTATCTATAGGTGATGGTAGTAACTGCCACAGTAGTTTTTTCATTGTCGCATCAGAAAAAAACTTGATTGATATTTGCAAACAATAAAGCCCGACGATAGCGGTTGTAGCCAAAACTTGAAAAGGCAAATTTGTGGTTACCATTAACTTCGTCTTAATCGACCGGCTATAAATCTCATAAAATCACACTATCGTTTACGAATAATGTAAATAAACAAACTACGGATTTGACTACAAGTTTCTAGCTAGGGTTGATGATTTATAGGGTTGATGACAGTCCAGTTTCACAAGCATGCAAGCAGTTTCCCTAGTAACGGGCTTATCGCTCAATTTCTTACCTAGAAAGGCTGTAGAATGAGTGCAATGCTAATGCTTTTGAACAAACTGTGGAGCTCATCAAAATTTACTTCCGTATGTCACATTAGAGAACAGAAAGAAACAATATCATTACGCCATTTTCGACTGAAGCAATTAGAAAGCTGATACGATGCGTAACTATCAAAAACCATCAGCTATGCTTATGCATCGGTTAGCAAAGCCTTCATTCAACACATTTGAAAGTGGGGCCAACTGCTCGGCAATACATGCTTTCTATGAATGATACTCTGGTATTCTACTGACTGCATTCTAATGTGTACAGTATGACAGCTCCTTAATTGTGATACATTCCATTTTCTAAGTAACTACGAAGAAAAAGATACATCCAGCACTGGAAAGGAAGTATATTCAAGCCACTTTCAACTGAGAATAAGTGAAAGATGTTATCGGTTTATATGAAACTAATTCAGCAGCAGAAATGAAACAAAGCGGTATTTCAATCATCTTGGGTCTCTAAAGACAAGAACGTACATTCTGCAGTGCTTCGAAAATCTTTTGCAAAATAGCTTACACCATGGCATACTAACACGGTCAAAAAATGGAAAGGTAAACTGTTGACTAGACATTCACGCCTTCAACCAAAAGCGCTCTAGGCCTCTATTCTGCAGTCTGCAACAAGTAAAAATCACTTTTGTTCTGAAAAATACCAAGAACCACAAAGAATTCGAAGAGTGATTTGTTTCCAAAGTTTAACGTTCTGAAGCGATTAGGCAAAAAATAAAAGATTAGATAAATACCGCTAGTTCTAACTTGCTCCAGCAAAATGAACCAAACCTGATTCAAACGCTGTAAATACCTTGAAGAAATTAGTGAAACTGTCGGCAAGATTTTAAGTTTCGGTTGCTTTTCTTTTTCCAGCGAATTGACAGTTTTAGACATTTGAAAGAACTTTCCTTTGCTCCTGGCTCAAACCGCTTCGAAATGCATAATGGAAATAGATTTTTGTGAAGCAAGCTTGCTTTCGTAGACATACCGACGTTTTTTTATGATGTACAGGCAGCCTTATTTCTGTTTTTAAACGTGACATAAGCTGGCTATTTAAAAATGGTGACGTCACATCGACAAGAAACTGAACAGCAGCCACAAGATGTAAATTGTTGATGCACTTCCGTTAATACTCGAAATATACGAGTACTACTTAAGCTGTGCTGTGAACAGGTCATGTGCAAACAGATGCTCCTTCTCAATCGGTTCTTGTGCTAGAAAATGATCTACACACAGCGTCCGTCTGAGCTGCTCTTCTATTTACCTATAATTCAACTAGGCCTGTCAGCTTGCTCTATGTACCTTTTTACTCCGGACAAAGGGTAACTTTAAGGCTACACATCAAAAAATGCGTTTCAAAGCCATTTTCATGGTTATCAACATAATTGCGTCGCCTACGCAGTGTATTCTACCGCAAACGTAAGTAAAGCTGTTATCATGTCTTCATAACAACCTAAAACTTATGTCTGCACTTGAGGGCTTCCTGAGCTTTTTACTTTTCCATGGATGTGTCGTCTAATTAAAGACCGCTCAGTGTAAGCCCGTGCTTCTGCTCTGGCCACGCCATAAAATTGTACATAATTTTCTTGAAGTTTACGATAAACTTTGTAGTACAGTTAACACCGGGAGCATTCGAGGCGCAGAATTTGAAGAAGTCGAAGAAAAAACGAGGTACTATGTTAATAAAATTTGAAATATTCCAAATACAATATGTCAATGGAGCAGACTCGTTACCCGTTAGTCACCTCATCAAGTATAACGCGCGCCTGCCTATCTACGATCTGCAAATGAATACTCTGCCACCTACCTTGCTGGCTCTTCTTCTTCCTCTGTGCTGGTTGAATACGTTCTGGTGAATGGATTCACTCGATTAAAGCCGGTGGCAAAGCGAGAAGCATTGGGAGATATAGCAGTGGAGTTGCTAAGCAAAGGAGCATCTTCGCTTGTCGTTTCATCTGTAAATATGGTAATTGATGTTATAGTTAGTGATTAATTTACATGCTTTTCTTGTGCACACGCAGAATAGCTCTTTACGATTAAGCATAGAACAGTTACAAAATTGCATTTAGGCCCGATTTAGAATTGCCAGTACAGCCGGCAGTATGCATTTCCATAACAAATACCAGGGACGTAAAGATCAATCTAAAGAAGGGGGGAAAGAGATAATTTCTCGATTTTGGGGTGTTCTCCAACAAAAAAATCTTCATGCAATTTAATAGAACACCAAAACTTCAAATGTCTAAATATGGTGATGCCTCACCAGCATTCTCAATTTTCCTCAATCCATACCAGCATCTCACATGCCAGCCATTCATGATCTTTCACACAAGTTAAATCTGCACTAGCCTATTGTAGGCTAGTCCATTCACAGTGTTTCCGGCATAAAGTTCAAATATGTCTTTCTGAGCAATTTCAGATCATGCCATCGATCCATTGCTGCATTACTGCATAGACCTTCTACAAAGGCAACGGTTTTGACCTATATCACTTAGGCACTTCACATGTCTCAACCGCATTGCGATAGAATCAACATGACACCCTAGGGTGTTAGGGTATTACAGAAAATAAGCATACGGCTGATGAGCGTCAGTTACCCGAAACAACATTGTCCCATGTTTGTTATTTTGTGTTATACTGACTGTAATAGGCTGACATTATACTCAAATCCTATCCCTGCATGTTGATTCTATCGCAATGCGGTTGAGACATGTGAAGTGCCTATGTGATATAGGTCAAAACCGTTGCCTTTGTAGAAGGTCTATGCAGTAATGCAGCAATGGATCGATGGCATGATCTGAAATTGCTCAGAAGGGCATATTTGAACTTTATGCCGGAAACACTGTGAATGGACTAGCCTACAATAGGCTAGTACAGATTTAATTTGTGTGAAAGATCATAAATGGCTGGCATGTGAGATGCTGGTATGGATTGAGGAAAATTGAGAATGCTGGTGAGGCATCACCATATTTAGACAAAAAAATCTTCAACAGCAGTTTTCCCCGTATCTTATTATTTCCAAACCTTTGAATTATAAATGGTTGAAAGCTAAAAATTTCAATGTAGAAGAAATAGCTTGCTCGCACTCCTCCCTCTGCTCCTGACAAATACATTGACAAAGCATGGGAACGCGATACCAGTCATGCTGGCTTTGTACCAGCAACCACTCGATTGCGAGGCCGACAATTACTTTTTCTCTGATGAAGGCGCTGTGGGAAAAGATGCATTCAGTCCGGGCCCAGCCCCACAAACCCAATCAAATGGAGACATGCCGGCAACCGTATACAGAAATTGGTAGCTCCACCATCACCACCAAAAAGATGGATAATTATTTGCAACACAATGCTTATTTATGCGTTTTGCGTACGAGCACATATTCCAGAAAGGCTGCTATCATACTGTTGTAGGCAACCAACATATCGCTGTGAATTGAACCCTCATCTTAAGTAGCCATTAACCTCTATATCTAAACGTTGATCGAGAGAATAGAAACAATTAAATTTAAACAACGTGTTTAGAAATATTTAATAATTATATTGAAGTCAATCCACATAAGTAATCGACTATACGCAGCAGATAAAGTACTTAAATTTACGTCTAAACTACTAACGGCAATAGGTCGTACCATCATCATCATCTTCGTCGGAATTTGTAGATTCATCGTCGCTGAGAACTCTTCGCTTGCACAGCGGGCAAACTCGCTTGCTGCTGGTCAACCAAGGGTCAACACACTTGCAATGATAAGCTGACAAAAACGGCAGGTTAAACCGGAAATGACGTCATCGTCATACTCGTAATGCACATGTCAACCATACGATGTTCCTCCTTAAAGTCGACTCACCAACCTTTTTTCTCGCTTTTCGCAAGCTCAGACGGGCTGATTCAATGTATGTCTACCACTACACACTCGCTTTCGAACCAGACTTTTTGCTGGAGCAACGTAGTCTAGGCCAGGGTGGTCCAAGGTTGCCAGTGTCGTGGGCCAGATTATTTTCTGCATGTGGTTCGCAGGCCAACATTTGGACCAGCCTGGCCTAGGCAATGACAATGCTGTCTCGATTATACTGTGGCAGTGGGTAGACTGCTAATCCAAGCCTCGACAACGTCACAACAGAGACCTATAGAAGTAGTAACCACAGCGTCCCTACTTAGCGCTCAAGCACGAAAGAGATGGCCACTAGAGAAAGCAGGCATGTTCGCTTGGATATCGCGCTTAACTGGATTCCTTTACGTCTAGGAGGCGAATCGGCAAATGGGACCAAGCAGTCTACCAGTCGCTGTTGGTTCAGTCTGTCTAAATATTAGCAAACAGAGCATGAGCTCATACGCATGCATGAATAAATTATGATGATTCTTGTATGATGAGAGAGTGTAAACGAGAACACCAAAGTTCATGTCCAATCAAGCAAACGGACATACCGTGACAGGTTGGAAAAAACGGCTGCCCATGCTACCAAAGACTGGTAGTCACATCAATACTTGGTTAACTGCATTGATGGGTAGCTTACAGTCGCATCTTACGACAAGCTGTGTGAGTGGCTTTACTATGGTAACCCAGTGCTGGAAAAACCAGAACATCGAGGTACCACTACCAAAACGCTGAAGTAACGAGCATCACGACTCCTCCATTCACTGCTATGACGTCACACTCACCATGTTGGCATGGCAGTATGCGCAGTTTTTCGCCTTCTTCATATTCGTCCAAACATATAGCGCATACGTCGTACTCATCGCCTACATAAAAAGTAATATGAAGACACTAAAGGAAACTCTTGCGCAAAAAGGTCAATCAGCATCCTGCATACGTAAATAAATCAACGAGTCAAGGTCAAAACAAAGCCTAGCGGACTTAATTCGACGAAGCTCAGTAAAGCAGAAATGTCACACAATGTAATCACACAACTGATTGTGGTCATTTCTTCTCTGCAAAATCTTTACTTAGCACCATTCTCAGGCGCTTTAAGCCAATTTAATTTTGTTTATTATATTACGTCTTTACCTGACTTTGATTGTCACTTATTAGCAAATAATGCAAAACGAAGTTGGATTTGGAACAAGCAAAAGCTATAAGAAAATTGATCATCACTATAATTGCAAGGTAATTCGACCACGTAATTAAGCCCGGTAATTATTGACTTAATGATTTACGAACAAACTGTGCTATGTTGTATACTCCATTTACCAAACAGTACACTGCGACCAAACCTTGCGCAGGCAAATACCGCTGCGCGTGTGTGCAGAACATCGGAAGGGCCCCTACTATGTGCCCAAGCTCTACAACATGGAAAGACACGAGGAAGAAGTATCATGAAAATAACTGCGGAATATTGTCAACCAACCCAAACGAAAAAAAGCCTAGGATATATCACTCAAAGCTTCTGAAACATCTACTGCTGGACTAGCATTGTGCTGCGCTGTGCAACGTTAGAAAGCATGACTTGAAACACGACCAGTTATCGAAAAACAGAGATACCAGCCATTAAAGGTGCTATGACAATTTGACAATAGCAACAACTCAGAGAGCAAAATAGCAACTCGTTACTTAAGTGAAAGAAAAATCTGCAAGCCTTATCTTTTCTTATTTCTTCCAAAAGAGTAAATCTTAAAACTTTCTAACTTAGGATTTCTTTGTAATAATGTACCAGTGATGGACTTTTATCATGTATTGTATACGATGCGAAGACAATCAAATCGCTTTCATTCACGCTTCGTAATAATAGTAAAACCGAAACAAATCGCAAACCTTACCGCATTCCGCAATGTGCTTGCTAATAAGTAGCCCTTGACAGGAACTTCTCACTGTACACATATACGCTAATTACCGTGAGGTTGAAATTCATGGAGTTTGTACAAAACATTTGGAGCACCAACACCCAAGAGATTCGTGGACCCCAGTACTAAGCCTTCTCCTGCAAAGCAACTGACAAGATCCGCTTGGGAAACACACCTGCTTAGGTGACACTCTCCTGGCAAAAAGCATGGCAAATTTTCTACTTGATTAAAAGAGAAAGTAAAAGGTTTCATTTTAATTGCACGAGACTCGTAAAAAGCGGTTCAGAAAAGAACAAATAGTGTAAGCCGATAGAACACAACCTCACTGCAAGTTAATCATTAAAACATCACACACGGCACAAAGGGTTCAAGGACAGCATAACAGTTGCATAAACATAGCAATACCTGCTATTTTGCTTGTTTTTCAAACATTTTAGGATTACAAAACAGCACAGCTTATGACGTTTGCATCAACTGCAGTCGCGAAATCATCATCACGTGATATATTAATCAGCAATTCTCAAAGTTCAATAAAATAGTATCTGCTCTGCAGCATTTCGCCACTAAACAAAATAAACAACGCACAGATTGTTTCATAATCGTTGAAACATAGCGGCAGCGTATAAATCTTTTCGGTTGACTTTATTCTTTTGCTGCTTTCAGATTGTCGCAGAAAAATAGCTAACATCTTATGCACTAAACAAAAATATTAAACTCATGCTTTGGTCCATGGAGCAGATTTTTTGTGTGAAGAAATATGTGCTAGGAAATCAAGACTTTAAAGTCCGTTTAAAGCAAGGTACAAATGGAAGTTCGGCTTCAACACATTTCCAAACAGGAGTAAGATTTGCAAGTTGGTCTAAAACTTTGAAGCTCATGGCACTTGCACAGATCATAGGGTAGCGAGCTCCTCGCTTTCTATGCCTCCAATAACACTCCAAACCCCGACATTAGGGTTTAATAGTCAGTCAGTCGGAGTCTGAGCAAATCTTTGTGACTCAGTCCTGAGTCTATTGTATGGCACATTCTAGTTAAAGATTTGCAACTCTATATCTACCGGATCCACATAAACCATCAACTGACCGAGACTGAGATAAACAAGAAGGTAGTCATGTGTCGGTGGTTTTCAGAAAAGATTGACGATGACAAAGAACTCTTGAATGTTGTCTGGTTTCTGGATGAAGCCCACTTTCCATTGAATGGCCATGTTGACTCCAAAAACTTGGTGTTTCGTGAAAGTGAGAACCCTTACAGCGACGTTGGATGCTCTCTGAATTCAAAAAAGTGCACAGCATGGATTGCCATTTCCAAGCATGATATCATCAGACCATCCTTCTTTAAAGATGATCACGATAACGCAATAACCGCGACCAAGGAGAGCTACATTCCTGTGCTTCAGCTGTTCTGGGGAAAGCTCGAGAAGACGACCCTGATAAAAAAGAACAGCGATTCCAGCAAGATAGTTCTCCTCACATTGCTAATGTCACCATCGCCTGGCTCCGTGAAAAGATTAGGGAGTGTGTTATCAGCTGCAAACCTGTAGTGGAACGGACACCTCATTCACCTGACCTGAATCCCCCAGATTTTTTCTGGTGGGAATTCCTCAAGAAAAACATCTACCTATATAACTCATATACTATTGCTGCTTTGAAAGCAGCCATTACTGCGAAGATTTAGGGCATTGCACAAAAGAAACCTCAGCATGTTATAAACAATTTTGCATGCTGTGTTGAAGAATGCCTTCGACTAAACCAGGGGTTCTTAACTGGGGGTACCTGTACCCCTTGGGGGTACAAAACACCAAAGCAGGGGGTACCAGATGAGACGTCAAAATAATGGGTATTTTAAACTCAAGGGCAGTGGTTCCCAAACTTTTTTGTCTGCTGGCATAGGAAAGTGGTTGATCACGTCTCGCAGCACACCGACCAGTCAAATGTAGTTTAAGCGATGTCGAGTGGTATCACGGGCGTCTGCGAGACTGGTAATGAACTTTTTTTTTTCTTTTGGAGATTACCTCTTCACTGGTCGGCAATCTGTGGAAATCGCTTGATGCAGCCCGAAATGATGCTGATCTCCAAAAAAAAAAGGTCAACTACTCTCTCTCTCCATAGTCTGCATTGCCACCCACGACTTGCAGCAGTTGTTGACCTCCATTTCATAACCACATTTTCTCGATTTTGGTAAAAAATTGGTATCAACAGAAGGCACTTTAAAAAGACTTGTGGCACACCTGCGAATCTTTGCGGCGCACAGTTTGGGAAACACTGGTCTAGGGGTACACAAAACATTTCACAAAATTTTAAGGGGTACGAGCGCCAAAAAGGTTTAGAAACACTGGACTAAATGATGGATAGCTGAAACAAGTACTCTTGGATTCTTCTTGACGTTTTACTTCAGATTTGAGCGTAAATGGCTGTATATTCTAAACTTTCACCTTTCAATAATAAAGTAATCATCGTTATTGCATCATATAAAATCCTTAAATTATGCCCAGTCGTTTCGTTTCAACAATTGTGAAACACCTGTACAGTGTTGGAGGCCACCCAATAGAAAATCAACTATAAGAATGTAAAAGCAAGCACTTTAACTTTTGAAGAGTTATATCACAACTCAGATTGGGTATAATTTACTAATTTAACTGCAAAAGCCGAATACTCAACAGTGTTATCTTTTACTACATTAAATGAAGTTGAATCGTAAAAAACTGTAAAAAGGAACAGCTTTTATGGCACAATTACAACAAAGCTTTTATGGTCAAAACATGGCCAGTTTTGTTTACAGTTGCAAAACAGATATCATTTTTCAACTTATCACGCTTTGATGTGGCTTCCAATTATGCTCAACTAGCTTATTGTTTGACCAAAAAACTGTGCTTTTGCACACTGATTTGCAAAGTACACATCTCCTGACCATTCAGCAACTGAATAACTGACCAATAGACCTTTTGAAATTTTATTCTTTCTCACTTTCTATGGCACATCTGATAGGAACTATCTACTCATGCCTCGTTATTTTTTATTTGGCAACAATGGGTCCTCAGACACTCACTTCTTCACCGTAATGACACGGCCGATGATAAGGCCAGACGAGGTGAACTGCTTCAGCCTTGTACAGTCTCAAGGAGGAGAGTTGCCCGGCTGCCTGGGCTTTTGGTTTCCTGCCATAACCCACGCCGCACAAGAGGCCGGGAAACAACAGTAACATCGTTTACAATAAAAAGTAGGTACGTGGTATTTTACAAAAATTCATATTTGCCAAAGTTATAAATGGAAAAATTCAAAGACGAAGAGAACAAAAACAACTCCTTGCCATAGTTACAATTTCAAAAATGCTTATTTTTAAAAAATATTGCGAGTCCCTGAGAATTTGGGTGATCACATACTTGTGCAAATGACCATACAGCCCAGTTTAGAGAAGATGGGCACGCGATTGTTTAAAGAACAATTGTTAAAGAACAGTAGAGGGTCTAGAGGTGGGAGTAAATCCCTAGGTTTACTGCTAGGCGTCCCACTGAACAAAGAAGATACATGTTTTTCAACACTGTTTGCTTGCAGCAAATAGTTTTCCCATAAAACTTAACTCAAAAACCATGGAAACCCCAACATTAAGCAATTGTGAAGTGCCACAAATCTAACAATAAGCCCATCAATTGATTGATTAATGTCATTACGGAGGTGTCATTAATAAATGACACGGATCCAGTCTCTGCACAAATAAACAAAACTTTGGTGGTTGTAAGAAATACTTCTTGAAGAGTTTTGTCGAGTACTTTTGCTGCAATTACATTAACCGATTTTACCTTGAATTCTGGATGAGCAATGGTACTACGCACCTTTTGAATATTGCTTTACTGGTAACTGCTTCAATCGCTGTCTGGATAAACGATTTCTTCTTTGACGTCTTCTGTTTTGTGCAAACCGGAGAAGCTACAGAAAATTGGCAATTAGCTGATTGCATAGCCGAAATGTTATCAAGACAATGACTGCTTACTGCTTAACGCAAATAGTTCGTCTCTACACTAGTTTTTGGTTAGGCTTCAAATTTTTACAGTTTAAATGTCACTTCCATTAGGCACTATGAAATTACAATCACAAAATTAGTTGCCCAGTGTCGAAACAAGAGCGAGAATCCGCTTAGTTAGTCAACCAGAACAAAAAGTAACGTAAGATCATAACTTCATTTGAGAACGACAATGCCATCTCAAAAAAGACTATCCTTCGTCACTACCATTGCCATTCAGAGACAGATTTTGGTTTATCTCTGCACCTCTTTCATTTTAGCACGTACAAGTACACAAGTTAGTTCCATTTACTTACCACGAAAATTAACAAGCAGAAAAAACACGTTCCAATGACAGCACAAAACGGTATCAGATAATACTTCAGAGAAAATTCATCGGGGTTCTTTACCAACATGACATAAGGCTGATGACTGAAAACAAACAGTTTTCAAGTTGAATAACGAACGATTAAACCTTGTGATGGTGGTAGGCTACGCCCACCAGAACTCTGTTTCTTGGTAAGAGCTGGATCGTTCCAGTCCCGAAGGTCCATTCTTTTACAACCAGAAACCTATGGTATGTCCTCTGACATACATGTTGAAGCAGGCAGGTAAAGGCAATTTCTTGTTTTGGTCATCAATAATGAACAAACCTTGTGCCCTATTTGGAGATCAATACTTGGGAGAAGAAATAGCTACCTTCTGGTGGTCCTCCCTATGTACCAAATAGATATAAACAACACTATGTACAATCTGTCAATCTAGAGTTTCTTCCAGGGCTCTTCTGCTGCAGATGGCAATAGAGCCGCCCTTTGAAGAGCAAAAAAGTGTCAATTGCCCGGCATACGCCAACTGAATGTTGACAACTCTAATAAAACTAAAGGAAGCATTTTTCTTCTTGCAAAACCATATCGCAGTTTACTTGTGAATCAACTCGGTAAGATTCAGGTTAGTGGACGCAACATAACTAATGGCACATGTGCACCAAATCCGAACGCTTAATAAACATTGTTATTGATCAGCACCGCGAATAAGCCTATTTTTCGGGCATAGCAAACAGCTTAGCAGCCACTGGTATGTATAATACGCGCAGAAAAATTGCTAAAACATACCAATATAGAGCCTTCGAAGGCGCTGAATTTAAAATGTTTAGATTCTAAATTGTTCTGAACACAAGTTGGCTATGTATAGCCGACAAAAGGATGAAAACATACAATAGAATTTGCACTTACTCAAAATTTGGAATTGATTGATACAAGTACAAATTCTGCAATATCTCACCATCACTCAAGCCAACAAACACGGAAGGAATTACAATTTGCTTGCTCACAGAACCTGGTCATAACAAGCACGAGTTGTGATATGAATAGAACAAATTTTCAAAGAATAATTTTAAATCAGTGATTAGTGCCCATAAAATGAAATACACAATTGGTAGTCAGAGGACAATGGGTTCGAATGCACACAGATCGTTGGTATGAGGCTACCCATACAACAACAACAAAATGAATTATTCCAACGCTTGAAAAGATTGAGATTGAAAGTAGCTGTTTAACACACTGTGCTCTACTGATGATATATTGAGCTCGGTATGATGATTATTCTATATAGCAGGGGTGGCCAAACTGCGGCTCTTTTGACTCATTTTGTATTTGGGTACAGTGATGTAGTGTAGGGGTGTTTAACCCGCTGTTAAACACGTTGAGTTTCAGGGCTGGTGGAAGGGCGAAAATGCGTAATTTCGCGCTTTGAAAATGATGGTCTTCAAAAAAAAAGATCATCACCCCTTATCTGAACGGTAAATGCGTCAATTTAAATAAACCAAGGATTGTGTAGCGGCTGTTTCAATGATGGTCTCTATCGTTTTTGACTCTTTATCACGGCAGGTGTGGCCACCCCTGGTATATAGCACATGCAATAATAATCATATTTGTATGCTAAGGTCTGTAAAATCGGCAGAGATATCTCGCAAAGCTTTAGCATTATCATTGAGCATTTTGCGTTAAAAAACATCAAACTGGAAAATATTTATCAAAAGATCTTACATTTAAGCAGTCAACACTTTTTCTACAAAACAAACGACCCAAGATTTTTAAGTATATTTAGGCAATTACCGTGCGAGTGTTAACGCACCACTAATCATGCGATCTAGCATTTACATGAAGCTACGAGAAATGTACATAAAAAAGTAGCAATGTAAATATTCAAATAAATCTTTTACAGAGGAATGAAATGCAATGCATGCATTGCTAAAACGTCATGTGACATGCCAACAAAGACATGTTTTGCTTGAGAATTGTCCAATGAGATCTTGTTTTTCTTGATCTGATATTATCAGCTGCAGATAAAGTAGAGGCTACTGAAGCTGCACAGCAAATGCCACGTGTAAACCAGATGTCAAACGATATGCACACAAAAATACTTCTACGTGCTTATACTTCAAACACTACCTTATAATGCTGTTTTTTGTGCTTGCTCCATAGAGCCAGTTACAGCTGCACATTCGAATGTGATATGACATACAACGTAAAACAAAAATTTACCTACTTCATCACAGAGTATGAGCTCTATCAATGAAATATGCTGTGTGCTACAACCTATGCATCAAATTGTTACTAAATCAGCATGTCTAGCAATAAACCTGGTTATTCAGAAAGGATGACGAGAGATGTAATACATATTACGCATCAAAAAAAAATCGCACATAACAAAAACGACAGTTTTACTTTCCACAAGCACAATTAAATGACCAAAATACTCACTAGAAGATGTTCTCATGTACAGCAATTCGTCAGAGAGGTTGTTATAGACAACTGCAGCTTGGTAACTGGCATTTTGAGCATTTAAAACCTAAAAATAGGTTAGGGTATAAGCACAACAAAAATAACGAGGTTTGGAAAATGAAGAATAAAACCAAAGCTATCAATAACTATTATCACCCGATTTGACCTCATCTTTTTGCATCAGACTTTGATCAAGGTAAATAACTTAAAAACTAATATTTGAATGCTTTTCTTGAGATACAGAAAAAGTTTGCAGTGGATTTTTAACCCAAATTCTACTTTTTCTAATTCTCACAACAATTTGGTTATTGCCTTCTTGTTGTTGTAGTGTTACCTCTTTTCTTTCTTGACAAAACAGAAAACGATCATCAGGTCCACATCAAAAGCAAATCAAGATCAATTTAGGGGAAAGGGGCAATCATGAACACAAATCGCAAGCCGCTAGGTAGCATCACCACGATCAAGGAGGCAGTCACAAATAGTTAGCTTTGTCACGGTGACATTGCGGTCAAGCCACAAAGGCCGATTGCATTCAACAGATGCTTCTACTTTGCCGGGATGTAAACCGTTGGATCTCATCCATTCTTACGAGCGTAAACCCACCATCTTAGCACATATATATACACACGGTGGTCAAAAAGTAGGTGGAACAGGTTTGCTGTAATGGTAGTGGCTAGCTTTTTATTGTAGATTAGATTGGCATACATTTCTATTTGTAAATATTAGCTGCCGTTCGTTTATTGACCATCAGTTTCACATCTGCCCTGGACAACACTGACAACATTGCAAGCAAGTTTTCCGTTCAAGTTATATCAAAACGCTTTAAACAACTGGTACAAAAAATAGACCGACTACTAGTACCTGCTAGTGCTGGCTCTAAACCTTACCTTCAAACCAAAATCGCATCTTCCTCTTTTAACCAGCAACACAAATCCCATGTTTCTGTATAATGGATCAATAATTTCTGGAGGTGGCTTTACAGGAGTGCAACCATCAAGAGGATCAGCCAGCACCAACAGACCCTAAAATAGCAGGATAAAAAGAGTGATTCATTTGCTCAAAAATGCATTTAATATATTTATACATGATAAACGAATCCAATTTGCCCTGAGGCATAATACTGAAGAAATATTCTAAGCAACAGTTAAATCAACACACAAATACATCGATATAAAAGTAAAATACGTTAAGTCCGCCAAATTGAAATGTGTCCACAATAAAAGCATACAATATTTTGCAAGTAATATATTTGGTGGCCGATAACAGTTATTACATGACATGCGCCAGAGTGCATGTGTATACGTGAATAGTATGGTAAACATTCTCAAAGTTCTCCAACATATCTGGGAATCTAAGTGCCAGCAGTCAAAACTAGCCATTCAGCAAAGGGATGATTTTTGAAAGCAAATACAACATTGAAGGTGGCACACTTACGCTAAATATCATCACCAAAACACCTACTCGTCAAAAACGCAATACAACGATTACAAACACTATAAAACTGCGGGCCATTATCTGCAAAGAAAAGATCAATAAAATTTTATTTTCTCCTAGACACAGAAGAAAACAAGAGCATACGGTATTTTACAATTAAGCTGTGGCTTAAGCAATAGCAGCGAAAACCTAAGTTATTACCACCAACTTGTGTCACTGAAAAACGTTTGCCCTTAAGGGCGAAACACTGCCCTTTTAACTTACGCAAGCGTAGGTCGCTACATGCCATTAGAGCTGGATGGCATAATGTATTTTTTTGATCAAAAGATGCCCTTGACTAGAAAACAGACAAAATATTTGAAAAATGATAGTAGCTGTTCTTGAGTAGAATGTGCGCGAATTAATGCTAAGAAATAATTGTATTAGAAATGTCTCTCAAACATGAGTGAGAAAAAGTGAGGGGTGCCAACAGAATTAGCAGCATTGCCAGAGTCCGAAGGTCTGTTGATCTTCCAATAACTAATTTTAACAGCTGATATTGTCCTTTGTATATGCTACTGATCAAATAGATGTACGAAAAAATTAGAAGCGTCACAAAGTGATTATAAAAAATAATGACAGCCGAAGCTTTAACTTGACTAATCACGGTGGCAAAGATCCCAAGGGTTACTGCTGCTGGTAGTAAGCTAATTTGCCAAATAAAATGAATGGCATTCGAGTAAGAGCAGTTTTTATCTAAGGGAGCTTTATACTACCCTTTCATTAATATTTCAAGAGGTTATGATCAAGGGTAGCAAACAATGGATTAGTTAAAAGCATTGAAAATTCATTTTTTAAGAGTCATACATTTACTAGAGTCACCGTTATTACAGTAGCTTAACAAAATAAAACCTCAAATACAATACCGTCAGGCCATCTTCTCCTAAAGTTGTGCCAAAAGTTGCTTCTAAATCATCAAAATCTCTTGTGAAATTAAATTCGTCAACCTAAAATTATTATAACTTAGTAACGAAAATTTAGTCTAGTATACAGATATTAACATGCTAAGGGTCAGATAAAAAACTGAAATTAATTAACTGTTTCGAAAGATTGGAATTGAAATGAACAAATGATACGCAATTAATTTTCTATTACAGTACTTTAAATAAAGTCTTTACCTATCAATATCAATTTTTTTATCGGGATCCAAATGTGTGAACATCTTTGAGAGACCCCGTTATATTACTGTTTTCTCTATGCATAAATGCTACACTATTAATGTGTTACTTGTGATGATGTTAGGGTGTTCATTGACTTTGATGACTAAACGGTCTATTCCTAGTTTCTTGTACATATTACCTTTTTTGCAACAATTTTGTTTACAGAAAAAACTGAACTAACTGTGTGCATGCACTATTCTAATTACTTCAGCTTGTCATTTACATCCTGCCAGAAATAGTTTGAGCAATAGCCTAATCCTAACACAAAAGGCCTACATCATTGAATACAAGTTATTACCCCGATGACAGTTCCAGAGACATATCGAAGATGCAACAAGGAAAATAAAAATGTAATAATGGCGAAGTTGAAAAACATGATTGAATGATTTGATTAGGTTGACCACTAAAAATCCCAAGTTCCAAGATTTTCTTGAACACGATAGTTAACAGAATATCATAATTGCTAACACTAATACATTTTAGACAGTCACATAACGCCTAGTAGTAACCAAAATAGAGCTACCGGTAATACTAAATTTAATACGACCTAAAATTTGAATTAGGCATGACTCAGTATCATAGGCAGAGAATTCTTTAGACTACATCATTTATGTAAAGTTCCTGCAAGCATCTGACTGTGAGCAGTGTCAAGTACACTCGCTATAACAATTAATGGAAGTCACTTTTAGCTGCATATAGTAGTTTGCATTCAATACTTGATCCTAGTCTTTACGTGTTATTGTACGTATGGATTGTAGCAAAGCTACAGTTTATGGAAGTGTTTTTTTACACCATGGATCTATGGTTGTAGTTATGCAAATAAATTTCACAAAGTAGCAAAAATAAGTAGTCGACATATGTTGAACATTTTATATTACAACTGAACGTTTTCAGGTCATCAATGAGATTTTTATCAGAGCATCAAATTATGTTTACATAGCAACTTAAAAACTACAAATAAATATGTATACAAAAAAATTGGTAATGACACATTAACTGCACAAAAACAAGTAAATATGACAATATAATGTTTCTAATGAAATAGACAAATGCAGGTAACATTATAACGTAGGACTTCACATGGGCGAATTGTAAAACAAATGAAAGCATACTTGGAGACAGCAGTTACATAGTGAGCTCAATTACAAATACCAAAATACATTTAGCAAAAACAAAAAACCATTGGCATACAGTTGTTTGTTGAGTCGTGAATTGATTTTCTTGATTTGCAGAGCTTCATGAATTTTGTTCTCGTATTACACTTTTCAATGATGTCAAACAAATTTATGTTGCTATTTTTTTTGCAGCTATCACACACCTTTAGATGTTCTGCGATGATTGCTTTTGTTATTGTGGAGTACTCTGGTGGCTAAGTGGCATGTGGTCATACTGATGTATGAACAGTTTGCATCACAAGACCATTAAACTTATACAACACATTAGACAACAAAGCTGCAGGAATGGAACACTGCAATTTAAAATAGGTCCTGCTTTTAAAGCTGGTATATCACCATGTCACATCGACATTAAATTTCTTTCTTATGCAACAAATAAGATGACTAGCAAGCAAATAACTTATTCTTTTATGTGTATGTACTCACGTTCTGTTCACATGTCTTTAATCAGACCGACACAACACAATGTAGACTGCTTGGCCCCACCACCTGTCTGCCAGCACCCCATAAAGATGTAAAAATCCCATTAATTGCCTTTCCCGAGGACACAGCAAGCAATCCTGATGGCTTCTTCTCCACACTGTTTCTTTTGTGCTGAGCACCAAGCAGGGAAGCAGTCTTTGCTACGACTCAACAGAGAAATTGAACCATGGTCTACCAACAGCAAAGCAGATGCTCTATTCACTACACCGTTCCATAAATTAATATGCATAATTGGGTCACAAACATGCTGCAAACAAAATGGGTTGCAGAGAAAGGTGGAGAATGCTGCTCTTACTAGTACACCATTGAGTAGATCTCATCATGGTGATAACAGCAAATGATCGCATTAAAACGACTGAGGTTGTAGCAATATTGACACAGTAGTTGTGGAAAAGGTGCAATACTAAAACACAGCAATGCAGATTTAAGAAAATATGAAAAACACTCTAATGACTTTTGGAAATTGAAGAAATGCAATAATTATGATTTGGCTTTGAAGGCCTGCTCCATATTTTTAATCATCAGGGTTGACCAGCTGTCTGCAGCAGTAACGCCTCCACTTACCTCTATTCTTTCCATCTTCATGTGACAAGTATCTTCTCATTATGTCGTTTTTCTCCGTCATTCAAAAGTTTTCTTAGGTCTTCCTCTTGTTACAGTCGTTGTTTCTTGAACTCCTCTTATCGAACTCTCCACATTCATTCTCACAAGATACCACCACTATCTCAGACAGAGTCCCCTGGCACTAAGACGTTTATAAACATCCTCAACATCTGTCCATTCTCTTAACATACTGCTGGAGATTTTGTCCAAAATGGTCATGCCACATATCATCGGAATCATCCTCATTCTTGTCGTCTGCATTTGCTGATATCTGCTGCCATTTTAATTGCCCAATATTAAGCCCTACAGCACACTGCCCATCTTCATTGCTCATAGCACAAACACAGAAATTTGAGAAAATAAAAAAAAATCTTTGGACCATATTTAAATATTGAGATGCATAACTTAATTCAACTCAATTATAACATTGCATCCAATTGAACGATGACAATTTTTGGTTTCAGCATTATCTGCAAATTTCTGTTCTGAAATTTCTATTTTTGGGTATGTATTTTTTCTTCAGTTCTGTTATTAAGTAATGTACTATGAATTTTGGGAACTTCAAATCAATTTACGTAATTCAGTAATTAAACATTTCAGTGTAAATTCCTTAAAGCTGGATTTTGGAAATTTAGTGTTTTCCATAGAAATCCTCATAACTGTAGATTGCTCAAAACTGACACAGGCCTATGCTAGTATTGTAAGCTTATGCTAAATTATCTGTTGAGCTGAACCTGAAAAAATGCAACAACGTGGTCAAATGAGTTGGAGTGCTGTTTATAGCAACAATGATTGTGCTCTGAAACTGTTCAATGGATGTTTTGTTGTGCACTAGTGAGAAGTGCATTACTTCGCATTTGAGACATTTTTTCAGCTTGAGATTTAGAAGCTTTGTGTAAACAGTTCCACCAACTTTATAGTGACTCTGAAAAGGAAAATATTTCAGCAAAACAGACAAAAGATTTCTGTAACCAAGAATGAACAAAGTGGTACTTTTTATGCCTAGTACGACATAAAAAAAATTGAGGCTAGGGTAATCAGCATTCTAGACTGCTAAATTTGAATTAGGTTCGGCCCATGTCATCATGCAAATTTGTGATGGCACAGATAGGCTGTAAGACACTGAAACAACAGAATTAGAAGATAAGGTTGAGCAATCACCAATGCAACATTAACAAATGATGACTTACATCTGGTGCGATATAAAACCAAAGAAAACTGCAAGATCACATTGTCAAAGCAGCAGAAAAAACACTATAATTACAGCAACTTGGCAGACATAAATGAAACACACACAGGTAAAACGCATTAACTAAAGCAATACTAGGTCAAAGCCATTAAATTCTACATATTAATGTAGTTTTGAATGCATGTTTAAAATAATGAGTTTCAATTTGAAAGTCTTTAGTTCATCAATTGCTCAAAAATTGTGAGGGAGAATCATTTTAGACCACAGGGACACTGTGAACATATGCACTTATAATTTTCTTGTCAGCTGCAACACCAGTAATCTTCAGATCATGACTATGACTCTTACAGAAAAAAATCATAGGCATTGTAAGAACACACACAATTCACTTCCTGCAAATATTTTGGTTTACAGTTATGGATGCATTTGAAAACATATAACCATATTTTGTAATGAATATGGTAACAGATAGGCAGGAAACAGAGTTTCATACAAAGTTGAGTTACAGATATGCTCTTTCTGAATTCATTTAGTAATGCATTACAAATAAATTCACATAGTCTTTAAAAAAATGCTGTACCAGGTTTGTCCAAAAAACATCTAACTTTTGGGTATAAAAACACAACACAATGAATATCACTAATTTCATTTAATCTCCCTCAATATACTTATGTTGTGGATGTGTACACTTTTTCCATTGCCTTTGCGACCATTGCAAATACCTCTTCCACTCCTTCTTTGAAATGCTCCTCTCCTGAATGAACTCACATTGCTTTCAGCATAGTTTTTAACTTGAGGAACAGCCACAAGTAACATGGTGCACAGCCAGGACAGTACAGTGGTTGTTTTACCAGCACTGTATTGTTTTTGACCAAAAAAGCTTGAATTACATGGAAGGAATGAGTGATAGCATCGTCATTGAGAAGTCTCCATTTTTTTGCCATCTCAAGACAGCTGCACTATTCACAAGCCACAGCATCACTTGCAGAATTGTAGAAATTCTGGCCATATAAACACACATAAATGGTTACCGCAAAATATCCTCCAAGTGCTGTCGACAGCAAAATATCCACTTCCTGACATCTAACAATTCATGACTTAGGACAGTGGAAGTATGGTATACTGTTAAAGAAAAGAAATGACGACTTATTTAATTCATTATGAACAAAAAAAATGAAAAGTTTAAGACTACTGTAGAGTATTCTAGGGCCTACGCTGGTTCATTCAGTGTTTAACAGTTCCTCCTCCCATGCTGGCTATTGCACGGCGGGACCTACACAACCTGACAACAGCATTAGTCAGTTAGTCCCACAAAAAATTTCACCAACTGATTTTCAAACTCAGATACCATATTCGCACTCTACAGTCTGGTTGACCAACTCTTTACCAGAAAACCTTTTAAAGCCTGAATAATATCATCTGCTATCAGGCATACTTAGGTATCGGCAGATCACTTTCACTAATCTTGCTATCAATTCTATCTTATCTAACCTTAGTATGATGATCCACAATTTCCGCGCATTAGTCGTATGCAATCCGTCAATGCTACATTTCTAGGAATGTGGCGGATTCCTTAGTGGACCGCTGCTATCTGCCACGACAAACCAAAGTTTCGTAAGCCACTCGCCTTTCTCTAATCATCCCTGGATTCCTAACAGAGTTGTCAACCTGATATTTGCAAAACTTCCTACAAGGGTACAAAATTGAGATTTTACAGGCCAGGCCTACATTAAGCCCTTAAAGTCTCGTTCAGCCGAGATTTGGGCAGTAACCGATATGTTTGTTCAAGATATGAGCCAGGCTCGTCTCAGTCAGCGGTACAAAGTAACAAACTCTATTAAAATACAACCAAACAATTGAAATGGATTAGTTAGCAGTCCCAATTTGGCAAATTCAATTGTCTATTTACATCCTTTTGATTAATTTGCTGGTACGGAGACCTAGTTCTAGTTTTTAACACAGAAAAGGCAGCAATATTGAAACTACACTTTTTTGAAAAAAACACTTATATGGTTTTAACATAACGGCTTCTAAGCAAATTAAGTAGTAATTAATTTCATACACCACTTCACACAGAAATCACTCAAAAATGGCCGCAGGGATTCACAGCCGGTCAACTCTATTATATGATAAGATGCACTTTGAAATACAAACACAAAAACAAGGAAGAAAAAATCGTTTAGTTGGCAAATAAAGCACAATGGGCATAGAAGCATAGCCAAAACACATGAACTAAAAATACAATAATATAGATCAGTGCTTTTGCAACGTTTGTCTTGGGTCAATTGTCATGATTGTTCAGGCTCTCGGCAAGTACGATATCAATAGCCTACCGTACGTCAAATTTCTTATAAAATAGGGTCCATCTTATATAAATCACTTTTCAAATCATAGACAGTTACTATAACTTTGGCCCTCTGGACAATAGGTTTCCCATGGTGAATCTGAGGAAAGATTTTCGCCATTCTTCCAACTCAGTATTTCCTCCTATCCGACATGTTCTCTGCATCACCTACCAGGACGATTTCACCGACTTGCAAATTCTTTGCTGCTTTCACCCACTTATTCTTTCCTAGTAAAGTACGCAAGTAAAATATTACTCAATCTATTCAAAATTGTTTCACCAGGGCAAAACTAAACCGATAGTTCCTTCTTAAATGGTCACGCAATTTGCACCGGGATATAAGGGTCAAAATCTAGGAAAAGCATTAAGACCAGACTCACGACTATAAAACCTCTGGGGTCCTCACTCAATGCAGTAATACATGTAGAGCGTTTACTTGTCACATGTACTAGCGTTTCTGCAAAACCTGATGAGTTTCATTAAACTAGGTGTCGCGCTTCACATTTCATCGAGCTGCCATGCCAAACATCTTTTTGTCATTTTTTTTGTGAGTTTGCTTACGGCGGCTCAGCACCTTACTCCCGCCGTTGTGTGTGATTCTAGTTTTTACTATGGGTATTTGTGTATTATTATTGTATGTGTCTAAAATCACACACACACATATTTTAATTTTTTTTATTAGCGCTAGATAATGTTTATTTTTGCCTTCTCAAGGTAGCTTGTTGATCGGCTTGCCTTTCCCGCCATCATGTTGTTTTCGTCCATGTGACGTGTGCAGCGACCTAGTTTGTGGTGATGCGTGCAAGTAGTATATAACTGCATTTTTGATCTGTTTTTTGTGGTGGCGTTGTGGTAGCGTTGCGGCGCGCTACGTCATTTCCGAACGTGTTGATACATGAACTTGAAGTACATTGTAACAGCTTGTAAATACAAGACAACGTGTACCAACTTGTAACAACTTGTAAATAACAACTTGAAAACAAATGTCAACACAACTTGAAAACAAATGTCGACACAACTTGAAAACAAATGTCAATACAACTTGAAAAGAAATGTTTTGTAGCAACTTGTAAATACATGTAAATAGAACTTGAAATTGATTTGTTATAGGCACCCCTCTTGAGAATACCCCCACTCCAAAAGTTCTCCAATTGATTTCACTTTGATTTTCAACTCGTTTACGATTTTTTGTCTCATTGTAAGCACAACTGTTGTAAAACGGAAACAGTAACTTTTAGGTCGTGACTGAAGCCTTTGATACTAAATCATCAACAACTTCTTTTCGAGCGTAAGCATTAATCGCACGCAATCGTTCACTTCTTAAAGTTGTTTATAAAATCCTATAGCCTCTGATTGATTTCTTCTTTTGATTCCCTAGAATGTTGTTTCTTTACTCTTCTAGATGTGTTTATTGGGGGGTATTTTCCTTTACTTGTTATATTTCTGCAGTTGGCTGGAATTAATTTACATCTATTTCAGTAGAACTAGGCAGGTAATGGATTCAGTCTTATTACAATACAATCTTGGAGGAATATAAATGTAATTACCACTGTCCTGAAAGACAGATGTTTAAGGGAAAAATTTTGCGTGTTTATCACTAGCTGAAAACGTACATAAGAAAATAATTTGAAAGCACAACCAACAGTTTACAACTAGCCGCAGATACAATGTTGGGGAGTATAGATTTCAAAACTAGGGTCAGACACAATCTTGGACGAGTATAGATTTCATTACTAGCCGCAGATAAATCTCGGACGAGTATAGATTTCATTACTAGCCGCAGATAAATCTTGGAAGAGTATAGATTTCAAACTAGTCGCAGATACAATGTTGGGGAGTATAGATTTTAGAACTAGTGGCAGATAAAATGTTGGGGAGTATAGATTGCAAAACTAGGGTCAGATACAATGTTGGAGGAGTATAGGTTTTAGAACTAGGGCAGATACAATGTTGGAAGAGTTTAGATTTTAGAATTAGTGGCAGATACAATGTCGAGAAGTATAGACTTCAAAAATAGGGCAGATAAATTTTGGAGGAGTATAGATTTTAGAACAAGCAACAGATACAATGCTGAGGGACTATAGATGTAGCTACCAGTATGACGAAAGACAGATGTTGAAGGAGGAAAATCTGCTTGTTCATCACTAGATGTAGGCTTACAGAAGAAAATAATATACAAATTTTTAGATCATACAGATATTTCAATCAAAACATTTACGTTTATTACAGCTTGTCGTTAGTTTTAGAGGAAATTAACCAACAGTTTTCTAGATTATCAGGTTTGCTGGGGAAAATCACAGGCAGCGACGTTGCTTCCAGAAGAGTGCGGTGGAAGAAACAATATTAAATTTGACACAATTTCAAACTTTTATCGTTACTTTTACACTTTTTAGATTAAAATTTCAGGAGCTTGACCAGACGTTTGGGTAAAATGTAGATTTGCTTTACATATGACAGTGAGATAGTTATATTTTTATGTTAGTTTCACACTTTCTTGGAAGAAAATTTCAGTAGATTGACCAGACCTTTGAGTGAAATGTAGATTTGCTTCACATATGACAGTGAGGTAGTTGAAGTGCAGCGGTGGAAACATTTTGAAAAGATCACAACAAAGAAGTTTGTTTCAATTCAGCAGTTTTTAATCACTACTAAATATTATTAAACCAAGAAGATTGAACCTTTGTTGTGTTTGGAGACTACTTCAATAATTATTAAAATTTTACTTGTAAACATTCACCATGCATCTAATTTACAATATCTTTTTATATGACAACTAAAAAACAAAAAATTGTATCCTGTTATAACACTGTTTTAAGCAAAAACTATCAAATTCTTAAGCCACCAACATAAAATTCATATTTTTCAAAGTCAGGAAATCAACTAAGATTACTATCAACAAAAATCTGATGCAAACGGAAACATCAACATCACGTCAACAAATCTTTAACCAATCACAATCGATGTAGAACTTCAAAAATGGTTTACTATCAACAAAAATCTGATGCCAGCGGAAGCATAGACCGTACGGAGATGATTACGTCTTTAAAAATCATTAACATTCTTACCTCTTATTCGACCAATCACAAACCAGCGGGTGTTTTTATATGTACTACATCATAAGTTTTCATTGCACAATTGTTGGAAAGAACAAGGCAGGTCTAGGCAAGAATAGTGATTTTTCTTCTTTCTTTGTTAACATTTCTCTATAAAAGTCGTATGGTTTGCGAGAAAATTAGAAGAAGAACAATGGAAAGCTGTGACGAGACACAC